>CM059425.1:35718757-36928757 GCA_030390025.1 Squalus acanthias | reverse complement strand
CTGATAGAGTGAGTGAGAGAGAGAGAGAGAGAGAGTACAGCGTCACCAGACTGATCAGAGTGAGATAGAGAGAGAGAGAGAGAGAGAGAGTACAGCATCACCAGACTGATCAGAGTGAGATAGAGAGAGAGAGAGAGAGAGAGAGTACAGCATCATCAGACTGAACAGAGTGAGATAGAGAGAGAGAGAGAGAGAGAGAGTACAGCATCATCAGACTGAACAGAGTGAGATAGAGAGAGAGAGAGAGAGAGAGAGTACAGCATCATCAGACTGAACAGAGTGAGATAGAGAGAGAGAGAGAGAGAGAGAGTACAGCGTCACCAGACTGATCAGAAAGAGATACAGAGAGAGAGAGAGAGAGAGTACAGCATCATCAGACTGATCAGAAAGAGATAGAGAGAGAGAGAGAGAGAGACTACAGCATCATCAGACTGATCAGAAAGAGAGAGAGAGAGAGAGAGAGAGTACAGCATCACCAGACTGATCAGAAAGAGATAGAGAGAGAGAGAGAGAGAGAGAGAGTACAGCATCATCAGACTGATCAGAAAGAGAGAGAGAGAGAGAGAGTACAGCATCATCAGACTGATCAGAAAGAGATAGAGAGAGAGAGAGAGAGAGAGTACAGCGTCACCAGACTGATAGAGTGAGATAGAGAGAGAGAGAGAGAGAGAGTACAGCATCATCAGACTGATCAGAGTGAGATAGAGAGAGAGAGAGAGAGAGTACAGCGTCACCAGACTGATCAGAGTGAGATAGAGATAGAGAGAGAGAGAGAGTACAGCATCACCAGACTGATAGAGTGAGAGATAGAGAGAGAGAGAGAGAGAGTACAGCGTCACCAGACTGATCAGAAAGAGATAGAGAGAGAGAGAGAGAGAGAGTACAGCATCATCAGACTGATCAGAAAGAGATACTGTTATCTTGTGTAGTTATTTTTTTGGATAACCTGACTGGACATTTTCCTAGTTTAGCGTGAATTGGGAGATACAGGATTGATACCAAGACAAATTGCTAATGTGATATGTGGGTAACATCCTGAACATGTTTATTAATGATGGCATCGGCTGGAAGGTCAAAATGCGCTTTTTCTCATTCCTGTCTCCTTATGTAAATACTACTCTTGTTTCAAAATAGAACCTGCAAGTGTTTACATCCCTCCTTCCTGCACTTTCTTCTTACTGCTCAATCTTGTGATGCTGTACTCTCTCGCTATCTTTTTCTGTAACTGAAACATTAAACTACATCTTCTGTCAGAAATACTAAAGCCATTTTAATGAGTGTTCAGGACTCTTTCAAAACCATTCCATGAGACTCAAAAGCTGTTGAAGCAGCTTTGATGCTTTAAAGTGAATTTCTCCACAACATAACACAGAGTATTTGACGAGGAATTTTATTTAGATTCATGTTCTCCTGCCTCGTGGAAATGAAGCAGTAGCAACCGGAAAATTGTGGGGAATGACTTGCTTCCCCGTTCCGGCTGTCACTGTACCCTGGGCTTTCCGCTGAGCGGGGGCAGCACCCGCTTGAATCAGGCTTGAATCGGGGTCCTATGACACTAATTAGGACACTGCAGCTGGGTCCTCTGTACAGGAGTCCGTGTCACCAGCTCTTGCTTCATTGAACGAAGCTCAAACTGGTGCCATTCTAGCTCTGGGTTCCACCATCCCCACCACCTTCAAAAGGCTGGGGGAATGCACTGATCGGGGCTTCCATCATGTCTTGTCTGCTGTCGTGCAGACCAGTGGAAACACTGAGCCGTAGCACCATGCAAATAGCAGAGGCACAATTGTGTTGGACATGCTGCGTTTCTCAGGATGACAGTACGTCTGCTCTCTCGCCACCCCCTCGACCAATACCCTCCATGGTGCTCAGGAAGCCACCCAGGCTAGCCTGCTCCAGCAGTAGCTGAGATGCTGCAGTCTGATCAGAGCCTTTAGAGCTCGCTGACCACATCTGAGCATCAGTAGCCTTGCACCACCCATGCTGAAGCCACTGGGGGAAGCATCTAATAGGAGCACTAGATTAGCATAAAGATCACTTCAGAAAGGCACATGGGCTAACACATTGGCGGTAAATTTGTTTCATGGCAGTTGGGTATACCATTCAAACATCACATTGTTAGAAATTGTGACTTAGTCTGCTGACTCCAGTTCCACGCCAATGTGGTTAACGCTTAACTGCCTTCCAAAGTGGCCTAGCAAAACATTCGGTTGTATCAAAATCAGGTAACTAGGGATGGGCAACAAATGCGACCTTGCCAGTGACACCCACATCCCAAGAATCATTGAATAAACAGAAGCAGTGATTTCCAAGTTCAAAATGTCTGTATAATCAAGCCAGGCTATTTCCAAACCAATTCTAATGGCCTGAGTACTTGCTGGATCTGGTGCTGGGGAATGAGGTGGGCCAGGTTGACCAAGTGTCTGTGGGAGAACACTTGGATACGAGTGATCATCGTATCATAAGATTTAGATTAGCAATGGAGAGGAGCAAGGAACAATCTAGAGTGGAACTTCTAAACTGGAATAGGGCTAACTTCAATGAGATGCAAAAGGATCTAGCCAGGGTAAAATGGAACCAAAGACTGACAGGAAAAACTGTAACGGAACAATGGGTGATCTTTAAGGAGGAGATGTTCCAAGTACAGGCTAGGTACATTCCAACAAGAGGGAAGGGTAAGGGAACCAAAGCAAGGGCTCCTTGGATGACGAGGGAGATAGAGAAGATGATGAAACAAAAAAAGAGGGTGTATGATGCATGTCAGGTGAATTCTTCAAGGGAGAACCAGACCAAATACAATAAGTTGAGAGGGGAAGTGAAGATGAAAATAAGATTGGCAAAGAGAGAATATGAGAGTAGAATGGCGGTTAACATAAAAGGGAACCCAAAATTCTTCTACCGGCATGTAAATAGTAAGCGGGTAGTAAGAGGCGGGGTGGGGCCTACTAGGGACAAAGAAGGTGATATATGCTTAGAGGCGCAGGGCAAGGCTAGAATACTCAATGAGTACTTTGTATCAGTGTTTAGTAAGGAGGTGGATGCTGAGAAAATATCGGTAGAAGTGGAAAAGGTAGAAGCAATGGAAGGGGTGAAAATTGATAGACAGGATGTACTAGAAAGGCTGGGTATGCTTAGAGTGGATAAGTCGCTTGGTCCAGGTGGCTTGCATCCCAGGTTGCTAAGGGAATCGGGGGAAGAGATAGCAGAAGTGCTTGCCATAATTTTCCAATCTTCCCTCGATGAGGGGGAGGTGCCTGAGGATTGGAAAGTGGCAAATGGGACACCATTGTTCAAGAAAGGGTGTAAGGACAATCCTAGTAACTACAGGCTGGTCAGTTTAAAATCAGTGGTGGGTAAAGTTTTAGAAACAATAATGAAGGAAAATTTAATGGGCACTTGGAGAGGTTTAAGCTAATTAAGGAGAGCCAACACGGATTTGTAAAAGGCAGATTGTGTTTGACTAATTTAATTGAATTTTTTAAAAATTCGGTTATGGGATGTGGGCATCACTGGCAAAGCCAGCATTTATTGCCCATCCCTAATTGACGAAGTAACAGGGAGGATTGATGAAGGGAATGCAATGGATGTTGTCTACATGGATTTTAGGAAGGCGTTTGACAAAGTACCACATAGAAGACTGGTTAATTGAGGCTCATGGAATAGGTGGGTCAGTGGCAGCTTGGATAAGGGATTGGTTAGAAAACAGCGAGTTGTGGTAAATGGCTGTTTTTCAGACTGGAGGATGGTAGACAGTGGTGTTCCCCAAGGGTCAGTGCTGGGGCCACTGCTTTTTTTGATATATATAAATGACCTGGATATTGGAATACAGAGTAGAATTTCTAAATTTGCCGATGTCACTAAACTTGGGGGTGTGGCAAACAGTGAGGATGATGTCAATCGACTGCAGCAGGACATAGAAAGGCTAGCAGAATGGGCAGACGGAATTTAATACAGAGAAGTGTGAGGTGATGCATTTTGGCAGAAGGAACAGGGAGAGGCAATATACACTTAATGGCACAGTTTTAAAGAGTGTGCAGGGACAGAGGGACCTGGGAGTTAATGTGCATAGGTCCCTGAAGGTGGCAGGACATATTGAGAGGGTGGTTAGCAAAGCATATGGGATCTTGGGCTTCAAAAATAGAGGTATTGAGTACAAAAGTAGAGAAGTTATGCTGAACCTTTATAAAGTGCTGGTTAGGCCACAACTAGAGTATTGCGTCCAGTTCTGGTCACCACACTTTAGGAAGGATGTGAAGGCCCTTGAGTGGGTGCAGAGGAGATTTACCAGAATGGTTCCGGGGATGGGGGATCTTAGCTACAAGGACAGGTTGGCGAAGTTGGATTTGTTTTCATTAGAGCAAAGGAGGTTGGGGGGTGATTTGATAGAGGTGTACAAGATTATGACGGGTTTGGATAGGCTAGACAGGGAAAGGCTGTTCCCACTAGTTGACGGTCTTCTTCTTCTTCTTCTTAGGCAATCCCTCGGAACCGAGGATGACTTGCTTCCACACTAAAAATGAGTTCTCAGGTGGCTGATGAGTCCAATGTGGGACCTACAGTCTCTGTCACAGGTGGGGCAGACGGTGGTTGAAGGGACGGGTGGGTGGGTTGCTTGGGTTGACGTGCTCTCCTTCCGCTGTTTGTGCTTGGCTTCCGCTTGCTTCCGGCGAAGAGACTCGAGGTGTTCGGCGCCTTCCCGGAAGCTTCTCCTCCACTTTGTGCGGTCTTGGGCCAGGGATTCCCAGGTGTCGGTGGGGATGTTGCACTTTTTCAAGGAGGCTTTGAGGGTGTCCTTGAAGCGTTTCCTCTGCCCACCTGGGGCTCTCTTGCCATGTCAGAGCTCCGAGTCGAGCGCTTGTTTTGGGAGTCTCGTATCGGGCATGCGGACGATGTGGCCCGTCCATCGGAGCTGATCGAGCGTGGTCAAAGCTTCGATGCTGGAGATGTTGGCCTGAGCAGGAACACTGACGTTGGTGCACCTATCCTGCCAATGGATTTGCAGGATCTTGCGGAGGCAGCGTTGGTGGTACCTCTCCAGTGCTTTGAGGTGCCTGCTGTACATGGTCCATGTCTCTGAAACATACAAGAGGGCAGGTATCACTACTGCTCTATAGACCATGAGCTTGGTACTAGGTTTGAGGACTAGGGGACACAGATTTAAGGTTTTGGGCAAGAGATACAGGGGGAATGTGAGGAAAAACATTTTTACGCAGCGAGTGGTGAGGACCTGGAACTCGCTGCCGACGGAAGTGGTGGAAGCGGAGACACTCAATGTTTTCAAGGGGAGACTGGATAGGCACTTGAGGGAAATAAACTTGCAGGGCTACGGGGATAGAGCGGGGGAATGGGACTGACTGGATTGCTCCACAGAGAGCCGGCACAGACGCGATGGGCCGAATGGCCTCCTTCTGTGCCGTTATGACTCTATGCGGTAAAAGTTGTGCAGCACCACTACCTTCGCTGGGACGCTAATTTTAACGCCCCGAAAAAGTAAGTGCCCCCGCGGCCGATTTTCCCAGGTAGCGCCCTGAGAGGGAGGAGGGACGTTACTGGAAGCGCCCCTCATCCCTCTTGGGGTGCTGCGAGCCAATATCGCGGCACGTCGCGCCGCGGTACTGCAGGCCTTCCTCCCCAGCTGGGCCACCAGGGATCGGGAGTGCCGGTAAACGAGCCCGGCACTCAAGAGGACTGCTGGGCTCACGGAGAGCAGCCGGCACCCCGCAGGGGGGGGGGGGCCTTGACGGGAGCCAGGGGCAGGTGCTGGCAGGTGGCCAGCAACAAAAATGGCCGCCCGCCACCTCCCCTTTAACTAGCGCTGCCCCGGCCGCAGGTAGGCCCCCCTGAACCTGTCGGACATAGCGTCCGGCGGTAAGTCGGGGGGCGCCACCCAATATTACAGCCGGGGCGTGAGCGGGGCGCTGCGCAAGGCGATGATGTCATCACCAGCGGCACAGCGCCACCGCTAATCTCCCGCTGAATTGCGTGGGAGGCGTTAGCGGCGCCACGCCCAGGCGCTAGTTGATTTGCGCCCCGTTAGCGCAAATCAACCGAATTTAGCCCCCTATGACTCTATGTGAGTGCCCCTTTAACAAGCACTTCCAATGGCCATTTCAGGTGAAAATGGCATTGGGGTCCTGTTGACATCAGAGGGCCACGATGTGAAGGCTCACAAAAAAATGGCGGGGGCAATCGGGAGCAGGAACATAGCAATAAGTTCAGCACCGTGATTTACTGCCCAGTTCCTGCTGAGTTTAAGCCCTCAAAATTAGGACCATTGGATTCTCCCCCCCCCCCCGGTTATATTAGTTATAAGAAGATTATTATCAATAACTATTGAGAACTGTGATTCAATTATGATGTTTTCAATAATACTAAGTTTGAAGAGTTTAAACTATTTACTCTTTACATTGTTTAGCAGCATATTGATTCTGAGGAGCAGCCTATTTCACCAGCCAGAAATTCCAGATACCTTTCCAATAACTCTGGGACTTGGGAACTAAGAACACATCAAATAAATACATTTTGCTGTGATGCTGTAATGTTTTTCATTAGTGCTACATGGATGTTTCTGGTGGACGTATAAGCATTTGATTCCATAGCAGATTCAATAGGTAAATAAGTTCTCATTGGTTAAAATGAGAAGGGAGGGAAATGCTATGCTGAACCTGTATCGAACCTTGGTTAGACCACACTTGGAGTACTGCATACAGTTCTGGTCGCCATATTATAAAAAGGATATAGAGGCACTGGAGAGGATGATACCAGAAATGCGAGGGTATATATATCAGGAAAGGATGAACAGGCTGGGTCTCTTTTCTCTTGAAAACAGAAGGCTGAGGGGTGATCTAATAGAGGTCTTTAAAATTATGAAAAATTTTGATAGAGTGGATGCAGAGAGAATGTTTCCACTTGTGGGGAAGAGCATAACTAGAGGCCATCAATATAAGATAGTCACCAAGAAATCCAATAGGGAATTCAGAAGAAACTTCTTTACCCAGAGAGTGGTGAGAATGTGGAACTTGCTGCCACAGGAGTGGTTGAAGCGAAAAGTATAGATGCATTTAAGGGGAGGCTAGACAATCATATGAGGGAGAAGGGAATAGAGGGTTATGCTGATAGATTTAGATGAGGAAAGACGGGAGGAGGCTCGAGTGGAGCAAAAACGCCGCATGGACTGGTTGGGCTGAATGGCCTGTTTCTGTGCCTTATATCCTATGTAATCCTATGTAAATGAGTTTAAATAATCATTGCACTTTTGAGAAGTTAGCATAAGTTAGAAGTGAAAGTAAAATGAAGAAAACCATTGTGGTAATGGTTATCTATTTTTTCCTCCAAACGACTGATAGTTAATTCTGTTGATAATTTTTGTCCAATGAACATTAACTACAACCTCTTATTTAAACTTAAAATGACACTATAGCTATTTATTACTTAAAGTCCACATAGGCCTAGAAATTCCTTTAGGCCATTTTTAAAGCACCAAATGGGTTCAGGGAACATTCCCTGTGCCGTTAGACATAACCCCAAGGATCGCAAGAAATTGATCCTTCGGCTTCATCTAAATATTCATGGCGAGCTGACGGTGCTTGTGGTGCCTCCACAGGCAGCTCGCCTAATGGAAGAATGAAATCCTGGGCCACCTGCCTTGCCTGCAGTGGTCCTTAGGTAAGTCTCGGGAAGGGGTGGGAGTTGGGAGGACAATGGGAGGGGGACTGATTGTGACCATCAGCGGGCATCGGGAGTAGTGTGCAGCCAGGAGGAGCACTCATGATGGCTGCTCCTGCTCCTCCTGGATCAACAATATTCCTGATGGCTTTTCCTGCTCCTCCTGGCTCCACAGCAACTTAAAAAAAAAATCACATACCTTTACGGTGCGGCTACTGGCTAGGCCGCATCATAGTCCAGAAAACCCAAGCTCTGGGCAGCCCAATTTCTGGAAAGGGTCCTTAAACAGGCATTAGTCCCCTCAATAGCACATGCAAGGGGCCTAATGTCTGTTTTTGGCAGCTGCTCCAGAGGCCTGGAAAATGCCCCAAAGCAATTTCAGATTGGACACTTTTTTGGCACCCTTGAGGTGCAGGACGTTGTGTTTTACGCCTGTTAAATGGGCGTAGTGAGGACCAATTTCTACCCCTGTATCTTTAAATGTGAAAACCCAAAGGCATCAGGCATTACAGGTCGGGCTGAATTCGCATCATTCTCCTCCACAGCTTCTCTCCTTTCTGTAGGCTGCTGCCACGACTTTCCTTGAACCTACCAGAGCTTCCTTTATTGAGGCTATTGCAACCTGTGGCTACCATACTATGCAAGTAAGGATCATTCTGAACATGTTAATAGTTTTCCAACATCCATACACCCAACAATTAGGATAGAGAAAAATGTGTTTCTACCCATATGCTAAACCTGAAAATGATTCAGAAATAAATGTTAGTCCTTTCCAAATCTCTAATATTCCTTTTCTGTGCATGTACCAAATGATTCTGCACAACTGGATGAGTGCAGCTCCAACAACACTCAAGAAGCTCGACACCATCCAGGACAAAGCAGCCCGCTTGATTGGCACCCCATCCACCACCTTAAACATTCACTCCCTCCACCACCGGAGTACCGTGGCTGCAGTGTTTACCATCTACAAGATGCACTGCAGTAACTCACCAAGGCTTCTTCGACAGCACCTCCCAAACCCGTGACCTCTACCACCTAGAAAGACAAGGGCAGCAGACGCATGGGAACACCATCACCTCCAAGATCGCCTCCAAGTCACACACCATCCTGACTTGCAAATATATCGCCGATCCTTCATCGTCGCTGGGTCAAAATCCTGGAGCTCCCTCCCTACCAGCACTGTAGGAGTACCTTCAGCACACGGACTGCAGCGGTTCAAGAAGGTGGGTAGAACAAATGAAGGACGGAAACACCAGTTGCCAATTCATGAGCTTGCTTTACCAAGCCAGAGCTAACTGAGCATGCTCATACTAAACCATGTGACAAACCATGTGATAATACATTACACTGCTTTCCCCTTAAAAAAAAATGCACCTATTCCCCTCTCAAATACAACAAAACTATGGTTCCACCTTTCCCAGCATTACATGTACCACATAACAAAAACTCCTGGCTTTTTTTCTTTTAAATCAACTACAAATGAACTACAAATCCAGTTTAATAACAGGTTTGCGGAGCCTTCCTGATCTCCTTACAGAAGGTTTTGGTGTTGAACCAATTTTCAGGCTGTTTTGTTCTGGTTCCGATCTCAAAGATGATCCTGTTTCTATCTCAGACTTGTTTGAACCTGGTACTTCAGTTACTGAAGTCTGAACTGAGTCAAACTCATGTATGTATTCATGATCAAGTGGTTCAAGATCATGTCTTGGTTCATCTCTAGCAGAGATCATTTGATCTACATGAACACTTTGGATTTTGTCACCAATTTCAACCAAATATCCCTTGGATTCACCAACCTCTACTATGGTTCCTACATCCCACTTGTGTGAACTCGACTTGCCAGGGGGACTGAAAGCACGAACACACTCGTTTTGTCTGAAACTGCGTTCTTTCCGATTGATGTTATAACGTTTAGACGCAACTGTTTCTGTTCAATTCTTGAGGCCAAATTTGGTTGAACAAGACTCAATCGTGTTCTCAATCTCCTCTTCATCAAGAGTTCCGCTGGGGTATATCCAGTTGTAGTGTGCGGAGTAATTCTGTACTTCAGCAAGAAATTTGCCAAACGTTACTTCAAGCTAAGTCCTAAACAACCCTGCAACACTTGCTTTTTAGAGCTTCTTTTACTATTCTGACTGACCTTGCGGCTGCTCCGTTTGAAGCTGGATGATGTGCTGGAACAAGAATGTGTTTGATACCGTTCTGTTTCACGAATTCTTTCGAATAGAACAGAACGGAACTGAGGGCCATTGTCGGAAACAAGCTCTTCAGGTAAGCCATGACATGCGAAGATTGACCTCAACTCATCTATGGTACGTTCAGTTGTAGCATTTGAACCCATGTGTTTCACTTCAATCCACTTTGAGTGACTATCTACAAGTACCAGGAAATAATCAATCTCCTCTTCATCAAGAGTTCTGCTGGGGTATATCCAGTTGCAGTGTGCTGAGTAGTTCTGTACTTCAGCAAGAAATTTGCCAAACATTGCTTCAAGCTGAGTCCCGAACAACCCTGCTACACTTGCTTTTTAGAGCTTCTTTCACTATTCTGACTGATCGTTCAGCTGCTCCATTTGAAGCTGGATGATATGGTAGAATGGAGTGTGTTTGATACCATTCCATTTCATGAACTCTTGGAATAGAGCAGAACAGAACTGAGGGCCATTGTCAGAAACAAGCTCTTCAGGTAAGCCATGCCATGCGAAGATTGACCTCAACTCATCTATGGTATGTTCAGTTGTAGCATTTGAACCCATGTGTTTCACTTCAATCCACTTTGAGTGACTATCTACAAGTACCAGGAAATAATCATTTGCTTTCTCACAGAAGTCTACATGTACTCTCTGAAAAGGTCTACTTGGCCATGACCAGGGTTGTAGTGGAGTTTTGGGTGGTTTGTTTCTGTAATTTTGGCAAACGCTGCATTTGCTGACAAGTGATTCAAGATCACTGTCCAATCCAGGCCAGGAAACAAAGCTTCTTGCAATTGATTTCATACTGACGATCCCTGGATGTTCAGTATGAAGTTTGGCCAGAATTCTATCTCTTAAAGAAGTAGGTACCACCACTCTGTTTCCCCACTTGATACAACCTTGCTCACAAGACAATTCAGTACGGCAGTTATGGAATGGTTTCAACTCTGTGTCCAGACACTGATCAGTCCATCCATTCAAGGTGTTTTCATACACTCTTTTCCGTACTGAGTCCTTTTGAGTCTCATCTGCAATCTCAGTTGCATTCACGGGAAAGTCTTTGTCAACTGCGCCTCGCGTGAAAATCTCACCTTCACTCCCAACACATGAGCATCAACGTTTTCCTTTACTGGTTGCAAGCCATTTGCATCAACTTTCAGACCAAGGTACACAACTTTGGGCTGCACAAAAGCACATTTGCTCCTTTTCAATTTTACATTGTGGGAATTCAACCTTTGAAGCACTAACTCTAACACTTCTAGATTTTCTTCCTCGCTGCTTGTTGCAATCAGCACATCATCTTGATTGCATAAGCAATTTGGAATTCCTTGCAAAATCTTATCCATCATAGCCTGGAAGATTTTGGGGGGGGGACTTTACACCAGCTTGGTGTATGAGTGCAGTCCCTTGTGTGTGTTGATAGTGAGATACTGTTGACTCTGTCAACATTCAGCTGAATAAGTGTGCGACATGTCAAGCTTGGAGAAAACCTTTGACCCAGACAGTGCTGCATACAAATCTTGCGATGTCGGTAACGGATGCTGTTCATCGTCAACTGCTTGGTTGATAGTAACTTTGTAGTCACCGCACAAGTGTACAGTTTTGTCTGCTTTGGGCACTACCACAATCGGGGTAGCCCATTCACTTTTGTCAGTTTTACTAGCACTCTGTTTCTCTAGCTCATCCTCCACCTGACTTTTCAACTCATAGGGGACCAGCCTTGCCTTACAATAGACAAGCTTTGCGTTGGACTTGATGCGTATATGCACGTCATACCCAGTGATGCCCTCATCACTGTCTGAGAACGTGCTTTTATACTTATTTAGTTCCTTTGAAGCATCTACACTGAAGATGTTTTTCCAGTCTAGTTTCAACTTTCTCAACCAGTCTTTGCCCATGAGGGTTGGCCTGTTGTTGTAGCTCGCTACAATAATAGGCAGCTTTACTGTCTGGCCATTGTGCTGAAATGTATATTCCATTTGTCCACATGTCTCTAGGATTTCTGTGGAGTAGGTTTTTAACTCTACGGTACTCTTTGTATGTGGTACTTGATTAAACTTACTTTCATATGTGTCCTTACTCATGATAGAGCAGTCCGCCGCTGTGTTGATACAAATACCAATATATTGGTTATTGATCAAAAGTTTTGTATGGAAGTCTTTCTTACGACTGCTAGCGTTGCCGCTAGTGGCATAGATACTGTTGATGCCTAGTCCTTCAATATCAGGTGTGTTCACTTCAATATTGTGAATTCCTCCCTTTTGTTGTCACTGCTATGTATTGCCACTAAAATCGTTCTTACTTCCTGCTTTCGACCTAACTCTGCAAGCTGTTGAAATATGGCCTTGCTTCTGGCAGTTAAAACACTTTGCATTTCTGTATTGCAGGTCTGTGGTGAGTGATTTCCATTGCAGCGATAACAATTCACTGAACTGCTCTCACTGACGTGCTTTTGACTTGGTCTCACAACTTTAGGTTTGGCGGTAGCTTTGTGACTGTAGACCTCAGCTGCACTAGTCACTTGAGTTGGATGGAGCTCCCTAGCATTCTTAGACGCCATCTCCATAGATAGGGAAATTTTGCATGCTATGTCAAATGTTTGGAGTGTTCAATAATTTGGACTCTGTTGTGCGCTCATCAACCAGTCCACACACAAACTTATCTCACAACGCACGATCCAAAAATGTGCCGAAGTTACAATGCAAAGACAGATTCTTAAGAGCTACAATGTACTCACTGATGGTTTCACTTTGTTTTTGGTTTCTGGTACCAAACTTATAGCTCTCTGCTATTTCTAATGGCTTTGGGTCGAAATGGTCCGAGTTTCTCGACAATGTCTTCAAACGACGCATCCTTCGCTTTCCCTGGCGTGAGTAAATTTGTCAACGTTCTGTAGACATCTGGCCTGATCTCGGTTAGAAAAACTGCTTTTTTACTTTCACGAATTACTTTATTTTGAGTTTGAACATTCTCATCTGCACCTTCGGTCTCAATAATGTTATTAGCCTTAAAAAAATCTCCATCCGCTCAATATAAGAACTGAATGGTTCGCGAGCTCGGTCATACATGCCGAGGCTTCCGATGAATCCCGTAGGCGCGGCCATGATTGTCCCGATCCCGTTGAACAGTGACTCAGCACGCTACCTGTGTACCTGTGAGAATCAACGCCGCTGTTGCTGTGTACACATGAAGGCGAAACATAGACAATTCTGCACCAGCATTAACAGTAAAACATCGCAAAAATTCAGTTTAGGTGTCAGAAATTCACCATAAACTTTTCCACCCGAAGGTTGAACACTGTGTCCTTCTATGATCCCTAAAAATAGCTTTGGGATCCCAATCTCATCGCCAAAATGTAATATTTGTGGATCGAACAAATGAAGGACAGAGACACCAGTTGCTAGTTCATGAGCTTGCTTTACCAGACTAGAGCGAACTGAGCATGCTCATACTAAACCATGTGACAAACCATGTGATAATACTGTACATTGCAGCTCACCACCACCTTCTCAAGGGCAATTAGGGATGGGCAATAAATGCTGGCCTTGCCAGCGATGCCCACACCACAGGAATGAATAAAAAAAAGCATGTCCAGATGCCTGTTCCAGATGCCTGTCCCCACTGAGGAACTAAGCTTTAGTTCTAAAGTCTGATGTGGATTTAATATGGGAACCAGAATTGGGAGTTTTCTATGCACAATGATCTATCTACAACTTACAATCCATCTGTTTTATGGTAAAAGGTCGTGTTTTTAGCAGAACGTGATGTATTTTTAAACAAGTAACTGATTTTGCACGACATTTAAATGTTTGATATGTTGTAGTCAAAAATAATTCGGGAAATGTGTTTTCAATTTATAATTATTTCATTTTGGATGATTTTGAGTTTGAATCAATTTACATATCCTATAGAGACCTCCCTGTGACTCAGTGGTAGCACTCAGCTCTGAGTCAGAAAGTCATGAGTTTATGCTCCATTTCAGAGATTGGAGTACAACATTTATGCTGACATTTCAAAGATGCACTCTCAGTGGTGCCATCTTTCTAATAAGACTTTAAACTAAGTGGGAAAAATTCAGTTGCTTTGCGCATCTCGTTAGCGCCCCGAGCGCGGCACTGCTAACGCCTCCCGTGAAATTCAGCAGGAGGTTAGCGGCGGCGGTAGCTGGTAGCGCCCCGCAGCACTGCGCCTCCGGCAGTGATGTCATCGCCGTGCGCAGCACCCCGCTTGCGCCCTCTGACCTACCGCCGGACGCTATGTCTGACAGGGTCAGCGTGCCGTGTTTGTGGCCAGGGCGGCGCAAATTAAAGGACAGGTGCCGGGCGGCCATTTTTTTCAGGGCCACCTGCCAGCACCTGCCCCCTCTCGCCTCCTCCTGCGGGGTGCCAGCCGCGATCGGTCAGCCCGGCACTCCTCTTGAGTGCTGGGCTCTTTTGCCGGCACCCCGCTCCCCAGTGGTCCAGCAGGGCCCCGGTGTGCACTGCGCTAGGCCCCTCCCCTTTAATCAGGGGAGGGAGGCCTGCAGTATCGCAGCGCTATGTGCCGACATGCGGGCGCTGCTGCATGTAGCGCCGCGATATTCAATTGGAGCGCCCCCAAGAGGGAGGGGGCGTGCTTCCAGTAGTGCCCCGCCTCCTGCTTGGGGCGCTACCATTCAATTTCGGGTGCGGGAGCGCTAACTTTTTCGGGGCTCTAAAAGTAGCGTCATGGTGAAGTTAGCGCCCCAAAGGGGGCGTGAGCCAATTTTTTCCCCAAAGATTTTAAACAGAGGTGGGCATAAAAAAATCCCATGACAGTATTTGAAGAAGAGCAGGGGAGTTAGCCGATGTCCTGACAACCATTTATCACTCAACCGACATAATTAAACGCAGGTTATCTGGCTATTTATCTCATCGTTGTTTGTGGGATCTTGCTGTGAGCAAATCATCTGCCATATTTCCCTACATTCACCTTTATTATCAAAAATACCTGAGATTTGTAGGGGGAGAAATTCATTATAGCCCAGGAATGGGCGCTAACTTCTGAAGAGTTTGAGATTTAGCGCCAGGCACTAATGAATCTTGCTGCACGCTAAATTAAGTGTTAGCGCCCAAAGAAAGGACTGGCGCACTAAATCAAGCGCTAATGGCCTAGCTCAGTGGCGTTAGACTCAAAGCGCTAGGCAATATCAGGTGCAGTCTAATCGCTAGTCATCATTGCCACAGGCTCTTTCCAGTGCTTAAAGGGAGGTTCAATCATGCTGCAGAACCTCAGTCTCAGCATTGCTGGTTCTGCAGCTGTCTCAGCAAGCAGCAGAAGGCCCAGGAGAAGGAACCGGACCAGTGAAGGAGGTGTCATTATGGCAGATCAACGGCCCAGAGAGAGAGTGCGCAGATTCTGCGACCAGGCATTGGAGGCGTTGGTCTTCGCTGTGGAGAGACGGAGGGCGGTGCTGTACCCAGCAAGTGGCAGGAGGCCCTCGCCGCAAGTCTTCCGCGCCATGTGGAGGGAGGTTGCCCAGCAGGTCTTGGGCAGCACTGTGGTCCTCAGGACCCACACACAGAGCAGAAAGTAATTTAACAAACTCACTCGGGTGGTCAGGGGAGTCAATGCTTCAACAAATGCTACATACCACCATCTGAACCACAGTCTGCACACACTGCCCAAAGTACCACACCCCCAGCACTCACCCGCCAACAATCTCTACCTACCAACACTCACACTCACATGTCACACCTTGCACACAATAACAGCTATTCAACTATGGCAGGCACATCTCCCAAACACATTGCTCCAAACTCAGTCACACACTTTCCTCTCTCTTGCAGGCCAAGGTCGCTCACAACAGGAGGGAGGAGGAGTGCACAGGCGGGAGACAACCTGACACCCAATCACTTTCTGAGCTGGAGGAAAGAGTGCTGAAAATCATTGGGCGCCAGGTGGTGGGTGCCATGGCCACCGGCGACATTGACCCCCTTGAGGACAACAACGGTATGTTCAACTCCTTCTTGTCACATCCCACTTCCCCCTCACCCCACAAGCCTTTCCCACTTTCCAGCTAATCATGCTGTATGCTTGCATTACTCCCTTCCTGCCCCCTCCCCTCACCTTAACCCATCTCTTGTGCCTTTTGCTTTCAGATAATGAGCAAGCAGCTGAGCAGCCTGTCCCTGAGGGCACCATAGAGAGCGAGGCGGAAGAAGAGGAGGACGAAGAACACACCGCATTACTGCACCAGCTCAGATATTGGCATTACGCGTTCTTTAGAGGCTAGTATAGTAGTGGGATCTGCACAGGGTGAGGCACCGGGGACGAGCAGGCTGCAGCAAGGCCAGGGGGAAAGGGTAGCTCGGGAGTCAGCTCCCCAGAGGGTGAGTTCGCGCCGAGTTCTGCTGCACAGGACTCAGATGAGGACCTCGATGGGGAGGCCTTTAGAAGAAGGGTGATGGGCATGCACACAGAGATGATAGGTACAATGGCAAGGGTGCCCTAGAGCCTGTCAGCAATGGTATGGAGCATGGAGGAGTCCACCTCCAACATTGCACAGAGCTCTGCGCACACCATGGAGCCCATCATTTGAAGTCTGCAAAGAATGGTGGACTCCCAGAGAGACCATGGCGACCCAAACCTCATGCCGAGTGTAATGGGTGATGTCGCAGCTTCCATTGCAACACAGGCAGAAGCCACACAACGTCTTAGTGCTGTAATGCAGGCAATGATTGGTGGCATCGAGCCTCAGACTACTCTCATGCAATCTCAGCTTGATGGCACGCAAGCTCTGATGGCTGCCGTTGTCGTTGGGTCCACCAGAGTCCACTGGGGCTTTCACGGTGTTGCAGCAGGCCAGCAATCTGTGCTCCAGCAGATTGGTAGTGATGTTGAGGTGCTGCCCCGGGGGAGTGGTAGTGGGTCAGTGGAGCAGGAAGCTGCTGTCCTCTCTCAGGATGACAGTATTCCTGCTCCCACCACCGGCACTCCACCATTGCCCTTGTCACTGCCTGTCATCCAGCCAGCCCAGACTGCTGCCGCCCATGCTGAGGTGGTGCAGTCTACAGCCGGGCCTTCCAGGCCCAGAGCTGGTCGAGGGCGTCCTGCAAGGCCATCTGCAGTCTCCCGCACGGACACTCAGCAGCCTTCCAACCGCCGTGCTGCAGCCACTGGGCCAACACTTTGTAGGAGCACTAGAGTAGGCAAAGGCACAGTAACGAGAGGCGCTAAGGGATTGCACAAGGGTGAATAGCTAATATTGTTGTTGTAAATATGTGTTCATTGATTATTGATAAATTTATTAATTGGCATTGGATGATTTTGCGGTGTCTCTCATTTCATCTTTGAGCTGTGATATGGCCTGCGACAGGGATGGAATGATGGGGATGTGGTGAGCAACGGGGATCTGGGGTTTAATTTATTGGAACCGCAGTCTGATGAGACGGTCATTGACCACCCTTCCAGAAGGCCGATTGAGTGGCTGCCTCCACCCTTGCTCCTGTTCCTCCTCGTCTTCCTCTTCCTCCTCGTCCTCGTCCTTCCCCTCCTCTTCCTCGTCCTTCTCCTCCTCTCCCTCTTCCTCCTCCTGAGGTGGTCCCACAATCCCTGGTGGCATGGGCTGGGCTCTCATGATGGCCAAGTTGTGCAGCATGCAGCAGAACACGACGAAATGGGATACCCGCTCCGCCGAGTACTGGAGGGCTCCTCCCGAGCAGTCAAGGCAGTGGAACCATTGCTTCAGCACCCCGATGATCAGCTCGTTGATGTTCCTGGTGATGGCATGGCTCTCATTATATGAGTGCTGAGCAGGAGTGTTGGGGTTGCGAAAGGATACTCCTTGTCTCCGACCAGCCAGCCGCGAGCTTGATGTGGTGGCTGGAAGAGTGCTGGAACACCGGTCTGGCGCAGGATGAAGGCATCGTGGCTGCTGCCAGGATAGCGGGCATTCACATTGAGGATTCGCTGTCTGTGGTCGCACACCAACTGAATATTAAGTGAGTGATAGCCTTTGCAGTTACGGAAGACCTCAGGATTGTTATGCGGTGCCCGCAAAGCCACGTGGGTGCAGTCAATGGCGCCCTGCACCATGGAGAATCCCGCTATCCTGGCAAACCCACATGCACATTCGTCCTACTTCTGTCTGGTGATGGGGAAGGAAATGTAATCCCTTCTCCTACTGCAGAGAGCCTCTGTGACCTCCCAGATGCAGCGATGGATGGCGAACTGCGAGCTGTTCACTATATCTCCTGTTGCAGATTGGAAGGAACCGCTGGCGAACAAATTGAGGGCGATGGTGACCTTGACTGCCACTGAGAGAGCCATCCTTGTCCTGACCTGAAGCTTGAGGTCTGGTTGCAGGAGGTGGCAGAGTTCTGTGACCACATCCTCGCTGAAACAGAGCCTTCTAATGCACTGCTCCTCGCTTAATTAGAGGTAGGAGAAGTGCTCTCAGAATACCCTCGGAGGGTAAGTCCTCCTGTTGAGAGCCCTGGTGGCCCTCCTCCTCCCTCTGGCCACATCTTGCAATCTTTCTTGCTGCCTCTGCTCCCTCCGCAGTAGATCCTGGAGGGCGAGGTCGATTGCCAGTACAGCCCCCATTAATGTAATGATGTGTAGCACTTTGAAATTTTGTCAGAATAAATGTAACAAATTTTTAGTAGCCACAACACTCCTGATACTAAAGAACCTTTGTATGACTGAATTAAACTCTTGCACAATCGCAAACTGACAAGGAAGCAGTGAAACAGCACTAACCTGACAGCTGCAACTCATCCCTTTAAATATTAGTTGCACTCTCACTGATGTCATGATCTGCCTGCATCAAAACCCCAGGCGCTAACTGGTAGCGGCAGCGCTAAAGGGTGACTGGATTTGGCGTGCGCCACTGGTTTTGCCTCGCCTCGGCGCTACTTCATTAGCGCCCCATTAGCGCCCCTGCCAGGAGCTAATGGGAGGCGCTAACCACATAGAGTTTAAAATCCGCTGCCCCATCCCCAAAACAGAAAATCTCACAGTTCCTCTCCATAAAGCATTATATTTCACAGAAAACATTATAAATATTTTATTTTTCATCAACCAACTGAAGTAATAATTTATTGATGTAGGATAGAAGAACATTAATCCCATGCAATATTTCCAAAGTGTCAGAAGTGTTGTATTGAAAAAATCTGAATAAGTATCCCACATCAGTGAAAGGATCTCAGAGGAATCTTTCTTTCCCCACCTTCACCACATATCTACCTCAGAGTATTTGATCAAGATCTTTGTTTTATGTCTAGGATTTTAAATATGATGCCTAAATTGGCTTGGCTCAGAATGTCCAACATAACTTTGTGGAAGAGGAAACTATTATTGACCAACAGTAGCAGCACAGCACTGAATCAAATGCAATTTAACTCTTACTTGCTAGAGGCATCAAAATTGAGGTGGGCACAGAGATGCATTACTTACACTATTTCATTTAGCTACATTTGCAAGGACACCATCAATCCAATCACAAGGTTAATTATTGGTGCTTACAGTAAAAGTAAGGTGATTCTTAATAGAAATCAATAGAATCCAAATCACTATTAGCCCAACAGTAACTCAATTCTAAGTTTCACAGTGTCTCAGCATGAACAGGGTTTCAATTAGTGATAGTATAATAGAGCTATGTTTGATGTCCAAAATTACAGTAGGTGTAATGAGTTTAAGTTCACAGTCTATATTTGATGTATCACTATTAGGCCTCCATGGTTAAAAGCCTTCACTTGGTGATATGGTATAAAATCATATAACCTCTCCTTGAGTAGCCAACCAGTGTCCCTGTCTTCTGTGAGGCTCTGGATTCATCTCGGGAACATGTCTGTGGTGCCTTGTCATTATTGTTTTCTTTCTTCAGTGTCTTCTTTTAACTAAATTACTTAACTGCCATGTACTATAACTCTTCTCTGTTGACTTTTTTTAGCTTAGAAACTCTGGCTATGAATGCTTTACATCCTTAATCTCTTTCAATTTATGAAGACCTTCGTAAAAACTTCCAGGACCTACAGAACCTGGAACTGTTCTCAAAACCCCTATAAACCTTTGCCCTATTCTCCTATTTTGTGAATGTATTCTCACTTAAACTGGCATAAAGAGACTCTCACCCTAGGTGTCTCACACACATAAGTACACACATGGCTTAGAAAACTTTAACTGTCAGTCTGTAGAAACTGGAGTAAGATAACATAGAAACATAGAAACATAGAAGATAGGAGCAGGAGTAGGCCATTCGGCCCCTCGAGCCTGCTCCGCCATTCAATTGGATCATGGCTGATCATCCAAATTCAGTACCCTGTCCCTGCTTTCTCCCCATATCCCTTGATCCCTTTAGCCTTAAGAAATATATCTAGCTCCTTCTTGAATATATTTAATGAATTGGCCTCAACTGCCTTCTGTGGTAGAGAATTCCACAGTTTCACCACTCTCTGGGTGAAGAAATTCCTCCTCATCTCAGTCCTAAATGGCTTACCCCTTATCCTTAGACTGTGACCCCTGGTTCTGGACTCCCCGCCATCAGGAACATCCTTCCTGCATCTAGTCTGTCTAGTCCTTTTAGAATTTTATAAGTTTCAATGAGATCCCCTCTCATTCTTCTAAACTCTAGCGAATACAAGCCCAATCGACCCAATCTCTCTTCATACGTCATTCCTGCCATCCCAGGTATCAGTCTGGTGAATCTCCGCTGCACTCTCTCCATGGCAAGAACATCCTTCCTCAGATAAGGCGACCAAAACTGCACACAATACTCAAGGTGTGGTCTCACCAAGGCCCTGTACAACTGCAGCAAGACATCCTTGCTCCTGTACTCGAATCCTCTCGCTATGAAGGCCAACATACCATTTGCCTTCTTTAACCGCCTGCTGCACCTGCATGCTTACTTTCAACGACTGGTGCACAAGGACACCCAGGTCTTGTTGCACTTCCCCTTTTCCCAATCTATTGCCATTCAGATAATAATCTGCCTTCCTGTTTTTGCACCAAAGTGGATAACCTCGCATTTATCCACATTATACTGCATCTGCCATGCATCTGCCCAATCACCCAACCTGTCCAAATCATACTGGAGTTTCTCTGCATCCTCCTCACAGCACACACGCCCACCCAGCTTTGTGTCATCTGCAAACTTGGAGATATTACATCTAGTTCCCTCGTCTAGATCATTAATATATATTGTGAATAACTGGGGTCCTAGCACCGATCCCTGCGGTACCCCACTAGTCACTGCCTGCCACTCGGAAAAGGACTCGTTTATTCCAACTCTTTGCTTCCTGTCTGCCAACCAGTTCTCTATCCAAGTCAGTACCTTACCCCCAATCCCATGTGCTTTAACTTTGCACGCTAATCTCTTACGCGGGACCTTATCGAAAGCCTTTTGAAAGTCCAAATACACCACATCCACTGCTTCTCCCTTATCTATTCTACCAGTTATATATTCAAAAAATTCCAGTAGATCCAGTAATGGGGCAGAATGCTCTTAGCTTTGCGCCTGGAAAACATTCAGTTCTCAGACACAAAGCAGAGGAAAAAATGGGCAGCCACCCATAACGCCAGGTCTCCACTCTTTACATTGTTCAAGGATTCACTGGGGATCCTTGGGCGCAGGGGGCAGAGGCTACGCTCTGAGCAGACACGTAAATGAGGTAGGAAAAGAAAAGAAAGAAGTTACATTTATATTTTGCTTTATCACATCCTGAGGACATCCCAAAGTATTTTATAGCCAATGAATTACTTTTTGAACTGTAGTTACTGTTATGTAGGCAAACATGGCAGCCAATTTGCGCACAGTAAGGAACCACAAACAGAAATAAGGTAGATGGAGAATTATTCTATTTTTGGTGTTTGTTGAGGGATAAATGTTGACAAGGGCACCCCCCCATCTCTTCTTCAAATAGTGCCAGGAGATCTTTTATGTCCACCTGAACAGGCAGGCCTCAGTTTAGCATCTCATCCAAAAATGGAACCTCTAACAATGTAGCACTCCCTCAGTACTGCACTAAAGTGTCAGCCTAGATTATGTGCTCCAATCTCTGGAATGGGGCTTGAATCCATGACCTTCTGACTCAGAGGCAAGGGAGCTACCACTGAGCCAAATTGGCACTCCATGGCCACCTGATTAATTTTCCTCCATGAATGCCAGGTCTTGTCCATTTAGAGGGGCTGGAGAGACCTTCTGCCCACTTTTTTTTGAAATCAACCAGAAAGCCCTGAAGCCAGCAGCAGCTGGATTCTAGTCCTTGTCCTGTGCCTGGGGTCTTGGACTAATGGCTTTAACCTGCAAGTAAGTTTGAGTTAGGTCAGGCGAAGTAAACCTGATTAGCGCCCAGGTGGGAAGTGGTGGTGGTGGTGGTGGCGGGGGAGCGGGGGGAGTGGTGGGGGGGGAGGATCAGGGCAGGCAAAATCGGGGTCAGTATGTTATACTGGTAAGAGTCAAGATGAGTCATTAGATAACACTCCCAGTCATAAAACTGTTGTATTCCTTGCTTTTAAACAATACTGAAAGCCACCTGATCTATTGTCATTGGGAAAATGCTGGAGTCCTTCATTAAGGAAGCAGTAGCAGGGCATTTGGAAAATCATAATGCAGTCAAGCAGAGTCAGCATGGTTTTAGGAAAGGGAAATCGTGTTTAACAAACTTGTTGGAGTTCTTTGAGGAGGTAATGTGCAGGGTGGACAAAGGTGAACCAGTGGGTGTAGTGTATTTAGATTTCCAGAAGGCATTCGATAAGGTGCCACATAAAAGGTTACTGCATAAGATAAGAGCTCACGGAATTGGGGGTAATATATTAGCTGGGATAGAGAATTGGCTAACTAACAGAAAGCAGAGAGTCGGGATAAATGGGTCATTTTCTGGTTGGCAAACGGTAACTAGTGGAGTGCCACAGGGATCGGTGCTGGGGCCTCAACTATTTACAATCTACATTAATGACTTTGATGAAGGGACCGAGTGTAATGTAGCCAAGTTTGCGGATGATACAAAGATGGGTGGGAAAGCAAGTTGTGCCGAGGACTCAAAAGAACCTGCAAAGGGATATAGACAGGCTAAGTGAGTGGGCAAACATTTGGCAGATGGAGTATAATGTGGGAAAGTGCGAGGTTATACACTTTGGCAGGAAAAATAAAAAAGCAAATTATTATTTAAATGGGAGAGAGATTACAAAATGCTACAGTTCATAGGGACCTGGGGGTCCTTGTGCATGAAACACAAAAAGTTAGCATGCAGGTACAGCAAGTAATCAAAAAGGCAAATGGAATGTTGGCCTTTATTTCAAAGGGGTTGGAGTATAAAAGCAGGGAAGTCCTGCTACAACTGTACAGGGTATTGGTGAGACCACACCTTGAGTACCGCGTACAGTTTTGGTCTCCTTATTTAAGGAAGGATATACTTGCATTGGAGGCAGTTCAGAGACGATTCACTTGGTTAATTCCAGAGATGAGGGGGTTGACTTATGAGGAAAGGTTGAGCAGGCTGGGCCTATACTCATTGGAATTTAGAAGAATGAGAGGTGATCTTATTGAAACATATAAGATACTGAGGGGACACGACAAGGTAGATGCAGAGAGGATGTTTCCCCTCGTGGGGAAATCTAGAACGCGGGGGCACAGTTTTAGAATAAAGGGTCACCCTTTTAGAACTGAGATGAGGAGGAATTTCTTCTCTCAGAGGGTCGTAAAGCTGTGGAATTCTCTGCCCCAGAGAGCTGTGGAGGCTGGGTCATTAAATACATTTAAGGTGGAGATAGACAAATTTTTGCAAGATAAGGGAGTGAAGGGTTATGGGGAGCGGGCAAGTGGCTTTGAGCCCAAGATCAGCCATGATCTTATTGAATGGCAGAGCAGGCTCAAGGGGCCAAGTGGCCTATTCCTGCACCTATTTTTTATGTTCTTATGTTCTTAACATCACCTACTGCTTAATGTAGAGAACTTCCATTTTGTCTGAACACTGGCATCAGGTAACGGAATTAATCCCTTTGGTTGGACAACAGCTCCTCTACTTTGGGAAAAATTGGGCGTGTTTATACATTAAAGCAGTGCAGATAGATTGATGTAAGAAATACATTGGTAAATCTTGTATATGGAAGCACAGTTCACATTATTTGCATTTGTCAAAGAAGAATAAGAAATTCTGGGATAAGAAGAATTTTTAATTCAAGAAACTATTGTTCACATCAATATATACATTGAAATGAACTAAAGTTATGTCTGAAAGAAAAGATATATTATTATACACCAACTTCATTCAGATGAGACATGCCATAGCTATTTACATCTGCAGCAGGAAGATATGAGCCATACAAACACAAAGGAAGCATGCATTCATGAGACTACAAGATTGATTTAATTTCTTGAAGATCGCAACCATTACATGCAGATATGTAAAACTGACTGAACTTTCCTTGCATCACTTCTCCTGAAAATAATTTTTTGAGGTAATGAAGGCTTCCTTGATATCCTCTTCATTTTTTTTAACCTGGGACTAACTTGGCATTCACTGAACATAAACAGATGTGAGAGGAATGTATAATTATATAACTCCAGGCATTACCCTTCAGAGATCAAGACACATTTCAAAATTGCTGTCATTGCACCTAACAGTTTTCATTTGATTGGAATATATTTTGGATGATGTGCACCACCTTTGTTATTTAGCTTTCATTGATCTTACTTATGGTTGTGCTTTACTGTGCAGTAGCATCTGTGAATGTAAATCTGACACACGCCACGGGAATGTCACTTGTTACTTTACAGCAGAGATTCTATAGTAGTACTCAAAGGATGAGCTGAACACACTGGGGGTAATTTTGACTTTGGGTGATAGGGATAATGGTTTCCTACATTTATAACAGTGACTACACTTCAAAAGTACTTCATTGGCTGTAAAATGCGATGGGACGTCCTGAGGTCGTGAACGGTGCTATATAAATGCAAGTCTTTCTTTTTTTTTATTGTGTAAAATGGGCAATATCGATTCAGTCGCTCGTTATACATCTCTCCCGATTTTAATGTCTATTGAAGCTAATGGAAATGAAAATGGTGAGAGATGTATAACAGGCGGCTGGATCGATATCGCTTGTTTTACGCTATGACCCAAAGTCAAACTTGCAGTGCCTGGCCAGGGATGATTAATTAACAAATAACTAAATAATTCCACATTTTAGTTAAATAGGGCTGCCTTTTTCTGCAGCCATCAGATGAACGAATTAAGTTAATGTGATTGTTAGGAAAGAACACGGTGATGATTTAGCATAATCAGACACGTTAACTCTGTTTTCTCGCTCCACAGATGCTGCCTGACCTGCTGAGTATTTCCAGCATTTTCTGTTTTTATTTCAGATTTCCAGCATCCACAGTATTTTGCTTTTGTTTTAAACTACAAAAGAATTTGGATTTTAAATACAGATGGCTAAACATGGCATTTGTGTTCATAGCTCAGAAGGAGGCCATTCGGCCCATCGTGTCTGTACCCACTCCGCTGCTCTTTCCCCATAGCCATGCAAATTTCTCCTTTTCAAGTATTTATCCAATTCCCCTTTGAAAGCTACCACTGAATCTGCTTCCACCACCATGTCAGGCAGTGAATTCCAGATCACAACAACCCGCTGCATAAAAAAAATTCTCCTCATCTCCCCTCTGGGCTTTTTTGCCAATTATCTTAAATCTGTGCCCTCTGGTTATCAACCGTCCGGCCATTGGAAACAGTTTCTCTCTATCTACTCTATTAAAGCCCCTCATAATTTTGAATTAATGTTGCTGCTGCTTTTCAAGACCATTATTTTTCTTATAAATAAATGTAACCAGTCCAGACAAGTAACCACTTACTGTGCTAATCAATTGCTCTAATAATTTTTTAAAACTGACTGCATAAAATTCCTCTATTTACCTCGACTCCTTGGTTGCCCCAAAACATGCACTGGCTGCAGCTAAGAGGGTGGATGAGTGATCTGTGTCCAGGCCTCTGAAGATGCTCATGAGCAGCGAGAGAAAACATTCTCTACGATTTCCTCTCCCGCCCCCACCCCCCCATACACATGGTGAATTCCTTGGCCTCTGATTGATGCCTTCCCCAACCAGCTGTGTGTCGGAGATCAGGAATTTAGCAGTATGAGGTGGGGGGGATGGGGTGTGGGGGGGGGGGGCGCTGTGGGTGGGGGTCAGACTAGCAACCCACCATTCTGTACTCCACATTTTGGGACGCCATTGTACCACACCACTGCACAGATCTGGTGACTAAACAAGTTTATAGCTCAGTAATACATTATTGGCTGTGTTATTATTCAGATAAATATCCAAACAGAACTATTGTCAAATCAGAAAAAAAAAAATTCTCCAAACACATTTCCACTTGCAACATTGGCCGTCTTTAGATTACTCAGTTTTTGCTTTTAACACTTTCCGAGGGTTGAATGTAGAAGAATAAAACATAAATAATGCAATGGAATCAACCATTTACGAGACAATAAAATAAGTAATTTCTGATACTTCAGTATGTGTACTGCTTGACCCAAACACCCATTGTTGACAATAAAAAAATATTCTGAGCTATTCTGTACGTGTAAGCTATTTACTTGTGTAAATTACATTTACTATAGCTAAGTAGCTACTTTACAAAGTAAGATCTGCTAATACCCTTGAATTTTGACCACATCAAGTCTTAATTATGGGGCTTTAAGGGTATGTTTTTAGTTCTTCGTTAGTGATAATAGAGTTGAAGTTGTATTCTTTAGCACATTAATCTAAGGGTTTTATGGTGTACTGGTTGTAAAGAAATGGAAGAGGATAGAGCCAAAATATTTTGATATTGGGTTCAAGATGCAATCAACTGTGTTTCTAGAGAGAAGGGAAAGAGGAATATGATGAATAGGCTTATAGCAAAGGATGAAATCCATCAAAAAGGGCAAGGCTTAATCAGCTTAAAGGCCTTTCCCCTATTCCTGAAGATTCTAATGATCTAACGTATGTTTCGAACACTATGGCCAGAATCTTGCCTACCTGGGCAGGTCCGGTGTGGGCGGTGGCTCTGGCGGGTTGTGACCCCGCTGCTGGCTCCATCCCGCTCCAGAAAATGACTTTCCCTTAATAAGGCCTATTAAGCCTGCCCAGGGCGTTACCTAGCCCAATTAAATGGTGCGGGTCTGATGACTTAATCGATGACACACTTCAGCCAGGATCTTTCAAGGGGCTGTGGCCACATTGGAATTAATCTCATGATCTCATTAAATGGCGGAGCAGGCTCGAAGGGCCGGATGGCCTACTCCTGCTCCTATCTTCTATGTATTCTATGTAAATGCCAATGTAACATAGTACTGTCAGTGCACTAGGGCATTAGAGTGCTGCAAACACTGACAATGACTGCACAGAGGCAGAGGGCTGCACCCAGGTTCTCCGATGACTCCCTCCATGTGCTTATGGAGGGAGTCAGAGCACGCAGGGAGGTCCTCTTCCCATCCAATGGATGGAAGAGACCTCTCAGGACACCAAGACAGCCTGGTTGGAGATTGCAGAGGAGGTCACCAGCAGGGATTTGGTCAGGAGGACCTGGGTGCAGTGCCGCAAATGTTTCAATTATCTCATTAGATCAGGAAACGTGAGTACAAAGCCACACTCACCTTCATCACATCCCCATCACTCTGCCTTCCCAACCCTACCCCTGCACATCCCAAGCCTGTTCCTGTGCATTATTGCTCACACCAACATACTTTGCACGGCCACCCATCCCTCTCTCTCTATCTACATTATTACATCCCCATCGCACTAGTCACCCCTCACACTCACCCTCATCCTAGTGCAATTATACCAACTAACAACACACAAGGAGGCCACTTGGGTGTTTTACCCAATGTTTATGTAAAGTTTCCGTTAATGTGCTGTCAAACATAAAAATCTTTATTTTCAACACTTTCCGGTGTTGTGCACCTTTGTAAGTGGCTTAGTGAGTTGCAGTAAATGGAGAGACATAACGGTACCTCCAGCAATGGTGGTGAGTGTGAAAGGAATGGCTTGGGCATTGTAGGGATGCTTTATGGTGTTGGTGTGGGGTGGTGCCAACCTGGCGCATCATGTGGCAGTCATATAGGTGTACAGCATCAAGTGAAGTAATTCTGGCCATGCTGAAGCCATCGCTGGCCTCCCGGGCAGCAATGTGCTCGGGTACTGATGCCCTGCAGCATCAGGTGATTGCGGAGAAGGTTGGTGTTGTTGTTGGTGCTGCTGGTGTTGGGGCTTATCATGGTCAGATTCTGAGGACCAAGGTGAGACAGTATAAATGGCACCCATGCTGATGGAATATATAGCAGGTGAAGTAGAGATGACAGAAGCAATCTGCCAATGGTGAGAGAGGTTCTTCGAATGAGGTGACACTGGATAGAGACTTTGCTGGAAAGACTGCAGCCTGAAGAATCTGTGCTGGGAATGCAGTGAGCAGCAGCTTCTGCTGAGGAAAGTGATCATCTGTCAGGTGGGAGTCTTTATAGTACTTTTGATGCTGTCAACTAATCAGCTGGAGCAATGGCCACTGAACTCCAGCCTCAGGTTGACAGACGTGGTTCCTGAGCAGCGTGTTTCCTGTGGCCATGCAGTTAAATTTAAAAGTTAAAGTTAAAACCACTCTTAAGGGTCTGACAACTAGCTATTAATAATTTAAATTGGGTCATCCGTCTCTTCGGTTGGGTCGGGTCCACACTGACAGACGCACCTGGGGAAAGGCGCGTGGGAGCGGGATGACAGCGGGTTCCCGACCTGCTCCCAAAAATAACAACTTTCCCACCCGACCCGTCTCCGATCGCGCCCGCTACAACCCTGGAAAATTCCGGCCTATATTGTTTCAGTGGTTAAATGCAGCTATAATATTTGTGGCTCCTATATCAATAATTTTTCAGTCTGTAAGTGCTGTTTAGTTGTGTAATTAATAATCAATCTCATTCAATAAGACAAGAAACCATTATTGGTTGAAACAATCTTTTTTCTTTCATCTAAATTTTGCCATCCTGGAGCACATTAAACTCGTTGGCATTCATTACCTACAGTTCATGTTTGGGTTATGATTAAGAACAAAGCGTACAGAATCGCAAAATGTGCAGATTACAAGGAACAGGAAAAGGTGGTAACACATCACTTGGCATTCATGAAGTTTATGTTTTTTTGTTAAAGATTTTCCAAAAGTAGGAAACACGAATCAAAGAAACAAAAAAATAAACGAATGAAACAAAATTGGAAAAAAGTGGGAAACACAACAGGCCAATCAGCATGTGTGGAGAGAACAGACAATTAATTTATTGGGCGCAAATCCTTCTCTCTTGATGGACCTGTGGGAGAGTAAAGAGATGATTTAGAAATGTGATATTAAGCATGGATAACGATACCATTACGCACATGATGGACATTCACTGAAAAATAAAAGGTAGTTATATGAATAGGATCAGAAAAAGGTGAGGGAGGATATATATAACAAACAGACAAACCAACACAGTGAGGAAGCATAATAGATGATCCTGGTCATGTAATAGCGGCATAAAAGAAATAAAAGACATTAAAGAAACAGATGACATCTGAATAGATAATAAAGTTAGAGGCCTAAGAAAAATGTAAATAAGGGGAAACAATGGAAAACATGGAAAATCTGTGGTTAAAAACAGAAAATGCTGGAAACACTCAGGAGGTCAGGCAGCACCTGTGGATAGAGAAAGAGAGTTAACATTTCAGGTCGATGACCTTTCATCAGAAAAGCTGGAGGTCAGGTATGAAATTAAAACAGGTTTTGAAATAGAAATACAAGACGCTGGTAAAATACAATGGCCGGAATTTTCATTACCTGGGCGGGTCGGGTGCGGGCGGTCGGCGTGGCGGGCCGGGACCCCGTTCATCTTCTCATCCCGCTCCTCAGAGCGACTTTCCCTTAATGGCGCCTATTAAGGCAGACCTGCGCGTTTCCCGGCCCTATTAAATGGTGCGGGTCTGATGACATCATCGATGACTCATTTCCAGCTGAGATATTTAAAGGAGCCTTGGCCACATTGCATTTGAAGGTTCATCTAAGAGTGTGCAGGCATTTCAGCATTTGGGCCTTGCTCAGCCTTGCTCACAAGGCTGCACAGAGACAGAGGGCTGCACTCAGGTTTTCCGATGACTCCCTACATGGCCCAAAAATTAGTGCCGCTACGCGAGAGTACGCACTGTGTACTCTCGCGTATTCTGTCTCCAATTGCCGGTTTTCTGCATGCACTGCGCATGCGCTGAAAACCGGCACTTGGTGAATTCAAAAGGGGGCGGTTCCTAGGTGAACCGCGTGCGCGCTACAGGCTGCGCGCACGCTGTGCACTTAGTGCTTTGGACGCGCAGGTAAGCATGGAAGATTTTAGACATAAAGAAAGGAGGCGTAAGACCATCTTTTAACAAGGTAAGTACTTAATTAAGTATTATTTTGATTTTTTTTTAACAGGTATATCTTTTTTAGAGACTTTAAAGACAGGTAAGTTTATTTTTATAACTTTTTAAAAGATTTTAAATTTTTTCAAAAATTTAATTTTTTGTTTAAAATGGTTAATTTATTTAACTATACTTATTTTATTAATCTGATGGTTTTTAAAAAAAAATTAATTGAGGTTTAGCTGTTCTTTTGGGGGGGTATAGTATTCATAGCTTTCACAGCCGTGCTGTGAAAGCTATGAATGAAAGATGGTGTGCTGCCATTGGCTCTAACTGAGTCACGTGATCCCACAGCTCGCACGAATTAACTACGCCTGTGGGATACGAAAGCACTGCACAGATGCTGTCCAGAACATCAAGTTCATGCGAGCTCGGACTGAAAAAGCCAGCGCGCAGTGAGAGATCGCGGGAAGGGCTTACCCTTGCACGAAGGCTCACTCACTAATTTTTGGGCCCATATTCTTGTGGAGGGAGTCAGAGCACGCAGGGAGGTCCTCTTCCCTGCTGATGGATGGAAGAGACCTCCCCAGGAGACCAAAAGAGCCTGGCTCCAAATAGCAGAGGAAGTCAACAGCAGGGATGTGGTGAGGAGGACCTGGGTGCAGTGCCGGAAGCACTTCAATGATCTCATGTGATCAGGAAAGGTGAGTGCAAAGCCACACTCAACTTTATCCTGCTGTGCCTCTCATCACATCCCCATCACTCTGCCTTCCCAAGCCTGTTCCTGTGCATTATTGCTCACACCAACATACCTTGCACGTCCACCCATCCCTCTCTCTCTATCTACATTATCACATCCCCATCTGACGAACCACCCCACACACTCACCCTCATCCTAATGCAATCATACCAACTGACAAAATACAAGGAGGCCAGTTGGCATTGGCACTTTGGCATTGGCACCCCACATACTTGCCTTCATTAGCCGAAGCATAGAGTATAAGAACAGGGAGGTTATGATGGAGCTGTACAAAACGCTAGTTAGGCCACAGCTGGAATACTGTGTGCAGTTCTGGATGCCGCACTATAGGAGGGATGTGATTGCATTGGAGAGGGTGCAGAGGAGATTCACCAGGATGTTACCTGGGCTGGAGCGCTTCAGCTATGAAGAGAGAGATGGACAGGCTGGGGTTGTTTTCCTTAGAGCAGAGAAGGCTGAGGGGGGACCTGATTGAGGTGTACAAAATTATGAGGGGCATAGATAGGGTAGATAGAAAGGAACTTTTCCCCTTGGTAGAGGGGTCAATAACCAGGGGGCATAGTTTCAAGGTAAGGGGCAGGAGGTTTAGAGGGGATTTGAGGAAAAACTTTTTCACCCAGAGGGTGGTTGGAATCTGGAACTCACTGCCTGAAAGGGTGGTAGAGGCAGGAACCCTCACAACATTCAAGCAGCATTTAGATGAGCACTTGAAACGCCATAGCATACAAGGCTACGGACCAAGTGCTGGAAAATGGGATTAGAATAGACAGGGCTTGATGGCCAGCGCAGACACGATGGGCCGAAGGGCCTCTTTCTGTGCTGTATAACTCTGTGACTCTATGACTCTCTCATAGTCCCACTACAGCTGTAACCCATACATTCCTGACACTTATGCCATCACTCTCACTTAAACATCTCTTCTTTCCCTCCTTGCAGGAGAAGAGAACCCACAATAACAGGGAGAGGGAGAGAACCAGAGGTGGCCCTCCATCCTTCGCCACGTTGACTCCAGCAGAAGAGGTCGCCCTGGAGGTCTCCGGAGTTGCAGAGCTGCTGGTGGTGGGAGATGGAGAGAGGGGAACATCTCAGCAACCTGGTGACAGAATTGCATCTCCTACAGCCACATGGCATACAGCAGTCACTCATATGGGGATTGATGTCAGCAACCAGTGAATGTCCATCATGTGCATAATGGTATCGTTATCCATGCTTAATATCACATTTCTAAATCATCTCTTTACTCTCCCACAGGTCCATCAAGAGCACCCCCCCCACTATCCAGGCGGAAGAGGAAGACAACTCCTTAGAGGAGCCTCCAGCCTCTGAGGGCGCATCGTCAGCAGACATAAGCGCCACCAGCACCAGCGCAGATACGCACACCTCAGTGGGTCCTACGTGAAATAGAGTAGTGTTGTCACCTGGTGTCTCACAAGTCACAAGTGAGCAAGAGGATATGGTGGAGACAGGGACAGCAGTGGAGACTCCTCGTCGGAGGGTGCAGGATGCTCCCAGCTCTTAGCTACATGCAGACGATCAGCCTCTGGGGACATCGAGAAAGAGGGCGATCCTGGAGGTGCAGGAAGAAGTGCAGGAGGCTCTGACAGGTTTTGCGCCGTGATGTCTGCAAATGTTCAGAGAATGGAGGGGTCCATCTCCAACATGAGCAGCACCGTGTCGCAGGCGATGGCGACTGTAGGCTCTTCCATGGAAAGGATGGCCGCCTGCATGGATCAGCTAATGCGCCACTCACATGAGCACATGCTATCTATGGAGAACAGATGGCAGAGGCTCATAGACCTCCTCCCTAAGAGGGATGTCAAAGTAGACTTGGGTCCTCATGGCATGTGGCAGCCATATGGGTGTAATGCAGGAAGTTAAATAAATCTGGCCATGATGAGGCCACCCCTGGCCTCCTGAGCAGCAAAGTGCTCGGGTGCTGCTGGCATCTGGACCTCAGGTTCCTCCTGCTCCTCCTCGTCTTCCAGCTGATGCTCCTCCTCTTCCTCCTCCTCCTCCTCTGAAGAGGCTGTGCGCTCAAGGAATTTGGCACACACATGCATGATGATCTTCCTATGGTTGCAGACGAGCTGCACATTGAGGGAGTGGAAGCCCTTGCGGTTGACAAACATTCCTGGGTTATGATGGGGTGCCCTGATGGCCACATGTGTGCAGTCGATGATGCCCTGCATCCGTGGGAAGTCAGCCAGAGTGGCAAAGCTGAGCACCCGCTCAATAGCACTGGTGTCATCAGTGGCAAAGTTGATATAATTGGCTGACTTGCCAAACAGGGCATCGGTGACCTGTGTGATGCATCTGTGGGTGGCCAACTGCGGGATGCCACAAATATCTGCTGCAAATCCCTGGAAGAAGCCTGAGGCAAAGAAGTTGAGGGTGCTGGTGACTTTGACAGCCACTGGTAAGGCATGTCCACCAGGTCCTCTGGGCTGCAGGTCTTCCTCCAGCAATGTGCAAATATCTGCAATGACCTGGCACAATAGCCTGAGCCTCCTTTGGCACTGCTGCTCAGTCATGTTGAGAAAGCTCATCCTCTGCCTGTATACCCTGTGTTGGGGGTATTGCCTCCGGTGCAGTGCAGCCCTGCGCTGATGCCCTCTGTCCTGTGGAGCATCAGGTCATTGAGAAGGTTGGTGTTGTTGTTGTTGCTGCTGCTGGTGTGCCTGCTGCTGCTGGTGTTGGGGCTCATCCTGGTCCGATTCTGAGGACCAAGGTGAGACAGTATAAATGGCATCCATGTTGATGTAATAGATGTCATGATGTGGAGATGCCGGTGTTGGACTGGGGTGGACAAAAATGAGAAGTCGCACAACACCAGGTTATAGTCCAACAGATTTATTTAATTTTACAAGCTTTCGGAGCTTTTCGCTCCTTCCTCAGGTAGGTTAGCAGTGAGAGAATAGATGGCAGGCCAAGTAGAGATCAGAGAAACAATCTGTCAATGGTGTGATAGGTAGTAGCAATGAGATGAGAGTGGCTTTCAAATTTGCAGAAAAGACTTGCAAATTCTACACACCTAAATCTGTGCTCAAAATTCACTCAGCAAGAGCCTTTCCCTTAGGAAAGTAAGCAGGTGTCATGTGGCAGTATGTATTGTGCTTTCCATGCTCTGCAGTAATGACCTCCATCAATGACCACTGAACTTCCGCCTCAGCTTGACAGATGTGGTTTCCGAGCTGCGTGATTCCCGTAGTCATGCAGTGAAATTCAAAAGGCCTGGTTGAAAACACCGTTAAGGGTCTGACAACAAGGTAATAATGATCGAAATTAGGTCCCGCGCCTCTGCCGTTTGGGTCTGTGCCGCGCTGGCAAACGCGCCTGAGTTAATGGCACGAGGAGGTGGGATGACGACGGGTTCCCGACATACCCTGATTTATTTTGCTTTTTACTCCCGAGCGGCCTCCAATCCCGCACACACGGCAGCTTGAAAATTCCGGCCTATGGGTCCACCAGCTCCAAGGAGAGAAAGAACAGCTCAATGGAGAGGGCAGAGCCCCCACCCACCACCAGCACTGTTCGTTTTGACAAAGGGCATTCCACCATCTAGAACACTAACCTCCCTTTATCTTGGACCCAATCCCACAGAAAATATAATTATACTGCTTCATATTATTTGCATAAAACTTTTTGATCTTTAAATAGCGATATGACAGTTCATACAAATAGCTGAAAAAAAGTTGAGACAATGGCACAGAGTAAACGTACCAACGTTGAAAGAAGCAAAACGTTAGGAAAAAATAGAGCACCAGTAGTACATTAGCGCCGAAAATGTAATCAGACTAATCTTACATGTTAACGGGGCAGAAATTTGGGTCTCTACTGCGTACTCACCCGTAGGCCCAACGAAAGTGCCGGTATCTTGCATGCACTGCGCATGCGCGGGAAACCGGCACTTCCGTTCCCTTGAAGGAAGGGGTTCAGAGGTCGAACGCGCACGCCGGAGGGCCAGCGCATTCGCCTCGCACTTCGGGTTTTTTTACAGGTTCTTCCGTGAAGGTAAGCACGGAGAAGATGCACATTGAAAAAGGAGGCGCAAGGCCTTCTTTTAACAAGGTAAGTGTTGATTTTATTAAAATTTTAAATTTTTTTCACAGATTTATCGTTTTTAATTACTTTAAAGAAAGGTAAGTTTAGTTTTAGCCCTGTTAAAAAGTGTAATTATTTTTTTCAAAAATTAAAATTTTTGTTTAAAATAGTTAATTAATGTAATTTATAGTTATTTTAAAAATGTGATGTTTTTGTTTAAATTTATTTGTAGTTTTAGGGATGTTTTGGGGCCGATCAGTATTCATAGATTTGACAGGCCTGTCAAATCTATGAATGAAAGATGGTCTGCTGCCATTGGCTCTCCATGGCCCACGTGATCCCAGGGGACGCATCGCACTAACTACGCCCCTGGGATACGCAAGCACTGCGCGCCGGCAGTTGGAGGAGGCCAGGACCGGAATCCCCCGTGGGCCCAGGGGTCAACGGCAGGCGCGGTAGGTAGGTGCGCGCGCGATCCTTGCACCCGCGGGAAGCCAGGGAGCCGAATTTCTGGCCCGATGACTTTGGAAATGAAATGAAGGAAACAAATGGATGACAGGAATGGCTGGTCAATTAAATGTGGATTGTAGGATTGCCTGGCACTGGAGGTGTTTTGGGCCTCCAGACAGATACAGACTGAATTAGACATTCTGGGCTAAATTTTAATGGAGAGGCAGTTTGGGAGTGGAGAGGACTCCGAAGTGGTCGGGAAACCCGGGAGAATGGGCTTCCCGCAGGCCCTGCTGAATTTAACAGCAGGGCCTAATTTGCATGGGAAGCCTCTGTTTCCCACCCGCAGCCAGCCAGATTGAGAGGCTGGCTGGCTCCGGGCGGGTAGGCCTGTGGCACTAGGCCGCAGAGAGGAGGGAGGGAGTGATTGCATGGGGGCCAGGGGACGGCCGGAGGAGCACAGCGAGGGTCGGTAGCAGCACGGGAGAGGGTGGGGTGGGTGTGGATTGGGGGCCAGGAGCAGCATACTGGGGGGAGGGGGGCGGTGGGTTAGGGAACGATTGGTGGCTGGAGGTGCGGGGGTGGGGTTTGGTGTCGGCAAATATCAGCGGCTGAAGGAGCAGGGTGGGGAAGGGCAGAAGGAGTGGGGTGGGCAGCAGACGAGATTGGAATGCCGAAGGAGCATCGGGTGGGTGGGGGAGGCCTCGGGGCGGGGGTGCGGGGGAATCGGAGGCCTCTGTGGGGCGATCAGAGGCCAGGGGATGGTTTGGAGGCTAGTTTGCTCAACCTGAATGACACTTCCTACTGACTATATGGGCTTGATTTTAATAGCCCTGAGGAGGCGAGTTTGGAGGCGGGTCTGTTGGGAAAATCGGGAAAAATGGTTTCAGACACCCAACCAGCCTCCATCCCGCCCCCACCCGATTTTCCTGAGTGTCTGTTTAGCTGCTCCCAAACTGACCCGTCTCCAACCGGTGGGACAGGTAGTTGAGGCAGTTAACAGCCTGTTAACTGCATTGCTAATCCTATTTTCATAGTGGTTTACCATTTTCCTGCTTCTGGCTCCTGTTTCCCGACTAGTCAGAAACAGGCCAGGTTCAAGGAGATGAGTTGCTGGAGGACATGATTTGTATGCATTGGTGGAGCACTTTAAAAGCGCCCCTGAAACATGGCTGACATTTAAATGCAACATCTTTGCTGTTGTAGGTATGGGATAACATTTTGCACATCTCATGACCTTCTGACTGTTCAAGCTGACATCCATCTGCAGTGTGTCATGAATGGAAATATTTTAGGCCACTTCAACTGTGTGCTTTGCAAGATTGTTACCTCAAATGAAATCTATAGCAAGGGGATGGGAAACATTTATGTCCTCTCATCCTGGTCCTCATAATCGGGGGAATAGCAGCCGCATGGCTCAGCACAAATCTTCCTGGGAAGAGGAATAGGAGGAGGACGAGGGGAGCCTTGCATGCCCTGTTGTGACCAATACAGCATCCCTCCAGTTCACTGCTGCCGGTCAACCAGGGTATGCACACTGCCATGCCACACTACCATAAGCTTACTCTTCAACCATAGGTGGCTACCATATGGCTCTGTAATTGCAGGCGACACTTGTCCAACGTCATACATCATCTCTACTATACCCTCTTACTTCCTATCACTTTTACCATCAGCATTACAAAAGCAAGTCGCCCTGAGCCCTCAATGTGCTTTGCCATTTCCCAGAACACATAGGCCACACTATCAACTGATTGACATAATTTATCTTTAACACCTGACAAAATATACCAGCAAGAGTCAGAAACAAAAAAGAAACATCACCCAAGTGAGTCCCCTTGTGTCTATAGGTGCTTACTTTTTCTCTTATGCGTGGTTCTACATGGTGCTTCCCCTGTGGCTTCAGCAGATGTAGAGGTACCTTGCTGACTAGGATGCTGCTCCTGTTTAGACGCCTTTGGCGGGCGTCCTCTGGGTTTGGGAGCCTGGGAAGGCTCTTCAACAGTCTGATCTTCCTGCGGCTGTGCAGGGGCTGAAACGGCCATCTCAGTTGTCTCTGCAAAGTAGGTCTCTGACCGAGGGCTCCGTAGTGGCATGGTCGTGCCTCCTGTCTGCCAACAACATCCCTCTCATGGATCAGCTGCACCTCAGTGCTGGCAAGTGGCAGGAGAGCACCTTGCTGCACTTCAGGAGGGCCATGAGGACCCGTATCTGCACTGACAGTCCTCCTCAAAAGGATGTCCATGAAGCTCTGGTCTCTCTGCTCAATAGCTGCCCATCGCTCCTCCAGAGATGTCATTCTATTCTGAACAGTCACCATGTTTTCCTGACTCTGGCGACTTATTTCCTCCATAGCCGTAGCCATCCTTTCCACTGAGGTAGCCATCCTTTCCACGAAGGTTGCCATCCTATCCATGGTGGTGCGTTCATGCGCCATTGCCCCCACCACAGCAGTGCTGATGTTAGAGATGGACTCCTCCATTCTCTCCACACTCGCACTAACCCTGGAGGCAAACCCTTCCAGAGATACCTGCACTTGTTCCTGTATTTCACAAACCATTCTTTTTCTAGATGGCCCCAGAGGCACAGCGTCTGCATGCAGCTCAGCAGAGCTAGGAAAGTCCTGCGACCTCCGAGGAGGACTCTCCACTGCTGTCGCTGTCTCCACCATCTGCTGATGCTCACTTGTGTGCTGTGATAGACCAGGTGGCAACACTACTCTAACTCGCGATGGCCCCACCGAGGTGTGTGTTGCTGCGCTGGTGCTGGGTGCGCTGAGTCCTGGTGACACTGGTTCCTCAGAGGCTTCAGGTTCCTCTGAAGAGATGTCCGGGTCTTCGTCCTAGAGCGTGGGGAGGGGGGCGCTCAATGGTCCTGTGGGAGAGTAAAGGCTTGAATTAGACATCTGATATTGATGTAACAGACACATCCGTTTGAGCAGATAATACAAAGCAATTCTCTATGAATATCATATTCCATTGCTTTCTGAGAGGGATGAAAATCTATTTTGTCACCAGCTTCCTCTAGTGTGCCCGTCTCTCCATCGCCCACTTCCAGGTCCTCGCCACCTCCAACAATCTCGTTTGTTGCCTCCTCAGCACTGGTCAATGTTGCAAGGGTAGGTGTTCCTCCTCCAGTCTTTGCTCTCTCCCTCTTATTGTGGGCTATCTTTTCCTGCAAGGAGGGACACGCGGTGTTTCAGCCACAGTGATGGAGTGAGTGTGATTAATCCCTACCATAGAAGCTTTGAGTGAGACGAAGATGGGATAAGGTGCCAAGAGGAAGGTAGCTCCCTGTGCGTTGTTAGTTGTTGTCACTGCAAGACAGTGAGAGCGAGTCTAAGGGGTGCATAGGCAGGATGCTGAAGTGATTCAGTGCAGAGACAGAGATGATAGGAAAGGGTGCAAGGGAAGTAAGAGTAAGGTGGGATGTGAAGGAGGAGGCTTACAACGCAGAGTGATGGTGATGAGAAGAGAAGGGAAGGAGAGTGAAGGCAAGTGAGATGGGATACTCACTTTTGATGTTCTCACAAGATCATTAAACCTTTTGCGGCACTGGATCCATGAGCGTGCATAAATGCACCTTGCGCTCACCTCCTGAGCAATGCGCAGCCAGGCTGCCTTGGTCTGCTGAGGAGGCTTCCTCCGGCCATCAGGAGGGAAGAGAATCTCCCTGCGCCCTCTGACAGAATTGACAAGACTCATCATTAAACCGAGGAGCTGCCTTGCCTCTGGAAGAAGTCAGAGCTGTGAAAAGAGGTGCAGGAAACCACAATGGAAAGGCTCAGGCTGGAAGGCAGCTTTAAAAGGAGCTGCTATTGTGACATCATCAGAGGTGGCCAGCTGACCCGATCCCACTCATTGGACCGGCCAGTGCGCCTCCATGAAATTAACAAGGTACTTGAATAAAAATCGCAACTCTACAGCTGTTCCCGCCGGAGGCAGCTCCCGAACCCGCCCACCACGCAACCCAACTCCAACCCGCCTCGGGAATTAAAATCGAGCCCAATGTGTTTTAATGTTTTATTGATGTCCCATTATATAGTGTGTTCCCAACTGGAGGAGATTACATAGTAATAGGTGAAAAAACACATTTCTAAGGCAGCAGATGAACATAAATTTACACTAAAATAAAATATTTTTAAAAAGTGACCTAAATAAGTTAACCATTTTATTGCCATATAAACATCCCTCCTCATAGGCAATTAGCAAACAAAAATAGAGAAATTGATTTATACTGAACTCAGATATAGTGAAATTTCATTCAATATAGATTCTAATTAAACATTTCTAATATACTAATTCGCTTACTCTGTGCCATGAATGGAATAACACACCAGTTACAATAAAATTAATGCCCACTAGCAGTGAAATTATGAGAAATGAAGAAAGACTTTCATTTATATAGCGCCTTTCACAAGATCAGGACGTTCCAAAGTGCTTTAAAACCAATAATGTACTTTTTTTGAAGAGTAGTTACTGTTGTAATAGGAAATGTGGCAGCCAATTTGTGCACAGCAAGGTCCCACAATCAGCAATGTGATAATGACCAGATGATCTGTTTTAGTGATGCTGGTTGATGGATAAATATTGGGCAGGACACTGGAGAGAACTCCTCTGCTCTTCTTCAAAATATTGCCATGGGATCTTTAATAGACGGCACCTCCCTCAGCACTGCATTGCAGCATCAGCCTAGATTTTGTGCTCAAGTCTCTGGCGTGGGACTTGAACACGCAACCTCCTGACTCAGAAGCAAGAGTGCTACCAACTGAGCCACGGCTTACACCTAACTACGTAGATGATAGTAAAGAAGAAAATGTACTGCGCAATCACCGGGAATCGATGCATCCTGTTATGAAGTGCTCATCCATGTCTGCATGCTACCTGGAATTCTTAATTACATTCTTCATGGTGCTCATCCCAGTTTAATTCAAGGCTCACAATCTCTTTTTTGAAGAATGTGGCCAGTTGCAGTTCAGGCTCAAAAACTGAAGAGATAGAAAATGCGGTATATTCCTTAAATGATAATCTGAAAGTGCAGCAACTTCCAATAGGGCTGCCCGATTAGTATAACTGCATATACTGCGCTTTCTGTCCCTTCACATCGACAGTCAGGAATGCTCAATCTGCCATATTTAACATAATTCTGCTATAAAAGCATTCTCTTGTATTTGAATTATGAACATTTTTAAACAACATTTTTCAAATTACTTTTCATAGGGACAACACAGATATAGCTCTGATGGAAATGAAAAGAATACCAATTCCAGTGAATACCAAAAAGATAACCACAATATAATTCAGCTATTCAACTTGTGACTGGCACTTTTTGCAAAACCACTTAAATTATATTTAAAAACATAAATAAATAATATTTGAGGAACTTTTCTAGGATCACCGAATTATTCAAATATAAAATGTATACAGTGATTTGTGACTATAAAAAGCTAGTATATTTATTAATTAGTTAGCAAAATGCATAGACATATGTATAATTGTGTACATTTGCAATATATTAATTTTCTAATAACAAGTAAATAACTACATACTTTGGTGTTCACAAAAATGATAGAATGATACAGAACAGAAGGAAGCCTTTCAGCCCATCATGCCTGTGCCAGCTCTTTGAAAGAGCTGTCCCATTAGTGCCACCCCCCCGCCACTTTCACCATAGCCATGCAAATTTATCCCCAAAATATTAAGTCATTCTCTTCATTTCTATTTTCAACCAGAAATTATGGAAATTAGTGTTCCTAATGTTGTATTAGTTGTGTGAAAAACTAGCAGGAACGGAGTTCAGGTCATGGGCCGAAAATTGATCCCGGGACGCGAGAGTACGCACTGCGTACTCTCGCGTATTCCCACTCCAATTGCCGGTTTTCTGCATGCCCTGCGCATGCGCTGAAAACCGGCAATTGCTCTTCTGAAAAGGGGGCGGGTCCTGGGTGCATCGCATGCGCGCTACAGGCTGCGCGCACGCTGTGCACTTCATGCTTTGGACGCGCAGGTAAGTAGGGAAGATTTTGGAAATGTAAAAAGGAGGAGTAAGACCCGCTTTTAAGAAGGTAAGTAGTGAATTAAGTATTTTTTTGAATTTTTTTTTACAGGTATATCTTTTTTAGAGACTTTAAAGACAGGTAAGTTTATTTTTATAACTTTTTAAAAGATTTTAAATTTTTTCAAAAATTTAATTTTTTATTTAAAATGGTTAATTTAATTAACTATACTTATTTTATTAATGTGATGGTTTTTTTTTTAAATTTAATTGAGGTTTAGCTGTTATTTTGGGGGGGTGTAAGATTCATAGATTTCACAGCAGGTCTGTGAAACTTATGAATGGAAGATGGTGTGCTGCCATTGGCTCTAACTGAGTCACGTGATCCCACAGCTCGCACGAATTCACTACGCCGCTGGGATACGCAAGCCCAGCACAGCTGATGTCTGGAACATCAAGTTCGTGCGAGCTGGATCTGAAAAAGCACAAGCGAGGTGAGACATCGCGGGGAAGGCTTACCCCCGCGGGAACAGAGCGAGATCAATTTCTGGGCCCATATTTCCTGGCAATTCAGTTCTTTCCAGGTTCATTGATGGCAGTAGAGTCGCCTTAATTATATCTGTTTTACTCTGTTCTTTCTTGACTGCCCATCACATATCAGCGCTGCAAATTCTTGGAGCCATCTCCAATAGATTGTGCTTCAGTTGTAGCACCTGCCCATGATGTTGATGATGTGATGGTGCCGGGAACAGATCAGTGTGGGCCTCACTTTAATATTACACCACAAGAAACCATGCAATGTGAATTCTGGGTACCTCCACATTTTATTATCCAATCCAAGGATCATGAAGCTGCCACTATAAAATCCTGTAGCTTCATCTCTAATTGGAAGAAACAGGGGCTGGAATTTTCCGGGGGATCAGCGGGTGGGATCGGTGACGGGTCAGGTGGGAAATTTGATTTTTTTGACGGCGGGTTGGGACCCCAATGCCAACCTGCCGCAACGTGCCTTTCCCACAGGCGCGTGTGTGATCTCCAATCCGACCCGACCCGCAGAGACGGGCGACCCAATTAAACCAATTATTGCGTTGTTGACAGACCCTTAATAATGCTTTTAACCTTACCTTTTAACTTTAACTGCTCGCCCACGGGGTCCACGCTGCTCGGGGACCACGTCTGTGAACCTGAGGCAGGAGTTGAATAGCCATTACCCCAGCTGATTACTTGATAGCTTCAAATGTACAGTAAAAGCTCCTATCTGACAGATCATCACGTTCCTCAGTCACAAGCTGCTTCTCAGTCCATTTTCAGCACAGATTCAGCAGACTTTCCACTTTCCACTCTCCATCCAGTATCACCTCATTGGAAGAACTCTCTCACCATTGACAGAATGCTTCTGTCATCTCTACTTCACCTGCCATCTATTCCATCAATATGGGTGCCCTTTATACTGTCTCACCTTGGCCCTCAGAATCCAATCACGAACAGCCCCACCAGCAGCACCAACAACAACACCAACCTTCTCCGCAATCACCTGATGCTGCATAGGACAGAGGGCATCAGCACCCGACCACATTGCTGCCCGGGAGGTCAGGGATGGCCTCAGCATGGCCAGATTTACTTCACTTGAGGCTGTACACCCTGGCTGCCACATGATGCGCCAGGTTGGCACCACCCCACACCAACACCATAAAGCATCCCTACAATGCCCAAGCCATTCCTTTCACACTCACCACCATTGTGGGGGGGGGGGGGGGGGCGGGTTACTGTTATGTCTCACCATTCACTGCAACTCACTAAGCCACTTCCAAAGGTGCACACAAATCTGTCCAAGAACGCAAATTGTTGAAAATAAAGGTTTCAATGTTTGACAGCATATTAACAGAAACTTAACATGAACATTACATAAAACACCCAAGTGGCTACACTTGTGTGTTGTTAGTTGGTATGATTGTACTAGGGTAAGGGTGAGTGTGAGGGGTGGCTAGTGAGATGGGGAAGTGATAATGTAGATAGAGAGGGATGGGTAGAGGTGCAAGGTAAGTTGGTGTGATTAGGATGTGCAGGAGTAGGGTAGGGAAGGCAGAGTGATGGGGATGTGATGAGTGGCACAGCAGGATGAGGTTGAGTGTGGCTTCGTACTAACATTTCCTGATCTCATGAGATCATTGAAAGGTTTGTGCCACTGCACCCAGGTCCTCCTGACCACATCCCTGCTTGTGCCCTCTTGTGAAATTTGTTACCAGGCTGTTTTGTTCTGCTGGGGAGGTGTCTTCCGCCCATTGGAAGGGAAGAGGACCTCCCTGCGTGCTCTGACTCCCTCCATAAGTATATGGAGGGAGTCATGGGAGAACCTGGGTGCAGCCCTGCACCTCTGTGCAGTGTTTGTCAGTGTTTGCAGCACCTCAATGCTGGAGAACACTGACAGCACAAATGTCAAAAGAAAGTTGGCCATGGTCCCTTTAAGGAAACCGGCTCATGCCACGTCATGAATGATGTCACCAGACCCGCTTCCTCTAATTGGGCTGGGAAATGTGCTGGGCGGGCTTAACAAGCCCCATCAATGTAAATACATTTTCTAGAGCGGGATGGAGCCAGCATCGGGGCCGCAACCCGCCACCGACATTTCCCGCACCAGACCCGCCGAGGTAAGGAAAATCCCGGCCAGGGTGTAATTACCCTCCCAGCCTCCTCATTTGGGAGGCCCTGAATTCACTTGTACTGCTGGAGATACTGTTACCGCACCAAGATTACATTTTGTCTTCAAAGACACTGGATACTTTCGCTTTATGTAAATAGCTGTACCGTAGTAACTATCTTTGGCTACCCCCAGGAGAGAATCAAGGAGCAGTGGGTTAAAATGCCTCAACAATCTACCTTTATTTTTGCATTTTATATTTATGCCATCATTGGGCTTCTCTCCACTTTGGGAGGATTGCAGACTATAATTACAGCTGCATTGGTCCAACATGTAATCTTTTTTAGTGGCAGTAGGGATAAGACCATCTTTGTGTAAAAAGCGAAATCCTGCAGATGCTGAACTTCTACAACACAAGTAGAAAATGCTGGAAATGCCCAGCAGGGCAGTCAGCCTCTGGAGAAAACAGAGAAGTTGGTGGAGCATGCATGGCGCAAGCTCCACCCATTTGATGACAAATTTTTCTTCGGGGTCCTACAACTGGCATTAGGACCCTTATTTGCATATGCTGGGTACCTAATGCCTGCACACCTAGAAGTCCCTGGCTTCCAATTTGGTAGCCAGTGCATTTCTGAGGGAGATGACGACCTGAAATTGGTTCCCATACAGTTGATTTTTCGCCCAACAAATAGGTGCAACGATGTTCAGCTGAATATGATTGTTTCTTAATGAAAAAAGGCAGGATTCTGAAAATAATTATTGACACTGGGAAAATGGCAAGAAGGATTCTATCTCTGAGTACTTTCTGACTGTTTGGGAAATTTAATACAAGGCTTTGCAGTTATATCATCCCAGTATGAAGTCTCAGTGTTGTGTGATGACATCAACACAAAAGTATAATAATAACACTGTAAGATGCATTGTACTTGGACTAAATTGGTAATTGCAGGGGAGTTCTCCCCGGTGTCCTGGCCAATATTTATCCCTCAATTAACATCACTAAAAAACAGATTATCTGGTCATTATCACATAGCTGTTTGTGGGAGCTTGCTGTGCACAAATTGGCCACCGCATTTCCTAAATTACAGCAATGACTGCACTTCAAAAGTACTTCATTGGCTGTAAAGTGCTTTGGGGCGTCCTGAGGTCATGAAAGGCGCTATATAAATGCAAGTCTTTCTTTCTTCATTGCAACTTGTTGGTTTATCAAGTCAAATTTGTGTAATTGTTTGTCTTCAAGCTGGTTATTTAAAGACTGATGGTGAAGAGCTGAATTGTGAACGGGTGCCGATACTAAATTCAGCCTCATGCTTTCCTCAATGCCCCATGGATTCAGGAGACTATCAGTTCCTTAGTGCACAGGGAATGAAACAAGTTGTAGCAAATTACTTCTGGGATTACCCGTTAGTCGGATCGACACAGAAAGTAATTAAAAGTTAAACAGAATTGCAATGTCAAATTCACAGTAAAGTGTGCAGTCATGCACAAAATGATTTTAACCAAAAAGTGTGGCTAGCACCTAATTTTAAGTGATGCTCATAAAGCACACATACTCTTTAACAAAGCCGTACTCCTCCGACTATTTGTTTATACATTTCTAATAAGTTTATGTTAAGTAATTAATACGTTTAATTTTTAAAAAGGTAAACCATCATAATAATAAATTAGTAATGATTCGATGAGCCTGTAAATACAGACTATAACCAGTTTATAAATGTTTGATAGTGTTGTGTACAACATTGTTACATTGCAACGTACACTAGTTGCTGAATATTAAAAATGTCGGGAGGATTTTAACCCTACACATCCTGGTGGAAATGGGACGGGTGAGCCTTGGGTTACTTACCCACCGGAAAGTCACCCGGATCCCACTATTTCCAATTTTAATGGATGTTTCTGAACAGGAGGCTATGCCACCCGCCCAAAGACAGCAGAGTCCTAATTAACAAATGCTAATCTGGGTCCGTGGCATCATTGGGCCCCAAAGGCAATTTTAACTTTGGCCTGAGGGGAGAAGCAGACACGTTTTTTGACCAGGTGAAGAGGTTTGGGAAGCTGAAGAGGGCCTCCAGGTAAGTTTTCTACTTTCCTTTGTGGGGCCAGGAGTGCTCTATTGGGCCCCACAAGGAGAGTTTCAAGAAAGAAAGAAAGAAAGACTTGTATTTATATAGTGCCTTTCATGACCTCAGGATGTTCAAAAACACTTTACAGCCAATGAAGTACTTTTGAAGTATAGCCACCATTATGTAGGAAATGCAGTACCCAATAGGAGCACAAACAGCAATGTGATAAATGGACAGATAATCTGTTTTTTTTAAATTATGTTGGTTGAGGGATAAATATTGTCGAGGACACTGGGGAGAACTAACCCTGCTCTTCTTTGTAATAGTGCCATGGGATCTTTTATGTCCACCTGAGAGGGCAGACGGAGCCTCGGTTTAACACCTTATCTGAAAGACGGCACTTCCGACACTGCAGCGCTCCTTCGGCACTGCACTGAAGTGTTAGCCTGGATTATGTGCGGAAGCATCTGGAGTGGGACTCGAACCCACAACCTTCTGATTTAGAGGAGAGAATGCTACCAATTGAGCCATGGCTGACACCCTGACAGTTTAGGCTTCCGCAGCTGTGGCATTTCACAGGAGCGTTAAACAAAATTTGATACCGAGCCACATAAGGAGATATTAGGACAGGTGAACAAAAGTTTGGTCAAAAAGAGGAGAGAGAGGTAGAGAGGCAGAAACGTTTACGGAGGGAATTCCAGAGCTTAGGGCCTAGACAGCTGAAGGCACGGCTGCCAATAGTAGAGCGATGAAAATCAGGGATGCGCAAGCGGACACAATTAGAGGAGCGCAGAGAACTGGGAGGATTGTAGGGCTGGAGAAGGTTACAGAGCTAGCGAGGGACAAGACCATGGGGGGATTTAAAAACAAGGACGAGAATTTTAAAATTGAGACATTGCCAGACTGGGAGCCAATGTAGGTCAGCGAGCACAGGGCTGATGAGTGAATGGGACTTGGTGTGAGTTGGGATACGGGCAGCACAAGTTTATGGAGGGTCCAAGGTGGGAGGCAGGCCAGGAGAGTCAATAGATACTGATGGATTTGTAAAGGATCATCAGATAGGCATTGGGGAGGCTGTCTCCTGAATATGCATGGTGAACACTGTCTCAAAGGCAAGAAGGACATAGATAAGAGTGAGCAGAAAGCTCCACACCTTAAGGAAAAGCACAAAAATAAAATAGCAACCCTGGAAACGTATGCAATTGAGTTCAGTAGAAAGTAATGTTACTAGCTCCTTTGGAATTGGAAGGCAATATCTAAGAATTATTGGGGAAACCAATTATTCATCCATCATAGTGCCACTCCAAAATGCACCATATAAAGCATCAACTATTGATATTTTCTGGAAGAGGTACACCTACAAGCCCCAAATCTCTTCCAGAAACGTCAACCCCCACAATCACCCCCCACCCCCTCCACCCTCCGCTCCACTAAATGACTATTACTGATCAGTTACTTTCAGGATAGATCAAAACAAATGCGACTGAAAGCTTTAACACCAATGTAGGATGGGGAATGAATTGGAGGAGCGGAGCATTTAGGAGGAGTTTTAAGGCTGGAGGAACTTGCAGAGATAGAGTAGATACAGACCATGGCATTCAAATCGCACTCCAGTGTCAATGTCGGAGGCAGCGGAGGCAGAGAGAGAGATTGCAAAATATGGCCAGAGAGAGAAGGGCCAACAGGGCTCTCAACAGGAGGTCTTACCCTCCCAGGGTATTCCGGCAGCATTTCTCCTACATCAATTTCACTGAGGAGCAGTGTCTTAGAAGGCTCCGCTTCACCAAGGACGTGGTCACAGAGCTCTGCCACCTCCTGCAGCCACACCTCGAGCCTCACATCAGGAGTACCACGGCTCTCTCAGTGGCAGTTAAGGTCACCGTCACCCTCAATTTCTATGCCAGCGGATCCTTCCAGTGTGCAACAGGAGACATATCTGACATCTCGCAGTTCGCCGTCCATTGCTGCAACCACGAGGTCACAGATGGTCTGTACAGAAGGAGAACGGACTACATTTCCTTCCCCATGACCAGAGAGAAACAGCGCGAGCGTGCATGTGGCTTTGCCAGGATAGAGGGCTTCCCCATGGTGCAGGGTGCCATTGACTGCACCCACGTGGCTCAGCAGGCACCCCGTAACAATCCTGAGGTATTCCATAACCACAAAGGCTACCACTCGCTTAATGTGCATTTGGTGTGCGACCACAGACAGCGAATCCGCATTGTCAATGCCTGCTATCCTGGCAGCAGCCACGATGCCTTCATCCTGCCCCAGACCGGTGTGCCAGCTCTGTTCCAGCCACCACATCAAGCTCGCGGCTTGCTACTGGGAGACAAGGGCTATCTGCTCTCCACCTGGCTCATGACTCCTCTCCATAACCCCAACACTCCTGCCCAGCATTCATATAATGAGAGCCATGCTGCCATCAGGCACATCATCGAGCAGACCACCGGAGTGCTCAAGCAACGGTTCTGCTGCCTTGACCGCTCGGGAGGAGCCCTCCAGTACTCGGCTGAGTGGGTGTCCCTTTTCATCGTCATCTGCTGCATGCTGCACAACTTGGCCATCATGAGAGCACAGCCATTGCCTCCAGGCAGAGCCACACCACCTCAGGAGGAGGAAGAGGGAGACGAGGAGGATGAGGATGAGGAGGAGGAGGAGGATGAGGAGGAGGAACAGGAGTGACGGAGGAGGCTGCAACTCAATCGGCCTTGTGGAAGGGAGGTCCGTGTGCGCTCATCTGTCAGATGTGCTCTTTTTCTGCGTCATCTTACTCTCTATCTCTTTCGTCATCCAGGGAGCTCTGACTTTAGTTGCCCTACCTTTCCCCCTAGTGGGAATGTACCTCAACTGTACCTGAACTATTTCCTCATAAAAGGCAGCCCATTGTTCCAATACAGTTTTGCCTGCCAATCTTTGATTCCAATTTACCCGGGCCAGATCCGTTCTCATCCCACTGAAATTTGCCTTCTTCCAATTAAGTATTTTTACTCTAGATTGCTCTCTGTCCTTTTCCATAGCTAATCTAAACCTTATGATACTATGATCACTGTTCCCTAAATGTTCACCTACTGACACTTGCTCCACTTGACCTACCTCATTTCCCAGAACCAGATCCTCGTTGGGCCGGAAACATACTGATAAAGAAAGTTCCCCTGAACACACTTCAGAAATTCTTCCCCCTCTCTGCCCTTTATGCTATTACTATCCCAGTCTATATTAGGGTAGTTGAAGTCTCCCATTATCACTACTCTATATTTCTTGCATCTCTCAGTAATTTCTCTGCAAATTTGTTCCTCCATATTTGTCCCACTAGTTGGTGGCCTATAGAATACACCTAGTAGTGTAATGGCACCTCTATTATTTCTTAACTCTAACCAAATAGAATATGTCCTTGACCCCTCCAGGACATCCTCTCTCTCCAGCACTATAATATTCTCCTTAACCACACTACCTCCTATCTTTCCTTCCCTATCTTTCCTGAACACTATGGGCTGGATTTTGCCAATGGGGAGCTTTTGGAGGCGGGACTCCCACTTGTCGGGTTTCAGTCCCGCCTCCATCAACTTCTGGCCAACCCACGCTATGTTCCCTTGATTGACCTTGTTAAGCCCGCCCAGCGGGTTTAGCAGGCCAATTAAGGGAAAGGCAGTTGCAGAGAATGTCAACGTATGACGTTTCATCTGTCAAAAATTTTTGACAGATGAATTGTCATCGTTTGACAGCTCAGTGAAGCTGTCAAACACTGACATTCTCTGTAGTTTGATGAGTTCTTGAATTCAAGACTCATCAAACCTTTATATTTTGCAGAGATTAGATGGTTGCTGCATTGGAGAATGCAGCGGCCATCTGTTATCTCTGCTGCGAAGGTACGAGACTCTCCACATCCCCAACTCTTGAAGCCTGCAGGAAGAAACAAAGGTAAGTAAACTTTAATAACACTTTCCACTTATCTCACATACTCACCTCTCCACACTTGCACCCATCACTTACCTTCACAGCGCACTTTTGCACCCCGCAGACCCCCGCAGACCCACTGCTCGCCTCGGTGACCCTGGCGGGGTTCGGAGCCTTCGGGAAGCCTGCACTTGTGTGGGTAAAATGGGGATAATCCTCTTATCTGCCTGTTAACTACCTGTTAACAGGCAAATAAGTGGCACTAATCCCCTTCCCGCCTCCAAGGAGATGGGACCCGGCGTGGGTCAGCTACCCGCCTCCTGGCAAGATGGCACGGAGGTGGGTTGGGGGCGGTTTGGGCACACACCCCAGATTCTGCCATTTTCCCAGCAGTCCCGCCTCCATACCCGCCTCCCCAGGGCTGGCAAGATCGTGCCCCCTATATCCAGGAATATTTAATACCCAATCCTGCCCTTTTTTGAACCAGGTCTCCGTTATTGCCACAACATCATATTCCCATGTGGCTATTTTCACCTGCAGCTCACCAACCTTGTTTACTAAGCTTCGTGCATTCACATACATACACTGTAAACCTATCTTAGACCATCGTGTGATCTCTCTTAGTCTGACCCCACCTAATACCTTACTATTTCTTACTTTAGTGCTATCCGTCTCTCTCAATCCTTTGTGCCCTTTGTTTCCCCTTTCTAATGCTACATCCTGGTCCCCATCCCCCTGCCAACTTAGTTTAAACCCTCCCCAACAGCACTAGTAAACCTCCCCACGATGATATTGGTCCCGGCTCTATTGAGGTGCAACCCGTCCGACCTGTACAGATCCCACCTCCCCCAGAACCAGCTCCAATGCCCCAGGATCTGAAGCCCTCCCTCCTGCACCATCTCTCCAGCCACCCATTCATCTGTTCTATCCTCCTATTTCTATACTCACTCGCACGTGGCACCGGGAGTAATCCGGAGATTACTACCTTTGAGGTCCTGCTTTTTAATCTCTTTCCTAGCTCCCTAAAATCTGCTTGCAGGACCTCATCCCTCTTTCTACCTATGTCATTGATACCGATGTGGACCACGACCTCTGGCTGTTCACCCTCCCCCCTCAGAATGTTCTGCAGCCGCTCAGTGACATCCTTGAACCTGGCACCAGGGAGGCAACATACCATCCTGGAGTCACGTCTGCGGCCGCAGAAACGCCTGTCTGCTCCCCTAACTATCGAATCCCCTACCACTATTGCTCTTCCATTCTTCCTCCTCCCACCCTGTGCAGCTGAGCCACCCGTGGTGCTGTGGACTTAGTTCTGGCTGTACTCCCCAGAGGAACCATCGCCCTCACCAGTACTCAGAACAGAATACTGTTTAGAGAGCGAGATGCACTCCGGGGACTCCTGCACTACCTGCCTGGTCCTCCTCTTCTGTCCGGCAGTCACCCAGTCCCTCTCTGCCTGCACACTCTTAAGCTGCGGGGTGGCCACCTCCTGAAACGTGCTATTCATGGAGCTCTCAGCCTCGCGGATGCACCGCAGTGACTCCAGCTGCTGCTCCAGCTCTGAAACCCAGAGCTCGAGCTCCTCCAGCTGATGACACCTCCTGCACACGTGGTTGTCCAGGACACTGTGTGATCTCAGGATCCCTTCAGACTCAACTTACCTCATGACCAAGCTGCCAAAGATTAAAAACTACAAGCTTAAGGACTCAGAACCACGAAGTCAAATTTGAAACTCTCAGTAACAACTTAAAACTACCCACTTCTGGGCTTAAGAAACCTGAATTCCAATAAACGGAGGAACAGTTTAAGCTATTGAAGCAAGGAGTGCAACATTAGAGAACAAACAGGGAAACTTCAAAAATCACTCCAAAGAAAGGGAACCACTAGAGGCTGATTCTGGAGGCTAATCAATGCCTTCTAGATTCGGTCACTCTCAAAAGATAAAAATAAATAAAATACATCTTTCAGGAAGGGGTCCAAGGGATCCACAAAGCAATGATTAATGGACAAAGAAGGGATCTAAAGATGCTAAGAAGCAGAAGAGGGGCATATTATTGGCATCAATTTGTGCTAAAGTAGCCAAGCTTTATATGACCCACTAATCTACTCACTGAGAGATTGCATGGGAAGCAAATTAAGGTAAATGTCGGAATAGACCAAGTAGAATTTTAACTGTTGTGTGCATGCCAATGGTTTCATGACTACTATGAGAAGGTAGGCAAGGCAGCTGCAAAAGGTAGAGGCAGTGATAGCAGCTATTATGGATGTGGGATGAGAACATAGGAACATAGGACATAGTAGCACAAGTAGGCCATTCAGCCCCTCGAGCCTGCTCCGCCATTCAACTAAACCATGGCTGATCTGTACCTCAACCCTATTTACCTGCCTTAGCTCCATATCCCGTGATACTCTTAACCGAACAAAAAATCTATTGATCTCAGTCTTGAAAGCTCCAATTATCCCAGCATGCACAGTCTTTTGGGGCAAGAGAATTCCAGGTTGCTACTACCCTTTGCATGAAAAAGTGCTTCCTAATTTCCCTTCTAAATGGCCTAGTCCTAATTTTAAGATTATGTCCCCTTGTTCTTGATTTCCCCACCAGAAGAAATAGTTCCTCTGCAGCTACCCTATTGAATCCATTTAACATTTTAAACACCGATCAGATCACCCCTCAATCTTCTATACTCAAGCCAAGTCTATGCAATCTGTCCTCATAATTTAACCCTCTCAGCCCCGGTCTCATTCTGGGGACTCTGCCCTGCACTGAACCCCTCCAGGGCCAATATATCTTTCCTGAGGTACGGTGCCTAAAACTGAATGCAGTACTCCAGATGGGATCTGACCAACACTCTGTATAACTGAAGCATTACTTCCTCTCCTTTGTATTCCCGACCCCTCGAGATAAAGGGCAACATTCCATTAGCCTTTTCGATTATTTTTGTACCTGTCTACTAGCTTTCAATGATTTGTGTGCTTGAACTCCCAAATCTCTTTGCTCCTTTACAATTCCTTGTTTCACCATTTAAAAAATACTCCCAACTGATCTCACTAAGATCAGTCGGATGATTCTAATCTTTTATATGTCTTTATCAGTCAGAAAATAACAAGACTTGAGAATCTTTGACTGGTTCTATGGGATTTTATTGATAGTTCAAGTAGAATTGATAGAGAAATAGTGATTGGATAAGTCTGAAAAAAGTTAATTGCTCAAGTATTAAAAGCAGTAAAACAATAAATCAGTATATAATTGTAGCTCATCTGTCGGAAGGAATGGAACCGATATGTCAGTAGCTCTTTTTTTTTACTCTGTACTTCCTTATGTTCTTTTTCTGTTACTGGGATTCTTGTTGTCTTGCTTCTGGCTCTTTGTTGATAATTCCTAACCGTACCAGAGCCAGAAAGATACTTTGCTACATCATCAACTGAATTGACCTGAATATTAATCATAGACCTGATGTATATGCGCCACTTCTACCTAAACAGGTTCGAAAGATATTGCAAGGCTCAACTTGTAATGACGTTGAACTGGAAACATTTTCACCTTGAAATGATCCCATGTGATACTTGCATACAAACACTTAATGGATTTGCCTGGAATTCCTTTCTCTAGTTTAGTGGAGGTGTTAACCCATTTAGTGTAAAGAACAATTCAGATGAATGTTTTCTTGTGCTAGCATTCCAAAGTGTCATTTGAAGGCATCACATTACAAATAGCAGAAAAAGAAACTAGCTCAATGAAGCCAATCAGTCTAATATCAATGGTAGGAAAATGACGATAGACCATTATCAAGGACAAAATTAATTCTCACTTGGAGAAGCATGGGTTAATAAGGGAAAGGCAGCAGAGATTTGTTAAAGGCAAATCGTGTTTGACTAACTTGATTGAATTCTTTGGGTTGATGCAGGTAATGCAGTAGATGTTGTATATATGGACTTTCAAAAGGAATTTGATAAAGTACCTCAAAACAAACTTATTCGGAAAATAGAAGCACATGGTATTAAAGGGAGGGTGATAACTTGGGTACATAATTGGCTAAGGGATAGGAGACAGAGAGTAGTGGTGAACGGATGTTTTTTCTGACTGGAGAGAAGCATGCAGTGTGGTCCCCCAGGGGTCGTTATTAGGAACATTGCTTTTCTTGTTATATATAAATCATAGAATCATAGAAAGTTACAGCATGGAAGGAGGCCATTTCGGCCCATCGTGTCCGCGCCGGCCAACAAAGAGCTATCCAGCCTAATCCCACTTCCCAGCTCTAGGTCCGTAGCCCTGCAGGTTACAGCATCCCAAGTGCACATCCAAGTACTTTTTAAATGTTTTTAGGGTTTCTGCCTCCACCACCCTTTCAGGCAGTGAGTTCCAGACCCCCACAACCCTCTGGGTGTAGAAATTTCCCCTCAACTCCCCTCTAAACCTTCCACCAATTACTTTAAATCTGTGCCCCCTGGTTTTTGACTCCTCTGCTAAGGGAAATAGATCCTTTCTATCCACTTTATCTAGGCCCCTCATAATTTTATACACCTCAATAAGGTCTCCCCGCAGCCTCCTCTGTTCCAAGGAAAACAAACCCAGCCAATCCAGTCTTTCCTCATAGCTAAGATTCTCTACTCCCGGCAACATCTATCTAAATCTCCTCTGTACCCTCTCTAGTGCAATCACATCTTTCCTGTAATGTGGTGACCAGAACTGCACGCAGTACTCTAGCTGAGGCCTAACTAGTGTTTTATACAGTTGAAGCATAACCCCCCTGCTCTTGTATTCTATGCCACGGCTAATAAAGGCAAGCATTCCGTATGCCTTCTTAATCACCTTATCTACCTGGCCTGCTACCTTCAGGGATCTGTGGACATGCACTCCAAGGTCCCTTTGTTCATCAGCACTACTCAGTGTCCTGCCATTTAATGTGTATTCCCTTGCCTTGTTAGCCCTCCCCAAATGCATTACCTCACACTTCTCTGGATTGAATTCCATTTGCCACTGTTCTGCCCACCTGACCAATTTATTGATATCTTCCTGCAGTCTACAGCTTCCTTCTTCAGTATCAACCACAGAGCTGATTTTAGTATCATCTGCAAACTTCTTAATCATACCCCCTATATTCAAGCCTAGATCATTAATATATACCACAAAAACCAAGGGACCTAGTACTGAGCCCTGCGGAACCCCACTGGAAACAGCCTTCCAGTCACAAAAACACCCATCAACCATTACCCTCTGCTTCCTGCCTCCGAGCCAGTTTTGAATCCAACTTGACACTTTGCCCTGGATCCCATGGGCTTTTAACTTCATGACCAGTCTGCCATGTGGAACCTTATCAAAGGCCTTGCTAAAGTCCATATACACTACATCAAATTCACTACCCTCCTTGTTACCTCCTCAAAAAATTCAATCAAGTTTGTCAGACACGACCTTCCCTTAACAAATCCTTGCTGACTATCCTTGATTAATCTGTGTCTTTCTAAATAAAGATTTATCCTGTCCTTCAGAATTCTTTCCAATAATTTTCCCATCACTGAGGTTAGGCTGACTGGCCTGTAATTACTCGGTCTATCCTTTTCTCCCTTTTTAAACAAGGGTACCACATTAGCAGTTCTCCAGTCCTCCAGCACAACACCTGAAGCCAGAGAGGATTGGAAAATGATGTATCAGGGCCTCTGCTATTTCCTCTTTTGCTTCGCTTAACAGCCTGGGATACATTTCATCCGGGCCTGGGGATTTATCCACTTTTAAAGCTGCTAAACCCCTTAATACTTCCTCTCTCACTATTTTTATTTCATCGAATATTTCACACTCCTCCTCCCTGATAGCAATGTCTGCTTCGCCCCTCTCCTTTGTGAAAACAGACGCAAAGTATTCATTAAGAACCCTACCAACGTCTCCCGCCTCCACACACAGATTACCCTCATGATCTCTAATAGGCCCTACCCCTTCTTTAGTTATCCTCTTACTCTTAATATATTTATAAAACATCTTTGGGTTTTCCTTGATTTTACTTGCCAAGAATTTTTCATGCTCTCTCTTTGCTTTACTAATATCATTTTTAATTGCACCCCTGCACTTTCTGTACTCTTCTAAAGATTCTGCAGTATTTAGCCCTTGGTATCTGTCATACGATCCCTTTTTTTCTTTATCCTACCCTGTATGTCCCAAGACTGAGAGGTCGCACAACACCAGGTTATAGTCCAACAGTTCTGCCGTCCCAAGACATCCAGGGGGCTCTAGATTTGTTAGTCCCACCTTTTTTTCTTTAAGGGCACATATTTGGTTTGAACCCTCCGGATCTCCTCCTTGAATGCCTCCCACTGCTCTGACAGTGATTTACCTTCAAGTAGCTGTTTCCAGTCCACTATGGCTAAATCCCCTCTGAGCTTAGCAAAATTTGCTTTTCTCCAATTTAGAAATTTTATTCCTGGTCTATCCTTGTCCTTTTCCATAACTACCTTAAATCTAACTGAATTATGGTCACTAGCACCAAAATGCTCCCCCACTGATACGCCTTCTACCTGCCCAGCTTCATTTTCTAAAACTAAGTGCAGAACCGCCCCCTCTCTTGTTGGGCTTGCTACATACTGGCTAAAAAAGTTCTCCTGGATGCATTTTAGGAATTCCGCACCCTCTATACCCTTCACACTAATTTTATCCCTGTTAATATTGGGGTAGTTGAAATCCCCTACTATTACTGCCCTATAGTTTTTGCACTTCCCAGAAATTTGTCTACATATTTGCTCTTCTATCTCCCTCTCACTGTTTGGGGGTCTGTAGTACACTCCCAGCAGTGTGATCGCCCCTTTTTTTTTTCAATTCGACCCATATGGCCTCGTTTGATGATCCCTCCAACATATCATCCCTCCTCACAGCTGTAATAGTTTCTTTAATCAATACCGCGACCCCTCCTCCCTATTTATCCCCCTCTCTATCCCATCTGAAAATCCTGTAACCAGGAATGTTGAGCTGCCATACCTGCCCCTCTTCCAGCCACGTCTCTGTAATAGCTATAATATCATAGTCCCAAGTATCTACCTGTGCCCTCAGCTCATCTGCCTTGTTCACTATACACCTTGCATTGAAGTATATACCATTTAGTACAGGCAAACCTACTTGTTGACTACTATCTAGCCCTTGATTCCTCTGTCCTTCCAATTTACTTTCTACGTTTATGTTTTCCAATTCCAGTTTTTCTTCCCTCCCTACTGACTCTATTCTTAGGTTGACCTGGATTGGGTATAGGGTGTACAATTTTGAAGTTTGCTGATGATACAAAACTTCACAATATAATAAATAGTGAGCAGGATAGTTGCAGACATCAGGAGGATATAGACAGACTGGTGAAATGGGCAGACACATGGCAAATGGAATTTAATGCAGATAAGTGTGAAAAGATGCACTTTGGGAGAAACAACATGGAGAGGCAGTATAATCTAAATGGTACTATTTTGAGTAGGGTGCAAGAGCAGAGAGACCTGGGAGTGCATATTCACAAATCTTTGAAGGCGGTTAAGAAAAAGAGTATGGGATACTTGGCTTTGTAAATAGGGTCATGCTAAAACTTTATAAATCTCTGGTTAGGTCTCAGCTGGAATATTGTGTATAATCCTGGGCAGTACACTTTAGGAAGGCTGTCAAGGCCTTGGAGTGGGTACAGAGGAGGTTTACCAGGAATGATGGACTTCAGTTATGTGGAGAGATTTGAGAAGCTGGGGTTGCTTTCCTTAGAGTAGAGAGGGTTAAGGGGAGACCTAATAGAGGTATTCAAAATTATGAGGGATTTGGATAATGGCAAGTAGGGAGGAACTTTTCCTCTTTTAAGTGGGTCAGTAACCAGAGGTAGATGTAAAACAATGGAGAAATGAACTTGAGGGGAAATGAGGAATTGTTTCTCCGCCACAGAGGGTTGTTGTGATCTGGGACGCACTACCTGGTGGAATCAGATTCCATAGGAACTTTCAAAAGGCAATTGGACATGTACTTAAAGAGAACTAATTTGCAGGGTTATGGGGAAAGGCTGCAACGTGAGGCTAAATTGGGTAGCTCTTTCAAAGAGCCGACAGAAGCATGATGGGCCAAATGGCCTCCTCCTGTGCTGTAAGATTCTATGATTAAAGAAACTTCACTCAAATTGGATACAACAATGCTCGGTGTTAATAGAGTCATAGGGGGAAAAATTCAGTTGGTTGCGCCTCCCGTTAGCGCCTTAAGAGGGCGCTAACGGGGCGCAAATCATCTAGCGCCCAGGCGCGGCGATGTTTGCGCCGCTCGCGAAATTAACTAGACATTTTGCGGCAGCGCTAAACACTACCGCCACGATCTCCTGCGCCGGCAGATCGTGACGTCAGTCGAGTGCGCAACACCCCGGTATCGCCCCGGAGCGGATATTGAGTGGCGTCCCCTGCCTTACCGCCTGCCGCTAGCAACGACAGGTTGAGGGGAGTGTTTTGCAGTCATGAAGGGACTGGGGGAGCGCTATTTAAAGGCGACCGCTTCCTGCCTTTTATTGTTGGTGCCATTTTTGAACCACGCATTCTGAGAGAGAGGGAGAGAGACTTCTGGAGAGATTCAACGCTGTGTGAAGGAGTTTTGGGTACTGAGCAGCACTTTGCAGGTTCATTTTGATTTGCCATTCCTTGTATCGATTTAGAAGAGACTCTGGGGGCTGCACTCTGAGCTCTTTCCCTGGTACTCTCCATTGTTCTTTCCAGCAGATTTGATGTGCAGGTCTCTCCAGGCCGAGATTCAAGGCTGCAATGAGCAGGATGTGGATGGAAAGCAAGATCAACCATCCCCTTTAAGAACTGGCCCGCGCCATTGTGTGTGTGTTCCATTGCTGACTGACATCACATGAGCTTCGCCAGCGCTCTGAGGTAGCGCCTCGCTCCTTGGCCTTTGCGCCTTAAGACAGGTGTGAAGCACCTGATTTAGCGCTCCAATCACCTCCAGGGGCGATAAAAGTCAAGTTTGCAGTCGGTGGCGATAATTAGCGCCAGGCGCTAATCTTTGTGCCCGGCCGATAATTGCGCCCCAAATGGGGCGATACTGAATTTCTCCCCCATAAAGTCATAGGGGGAGAAATTCGGTATCGCCTCGTTGGGGACGCAATTATCGGCCGGGCGCAAAGTTAAGCGCCTGGCACTAATTATCGACTCCGACTGCAAACTTGGCTTCTATCGCCCCTGGAGGTGATTGGAGCGCTGAATCAGGTGCTACACACCTCTCTTAAGGCCCTAACGCTGAGGAGCGAGGCGCTACCTCAGAGCGCTGGTGAAGCTCATATGATGTCAGTCAGCAATGGAACACACACACACTGGCGCTGGCCAGTTCTTAAAGGGGAGGGTCGATTTTGCTCTCCATTCACACCCTGCTCATTGCAGCCTTGAATCTCGGCCTGGAGAGACCTCTACATCAAATCTGCTGGAAAGAACAATGGAGAGGCCCAGGGAAAGAGCTCAGAGTGCAGCCCCCAAGTCTCTTCTAAATCGATGCAAGGAAAGTCAAATCAAAATGAACCTGCAAAGTGCTGCTCAGTACCCGAAACTCCTTCACACAGTGTTGAATCTCTCCAGAAGTCTCTCTCTCTCTCTCTCAGAATGCGTGGTGCAAAACTGTCGCCGACAAAAAACGCAGGTAGCGGTCGCCTTTAAATAGCGTTCCCCCAGTCCCTTCCCGACTGCAAAACGCTCCCCTCAATCTGTCGTTGCTAGCGGCAGGCGGTAAGGCAGGGGGCGCCACTCAATATCTGGTCTGGGGCGCTTCCGGGGCATTGCACGCTCGACTGACGTCACGATCTGCAGGTGCAGGAGATCGTGGCGGTAGTGTTTAGCGCTGCCGCAAAATGTCTGGTCAATTTCGCGAGCGGCACAAACATCGCCGTGCCCGGGCGCTAGTTGCTTTGCGCCCCATTAGCGTCCTCTTAGGGTGCTATGGGGAGGCGCAAAGCAACCGAACTTTCCCCCATAGGGTCATATGGCACAGAAGGAGGCCATTCGGCCCATTGTGTCCGTGCCGGCTCTCTGTAGAGCAATCCAGTCAGTCCCATTCCCCCGCTCTATCCCCGTAGCCCTACAAGTTTATTTCCCTCAAGTGCCTATCCAGTCTCCCCTTGAAAACATTGAGTGTCTCCGCTTCTACCACTTCCGTCAGCAGCGAGTTCCAGGTCCTCACCACTCGCTGCGTAAAAAAGCTTTTCCTCACATCCCCCCCTGTATCTCTTGCCCAAAGCCTGAAATCTGTGTCCCCTAGTCCTTGTACCATCAACTAGTGGGAACAGCCTTTCCCCGTCTAGCCTATCCAAACCGGTCATAATCTTGTACACCTCTATCAAATCACCCCTCAACCTCCTTTGCTCTAATGAAAACAAATCCAGCTTCTCCAACCTGTCCTTGTAGCTAAGATCCCCCACTCCCGGAACCATTCTGGTAAATCTCCTCTGCACCCTCTGAAGGGCCTTCACATCCTTCCTAAAGTGTGGTGAACAGAAGAAGAACAACAACAACTTGTATTTATATAGCGCCTTTAACGTAGTAAAACATCCCAAGATGCTGCACAGGAGTATTTTAAGACAAAAAATTTGACACCAATCCACATAAGGATAAATTAGGGCAGATGACCAAAAGCTTGGTCAAAGAGGTAGGTTTTAAGGAGTGTCTTAAAGGAGGAAAGAGAGGTAGAGAGGTTTAGGGAGGGAATTCCAGAGCTTAGGGCCTAGGCAACAGAGGCATGGCCACCAAAGGTTGAGCGATTATAATCAGGGATCGTCAAGAGGGCAGAATTAAAGGAGCACAGATATCTTGGGGGGTTGTGGGGCTGAAGGAGATTACAGAGATAGGAAGGGGCGAGGCCATGGAGGGATTTGAAAACAAGGATGAGAATTTTGAAATTAAGGCGCTGCTTAACTGGGAGCCAATGTAGGTCAGCGAGCACAGGGGTGATGGGCGAATGGGACTTGGTGCGAGTTAGGACACTGGCAGCCGAGTTTTGGATGACCTCAAGTTTATGTATGGTGGAATGTGGGAGGCCAGCCAGGAGTGCATTGCAATAGTCAAGTCTAGAGGTAACAAAGGCATGGATGAGGGTTTCAGCAGCGGATGAGCTGAGGCAAGGGCGGAGACGGGCGATGTTACGGAGGTGGAAATAGGCGGTCTTTGTTATGCTGCGGATATGCGGTTGGAAGCTCATTTCAGGGTCAAATATGACACCAAGGTTGCGAACAGTGTGGTTCAGCCTCAGACAGATGTTAGGGAGAGGGATGGAGCCAGTGGCTAGGGAACGGAGATTGTGGCAGGGACCGAAAACAATGGCTTCAGTTTTCCCAATATTTAATTGGAGAAAATTTTTGCTCATCCAGAACTTTATGTCGGACAAGCAGTCTGACAATTTAGACACTGTGGAGGGGTCGAGAGAAGAAGTAGCAAGATTGAGCTGGGTGTCGTCAGCGTACATGTGGAAACTGACGCTGTGTTTTCCGATGATGTCGCCAAGGGGCAACATGTAGATGAGAAATAGGAGGGGGCCAAGGAAAGATCCTTGGGGGACACCAGAGGTAACGATGCGGGAGCGGGAAGAGAAGCCGTTGCAGGTGATTCTCTGGTTACGATTAGATAGATAAGAATGGAACCAGGCGAGTGCAGTCCAAACCAGCTGGATGACGGTGGAGAGGCGTTGGAGAAGGATGGAGTGGTCAACCGTGTCAAAGGCTGCAGACAGGTCGAGAAGGATGAGGAGGGATAGTTTACCTTTGTCACAGTCACAAAGGATGTCATTTGTGACTTTGATGAGAGCCATTTCGGTACTGTGGCAAGGGCGGAAACCTGATTGGAGGGATTCAAACATGGAATTGCGGGAAAGATGGGCACGGATTTGGGAGGCAACAACACGTTCAAGGACTTTGGAGAGGAAAGGGAGGTTGGAGATGGGGCAATACTCCAGTTGTGGCCTAACACAACTGGACGCAATACTCCAGTTGTGGCCTAACCAGCGCTTTATAAAGGTTCAGCATAACTGCTCTACTTTTGTACTTAATACCTCTATTTATGAAGCCCAAGATCCCATATGCTTTGCCAACCACTCTCTCAATATGTCCTGCCACCTTCAGGGACCTATGCACATTAACTCCCAGGTCCCTCTGTCCCTGCACACTCTTTAAAACTCTGCCATTAAGTGTATATTGCCTCTCCCTGTTCCTTCTGCCAAAATGCATCACCTCACAATTCTCTGTGTTAAATTCCATCTGCCACTTGTCTGCCCATTCTGCTAGCCTTTCTATGTCCTGTTGCAGTCGATTAGTATCAGCATCAATGTTTGCCACACCCCCAAGTTTGATGTCATCAGCAAATTTAGAAATTCTACTCTGTATTCCAATATCCAGGTCATTTATATATATTAAAAAAAGCAGTGGCCCCAGCACTGACCCTTGGGGAACACCACTGTCTACCATCTTCCAGTCTGAAAAACAGCCATTTACTACAACTCGCTGTTTTCTGTCCTTAAGCCAATTCCTTATCCAAGCTGCCACTGACCCACCTATTCCATGAGCCTCAGTTTTGTTAACCAGCCTTCTATGTGGTACTTTGTCAAACGCCTTCCTAAAATCCATGTAGGCAACATCCATTGCATCCCCTTCATCAATTCTCTCTGTTACTTCATCAAAAAATTCAATTAGATTAGTCAAACACGATCTGCCTTTTAGAAATCCGTGTTGGCTCTCCTTAATTAGCTTAAACCTCTCCAAGTGCCCGTTAATTTTTTCCTTGATTATTGTTTCTAAAACTTTACCCACCACTGATGTTAAACTGACCGGCCTGTAGTTACTAGGATTGTCCTTACACCCTTTCTTGAACAATGGTGTCACATTTGCCACTTTCCAATCCTCAGGCACCTCCCCCTCATCTAGGGAAGATTGGAAAATTATGGCAAGCCCTTCCGTTATCTCCTCTCCCAATTCCCTTAGCAACCTGGGTTGCAAGCCATCTGGACCAGGCGACTTATCCACTCTAAGCATACCCTGCCTTTCTAGTACATCCTGTCTATCAATTTTCACCCCTTCTATTGCTTCTACCTTTTTCACTTCTACCGATATTTTGTCAGCATCCACCTCCTTAGTAAACACCGATACAAAGTACTCTTTGAGTATTCTAGCCTTGCCCTGTGTCTCTAAGCATATATCACCTTCTTTGTCTCTAAAAGGCCCCAACCCGCCTCTTACGACCTGCTTACTGTTTAGAAGCATAGAAGCATAGAAGATAGGAGCAGGAGTAGGCCATTTGGCCCCTCGAGCCTGCTCCGCCATTTAATGAGATCATGGCTGATCATCCAAATTCAGTACCCTGTCCCTGCTTTCTCCCCATATCCCTTGATCCCTTTAGCCTTAAGAAATATATCTATCTCCTTCTTGAATATATTTAATGAATTGGCCTCAACTGCCTTCTGTGGTAGAGAATTACACAGGTTCACCACTGTCTGGGTCAAGAAATTCCTCCTCATCTCAGTCCTAAATGGCTTACCCCTTATCCTTAGACTGTGACCCCTGGTTCTGGACTCCCCCGCCATCGGGAACATCCTTCCTGCCTCTAGTCTGGCTGGTCCTGTTAGTATTTTATGAGTTTCAATGAGATCCCCTCTCATTCTTCTAAACTCTAGCGAATATAAGCCTAATCGACCCAATCTCTCTTCATACGTCATTCCTGCCATCCCAGGTATCAGTCTGGTAAATCTTCGCTGCACTCTCTCCATGGCAAGAACATCCTTCCTCAGATAAGGTGGCCAAAACTGCACACAATACTCAAGGTGTGGTCTCACCAAGGCCTTGTACAACTGCAGCAAGACATCCTTGCTCCTGTACTCAAATCCTCTCGCTATGAAGGCCAACATACCATTTGCCTTCTTAACCGCCTGCTGCACCTGCATGCTTACCTTCAGCGACTGGTGCACAAGGACTCCCAGATCTCGTTGCACTTCCCCTTTTCCCAATCTATTGCCGTTGAGATAATAATCTGTCTTCCTGTTTTTGCCACCAAAGTGGATAACTTCGCATTTATGCACATTATATTGCATCTGCCATGCATCTGCCCAATCACCCAACCTGTCCAAATCATACTGGAGTTTCTCTGCATCCTCCTCACAGCACACATGCCCACCCAGCTTTGTGTCGTCTGCAAACTTAGAGATATTACATCTAGTTCCTTCGTCTAGATCATTAATATATATTGTGAATAGCTGGGGACCTAGCACCGATCCCTGTGGTACCCCACTAGTCACTGTCTGCCACTCGGAAAAAAGACTCGTTTATTCCAACTCTTTGCATCCTGTCTGCCAACCAGTTCTCTATCCAAATCAATACCTCACCCCCAATCCCATGTGCTTTAACTTTGCACGCTAATCTCTTATGCGGGACCTTATCGAAAGCCTTCATGCCGGTAGAAGATTTTTGGGTTCCCTTTTATGTTAACCACCATTCTACTCTCATATTCTCTCTTTGCCAATCTTATTTTCATCTTCACTTCCCCTCTCAACTTATTGTATTTGGTCTGTTTCTCCCTTGAAGAATTCACCTGACATTCATCATACACCCTCTTTTTTTGTTTCATCATCTATTCTATCTCCCTCGTCATTGTAGAATTCGCAAATGATCGCAATTTAAAAATAATGAGAAAGAGACATACAGTTTCGTAAAAACAGCTTTTATTTCAGCAAAATGCTGTCATGTTTCAAAACGGACACAAGCAGCCTGTAAAATGGCCGCTGCACCTCGTGGCAGAAGGTTCCAGATTTCTCAGTAGGCAGACAAGATGGCGTTTCAATAAATATTTCAGCAAGATCGGACAGTACTCAGCATATTGATATAAGACAAGACGCGATTGTTTTGCATTTTAACACCTAAGAAATATAAGTGCTGGAATCGGTTTTCCATGCACAAACGAGGGCTATTGTACTGGGCAATCAAGGCACCATCCAAAGACATTGATACGCAAATTCCCCGCGGCTCTACGATGAGAGAGCCGTTCGCGGGTACTCACAGCAAGAATTCGGAGGCCCCCAAAACCCCTCCAGGGAGACTCCTAGCCGGTTCCACAATGGGAGAAATATTAACGGGTACTTAGACAGTTACAAGTATCACCGAAACCCATTAACGACAAGAACCACCCCATACAAGAAGTTTGAGCGCCAAAACATGACAAAAGATGAACATTAAGATTGGGCGGGAGATAAAGAATTACAGTGCTATAACTGTAGTGAACGAACGTCCATCTTACTCTCTTATCCTCTTATCCTCTGGACTCCTGGCTCTTGACTCTTATTCCTCTTATTCCCTGACGACTTTTGACTTGTGCTCTTGCTGCCTACCGAGCTCTTGGTCCGCTGATCTTCCGGGAGTCAACCTCGTGGCTTGCCGCGAAGATCTGTGGAGAGCTGGGCTGCGAAGGCCGGTAAGCGGGTGCACCATCCCGAGGGTCGGTAAACGGTGTAGGGACCCAAAGGGCCGACGAAACAAAACAAGACAAGAAGAAGGAGAAGACGACTACACGTGCCGCCGCGGTCAGTAAACCCCGACCGCGCCCGAACTATAAAGACCATTTACAGGTTACCACACAAATTCTACTGCCAACCGGTGTCGGGCACAGGAAGACCCTTCTTTGAGTTTTATCAGAAATCCGAGGTCAACACAGATCTTCATGGCAGCAGACGGTCCAGCCTGCTAGCCGGAGCAGAGCGAGTAAACAGGTGGGGTACAGAGACCCCTGATCAACACATGAATGGTCAGGTGTTGTGTCGAAAACCTCCGAGCATCGTTTTAGAATTCTCCGAGTTATCACGAGTGGTGAGCATGATTCTCGATCCTACAGATCTAGATTAGGACAGGTATTGAAAGGGGAGGGTTTTTGTTTTAAGGATAATTATAATGTGTGTCCCCTTTTACGATGTGTCGTGCGCTCCTCGTTTCCCTAAACCTAGTTTCATAAATGTATGTAAGCTTGTACTGTCATTAATCTGTGCTTATGACATGTATTTCGTAATCTTGAACAACATGCAATAAAGATTTTCCATTTCGTACTATTCAACCGGGTCTACCTGAGTTTTCTCTGCATTATTGCTCTCGCACCTAAGTCCAGTGTCAGAACAGTAAGGGCGAGTGGGTCGAACCACTCACAGGTGTCTAGTGTTACCAGGCTGGCTGGAGACCAGAACAGGCAACGAGGCCTAACCCCGCACTAGCACCCAGGCTAAGCACAGAGCCACCCGAACCCCTTACATCATCCAAGTAGCCCTTGCTTTGGTTCCCTTTCCCTTTCCTCTTGTTGGAATGTACCTAGCCTGTACTTAGAACATCTCCTCCTTAAAGATCACCCATTGTTCTGTTATCGTTTTTCCTGTCAGTCTTTGGTTCCATTTTAACCTGGCTAGATCCTTTCGCATACCATTGAAGTTAGCCCTATTCCAGTTTAGAAGTTCCACTCTAGATTGTTCCTTGCTCCTCTCCATTGCTAATCTAAATCTTATGATACGATGATCACTCGTACCCAAGTGTTCTCCCACAGACACTTGGTCGACCTGGCCCACCTCATTCACCAGCACCAGATCAAGCAATGCCTCCTTCCTAGTTGGGCCAAGAACATACTGGTCAAGGAAGTTCTCCGGAACACATTTCAGAAATTCCTCCCCCTCCTTTCCCTTTACCCTAGCATTATCCCAATCGATGTTTGAGTAATTAAAGCCCCCCAATATCACCACACTATAGCTCTTGCATATCTCTGCGATGTCCCTGCAGATTTGCTCTGCTACCTTCCTCTCACTATTTGGAAGCCTATAGAATACCCCCAATAGCGTGATCATACCCTTTTTGCTCTTCAACTCTAACCAAATGGAATCTGTCCTTGTCCCCTCAAGAACATCCTCCCTTTCCAACACTACAATGTATTCCTTAATCAGCATTGCCACCCCACCTCCCTTTTTTCCTTCCCTATCTTTTCTGAACACCTTGTACCCTTGAATATTAAGTGCTCAGTCCTCAACGCTTTTAAGCCACGTTTCCGTTATTGCCATAACATCATATTGCCACACAGCTAATTGTGCTTGTAGCTCACCAACCTTATTCACCACACTTTGTGCGTTTACGTACATGCATTCTAAACCCATTTTTGAATCTTTTGTAGTCTTTCTTAGTCTGCACCTATCTAATATGGTACTACTTCCGCCTCTCGTACTACTATCTTCTCTAGTATTATCCAACAAACTCACTCTTTTATGCACCTTATTCCTCTTTTCTACTCCTATATGCTGGTGCCCATCCCCCTGTCAAGCTAGTTTAAACCCTCCCCAACAGCACTAGCAAATCTCCCCGCAAGAATATTGGTCCCGGCACCTTCCCCAGAAATGGTCCCAATGCCTCAGGAATCTAAAGCCCTCCCTCCTGCACCATCTCTCCAGCCACGCATTAATCTATTCGATCCTCCTATTCCTGTACTCACTAGCACATGGCACCGGGAGTAATCCAGAGATTACCACCTTTGAGGTCCTGTTTTTTAATCACTCTACTTGCTCCCTAAACTCTGCCTGCAGGACCTCATCCCTCTTTCTGCCTATGTCATTGGTACCGATATGGACAAGGACCTCTGGCTGTTCACCCTCCCTCCTCAGAGTGTCCTGCAGCCTCTCAGTGACATCCTTGACCCCGGCACCAGGGAGGCAACATACCATCCTGGAGTCACGTCTGCGGCCGCAGAAACGCCTGTCTGCTCCCCTGACTATCAAATCCCCTACCACTATTGCTCTTCCACTCTTTTTCCTCCCCCCCTGTGCAGCTGAGCCACCCGCGGTGCTGCACTCCACAGAGGAACCATCGCCCTCACCAGTATTCAGAACAGAATACTGGTTGGAGAGCGAGATGCACTCCGGGGACTCCTGCACTACCTGCCTGGTCCTCCTCTTCTGTCTGGTGGTCACCCATTCCCTCTCTGCCTGCACACTCTTAAGCTGCAGGGTGACCACCTCTAGAAACGTGCTATCCACGTAACTCTCAGCCTCGCGGATGCACCGCAGTGACTCCAGCCACCGCTCAAGCTCTGAAACACGGAGCTCGAGCTGCCATAGCTGGTGACACTTCCTGCACATGTGGTCGTCCAGGCTACGCGAAGCATCCAGGACTTCCCACATGGCACAGGATGTGCATTCCATGGGACTGAGCTGCCCTGCCATGCCTCTATTTGTGAGAAGTCCAACAGTTTTATTTGAAATCACAAGCTTTCGGAGCTGCTGCCCCTTCGTCAGGTGAAGTGAAGGAATACGAATCGGCAAAGCATATATAGACAGAGAACAATGCCTGTGCAGCGTACAATGTCAGACGACCACAGTTAATCTATCTGACTGCCTTTCATCACACCTCGGCAGAGAAACAATCAGGTCAGCCAGGAAGGCACCACATCAAAGACATAGCAAGATACAACTGAGACAATGAGGTGGGGTCACAGGGGGTCTAATGTGTCAAATGCAGTCTGTATGGAAAACCATAAACTTTAAAATTTTTACTTTTTTTTTCTGGAAATCACATCTGTGAACAACCCAACGACGACTCGAGTCTGGATGACTCTATGTCGTGTAGCGTGACATGAACCCAAGATCTCGGTTGAGGCCGTCCTCATGGGTGTGGAACTTGGCTATCAGTTTCTGCTCGATGATTTTGCGTTGTCGTGTGTCTCGAAGGCCGCCTTGGAGAACGCTTACCTGCAGATCCGAGGCTGAATGTCCTTGACTGCTGAAGTGTTCCCCAACTGGGCGGTAACAATCCTGCCTGGCGATTGTTGCGTGGTGTCCGTTCATACGTTGTCTCAGTGTCTGCATGGTCTCGCCGATGTACCATGCTCCGGTGCATCCTTTCCTGCAACGTATGAGGTAGACAACGTTGGCCGAGTCACATGAGTATGTACCATGTACCTGTCTCCCAGTCAGGCCCCTCTCCGACCGCGCTCTTTATTTACTGGCCTCTGCCCCGTATCCCGGCTCAGTCTGCTCCCCCTCGGCTGCTCGCAGTGAGTTCCTAGGAACACAAGAAGGCAGCATGTGGAGAACTCCTAAAAGATGGCACTAGTTTTGCCATGTTTCTTGGTCCTGCAATAGAGTTCTCATTTATATGGAGTTCTCATTCTAACGTTTCAGGCAAATTCAACAAAACCCATCCAACAATTGTGGGTAAGTTCATTGTCAATCAAAGTCCATTTTCAGACTGACGAGTGTCTTTAGATTAGCAACACATAACTCATTATTGGAGCTACTAATCTATTTGGGGGCTGTAATTGAACATAATTAGAGTAAATACTACAGTTACATCTGTCACATTCAGCTTATATTCCCCAATTCATTGCTCAGTTGATGCCTTGGTTATACATTTTTAAATTTTTCCCTGAACTACATTTCTAAATGACTGCAGGGATAAATCACACATAGACCAAAGTTTCATCTGAGCAAAAAAAAACCCTTCTGCTAGTAGAGTTACTCCTGATTTAGTGTAGAGTCATACTGAAAAGGTCCAAGAATGTCAGTTGGCTGAAAGGGACAATGAATATGATAAGGTTTAACAATGAGAATGATTCTCCAGGGAAGAGCTCTAGCTTCAGATCCTGTGGTAGACCATCTGTCCTGTTTTAACAGAAACACAGTTTGATGTGCTTGCCTGACAAGCTAATAAATCTCTATCGAAATTCATGCTGGGAAATATTTTAAACATGGGCATGTATATTTTTTATAGTCTTTGCACTTTAACCAACACAGCTTTGGCAACCTTTTGATCTATGTTGATGATCTTTAGCTAAAATGACAATGGGGAATAACGAATTTATATTCAAAACAATCACAATGCATTCATTTATATGTTCAAAATTGTTGTTTTGAATATAGATCCACATTTCCCCATGGGCATTATGTAAGAATACTGCCATCACAAATTTGACTGAAAGGTTGTTGAGAAACTCTTTTCTTTGCATTAACCAATGTATTAGTGTGTACTGGTGATTAAACGATAAAGCCATGAATACCCAACATGTTAAAAACAACAAGAGAGTTTTGAATGAATATTTATAAGTTGTCATAACATTGCTTTTGCTATTTTCAATATTTAATATGCAGATCTGAAGCTTACGCCATGTAGGGAGACTGGGGATTTCTGCCAGCCATCATTGCATCTTCTTATGAAATCCACTCTTGCCCCATCCCCTCAGTACTAGCAATATGAAGGAGCCCACACTGCCACTATGTAGCGAGGGTAGGGCATGCAAGTGATAGTTTGGTCATCCAATGTTGTGCTTGATCTTCCTCTTCAAAACGGTACAAATTTCAGTTTCGGCTTTGTGCACATAGATGCCGATCTGAATTAGTGCAAGGCCCAGAAAATGTTATGACACGAGTCCCACAACACATACGTTTATTTTGTGAATAATCTATAAAGGGAAAAAACAACTTGCGGGTATTTATTCATCCTTGTGTACTGCATCTGATTTTTTATGTTCTTCCGAGACAGACCGTCAAATAGCCACCAATTCAGTTGAAAAGTTCTGTACCTAAACTATCTAACTTGCACAACATAGATAGGGTTTGATTCTCAATGTAAATGCAGTTTTAGGATTTCATTACATTTATACCAATGTTTGCAGCATGATAATTTTACGAGCATGTTTCGTTCACTGTCAAAATATTATAGATGCTTCATAATAATACTTAGAGCCAGTCAATGGCTGCAAATATTTATAGCAACTAGGTGTTTCTCTGTGCAACTTGTTAATGTCATAGCATTCAGTTGACATTTCCATTATTTAGTTTACTTTGCTATTTTTGACAATGATTGATTTTGATAGTTTTGCTTTAAACAGCACTTCTTTATGGTATTTATCAAACCTCCTGCTTTATTAGAAATTTTGTTAATTAAGCTGAGCAGTGATGACAGCTGGGAGCTCGCAAACCCAATGTTTGCAAATTTATTCAGGCAGAACTTAGTCAAGGTGGATGAACAGATATAGAGGCCCTGAATTTACTTCACTGTTACAGCGGACTACTGCTGTAACTTCAGTGCCAAAAAGATCCCCTGCGACCTGGCCTTGTTTAGGGGCAGTGCATAAATACATAAATTATGATTAAAAGATTCAGGGCTAAAAATCGAGTAGTGCCCCAAACTTCGCCGGGGTGCTACTTTTAGCGCCCTGGAAAAATTAGCAACCCCGCGCCGGAAATTGAGTGGTTGCGCCTCAAGAGGGAAGCGGGACGCTACTTGAAGCGCCCCGCATCCCTCTTGGGTTGCTGCGTGTCAATATCGCGGCGTGACGTGCTGCAGCGCCATGCTTAAAGGGGAGGAGCCTTGCGCAGCGCAACCCGGGGCCCAACTGGGCCCCCAGGAATCGGGAGTGCTGGCAAAAGAGCCCGGCACTCAAGAGAAGTGCCGGGCTCTTGGAGCACAGCCGGCACTCCGCGGGGGTGGGGGTGGGGGGGTGCGTTCGGGAGGCTGGGGACCAGAGCGCAGGCAGATGCTGGCAGGCGGCCAGCAACAAAAATGGCCGCCCCGCACCTCGCCTTTAAATTGCGCCTCCCCGGCCGCAGGCAGACCCCCCTGACCCCGTTGGACATGGCGTCCGGCGGTAAGTCAGGGGACGCTCCCGAAGATCGCGGCCGGGGCGCAAGTGGGGCGCTGCGCACGGCGATGATGTCATCGCTGGCGACACAGCGCCACGGGGTGCTACTGGTTAGCGCCACCGCTAACCTCCCGCTGAAGGCGTGGGCGGCGCCGCACCCGGGCGCTAGTTGCTTTGCGCCCCGTTAGCGCCCTAAGTAAAGCAACCCAATTTTTCCCCCTCAGCATGTTGCAGACCAAATAGGCTGAGATGGGCAAAATTCATATACTTCACAAATGCGTATGAACCATTGGTCACACTGATTAGCTCCACAAAATTAGACTAGAATAAAAGAGGACTGGAGAACCCCATTTGGCCCATCAAGGCCACCTCATCCAAACATAGTGTGGCCTTGTTCACAATGACCCACTCCCTTAATCCCGAGAGAGGCCGGGAAAAAAAGAAAAATACCTGTTAACAATTTAAGAAAAAAAACTTTGGGAAATTCCTCTCAGAGTCCCTAAGAAAACCAAGCAACCTTCAGGAAACCGTAGTAACGTTTCCTGACTACTCTGCAACCTAATGAAGATGATTTCTGGAATGATAAACAGAGGGACAGAAAGGAAAGAGGAATGAGCTGAAGAAATATTTACGCATACAGGAAAGGAACAAGTCTGGAAAGAGAAAGCAACTGCGATAAAAATGGGGAACTGCATCCCGACAGTCTAAAGGATATGTTCAGAACACATCCAGCATTATTGCAATGTAGTGTGAAACTTATCAACCAGCAAGTCTAAGAAAGAAAGACTTGCATTTATGTAGCACCTTTCACAACCTCAAGACGTCCCAAAGCACTTTACAGCCAAAGTACTTTTGAAGTGTAGTCACTGTTGTAATGGAGGAAACGCAGCAGCCAATTTGCACACAAGGTCCCACAAACAGCAATGAGATCCTGACCAGATAATCTGTTTTAGTGATGTTGATCAGGTCACCAGAGAGAACTCCCCCGCTCTCCTAAATAATGGCATGGGATCCACCCGAGAGGGCAGGCAGGCTCTCGTCTCACCTGCTGGAGTCAGTGTATGATTTTATCAATTGAAATAACTGCATTGGGCCAGAATAACGAGGAGGCTAATGGCGCTTGCCATTATTTATGAGTAAATGGTACGGCAACTTCAGGAGCAGATGCGTGGTTATATCCAAATATCCAAAATTTGGTGTCAGAGTTTTGCCACTCTGCCGTTAGCTTCTCGAAAATGGCATCTCGCCCTTAGCCGCCCCGTTTTTGTAGGAACTTTCTCTTTTTGCCCATTAAATTCGCCACAGAAAGTTAAATCTTGTCATTACTAGTGCAAGTGCCCTTTTAACAATGTGATAAATGTTACTGACTGCCAATGAACGTCTCCGGCATTGATAATGAACTATTACAGGTTTTACATTTTTCGGGGTGATTTAAAAAATGTTAAATTTAAATTGAGAAATTCTTACTTTTCCTCTGTCTCTTTCTCTCTTAATCCAATCTTTCTGTCCCTCTCTGTTTCTCTTTCTGTATCTGATTTGACATTGAATTCAGCCCCTTTAAGTCACCTTCCTTCTCAGTCCTTCCTGTGTTTATTTCCCAATCCTTAGGGTTGCCCGGTTCACTCAGGTCCCAGATGCCCTGCTTCCCTCGCTGTGCTGTTATTAGCTCATGCTTTCAGTAACTTTGTTGGCAAAAACATACTGGGTCTCTAACGGCATCTGCCGTTAATTAGCCGTGCCTTGGCAGGTTTAGGTTTTAACATTTTTTGTGTGCCAAGTTGCTGAAAGTGCGAGCTGATAACAGTGCAGCGAGAGAAACCAGGCATCTGTGACCCGAGTGAACAGACAAGCAACAGGCTATCTCCTTAACCAATCAGATTTAAGGATTGAGAAATAAACAGTGGAAGAATGAGAAGGAAGGTGAATTAAAGGGGGTAAATTCATGGTCAAATCAGGTACAGAAAGAGAAATAAAGGCCGCGAATTTGCCAGCGGGTTTGGAGGTGGGTCAGAGGTTAAAGTCATTATGATTGACAGCGGGTAGGAAACCTGCTGTCAACCCGCCTCCACGCGAGTCTCCCAGGTGTCGGGTCTGTCAGCGGAGAACTGACCCGACACCAAGCAGTGGGGGATACAATTGATCTAATTAAATGGATTGTTAAGAGCCAATTTAAAGCTATTTTGAGGCTTCCTTCCAATTTTACGTTCTCCCCCACGGGTTACCCGTTGCTCGGGGAACACGCCAGCTCAACTTGGCATGATTTGAGTCTGCTCTGATGTTTCTGATAAGCTGACAGCTGCAGAAGTGGTGTAAAGGATGCCATGTTGCAGATGGTCAGTTTCAGAGCGCAGAAACTGTTGATTACTTCATTTGTAATACATATAGAGATTTCTTTAACTTGGAAGTGTTTAGAGGCAACTGTATGTCCAGTTCCACCTCATTGGAACAACCTCTCTCACCATTGACAGATCGCTTCTGTCATCTCACCTGCAGCTGCCATCTAATACAGCAACATCGTTGCCCTTGAAAAATCAGACCTTGGTCCTCTGAATCCTTCCACGATCAGCCCCAACACCAACATCACCAAGCACACCAACATCACCAACAACAACACCAAACTTCGCCGCCATCACCTGATGCTGCACAGGACACAGGGCATCAGCACCCGACAACATTGCTGCCCGGGAGGCCAGCAATGGCATCACCATGGCCAGATTTACTTCACTTGATGCTGTTAACCCTGGCTGCCACATGATGCGCCAGGTTGACACCATCCCACACCAGCACCGTAAAGCATCCCTTTAATGTCCAAGCCATTCCATGCACATCACTATATTGGTGAGGGGAGGGGTGGGGGTGCGGGGTGTTATTTCTGACCATTCACTGGAACTCAGTAAGACACTTCTCAAGGTACGCTCAAATCTGTCCAATAAGGGGCAGTGTTGGAAAAATAGATTTCACGGTATGACAACACATTACCAGAAACTTCACATGGACATTGGCTAAACCTCTCAAGTGCCTACCCTTGTGTGTTGTTAGTTGGTATGCTTGCAGTAGGATGAGGGTGAGTGTGAGGGGTGGCTAGTGAGATGGGGAAGTGATAAAGTAGATAGAGAGGGATGGGTGGAGGTGCAAGGTAAGTTGGTGTGAGTAAGGATGTGCAGGAGAAGGGTATGGAAGGCAGAGTGATGGGGATGTGTTGAGTGGCACAGCAGGATGAGGTTGAGTGTGGTTTTGCAGTAACATTTCGTGATCTACTGAGATCATTGAAAAGTTGGCGCCACTGCAACCAGGGAACACTGATGACATCCCTGCTTTTGCCCTCCTGTGCAATGTGCAACCAGGCTGCGTTGGTGTCCTGGGGAGGTCTCGTCTGCTCTTGGAAGGGAAGAGAACCTCCCTGCATGCTGTGACTCCCTCCATAAGCATTTGGAGGGAATCATTGGAGAGCCTGGGTGCAAGTGTCCACCTTTGTGCAGTGCTTGTCAGTGTTTGCAGCACCTCAAGGCTGTCAAACACTGACAGAACAATTGTAAAACTCAATGTGCCGTGGTCCCTTTAAGGAAACCGGCTGATGATGCGTCATCAAATGATATCATCAGACCGCTTCCTGTTAGTTGGCCGGGAAGCCCGCAATGCAGGCTTAACAAGGCCAATCAAGGGAAAATCCCTTTGACAGAGTGGCTGCAGCCAGGATCGTGACTGGAACCCGGAAACCAGCTCTCCTGCCACCATCCTGCCTCCGCTGGGAAATTCGCGGCCAAAGAGAGGGAAGGAAAGATTGGATTAAGAGAGAGAGAAAAACAACAGACAGGAAAAGTAAAAAAATATATAATTTTAAATTTGAATTTTTAAAAATCTCCAACAATTAATAGCTGAAGGAATGAAACTCCATGCATTTAATAGTTAATTTTCAGTGCCAGAGAAATTGGTAGTAATTAACAAGTGTCACATTGTTAAAAGCATACTTGCGCTTGTAATGTCAAGACTTAACTTTCTGTGGCGAGTTTAGTTCATATCTACCGCACAAATACAGCAACTTCACAATATTCAATGCATTTCAATGGTGAGGCAGACAGCAAAATGCCAATTTTGCTAAGCTAATGGCGGCGCGGTGCAACTCTGACAGCAATTTTTGGGTATTGGCTTTTAACTGCACATCTGCCCCTCGGCTGAAATTGCTGTACCATTTACGCATAAATAATGGCGAGCGCCATTAACCTCACCGTTATTCTTACAGCAAAATCTGGGCCATTTATTTATTTATGGCTTGCAAGACTTTCTATGTGTCCCTTGCCTATGTGTCTAAACCTTTCCCATTAATGTACTACAGTCTATGTTGATAACTTTTCTCTTCAAGCAAAGGGTCCACTGTACAATGAAATTACCCACAATTAAAGCAAATACACCCCTCAAAATACTGTAAATGTAAATTCATTACAAAACATGATGCTGTTAAAAGTGGCCGCATACTTTTGTATTCTATGCCTCTATTTATGAATCTATCCATGCAGACACTGAGACAACGTATGAACGAGCACCGCGCAACAATCACCAGGCAGGATTGTTACCTCCCAGTCGGGGAACACTTCAGCAGTCAAGGACATTCAGCCTCGGATCTGCGGGTAAGCGTTCTCCAAGGCAACCTTAGAAACACACGACAACGCAAAATCATCGAGCAGAAACTGATAGCCAAGTTCCGCACTCATGAAGACGGTCTCAACCGGGATCTTGGGTTTATGTCACGATACATGACGTGATCCGGACTCGAGTCGTCGTTGGCTTGTTCACAGATGTGATTCCCAGTAAAAAAGTAAAAATTTTCCCAGTAAAAAAGTAAAAATTTTAAAGCTTTTCGTTTTACATACAGACGGCAGCTTTTGACACGTTAGAACCCCTGCGACTACACCTCATTGTCTCAGTTGTATCTTGCTATGTCTTTGATGTGGTACCTTCCTGGCTGACTTGATTAACTTTATCACACCTCGGCAGATAGTCAGGATGATTTAATTTAGTGGTCTGCAATTGTAAGGTACACATGCTTTGTTCTCTATCTATATATGCTTTGGCGATTCTGTATCTAATTTACTTCACCTGAGGAAGGAGCAATCGATAGCTCCGAAAGCTTGTGATTTCAAATAAAACTGTTGGACTATAACCTGGTGTTGTGCGACCTCTCAATTCTATTTATGAAGCCCAGGATCCCATATGCTTTTTTAACTGCTTTCTCAACCTACCCTGCCACCTTCAACGATTTGTGCACATATACCCCCAGGTCTCTCTGTTCACGCACCCCCTTTAGGATTGTACCCTTCAGTTTATATTTCCTCTCCTTGTTCTTCCTACCAAAATGTATCACTTGACACTTTTCTGCGTTAAATTTCAACTGCCATGTGTCCACCCATTCCACCAGCCTGTCTGTCTTCTTGAAGTCTATCCCTATCCTCCTCACTGTTCATCCAACGGCTCCATGAACGGGTCGAGCTGGAAGTTATCACTGTAAGTGGGGGGTGGGGGTGGTGGGGGCTACTCAGCAGCCAGCAGCAGGCCGCAATTGGTCTCATCAGCCCTGGGTTTGTCCTCTATCCAGTTCCTCCTGTTGGAAGTTGTATCTGCCTGAGTGTTGCGTGAGGTCCGAATTGGTCTCTGTTGCGATGTTTCATGTAGTCAAACAACTTGCCACTGATTGTCTAGGCTACCACATGAAAAATGGCTTCTTGAGCAAGTGCTGGAGGGCAGTCTGTACCTGTGGAATAGTACCCCAGTACCAGTCAGGAGACAAGGGGACAAAATCTTATTTAGAAAATAGCAATTCCAAATAATGCAATAAAGCCTTAAACAGCTACCACGTTTAAAAACTGTAGTAAATACTCATCTGCTCCTACCACCTAAATAGAATATTCATACTTTTTTCCTGAAGTAAGTCATGGTGCAGCTGAGCTTAAAGCTAAATTGCCTTTCACTTGCTTTCTATAAACAAGTCTTAATATAATTTGCAGAAAAAGCTGTTGCATGCCTTCAGCATATAATTCTTTCTTTGGTGTTTATGTGTCCCTCAAGCTTACAAATGGAATTAATGACAGATACTTTGTATGTAAACAGTATTTTGTTAATCTGTTTCGGCATAATTTAAGAACCATTAAAAATACATTATTTTTTCATCATTATCACCAAGTAGATTTTGGTTAAAAAAGTTGCAGGAATATTACATAAATCTAGGTTTTTGGAGAATCAATTAAGGTACTGAAACAAAAGCCTTGAAAAAATATTTTGTTCTTATTGAGAGCAAAGCCATATTTTTCTTTCCTATTAACCATTGAAAAGGTTTATTTTGATGATACAACTAGTTGCTCAGTATAATATGTGGAGCAAATATTGTTTATAGCACAAAATAAAGTTAGCTTGCTTAATTCAACAATAAATTTGTTTCTAGGTATACTGTTTGCTCCCAACTTTAAGTTTTTCTCCTAGTTCAGGCGAACTTGATGGTAAGCTTTCCCCTCCAGCCAGGAGAGCACTATGGTGTCAGTCAGGGAGTGCTGCCTAAGTGCAATCTGTGCTACTGTGTGATCAGTTGGAAAGAAGCTCAGTCAAAGGGAATGAGCTGGACTTAATCAGCTTTTACTTCCTTTTGAGAAAGAACAACTTGCTTCTATGCAGTGCTCCCTTTCAGAGCCCAGCTGAGAACTGGTGAAGGTTGCCCGGAGGCTTTCAAGTGAGAAGCCTCTGTCACGTTCAAACTCGTGACCTTTCAGCTGGGAATCAACTGCTCAAGTTGTTGACCTACCAGGTAACTCCTTCAACGATTGTTGGTTTAAAACTAAATATTTGCAATGGGAACCGCTCTGCACGAGATCAATTACTAACCTCCTGTGACCTATGGCAGTGTTCGTTAAAGTGATTTGGTCTTGATGTCAAATTGCTGGGAATAATAATTTGGGATTAACATGTGGCATATTTTCTCTCTCTTTCAAACACGCGATTCTTATCAAAGTTAATGTGATAAGTAGAAAGGGTGCATTTCTTATTTCGTTGCTGCATTTTTATCCTGACATTTAGAAATTCAAAATAGCTACTGCAATCAGCAGAAATCCCCAGAACCTAGGCTTTTCTACTAAATTACAGAGCACAGAATGTCAATACTGTTAGGAAACCATAAGTGCTTTCTATTAGAATGTAGCATGGAATAATACACATGGAATGTGTTAAATAGCAGACCTGAGGTTAACACAATTCCATTGAACACTTTTAACCTCAGCAAACTTTTCAAAGCCAAGACCAACTGAATGCAAATTGGTGAGAATGTGATCACAGAGCGTTAAATCATTTTGCATGTGATGTGTGGTGTCTAGCTATTATAGGATTTTACACAGAGATACTAGAAGAAAAACCTATTTGCAGTATTTGGTCAAAAAACACCCACGTATGACTAATTAGCTGCTCTTGAGGAAAGGAAGAAGTTTGGACAGAAATAGGATGGTGCTGGTGAAAAATTGTACTTTGGAAAATAAGGCACTACCAGCACTTTAAGACTCTGGTTATCTCTGGTTAGATACTGTGAGGTTGGAGAGGATTATTTTTAAGTGGATATGCAATGAAAGATTTGGGGACCTGTTTGGAAGATTGGTTGAAATATTGGGTTGATAAGGCATTTTATTAATGTGTACCCAGACGAACAGGAGAGGTGGATTTACATACGGCATTCAGTCACCAGCTCTTTAAACTGTTTTGATGACAATTGGTAAATACAATAATCAATCAGGGATTACAGTAATATTTGAGCACAAATGTTGGGAAATTAATACACAGCTGGATGTAGAATTATAATAAATTGATATCAAATGAATTAAATATAAATAAATATTCTTCTTAAAACCCAGGAATAATATTAATTCAAATGGTAAATTATTCCTGGTATTCTGAGTTAGAAGCTGACTTGGTTTCTAAATGTAAGCATTAAGTGCTTCTGTGCCAGCAGGTGTGTTTTGACAACAGATCATGCTTTTACATTCTATTTCCAAGTTTACAATCGTAGGCTGTCAGAGAGTTATGGTTACTAGACATCAGACATATTTCTCTTTTTTGGGTCAGAGCTGACTAATTGAAAAAAAGAAAGGCTTGCATTTATATAGTGCCCTTCACGTCTTCAGCATGTCCCAAAGCACTTCACAGCCAATCAATTACTTGGAAGTGTAGTCACTGTTATTTAGTAGGCAAATTGATGAGAAACATTGGCCGCGATTTTACTAATCTCAGCGGGTCCGGTGCGGGCGATGTTGGTGGCGGATCGTGGCCCCGCTACTGGCTCCATCCCGCTCTGTGAAATGACTTTCCGTTGATGGGGCTTGTTAAGCCTGCCCAGCGCGTTTCCCGCGCCAATTAGAGGAAGTAGGTCTGGTGACATCATTCATGACGCGTCATCATTAAAGGGACCATGGACAAATTTATCTTGACATTTGTGCTGTCAGTGTTCTACAGCATTGAGGTGCTGCAAACACTGACAAACACTGCACAGATGCACAGGGCTGTACCCAAGTTCTCCAATGACTCCCTCCATATGCTTATGGAGGGAGTCACAGCACGCAGGGAGGTCCTCTTCCCTTCCAATGGGCGGAAGAGACCTTCCCAGGAGATCAACACAGCCTGGTTGCACATTGAACAGGAGGGCACCAGCAGGAATGTGGTCAGGAGGACCTGGGTGCAGTGCCACAAATGTTTCAAAGATCTCAGTAGATCACGAAACGTTAGTACAAAGCCACACTCAACCTCATCTTGCTGTGCCTCTCATCACATCCCCATCACTCTGCCTTCCCTTCACTACTCCTGCACATCCTTATCACACAATTTACCTTGCACCTCCACCCATCCCTCTCTATCTACATTATCACATCCCCATCTCACTAGCCACCACTCACACTCACCCTTATCCTAGTCCAATCATACCAACTAACAACACACAAGGGTAGCCACTTGGATGTTTTATCCAACGTTTCTGTAAGGTTTGTATTAATGTGGTGTCAAACATTGAAATCTTTGTTTTCAACACTTTGCGTTCTTGGACAGATTTGTGTGCACCTTTGGAAGTGGCTTAGTGAGTTGCAGTGAATGTTGAGAAATAATGGTACCCCCCACAATGGTGATGAGTGTGAAAGGAATGGCTTGGGCATTGTAGGGATGCTTTATGGTGTTGGTGTGGGGTGGTGCCAACCTGGCGCATCATGTGGCAGCCAGGGTGTACAGTGTCAAGTGAAGTAAATCTGGTCATGGTGAGGCCATCCCTGGCCTCCCGGGCAGCAATGTGCTCGGGTGTTGATGTCCTCTGTCCTGTGTAGCATCAGGTGATTGCGTAGAAGGCTAGTGTTATTGTTGGTGCTGCTGGTGTGCCTGGCACTGCTGCTGTTGGAGCTGATCGTGGTGGGATTCTGAGGACCAAGGCGAGACAGTATAAAGGGCACTCATGCTGATGTAATAGATGGCAGGTGAAGTAGAGATGACAGAAGCATTCTGTCAATGGTGAGAGAGTTCTTCCAAAGAGGTGATACAGGATGGAGAGTGGAAAGTGGAAAGACTGCAGAATCAATGCTGGAAATGGACTGAGAAACAGCTTGTGCCTGAGGAAAGTGATGATCTGTTAGGTGGGAGCTTTTACTGTACATTTGAAGCTGTCAAGTAATCAGCTGGAGCAATGGCCACTGAACTCCTGCCTCAGGTTGACAGCCGTGGTCCCCGAACAGCATGGTTCCTGTGGCTATGAAGTTAAAGTGAAAAGGTAAGTTAAAAAAGCCTGTTAATGATATGTCAACTAGATGTTAATGAGATTAATTGGGCCCCCGCCGCTGCCTTTCGGGTCTGCTCAGCGCTGACAGACCCGACATTGGGAAAGGCGCGTGGTGACAGGTTGACAGCGGGGTCCCAACCCACTGTGAAAAACACCCCACTTTTCCACCCGACCTGTCACCGATCCCGCCCGCTGAACCCCCGGAAAATTCCAGCCATTGTCTCGATAAGAGCTGCTTCAAAGTCAGCAATTCCCCTAACTTAAATGCTATGGAGTATTCAAGCGCTGAATATAATTTGCTTCTGTAGGATTATTGTTTTTGTTTGTCCCTATGTTTAGGGAAATAACCCCATTACTAGTTCTAACCTTGAGTAGAGACAACAACCACAGAAACTAGTGTTAAGATTACTAAGCACTTTATTCGATGGCGAACAATAAGCAACAGTTCCAGACAACACTCACAAATGAAATATAGTTCAAAACACAGGTTGACCAAACCATCTTGTTCTGGGGAAGGGTGCCCTGGAACGTCTACGGATGTGATTCTTCCTCATCTTCTGCCTCTTCATGTTGTCTCTTCATGTTGCCTCTTTGACGATTGCCTCTCCTCTCCCGAGAATAGATCATATTGTACTCCTTTTTATACAGTTGAGGTCACCCAAGTGATGCAGAATGAGATTTTCATTTCCTTGTAGCTTCTGACTATCACAAGAAAAAATTGTCGTCTTGCTGATGGCAGTCTATTCCGGTTTCTTAGCAGCAGCCTAAGATATGTGGAATATGGTTATCTGAACAAATCTGTCTGTTAAACAGCTAACAGGCTGGGTTTTTTTTTCCCCCATTTAGCCAACAACGCCAAAGAATCATTATTCTTTTAAATTGCCTATGCTAACGTTTACCAAAAATCCTGTACCCTACAACTATATGAAGGAGGAGAATCAATTCTAATCTTCTTCCAGAGTTTCCCGTTTCCTCAATGCAGGAATATCTCTAGAGCAAGGTAGAACTCTTCAGCAGAGTTAATACGGCAGGAAGAATTACACACGTGTAATGGAGCCTACTTGATTTTCTTTCTATTTAAATGAATGGACAGACTATTCAATAGGCTCCATTACAGACAAGGGATCTTCCACCTCCAATCTTTCTCGATACATTGTGCTCAGGCCATTCTTCACACCCAAGCACAATGAGAGCAATATCTGGCCTATTGAATGTCTTAATTCCTCGAGGTTCTCTTCCAGAATGTGCCATGATGCGGAGATGCCGGTGTTGGACTGGGGTGGACAAAAATGAGAAGTCGCACAACACCAGGTTATAGTCCAACAGTTTTATTTGAAATCACAAGCTTTCGGAGCTGTTGCTCCTTCGTCGGGTGAAGTAAAGAGATACAGAATCGCCAAAGCATATATAGATAGAGAACAATGCATGTGTACCTTACAATGGTAGACGACTAAATTTAATCATCCTGACTGTTTATCTGCCGAGGTGTGACAAAAGGCAATCAGGTCAGCCAGGAAGGTCCCACATCAAAGACATAGCAAGATACAACTGAGACAATGAGGTGGAGTTACAGGGGAATGTGCCAGGTAAGACTTTCCTCATGAGTTATGCTGATTTTCCAGTGTAACTTGCAGTCGTTTTCCAGTCTAACTCGGGTGGATGGGAGTGGAAAATTGAGCAGCACCCAAGAGAGTGTAATCAATTACACACTGCTTTCAATGGAAATAAAAGAAACCAGGAGCGATGTAAAACAGGCTGCCGACTTGCTGTCACCCTTTTTACACTTTCCAAAGTCAAGATCTACCCCATGGTGTTTTATTTGGTAACCTATCAATGTCCTAATCTTCTGTAGCATCATGCCAATGACCAGTTACTTTCCCTAGAAACCAACTGATAATTTTAATAACAGATCTTTAGAAAGGTAGATTTTCTGAGCCACTCCCCACAGCGAGGCCTACTGCGAGTGCGGATTGGAAAACCGTGGGTGGCACACCCAGGATTTTCTGGTCAGTGCTCATGGTGAGCAGGGTACCTTGGCTTGGGTGAAGACATGGAGAGTCTGCCTGAGTGTTAGAGTAATTAGCAATAAATGCTTCTTTAATCCTAGATAGGTTTCTGAAAATTGTTCAAAGCAACGACCTCAGTTTCTGCTAACTGGTAGCCATGACACACTTTTGATTTATAGGGGGGAAAATTCGGTATCGCCTATTTTGGGGTGCTAATATCGGCCAGGCGCAAAATTTAGCGCCCGCCGCAAATTATCACCGGCGACCGGGAAATTCGTCTCCAGCGTCCCTGGAGGTGATTGGAGCACTAAATCAAGCTCTACACACCTCTCTTACGGCGCTAACATTGGGGAATGGGGCGCAACCTCAGAGCGCTACTCAAGCTCAGGCGATGTCAATTACCTTGTACTCAGACAGACTGGCGCCGTCCAGTTCTTAAAGGGGTGGGTCCATCATGATGCACAGCCACACCCTGTTCTGTTCATTGCTGCGTTTGACCTGGGCCTGCAAGGAGGTGCAAATCTTCAACAAATATTATCATGGCTACTCAGAGGCCCAGGGAGAGAGCTCGCCGGTTTAGCGACCAGGCATTGGTGGCTCTGGTTGTCGCTGTGGAACGCCGATGGGCAGTGCTGTTTCCAGACACCGGCAGGAGGCCATTGCCCCGGGAGTTTACAAGGGTGTGGAGGGAGGGTACCCAGAACGTTTCATCCAGGAGCCTGGTCCAAAGGACTCATACACAGTGCCGCAAGAAGTTCAACGACCTCACTCGGGTGGTCAGGGTGAGTAGATGCTTGAAATACCTCTACATCCCACCACCTCAACCTCACTCTGTGCACAGACGGTGTAAAGTGCCAAATCCCCAACACTCACCCAACAACTATGCCCATCTACTAAAAGTCACATCCACATCTCACACCTTGCAGACATTAACAGCTATTCAACTATGGTAGGCACATCTGCCAAACACATGGCTGCACACTCACTCACATGCTGTCCTTTTTCTTGCAGGCCAAGCTTTCACATAACCGGAGGGAGCAACAACGCATGGGAGGAGGTCAGGCAGAGCTGCACCCCCTCACACAACTGGAGGAGCGAGTTCAGAGACTCATCGCAAGTCATGTCGTGGGCGCTGTGGCAGTTGGAGAGGTCAACCCCTTGGGGACAGCAACACTAAGCCGTTGCATTGCCTCGGCCTGTGCTGCAATAGATGCTGCCACCCCACCCATGACACGCGGCATAGTGTCTGGGATCCACAGTCTCTGCAATTCAACCATCCTCTGCAACAAGGCTAGGATGGGTTCAAGGGTTTGCGCACTGATGACAGCTGTGCTAGCGGCGGACTCCTCCACGCTCCTAGCCAGTGCATCCATCCTCATGAGCACCCTTGCCATTGCACCCATGAGCTCAGTATGCATGCTCATCGCCTGAGTATTCTCTCCTCTCTCATACCACTTCCCCATCACAACACGAGCCTTTCCCTTTCCATCTAACTATACTGTCTCCAGTCCTTGCTCCCTTCCTGCCCCCCTACCCTCACATTAAAGTCACTCTTGTACCTTCCTGCTTTCAGATAGTGAGCCACCATCTGACCAGCCTGTCCCTCAGCCTCCCAGTGGCAGCAACGCGGAAGAGGAGGAGGAACACGAAGCTGGAGCCTCACGGCCTGCGTCTCCCGAGGGCGAGACATCCAATACTGGGGCACGCGATCTGATGTGGGTGAAGCTCCGGGACCCAGTGGGCTGCAGCAACGCCATGGGGGAAGGGAAGCTCGGGGGCTATCTCCCCAGAGGGTGAGTGCGCGCACGAGTTCTGCTGCACAGGACTCGGATGAGGACCTCGATATCGCGGCGATGAAGAGGATGGTTGAATTGCAGAGACTGTGGGGACTCAGACCCTATGCCGCATGTCATGGGTGGGGTGGCAGCATCTATTGCAGCACAGACTGAGGCAATGCAACGGCTTAGTGTTGGAATCGAGTTATTGGTTGGTGCCATCCAATCTCAGAGTGCTCTCATGCCACTGATGCCACACAAGCGCTGACTGCTGCCATTGTCGCTGGGTTGCACACAGTCCACCAGGGATCACACAGTGCCGCAGCAGGCCAGCAATCTGTGCTCGAGCAGATTGCTTCGGATGCTGAGGTTCTGCCCCGGGGGAGTGGCAGTGTGTTGGTCGAGCAGGAAGGTGCTGTCCTCTCTCAGGATGACTGCATTCCTGCTCCCACCACTGCTACTCTGCCATTGCACTTGCCACAGCCTGTAACCCAGCCAGCCCAGACTGCTGCCACCCATGCAGAGTTGGTGCAGTCTGCAGCCAGGCCCTCCAGGCCCAGAGCTGGTCGAGGGCGTCTTTCAAGGCCATCTGCAGTCTCTGGATCCAACATTCAGCAGCCATCCGCCAGCCTTGCTGCAGCCACTGGGGCCACATTACGGAGGAGCAGCAGGGTGGGAAGGGGGGAAGTGCGAAGGGGAGGGAGATCATTCTCGAAGGGCGAATATCTAAAAATTTTCTAACATATGGGGGGAATGTTTGTACCAAAGTTGGATGTGTATGTAAATATATTGTTCACTCTGTTAAGACTTATTTCGATGTGGTAAGAACCAGTTTTGTTTGTTACTGAATTGTTGTGTTTGTTTGTTATTGCTTAATAAGACACAGTTGGTCAGAAAAATAAAAAATTTTATTGAAACGTTACGAATTTCCTCTTGTTACTCATTGGAGCTTTGCCCAGTAATAGGGGCTGCGGGATGGCTGTAATGATGTGCTTGTTGATCCCAAAAGCCATCTTCTCTGTGTAACAATGTCATGGTAAACTTGACTGAATCTCCATTTGACTGAATCTAAAAGTGACCAAATGTACCGACAAGCTTTGAGGGCAAGAGACTGCTTGGCTAAAAACATAAGTGATGTGTTGGTACTTTTCCTTCAAAAGATAAGATCTTGAAAATTCAGTGAGAACGAGTCAACAACCCTGCAGAAGTGAAAAACAACGACTCTCTCCAATCCTTGGATGCCTGGCCTTGGTTAACGAAGTGTCAAAACAGATAGGAAGAGAGAGAGAGAGAAAACAACAACACCCACAGTTTGGGACATGAATGCTGTGAGCGAGTTGCCAAGTTTTGGGGTCGAAGTGTTATTGGACACTGACATTCGGGGCTATAGTCGATGGTGACCTGGTCAGTTGCCAGTTAAAGTTAGTCATGCGTCTAGTCATTGTTGAATTGACCTCTCATCTGGTGAATAGTACGTATGTGGTTTTGCTTATAATCACCTGGGCTTAAAGTCAATGATTTTAGATGCTTGCTTGTAGTAAGTGTATGAATTGAGTACAGTTTGTATTCTGGGAATTGCTTGTAACCTCTTGCTGATTTTGAAGTAAAAGAAATTTCCCAGATTCATTGGGTTTTGTGTTGTCTGTTCCACGGGTCTGAACTCTATAAACTGTCAAACAATCAGAACGTCTTACAGCTGTCATTCATCAGAAGCAGTGTCTTATGAGGCGTTCACGAACGGCCCTAGCAGAAGCAACATTGAGCGCCTCCCTCCCACGTTGTTGCTGCTCGTTCTCCTCGTCATCCTCCTCCTCCACCTCCTCCTCCTCTTCTTCTCCCTCTTCCTCCTTCTGAGGTGGTGCACCAATCCCTGGTGGCAATGGCTGGGTCCTCAGAATTGCGAGGTTGTGAAGCATGCAGCACACAACAATGAAAACCGATACTCGATCGGGGGAGTACTGCAGGGCTCCTCCAGAGTGGTCAAGACACCGGAACCGTTGCTTCAGCACACCGATAGTCTATTCCATGAGGTTCCTAGGGCGCTCTGGCTCTCATTGTATGCGAGCTCAGCAGGAGTGTTGGGGTTACGGAGCGGTGTCATCAGCCAGATGCAGAGTGGATAACCCTTGTCCCCTAGGAGCCAGCCATGAGGTTGATGCGGTGGGTGGAATAAGTCTGGGACACCAGTCTGGTGCAGGATGAATGCATCGTGGCTGCTGCCAGGATAGCGGGCATTGACGGCGAGGATGCGCTGTCTGTGGTCGCAAACCAACTGAACGTTCAGAGAGTGGAAGACTCTGCATTTTCATGAGGTGCCCGCAATGCCACGTGCGTGCAGTCAATGGCGCCCTGAACCATGGGGAAGCCCACTATCCTGGTGAAGCCACATGCGCATTCACGCTGTTTGTCTCGGGTCATGGGGATTGAGATGTACTCCCTTCTCCTTTTGTCGAGAGCATTTGTGACCTCCCGGATGCATCAATGGACAGCAAACTGGGAGATGTTCGCAATATCCTCTGTTGAAGCCTGGAAGGAGCCACTGGCGTAGAAATTGAGAGCCACTGTCACCTTCATTGCCACCGACAGAGACGTCCTGGTCCTGAGCTGAGGCTGGAGGTCTGGCTGCAGGAGGTGGCAGAGCTCTGTGACCACCTCCTTGCTGAAGCGGAGCCTGCGGAAACACTGCTCCTCGGGCAGAAGGATATATGAGAATTGCTCCCGGAATACCCTGGGAGAGTGCCTCCGACGGTGAAGCTGGAGGACGAGGCCCCGAGCTAGTACAGCCCCCATTTGATCTTCTAAATATGGTAGTAATAAAGCTGACAGAAATGGGAACCTGAAAAGTCTTGCTGAGGAACAAAACTCCTTGTAGGACAGTGTTAAATGTCTCCAGACTCCTCTCTCCCTCTCTCAACCTGTGTATGCAGAATCTTTTGCCGACAAGAAAAAGCAGGAAGCGCACGCCTTTAAATAGCACTCCCCCAGCTCCCAGCCGACTGCAAACCGTCCCCCTCTACCTGTCGTTCCTAGCACCAGGCGCTGAGGCAGGGGGCGAGAATCAATTTCCGGCCCGGGACGCTACCAGGGCGATGGGTGCTTCGATGACACCACGATCTCCGGCGCAGGAGATCGTGGCGGTAGCGTTTAGCGCCACCGCAAACCACCACGATCTCCCCGGAGGCGCTAACGGGAGGTGCTAACCAACCGAATTTTTCCCCCATAGATTTTAAGCCATTGTCAAAAATGTTGTGTCCGAGGGAAGATGCGTGGATTTCAGTTTCGGTTTGATTGGCATAAACCTTCATAGTTGAGCTGAAGGACAGTGGGGATCTCTGACCGAGCACTCAATTACTTCACTGCCCAGAATGCATAGCTAGCATTATTGTCATAACAAACTTTTCTCTCATCATTTAATTCGCCTTATTAACAAAGAACCAAGTTAACAAATAAAGCTATATAATATACATTTTATATATGCTTTATAATTATATTACCTTATTTACACATGTTTTTAACTCTAATACCAGCAAATGCTTGTAGCTATATTTTGATATGGTAATAGTATAACAAATGTTACAAGTTCCTGCTGTCTCAGATCCTCCTTTCCTTTACAAATAGTAGCCATGATGTGGCGATGCCGGTGTTGGACTGGGGTGGACAAATGTGAGAAGTCGCACAACACCAGGTTATAGTCCAACAGCTTTATTTGAAATCACAAGCTTTCGGAGCGCTGCTCCTTCATCAGGTGAAGTGAAGAGATGCATATAGGCACAGCATATATAGTCAGAGAACACTGCCAGATGATTACAGTTAATCTTTCCAACTGCCCTTTATCACACCTTGGTAGAGAGATAATCACGGCAATCAAAGGTGTGGATGGTGTCCAAACAGGTCAGTCAGGAAAACATTACATCAAAGACAATGTGGCAGATGCTGGGGTCTGTATGGAAAACAAAAAACTTTTTTTGCTGGAAATCACAGCAGGTCCGGCCGCATCTGTGTAGAGAGAACAAGCCAGCGACGACTCGAGTCTGGATGACTCTACGTCAGGTGGGGTTACATGTAGCATGACATGAACCCAAGATCCCGGTTGAGGCCGTCCTCATGGGTGCGGAACTTGGCTATCAGTTTCTGCTCCACGATTTTGCATTGTCGTGTGTCTCGAAGGCCGCCTTGGAGAACGCTTACCCGAAGATCGGAGGCTGAATGTCCTTGACTGCTGAAGTATTCCCCAACTGGGAGGGAACACTCCTGCCTGGCGATTGTTGCGCAGTGTCCGTTCATACGTTGTCGCAGTGTCTGCATGGTCTCGCCGATGTACCATGCTCCGGGACATCCTTTCCTGCAACGTATGAGGTAGACAACGTTGGCCGAGTCACATGAGTATGTACCATGTACCTGGTGGGTGGTGTCCTCACGTGTGATGATGGTATCTGTGTTGATGATCTGGCATGTCTTGCAGAGGTTGCCATGGCAGGGTTGTGTGGTGTCGTGGTCGCTGTTCTCCTGAAAGCTGGGTAATTTGCTGCGAACGATGGTCTGTTTGAGGTTAGGCGGCTGCTTGAAGGCGAGTAGTGGGGCGTGGGGATGGCCTTAGCGAGGTGTTCATCGTCATCGATGACATGTTGAAGGCTGCGAAGAACATGGCGTAGTTTCTCTGCTCCGGGGAAGTACTGGACGATGTAGGGTACTCTGTTGGTTGTGTCCCGTGTTTGTCTTCTGAGGAGGTCTGTGCGATTTTTCACTGTGGCCCGTCGGAACTGTCGATCGACGAGTTGAGCGTCATATCCCATTCTTATGAGGGCGTCTTTCAGCGTCTGTAGGTGTCCATCGCGTTCCTCCTCGTCTGAGCAGATCCTGTGTATTCGCAGGGCTTGTCCACAGGGGATGGCTTCTTTAATGTGGTTAGGGTGGAAGCTGGAGAAGTGGAGCATCGTGAGGTTGTCCGTGGGCTTGCAGTAGAGTGAAGTGCTGAGGTGTCCGTCTTTGATGGAGATTCGTCTGTCCAAGAATGAAACCAATTCTGAGGAGTACTCCATGGTGAGTTTGATGGTGGGATGAAACTTGTTGATGTTATCGTGTAGTCTTTTCAGTGATTCTTCGCCGTGGGTCCATAGGAAGAAAATGTCGTCGATGTCGACACTGAAAGATGCCCTCGTAAGAACGGGTATGACGCTCGACTCGTCGATCGACAGTTCCGACGGGCCACAGCGAAAAATCGCATAGACCTCCTTAGAAGACAAACACAGGACACAACCAACAGAGTACCCTACGTCGTCCAGTACTTCCCCGGAGTGGAGAAACTACGCCATGTTCTTCGCAGCCTTCAACATGTCATCGATGACGACGAACACCTCACTAAAACCATCCCCACGCCCCCACTACTCACCTTCAAACAGCCGCCTAACCTCAAACAGACCATCGTTCGCAGCAAATTACCTAGCTTTCAGGAGAACAGCGACCACGACACCACACAACCCTGCCACGGCAACCTCTGCAAGACATGCCAGATCATCAACACAGATACCATCATCACACGTGAGGACACCACCCACCAGGTACATAGTACACACTCATGTGACTCGGCCAACGTTGTCTACCTCATACGTTGCAGGAAAGGATGTCCCGGAGCATGGTACATCGGCGAGACCATGCAGACACTGCGACAACGTATGAACGGACACCGCGCAACAATCACCAGGCAGGAGTGTTCCCTCCCAGTCGGGGAACACTTCAGCAGTCAAGGACATTCAGCCTCCGATCTTTGGGTAAGCATTCTCCAAGGCGGCCTTCGAGACACACGACAACGCAAAATCGTGGAGCAGAAACTGATAGCCAAGTTCCGCACCCATGAGGACGACCTCAACCGGGATCTTGGATTCATGTCACGCTACATGTAACCCCACCTGATGTAGAGTCATCCGGACTCGAGTCGTCGTTGGCTTGTTCTCTCTACACAGATGCGGCCGGACCTGCTGTGATTTCCAGCAAAAAAAGTTTTTTGTTTTCCATGCAGACCCCAGCATCTGCCACATTGTCTTTGATGTAATGTTTTCCTGACTGACCTGGTTGGACACCATCCACACCTTTGATTGCCGTGATTATCTCTCTGCCGAGGTGTGATAAAGGGCAGTTGGAAAGATTAACTGTAATCATCCGCCAGTGTTCTCTGACTATATATGCTGTGCCTATATGCATCTCTTCACTTCACCTGACGAAGGAGCAGCGCTCCGAAAGCTTGTGATTTCAAATAAATCTGTTGGACTATAACCTGGTGTTGTGCGACTTCTCACAATTACCTTTAAAGGGGAGGTGACTGACATACCAACCCTCAATCACCCTGTTACACAAAGAAAAACTGATATACTAAATTGGGTTTATTTTTTATATCTAAGTATGCATTTAACACTGACACAGCAAATGCCCTGTAGCTATATTTTGAAATGGTAATACTGGTATAATCACCTTCTGTTGCTATTTTATTATACTTGTCCCCAGACATATCCAACTGCCAGTATTTCAAGAGAGTGAATCCATCTATTGGTTTGCATGAAATGATGCCTCTGAATACCTACTTTAAACTCATACTTCAAGCACACGCTATGTATACAGTGCCAAGGATTTCACAGTGTGGACAAAGCAATACAATTCTGAACATTCTTATGTTTCCGTAGTGTGAAACAACCTCAATGAATATAATAATTATAACAGTCTTGTTCTTTCAAGGGCTCAATAAGTAAACACCACCTATTGTGGCCATCTAAGGTTTGATGTCTAGTTAATGGTGTGTTAGCTGATCTAAGCTGGGTAGCAGAAGGGTGCTACAATTGGCCTTAATAACCCTCTCTTAGGGAGTGTAATTTTTTAAAAATTCATTCATGAGATGTGGGCATCGCTGGCAAGGCCAGCATTTATTGCCCGTTCCTAATTTCCCTTGAGAAGGTGGTGGTGAGCTGCCTTCTTGAACCGCTGCAGTCCATGAGGTGAAGGTACCCCCACAGTGCTGTTAGGGAATTCCAGGATTTTAACCCAGCGGCGATGAAGGAACGGCGATATACTTCCAAGCCAGGATGGTGTGTGACTTGAAGGGGAACTTGCAGGTGGTGGTGTTCCCATGTGTCTGCTGCCCTTGTCCTTCTCGGTAGTAGAGGTTGCGGTTTTGGGAGGTTTTGTTAAGAAGCCTTGGCGAGTTGCTGCAGTGTATCTTGTAGATGGTACACACTACAGCCACGGTGCACCGGTTGTGGAGGGAGCGAATGTTTAAGGTGGTTATCTGAGGTGTTGCGAATAGAACTAAAAACTGCAATCATCAACGAATATCCCCACTTCTGACCTTATGATGGGGGGAAGGTCATTGATGAAGCAGCTGAAAATGGTTGGGCCTAGGACACTGCCTTGAGGAACTCCTGCAGTGATGTCCTGGGGCTGTGATGATTGGCCTCCAACAACCACAACCAACTTCCTTTTGTACTAGGTATGACTCCAGCCAGTGGAGAATTTTCCTTGATTCCCATTGACTTCAATTTTACTGGGCTCCTTGATGCCACACTCAGTCAAATGCTGCCTTGATGTCAAGAGCAGTCACTCTCACCTCACCTTGTGGAGTTTCAAGTGGTATCTGATAATGCAAATTGGTGTCGCCTTTGGAACAGATGAAAACCACCTCACAGAAATTGTTGGGGTTACCTTCTTCCAGGAGTTGCAAGAAAGAGATTGGACTCAGGATAAATAGAAAATCAGCTAAGTTTCCCTGCTACTCAATGCTACCCAGTGACCTCTGTTGGAAAGTGGTGCGACTGGATACTGGGTGACAACAGGATCAGGCTCGGCTATGATGGCCAAGCAGCCGACCAACACTTACCTTCTTCACTCACTGATGAAGAATTGCAACTTGGGGAGATACCGGAAGGCTACCGACACTTGCAAAATTGTATCCCAGCATGCATCAGCCCTTCAGGACAAGCAGAAACACGGAAAAATAAAAAAATGGAGGTGTGGGGCAAAGTTCCTCTGTGTGGAAGGGGTTGCACACTTGCGAAGTGAGCATTATTGATTAGTATTTGTGTGTTGGTGTTAGAACCTCAAAAGCTTATGTTTCTCCCCTCACTTGAAATGACTTGTATGATAACAGTTGTTGACCATGTTAATGCTCATTCTCAGCTATATCAAACTTGAGGTCTGTCCTGGATTGGGGTGTTATGGATTTCTTCCTTTATTCTTTAATCACATATGTATAGAGAATAGACAAATGAATGTTATTGACTAGCTAGTGTTGAAATGGAAGTTGTTTCTTTTTCTCTTGGAGCCCCCGTTGAGTGTGGAGGCACTATTCTGTCCGCAAGAGAGCCAGCAGAGTTCAAGGAGAAAGCAGAGCATGATATATCTTATACATATAGTCAAAGAGAACACCTTCAGTGAGCACAGCAGCATGGGTGCAGAATCAAGTATATGTTTGATGGATGCATTGGAGGAGGCGGAGGAGCAGAGACATCAGGAAAAGATAGTCCAGGAGGTTCAAGTGCGTAAGAGGAGGAATATTAGGACTTGCTGCTACTCAAGATGTAGTGTGAGCACTGCAGACATACCAGCCTTTCCAGCCACTTACCTTTAAGTAGTTGAATACCGTAATAATTTTCCCAGCAGCCTTTGGGTTGTACCAGACTCACACTTAAATTACGTTCCCAGACGGTTCAACCTAGTGTGCACTTCTAGCATTTTGTGGGTTTTTTTATTTTAGATTTCCAGAATTTCCAGTTTCCCATTTTGTTTGCATGATAGATTGTTTCATTGATTGATTGTAAGTTTGATGGGTTAGGTAGAGTCTGAGAAGCCATACGGGTGGAGTGTGGTGTCTGCAGTACAACATGCGATTTCTGAAATAGTTTCTATTTGGGAAACAGTCATACAAAATGTTTCTTTCTGCTGGAACATTTGGCATTTAACAATGCCAAATGGTGATTCACTCTCTGTCGTACATTAATGAATGGTTTTATGTTCATTCGACAATAAAAACAGCAGATGGCTGCAGTTGTGGAGTTTCATGTGGTATCTGATAATTGAAATTGGAACAGATGAAAACCACCTCACAGAAATTGTTGGGGTTACCTTCTTCCAGAAGTTGCAATATAGAGATTGGACTCAGGATAAATAGAAAAATGTGTGCATGGAACAAAGAGGTTGTATGATATTTAAAAAAATCTGTCACTGCCTAATGTGCCTGCTTATTGTTTAAGAGTAAAGTTATACTGCCACTTTTACGTTAATGCAAAGTGGTTGCAAGATACACGTCAATGTGAAAATGGCAGTATAAATTGGAAATCAGGTCCTGATGTGACTGCTGAATGCACTAAAGCCAATAGGGTGTGATCTTCTCCAGGAGGTTTACATATGATGCAATGCAACTCCAGTCTGGTGCAAAGTCATATTCTAATCATGCAGAGGTAATCCTTTTGACCTTTTGGTGACCATAAAAAAATATTTTTCAATGTTTTTAAATTTATGAGAAAGCAGAAGCTCCTGCCCATACTCTCCCAACATTTAAATTAGCTGTCGGTCGAGTGTAGCTCTACTCATGTGTCTTTTGTTGCTCACCTCGGTATGGCCCCTTATGCAGTATAACTTGGGTTGGTCAACTGCATCACACTTCATAGATACTAGTCTAAGACTGATCGTTGCAGGATAACTGCAACCTATGTCTTCAAACTCAGTATATTTTAGATGTGCTCTACCACACTGGAGCTACTAACCAGCGGTATTCTTTTATGCTCTTTAATGGAAAAGAAGTACAATTTATATGATACTAAATTTGCCATCCCACTCAAAGATACCATAAGGTTGGTTCTTCTGGAAAAGGGGGAAAGATTCACAGTTGCATAGCTGTAGTTGTTCTTCAGGGGTTAGAGCTAAGCCATATTTCTGGGGCAGAGTAGAGGAGCTTTACTCTGCAGCTGACCATGCTATTCCTGACGGTGCTGCTCCTGCATATCAAAAGTAGAAAGATGGTCTACTCCCCAGCACTGACATCCCTCACATCGCTAAGTATAAATGTTTACATTTTAAACATAAAATGTAAATATAAATATAATTATAATAGTACTCTTCTTGGAGAGGAGATCTAAGACTAATTTAACCTCAGTTTGATTCATTGAGAACTATTTCATTTCCAAAGCTAAGAAGAGATTAATCAAGGTGATGATGTGCCTGTGCTTCCTGAGTAACACTAATGATGGCCTATTATGGACATGGACAGTAAACCCTTTATAAATAAAAGCACTGAAGCATAGAGGTAGTATGAACAGTATAACAAACATAAGCACTGAGTGCAGTTCAAGTGTGACATAGAAATGCAATTAAGGAAAGTGATTGGATTGATGCAGAGGGCTTCAATTTACAGGATAGCTTTTATTGAGTCTCCTTACCTAAGGAAGGATATACTTGCCATAGAGGGAATGCAACGAAGGTTCACCAGACTGGTTCCTGGGATGGGGGGATTGTCCTATGAGGAGAGATTGAGTAGACTAGGCCTATATTCTCTAGAGTTTAGAAGAATGAGAGGTGATCTCATTGAAACATATAAAATTCTTACAGGGCTTAACTGGGTAGATGCAGGGAGGATGTTTTCCCTGGCTGGGGAGTCTAGAACCAGGGGTCACAGTCTCAGAATAAGGGGTCGGCCATTTAGGACTGAGATAAGGAGAAATTTCTTCACTCAGAGGGTGGTGAATCTTTGGAATTCTCTACCCCAGAGGGCTGTGGAGGTTCAGCCATTGAGTATATTCAAGACATAGATCGATAGATTTTTGAATATTAATGGAATCAAGGATATGGGGATAGTGCAGGATAGCGGAGATGAGGTAGAAGATCAGCTATGATCTTATTGAATGGCGGAGCAGGCTCGAAGGGCCAAATGGCCTACTCCTGCCCCTATTTCTTACATTCTTATGTAACCGTTAAGTACAGCATTTTCCCTTTAGCGCTGGTGAGAGGGGCCTTCCTGCTGTTTAGCATCACGTTGTGCTGTGCAAGTTCAGCACGTGGCGAGTGAAGTGCAGGAAAATCGAAAACAGGTCCTCTAGGAAGCACGAGACTCTAATTTGAATACATTATTCTGAGTTTTAAATGTTCCCAATGTGCGCTCCTACTGCCATCGCATCTATCTTATCCAATATGGCCAGAGGCGGACTTCTGACCGAAAATGTGCACGCACTTCGTGCCTGCCATATTTGGAGCTTAGTAGGCTCATTAATGAGATTGTCCTGAAATCTACTAATGTTGTACTACTATTGGTTTCTCTTTATATTGTAGTAATGTTAAACTTTAGCCTTTGCTGTTAAGCAGAGAAGTAGAAGCCAATGTAAAGCACCACTGGGCTGTTGGGCCAGGGCTGATCCTGCAGCAATGATCACTTTCAGAATTTACTAATAAGAGACTTAATAAAAGAAGTGCATATTGCATATTGGTTCCTAAATTTTCAGGGAAATTAATAATTTGATAACAGTGTTGGAAAACATCTGGGCATACATCATCCTTTTTAATTGGTACCAATGACACAGAAACAAAGACAGACTTATAATTAAGAACCAATGGAAAGAACTTGTTAAGTAAGGAAAATTAAAGTTATTGATAAAGGATAAGTCAATTAAATTCTTCTTATATGGAGTTGTATTTTAACATTTATATAATTATGTAATGCAGAATTGTATGGATTGTCACATAGAAGGAGTGAGAGAAATGTATACAAACTGGTAGTTTGTAAATGAGTTTGTAATGAGTATTTGGATTTGTAAAGGTCTAAGATACTGAGCTCAGAACTGTAACACTTTGATTCCCCAATCAATCATCAAGGGGATATAGACAAGCTGAGTGAGTGGGCAAGAACGTGACAAATGGGATATAATGTGGAGATATGTGAAGTTATCCACTTTGGTAGGAAAAATAGAAAAGCAGATTTTTTTTTAAATGGTGAGAGATTGGGAAATGTTGGTGTTCAGAGGGACCTGGGTGTCCTTGTACACGAATCACTGAAAGTTAACATGCAGGTACAGCAAGCAATTAGGAAAGCAAATGGTATGTTGGCTTTTATTACAAGAGGATTGGAGTATAAGAGTAAAGACGTCTTACTGCAATTATATAGGGCCCTGGTGAGACCACACCTGGAGTATTGTGTACAGTTTTGGTCTCCTTACCTAAGGAAGGATATACTTGCCATAGAGGGAGTGCAACAAGGTTCACCAGACTGGTTCCTGGGATGGGGGGATTGTCCTTTGAGGAGAGATTGAGTAGACTAGGCCTATATTTTCTCGCAATTAGAAGAATGAGAGGTGATCTAATTGAAACATACAAAATTCTTACAGGGCTTGACAGGGTAGATACAGGGAGGATGTTTCCAACGGCTGGGGAGTCGAGAACCAGGGGTCACAGTCTCAGAATAAGGGGTCGGCCATTTAGGACTGAGATGAGGAGAAATTTCTTCACTCAGAGGGTGGTGAATCTTTGGAATTCTCTACCCCAGAGGGCTGTGGAGGCTCAGTCATTGAGTATATTCAAGACAGAGATTGATAGATTTTTGGATATTAAGGGAATCAAGAGAGATGGGGATAGTGCAGAAAAGTGGAGTTGAGGCAGAAGATCAGCCATGATCTTATTGAATGGCGAAGCAGGCTCGAAGGGCCAAATGGCCTACTCCTGCTCCTATTTCTTATGTTCTTATGTGAACATTGTAGTTGAGTCAATTATGGTGTTAGCAACAGATCTACCCTTCTTGCACATCCCAGCATAGCTGTGACTTTGTAACAGATGTAAACTTTGACAAATTCCTTTTGAAACAAGCAAGCATTGAAAATGATGTCACCTTCTTATTGGTGTTTCTGAGGTTTATGACTAGAAGCTGCTAATGAAGATATGTCATGGAAGGTTCTGGATAGTGCGCTTGCTTTGTTCAGGGTAACAAGGAACAGCTCACAACTCTAAAACATGCTGAGTCACCAAAACAACAGCGACCATGGGAGCACAGTAAAGTGTTTGTTTTACATTAAGATGCAAAGTATCACTTTATGATTGTGAAACAGAATCCTATCTTAACTAGAGTTAAAATAAACTATACAATTGCATCTATTAAGTCAAATCTCATCTGTCCTTGTAACAGAAATCATTAAAGAGGTTTTATATCCATAAAATTGGTTGTTCCTGTGCTAACTAAATTTTAAAAATATGGAAAACACCGGATTAATGGTCCTTTTAGCTTATATCTCCGAGTACACTGCATAGTTCATTATAAAAACCTATTTTAAAGTATGTACAATGTGATTTTCCTTTTCAACAAGCACCCCATGGGGTGAAACAATTAATATGAAATTATGTGTGGTTCCCCAAAGTGCAAAGCAAAGGGATTATTTGTCAGCTGATTAAAAGATTTGTGCTTGACATATTGGGAATGCCATTATTGAAATTTAATTTGCAAATTTTGTTTCAGCTGTCAATTAAAAAAAATGAGCTTTTAATTATGCCAATAGAAAAACAGTAATTACACTCACTCTGCTTCAATTAATGCAAGAAGCTTGAAAGGAAATCTGTCATTAAAACTAGGAAAGGGCAACACAAGATCTAACAGTTCTGTTCCAAAACCATAGGGTCGATTTTTAACTGTGGGCGGTTTTCGGATGGATGGACAGATGGGGCAGGTGGGGGGGAGGGGGCGGGGTGGAGGGTCGTGTGTGGAACGCATTTTCTGGAGAAAACTTTGGCACCTGGGCTATTTTAACTTCCATCTCATTAACATGCCGCCAGGCGACTTCCTGCGGGAAGTGGCCGATAAGCAGCTGCCAGCCTCCAGAAAGCCAGGTGTCCTTGGTCACTGTGGGCATGAAGGTAGGTGTGGGGAAGGGGCTTCCAGGAGGGTCCAGCGGAAGGGAAGTCCAGACCACGGGAAGCCACGGCTTTCCTTTGTGGGACCCACAGGAGCATTCCTGCTTCTCCTGGCCCGACAAAGTAAACTAAATTAAAAATGCCAAAGGGGTGTACAGCCGCAGCGCGCCGATAACTGGATGGGGGAAATACGTCAGCAGATCAGGTCATGCCGGCACGGGGGGTGGGGGGGTGGGTAGTGGGTGTCAGGGGGTGAGGTAATCCAGGAGGGGACCTCGAGTGGACTGGCAGTGTGGTCTGGAGTTATCATGTGATCCCAGGAGGAGCACTTTGACTTCTTCTGGATCCACGAAAATAAACACCCAAAATTTCTTGGGCCATTTTTTGAGCAGCCTCCAGCCATCCCTTTGCATCTTAGGCTCAACGCTTAGTACAACTAGGCGGAGATTGCACAGCGCTAGCTCTGCGTGTTTGTACCTGAATTTTTCATACTTAATTTATCTGATTGTTACATTTAAGCTGCCTTCGCCCTGTTTCAGGCAGATGGGCAGCTCGCCCATTTATAGGCTCACTTGAATATTGCATCAGGCAGGCCTTGGGGTAGCCGAGGTGCCCGTCCCTGAATTTCAGGCACAAAATGGGCAGTCGTGAGTTTGAATTTTTTTAAACCCCTTTAAGTCCGACAAAGGCAGTAATCTCTGGATTATTCCCAGTGCCACGCGCGAGTGAGTATAGAAATAGGGGGATAGAGCAGTTGAATGCATGGCTGGAGAGATGGTGCAGGATGGAGGGCTTCAGATTCCTGGGATGTTGGGACCGGTTCTGGGGGATGTGGGACCTGTACAGGCCGAACGGGTTGCACCTCAACAGAGCCAGGACCAATATCCCCACAGGGAGGTTTGCTAGTGCTGTTGGGGAGGGTTTGAACTAATTTGGCAGGGGGATGGGCACCAGGATGTAGCATTATAAAGGAAAAACAAAGTGCACAAAAGAGTGGGAGATACAGATAGCACTAGAGTAAGAAATAGGACGGTATTCGGTGGGGTCAGACTAAGAGAAAATCCCCCTTCTTCTTATGCAGTCCCACGGAACCGAGGATGATTTGCTTCCACATTAAAAATGAGTTCTCAGGTGACTGATGAGTCCAATGCGGGACTTACAGTCTCTGTCACAGGTGGGGCAGACGGTGGTTGAAGGGGCGGGTGGGTGGGGTGCTTGGGTTGACGTGCGCTCCTTGCGCTGCTTGCGCTTGGCTTCCGCTTGCTCCCAGCAAAGAGACTCGAGGTGTTCGGTGCCTTCCCGGATGCTTCTCCTCCACTTTGTGCGGTCTTGGGCCAGGGATTCCCAGGTGTCAGTGGGGATGTTGCACTTTTTCAAGGAGGCTTTGAGGGTGTCCTTGAAGCGTTTCCTCTGCCCACCTGGGGCTCTCTTGCCGTGTTGGAGCTCCGAGTAGAGCGCTTGTTTTGGGAGTCTCGTATCAGGCATGCGGATGATGTGACCACATCGGAGCTGATCGAGCGTGGTCAAAGCTTCGATACTGGGGATGTTGGCCTGAGTGAGAACACTGACGTTGGTGCGCCTATTCTGCCAATGGATTTGCAGGATCTTGCGGAGGCAGCGTTGGTGGTACCTCTCCAGTGCTTTGAGGTGCCTGCTGTACATGGAAAGAGAAAATACAAGAAGGTCTAAGATAGGTTTACAGTGCATGTATGTAAATGCATGAAGCGTGGTAAATAAGGTTGGTGAGCTGCAGGCTCAAATAGTCACCTGAGAATATGATGTCGTGGCAATAACTGAGACCTGGCTCAAAAAAGGGCAGGATTGGGTACTAAATATTCCTGGATATAAGGTGTTCAGGAAAGATAGGGAAGGAAAGAAAGGAGGTGGGGTGGCAGTATTGATTAAGGAGAATATTACAGTGCTGGAGAGCGCGGATGTCCTGGAGGGGTCATGGATAGAAGCTATTTGGTTAGAGTTAAGAAACAATCGAGGGGCCATTACACTACTAGGTGTATTCTATAGGCCACCAACTAGTTGGAAGGATATAGAGGAGCAAATTTGCATGGGAATTACAGAGGGGTGCAAGAACTATAGTGTAGTGATATTGGGGGACTTCAATTATCCTAATATAGACTGGGATCGTAACAGTGTAAAGGGCAGAGAGGGGGAATAATTTCTGAAGTGTGTTCAGGAGAACTTTCTTGATCAGTACCTTTCCAGTCCAACGAGGAAGGAGGCATTGCTAGATCTGGTTCTGGGGAATGAGGTGGGTCAGGTGGATCAAGTTTAAGGAGGGGAACATTTAGGGAACAGTGATCATAGTATCATAAGGTTTAGGTTAGCTATGGAAAAGTAGAAAGAACAATCTAGAGCCAAAATACTTAATTGGAGGAGGGCCAATTTCAGTGGGTTCATAACGGATCTGGCCCAGTAAATTGGAATCAAAGATTGGCAGGGAAAACTGTAATTGAACAATGGGCTGCCTTTAAAGAAGAGATGGTTCGGGTACAGTTGAGGTACATTCCCACGAGAGGGAAAGGTAGGGCAACCAAAGCCTCAGCTCCCTGGATGACGAAAGAGATAGAGAGTAAGATAAAGCAGAAAAAGGGGGCGTGTGACAGATGTCAGGTTGAGAATACAAGTGAGAACCAGGCTGAATACAGAAACACAAAAGCAAAATACTGCAGATGCTGGAAATCTGAAATAAAAACAGAAAATGATGGAAAAACTCAGCATCTGTGGAGAGAGAAACAGAGTTAACGTTTCAGGTCGATGACCCTTTGTCAGAACTGGAAAAAGCTGGAGATGGAACAGGTTTTTAAGCAAGTGCAGGGGCAGGGAAAGGGGGAGGGAAGGAAAGAACAAAAGGGAAGGTCTGTGATAGGATAGAAGGCAGGAGAGATCAAGAGACATTAAGAGAGATTAAGAGATGGTGCAAGGCAAAAGGAGAAGGCAAAATCGTGTTTAACTAACTTGATTGAGTTTTTTGATGAGGTAACAGAGAGGGTTGATGAGGGCAATGCGGTTGACGTAGTGTACATGGACTTCCAAAAGGCATTTGAAAAAGTGCCACATAATAGGCTTGCCAGCAAAATTGAAGCTCATGGAATAAAAGGGACAGTAGCTGCATGGTTTTGGCCCACACTAACTTCAGTTCCTGGGCCTCTCCCTGATGCTGGCACGCAGTGTGTGCGTGTCCCAGAGGCGCAGTTAGTTCGATGCTACCTCTGGGATCACGTGGGCCAGTTAGAGCCAATGGCAGCACACCATCTTTCATTCATAGTTTTGACAGCAAGAGCTGTCAAAACTATGAATACAACAAGCCCTCAAAAGAACAGCTAAACTTCAATTAAATTAAAAAAAAGCCATCACATTAATAAAATAACTATAGTTAAATAAATTAACCACTTTAAACAAAAATTTAAGTTTTTGAAAACATTTAAATTCTTTTTAAAAGTTATAAAAATAAACTTACCTTTCTTTAAAGTCTCTAAAAAAGATAAACCTGTTGAAATTTTTTAAAAATAATACTTAATTAACTACTTACCTTGTTAAAAGGGGGTCTTACCCCTGCTTTCTTTATGTGTAAAATCTTCAACACTTACCTGCGCGTTCAAACATGAAAAAAAACTAAGTGTGCTGCATGCGCGCAACCTGTAGCGCGCACGCGGTTCACTTAGGAACCGCCCCCTTTGCAATACCCGAAGTGCCGGTTTCCCGCGCATGCGCAATGCATGCAGGAAACCGGCACTTCGTGACCTAATACGCGAGAGTACACAGTGCGTAATCTTCCTTATTAGGTCTAATTTTCGGGCCATTGTTTTTTGGGCTGGAGGAAGGTATACAGTGGTGTTCCCCAGGGGTCGGTACTAGGACCACTGCTTTTCTTGATATATATTAATGATTTGGACTTAGGTGTACAGGGTACTATTTCAAAATTTGCAGATGACACAAAACTTGGAATTATAGTGAACAGTGAAGAGGATAGTGATAGACTTCAAGAGGACATAGACAGGCTGGTGGAATGGGCAGACATGTGGCAGATGAAGTTTAATGAAGAAAAGTGCGCAGTGATACATTTTGGTAGGAAGAACGAGGAGAGGCAATATAAAGAGTACAATGCTAAAGGGGGTGCAGGAACAGAGAGGCCTGGGGATATATGTGCACAAATCGTTGAAGGTGGCAGGACAGGTTGAGAAAGCGGCTAAAAAGGCATACGGGATCCTGGGCTTTATAAATAGAGGCATAGAGTACAAAAGCAAGGAAGTTATGATGATCCTTTATAAAACACTGGTTCGGCCATAACTGGAGTATTGTGTCCAATTCTGGGCACCGCACTTTAGGAAGGATGCGCAGGCTTTAGGGTGGGTGCAGAAAAGATTTACAAGAATGGTTCCAGGGATGAGGGACTTCAGTTATGTGGATAGACTGGAGAAGCTGGGGTTGTTCTCCTTAGAGCAGAGAAGGTTGAGAGGAGATTTGACAGAGGTGTTCAAAATCATGAGGGTTCTAGACAGAGTAAATAGAGAGAAACTTTTCCCATTGGCGGAAGGGTCGAGAACCAGAGGACACAGATTGAAGGTGATTGGCAGAAGATCCAAAGGTATCATGAGGAAAAACTTTTCTACGCAGCGAGTGGTTATGATTTGGAATGCACTGCCTGAAAGGGTCGTGGAGGCAGATTCAATCATGCCTTTCTAACGGGAATTTGATAAGTACCTGAAGGAAAAATAATTGCAGGGCCATGGGGAAAGGGCGGGGGAGTGGAACTAGCTGAAGTGCTCTTGCAGAGAGCCGGCACTGGTTCGATGGGCCGAATGGCCTCCTACTGTGCTGTAACGATTCTATGATTCTATGATTTCAGAAGTATTCAACGGCAAGCTGCCTGCGGACACCCAGCAGGTATCTACAGCTGGCCGGTCTGATGCTAATGAGGCCCAAGGCCCAATATCGGGTGGGACTTGGGCCTACCCGTTCAGTGCAGGGCTCATTACCTGTGGCGAGTTCATGCTGGCCTGCCATTTTCTAGGACAATTTAATTTAGATGGTGGATCCCCCGGAGCAACACAGCAGTAAAGGGAAATATGTTTTTCTTTTCTATATGGCAGAGAATGGAATCTGACCTGGAGTAGGCACGCTCATTCAGGTCACTGGTTTGCATAGCTTTGAACTGCACTGAATCCAAGATTAAGAGATGAATTTTGTCTGCACAACAAAAAAAGCAAGGCTACAATATTCCATTTCCTAGCAGGTATAAGTAGAACATTGAAGTTGTTGGCTGTGACAAATAGGACTGTGCTTTATTGAGGATCCCAGTTACTCTATCAGCTTGTCCACATCCTGACAGCAGTTGTTTATTGCTATATATTTTGGATGCAAACACCAAGCTAAGAAACTGAATATTTGTAACTGAAAAGAACTAGGGTACATTCACAGAGTAGAGATGGATGAGTAACATTATGGACAATATTATTTGATAGATATTGATTTGGTTTGCTCCGTGCAACATTTGCTGGCTAACCAATGCTCTAGCTGAGCTCTAACAAGGGGCTGGCAGCATCAAGCAGAAGAATATCCGTCACTTTCACTGGCCTTAGCAGTGACAACATTAACACTCAGGAATCATCCTTCAGCTCCTCAGACAGGTTATACCAACCATCTGTTTGGCAAATCTAAATATTTGAAATAGAGTGTCTCAGACAAATCCTTAAAGTGACCTCTTGCCAGTAGATCCTCATAGGGCCATAATCAAGACCGAATCACAGGAAGTTATTTGCAGTTTGCATATCACATGTCTTTCAGATGAGGCGTTAAACTAATCTGCTCTCTCAGGCGGATGTAAAAGATCCCACGGCACTATTTAGAAGAAGAGCAGGGGAGTTATCCCCGGTGTCCTGGCCAATATTTATCCCTCAACCAACATCACTAAAAACAGATTATCTGGTCATTATCACATTGCTGTATGTGGGAGCTTGCTGTGCACAAAGTGGCTGCCATGTTTCCTACATTACCACAGTGATTACACTTCAAAAAAAGTACTTAATTGACTGTAAAGTGCTTTAAGATGCCCTAAGGTCGTGAAAAGCACTATATAAATGCAATTTCTTTTCTTTTTTCTAAATAGACATTAAAGAGTAAATCTTTGAGGCTCCACTCCCAGTGTGGAACCTCGCTAGACCAGAGCATGACACGCAAAATCAAACCCTTATGCTCTATTTTTTAGTCTGAGTCTTAGTACTGTGCATAATGGTGCAGAAATGTGGTAATTATCACTTCTTCATTAGTTAATAGAATCATTAATTTGATGCAGACTGTGGCACAATTACATGAACCAATGTTCCAGCATCTAGGATACTATAAAATATAAAGCAGCTTAAACATGCCCACACTGTATTTGATGCTTAATTATTGTGCAGACAGTCCTCATAGCAAATATAATAAAATATGGCTGCTTGTATCTTGGTGCTTATGATCGTATGATTTTAAGAGGTGATGCACTCAATTAAAAATCAAAGTACTGTCCATTATTGATGTACACTCCGACCCCTGATCTCCTACCCCTGACCCCCCAGACCTCCAATCGCCGATCTCCAGCCTTCAGATCCCTGGCCCCTGGGATCCCGGCTGTGACCCCTGATCCCCGAACCAACCCCCGGACGCACTTACCTGAGGGCTGATCTTGCACACCACTGGCAGGCTCAAATTGCCACGCCAGCCCCATTATAATGAGGCTCATGGCCCAATATCTAGGGAGCCTTGGGCCTCACCATTCAGGTGCAGGGCATATGCCACCCCCTACGGACACAAAAATGGGCTAGTCTGAATTTCTGAGCCATGGAGACAAAATGTGACAGGGACATGGACAAAGCCAGAATGAGAGCAACAGAGAGACAGATAATGGCCCAGAAATTTGGCTCCCTGGCTCCCCGCGGGTGCAATGATCACGCGCGCACCTACCTACCGTGCCTGCCATTGACCTCTGGGCCCACGGGGACTTCAGCTCCTGGGCCTCCCCCAACTGCCGGCGCGCAGTGCTTGCGTGTTCCAGGGACGCAGTTAGTGCGATGTGTCCCCTGGGATCACGTGGGCCATGGAGAGCCAATGGCAGCAGACCATCTTTCATTCATAGATTTGACAGGAACCTGTCAAATCTATGAATTGAAATCGGCCCCAAAACAACACCTAAACTTCAAATAAATTTTTTAAAAAACCATCACATTTTTAAAATAACTATAAGTTAAATAAATTAACTACTTTAAACAAAAATTTAAATTTTTGAAAAAATTAAAATACTTTTTAACAGTGCTAAAAATAAACTTACCTTTCTTTAAAGTATCTAAAAAAGATAAACCTGTTGAAAAAATTTTTAAATTGTAATTAATTAACCACTTACCTTGTTGAAAACGGGTCTTGCGCCTCCTTTTTAATAGCGTAGTTTTCAATACTTACCTTCCCGGAGGAACCTGAAAAAAACCCAAAGTTTGCTGCGTGCGCGCAGCCTCTACCGCGCACGCGGTTCACCTCTGAACCGCTCCCTTCACCAGACCGGAAGTTCCAGTTTCCCGCGCATGCGCAGTGCATGCAGGAAACCGGCACTTCAGGGGGCCTTACGGGTGAGTACACAGTGCGTACTCACCCGGCAAGTGCTGAATTTTTGGCCCAATAAAGAGATAGATAAAAACAGGGACAGAGATAAACGCAGAATAACAGTATGAATGTAAAGAATGATAGGGACAGGGACAGACAATGACAACGACAAAGGGCATGATTTTAACTCCCCCACCTTGCGGAAACCAGAAGGGGGGGGTCAGTTAACATGGAGTCAGGGGCATACCCACCTTTTTACCGCCCTGATCTGGCCGACTGCAATTTTAAATACAGGTGGCAAAGACCTCTGGCCCAGGCTGGCAGGGTCTCCTTTAAATATGCAAATCAGGCTCTGATTATGTCATTATGGCCTGATCTGCCATTTGAACCAGATGCCTGAGCTGTGGACCAGTGGTGGCTTCCCCGCCAGTCAAAAGCTGCCTGGAACAGCAGCCAGGGACAGAAGGGGCCCAGCAAAGAAAGTTTTAAACAATTATTTTAGTTTCCTTGTGCTCTTTTGGGCCCCACAAGAAAACCTTGGGTCTCCTCTGCCTCGGGTTTTCTTCCCCATCCAAAGCACCTACCTTATGCCGGGGACCCTACCCCTGGTTACCTCATGTTAACGACCGGGCAACCGCTTCCTGACGATCTCCCGGCTGTTTTGGTCGGGTTGTTGGCAAGCGGCATGTTAATGAGGCTCGGCAGATCCTGCGGCAGCTCCAGGACAGGCATGCCGCTCGCTTTGCCGCGTTCCTGCCCGGGAGTTAAAATGGAGACATAAAGAAGGGCAAAAACAAAGGGGGTAGTTTTTGGGTGCAAGTTGAAATTCTTCCTCATTGCACTTCAGGTCCTGGTTTGTGATGCTCACACTTAGTTCATGTCTCTTTAATTGCAATGTAAGTTTGAATGGAAGGGTCTACATGCACGGTAAGTCTGAGGAGGAGGAGGATCCAATATGGACCCAAATGGTATCAATAATCAGTTGTACTTGTAGTTGTAGTTTCTGCTTTTCTGAAGCCAGAGCTGATATCCAAAGACTCTTCCCCTTTCCTCCTGAAAACTGGACTTCCCAGCCTCCATGCCAATAGTGCAAAAAGGAGCTGGAAAAGCTGAACGTCCACTAAAAAGACAGATGGTTGGCAAATATGGACAACCATTTGCCCAACCTAGCATATCATCTTGCACTGTACAGCAGCAAGTGCTTACGGTCCATGTGTTTAATATCCTCTGTTGGAAAGCAGACTATTAAGGTTTATATGCTGAGACAACTCAGGAGGGGCAATCCACCCTGCACATAGATTCATAGAAATGTTAGGGCCATTGTGCCTGAAGGACTGTAGTGAACCAAATGGATTCTTAAGACAATCTGGCTACTTCCATGGTCATTTTCTCTGTTGCCAGCCCACATTCAATTCAATTTCACAACTTACCATTTGACCTCTGGGTTGCTCATCCTACATCATAGCCATAGCACTACTGTACAATGTGTGCAATGTATTTATTGCAAAGTATTCGCATCTATGCTGCTGCTGAATTCAACAATGTACGGTGATGACTGTTCCTTGAGGGCTGTCCGATATAAATGTAGAAGATATAGGTACAGATTTCCCTCTTTTCTCTTGGGCATAAAGGACCACGTAGGCACTGCGCATAGTGAAAAATCAGGTGGGAAGGATTCCCTGCGTGCAATGGAGCCCACTCAACTTTCCGTGTGCCTGGTGTTCTTTGCAGAAAATCAAGCGGGAAGCCTCATTAGGCCATTCCCACCTCATTTCCATGGTAATAGGCCTCTGCTCATTTTTCCTTTGTTCCCCAAAATTAGGTACACTTGGGGCACACATGCAGAGGGCTTGCAGCTTCAGGCCGTTCTTAGAGTCATGCAACAATCTTTCTGAAAAGAAATAAAACCAGAAAATGCTGGCAACATCTATGGAGAGAGAAACAGAGGGCTGGATTTTCTGGGAGGTCAGCGGACGCGATCGGTGGCGGGTCGGGTGGGAAAGTGTTTTTTTTCCCTAGGGGGTCAGGATTCCGCTGTGAACCCGCTGCCATGTGCCTTTCCCAAATGTCAGGTCTGTCAGCGCTGAGCAGACCCAGCACGCAGCAGCGGGTGACCCAATTCAGGTCATTAGTGGCTTGTTTAGAGCCACTTAAGAATGAATTTCAGCTCATCTTCTGCATTTGACAGCTCGCCCACGGGGTCCACGCTGGTCGTGGACCACGTCTGTCAAGCTGAGGCAGGAGTTCAGTGGCCATTGAATCTGCTGTTGAGTTGACAGCTTCAAATGTAAAGTAAAAGCTCCCACCTTACAGAGATATCTTCCCTCAGCCACAAGCTCTTCCTCACTGTATTTCCACAACATATTCACCATGCTGCAAGTCTTTACACAAGTCTCCATCCAGTGTCACCTCATTACCTCTCTCACCATTGACAGATCGCTTCTGTCATCTCTACTTGACCTGCCATCTATTCCATCAGCATGGGTGCCCTTTATACTCTCTCACCTTGGTCCTCAGAATCCCATCACGATCAGCCCCAACACCAGCCAACAACACCACCAATCTTCTCCACAATCACCTGATGCTGCACAGGACACGGGGGCCAGGATTCTCTTCTTTGAGGTGGGTTGGCGTATGGAACAGAGCTTGGCGGGTTCCAGACCCACTGCCGGTGTGAGCCGGCCTTCCAACACAATTTTTGCTTAATTGGGCTAATTAAGCCCGCCGTGTGGGTTATCCGCCCGCATCACAAGGTGCGGGTCTGTTCAGCTGCTCTGCTGATGCATGTTCAGCTGGAGTACTTAAAGGGGCCATGCCACATTTACATCTGAAGTCGTTTCTGCTGCTCCTGGCTGCTGCTGGTGCTCAATATGTCTGCAGAGAGACAGAAGGTAGCCCCCCGGTTCAATGAGGAATCCCTGCATGTTCTTGTTGAGGGAGTCAGAGCTTGTCGTGAGGTCCTGTACCCGGGAGATGGAAGAAGGAAATCTCCTCAGCAGACAAAGGCAGCTTGGCTGCGAATAGCTGGGGGGGGGGGGAGGTCAGTGCCAGGTCGATGGTAACACGCACCTAGATTCAATGCAGGAAGAGGTTCAATGATCTCCTGCACTCAGGAAAAGTGAGTATAAAAGCACAATTCCCTTAATTCTGCTGTGCCTGTCATCACATCCCCATCACTCGGCAGTGTCAACCCTACTCCTGCACATCCTCACTCAACCCAGCATCACTTGTAACATCAACCTTCCCTCTCTCCCTATGTACAGAATCACTACCCCATCTAACTATGCACCGCTCACACCCACCCCCATGGTTATGCAATGACAATAACTGAGAATTCAAAAGGAGGGAACTTGGTAATGGGAACCCACTCCATCGTAGTCTCCCTCCTAACATCTATCCTATCCATTCTATCCACTCATTCCATCACTCTCACTGAAAATCCAATTCTTTCCCTCATTGCATGAAAAGAGAGCCCACAATAAGAGGGAGAGGGGGAGAACAGGAAGAGGACCACCATCTGTGGTGCAGCTGACCAACGCTGAGGCAGCTCTAGACATTGCTGGAGGTCTTGAGGAGCTTGAAGTGGGGGATGGAGAGACGGGCTCAGTAGAACAACCTGGTGACGGAATTCTTTTCCAAACATCTGATTTGGCATTCATGAGTGACGAATATGGGATCTGATGTTCATATAAATGTAGTCATGATCATGTGCACAATGGTATGTGTCTGCAATCTACATATCACATGCGTAACTCATGTCTTTACTCTCCCACAGGACCATCACGAGCCCCCCTCCCTACTGACCAGGAAGAAGAGCAGGAGGACTCCTCAGAGGAACCTCCATCCTCTGAGGGAGCAGCGTCAGCAGAAATGAGTGCACCCAGCACCAGCGCAGAGACGCACACCTCGGTGGGTAGTTTGCGACATAGATTAGTATTGTCACCTTGCATTTCACAACTCACAAGTGAGCAAGAGCAGATGGTGGAGACAGGGACAGCAGTGGAGTGTCCTCGTTGGAGGCTGCAGGATGCTTTGAGCTCTGCTCAGCTGCTTGTAGACGCTGAGCCTCTGGGGCCATCCAGAAAGAGAGCGGTCCTGGAACTTCAGGAACAAGTGCAGGAGGCTCTGACTGGCTTTGCAGGCATGGTGACTGCAAGTGTGCAGAGAATGGAGGAGTCCATCTCAAACATGAGCAATGCCATTGCGCACGCAATGGTGAATGTAGGTTCCACAATGGAAAGGATGGCAATCTCCATGGAGGACATCATCCGCCAGAATCCAAACAACATGGTGACTCTTCTAGATAGATGGTCAGCTATGGAGGATAGAAGGGCATCTATCATGGAGAGAAACCAGAGGTACGTGGATGTCCCCGTTATGAGGACTGTCAGTACAGAGACGGGTCTTCATGGCCCCACTGATGAGCAGCAAGGTGCTATCCAGCTACTTGCTAGCAGAGAAGTGCGGGTGGCCCATGAAAGGGATGATGGTGGGAGGTGACATGCAAGTGGGGGTTCCTCTCCAAATGCTCAAACTTCCATCCCCTTGCCAACCCCTCGGTCAGAGCCCCAAATGAGCACCCAAGCAGTGATGGCCGAGTCTGCCCCTGTGCAGCTGCAGGAGGAGCAGACTTTGGCGGGGCCTTCACAGGCTCCAACACCCAGAGGATGACTGCCAAAGGCGTCTAAGCAGGCGCAGCAGGGAAGTGAGCACGCTGCCTCTACATCTGCTGAAGCCACAGGGGGAGCACAACGTAGAAGCACGCGTAAGAGAAAGATGACATGTAAATAAGCACAAGGGTTCTCACTTGGGTGTTCTGATCGATTTAATTGTGAAGTTTCTGTTCTTTTCTTATGTTGGAATAAATTTATGTTGAATGAAGGTTTGACATCTTTGCCATATGTGTGCTGACAATTTGAGGTGGCACAGTGAAGGGTAGGAGCGCCTTTAAAATCCAGCAATGCAGGTGACAGTGAATATAGAGTGAACACCACATACTTGCAGCCTAAACACAGAATGTGTCTCTCAAATTGTTCAATCACCAACCTCTGACATTTGAAACTGACCAGATATGAGAGTGCAGCTTTTAGACTGCAGTTGCAGCTGTGAAGTTTCCAGCTCGTTGGTCTTCCCGACACACTTAGCTGGCGTGTTCTCCAAATGTCGTGAAACCTGACCCGAGTAGGAAAATTGAAAAATTGTGTCAAAATAGCTCTAAACAAGCAATTAACAAGGAGTTAAGTGCCTTTAATCCCTTACCCGCCGCTTGGTGTCGGGCCTGTTTTTAAATCGCAGACCCAACACTTGGGAAAGTGGCATGGAGGCGGGATCACGCCGGTACAAAACCCGCCGTCAATCATTTCATTTAACCCCTGACCCACCTCCAAACCCGCCCTCTGAGCACCGACAGAATCGCGGCCAGGGTATCAGCACCTGACCACATTGCTGCCCGGGAGGCCAGGGATGGCCTCACCATGGCCAGATTTACTTCACTTGACTCTGTACACCCTGGCTGCCACATGATGTGCCAGGTTGGCACCACCCCACACCAACACCATAAAGCATCCCTACAATGCCCCAGCCATTCCTTTCACACTCATGACCATTGTGGGGGCTAGCATTATGTCTCACCATTCACTGCAACTCACTAAGCCATTCCAAAGGTGCACACAAATCTGTCCAAGAACGCAAATTGTTGAAAATAAAGGTTTCAATGTTTGACACCACATTAACAGAAACTTTACATGAACATTGCCTACCCTTGTGTGTTGTTAGTTGGTATGATTGGAGTAGGATGAGGGTGAGTATGAGAGGTGGCTAGTGAGATGGGGAAGTGATAATGTAGATAGAGAGGGATGGGTGGAGGTGCAAGGTAAGTTGGTGTGAGTAAGGATGTGCAGGGGTAGGGTAGGGAAGGCAGAGTGATGGGGATGTGATGAGAGGCACAGCAGGATGAGGTTGCGTGTGGCTTTGTACTAACGTTTCGTGATCTACTGAGATCATTGAAACATTTGCGGCACTGTACCCAGGTCCTCCTGACCATACTCCTGCTTGTGTCCTCCTGTGCAATGTGCAACCAGGCTGCGTTGGTGTCCTGGGGAGGTCTCTTCCGCCCATGGGAAGGGAAGAGGACCTCCCTGCATGCTGTGACTCCCTCTATAAGCATATGGAGGGAGCCATGGGAGAGCCTGGGTGCGATCGAATTTCTAGGCCGTGTTATTTAGCTTCTCACTGCCTCTGGTTGTGTTTATTAGACAATTCACAACAAGTGTAAAAGCAACTACTTGTAAGTGAAATACAAAACTCAATACAGCTACTTTTGTACCAGATTCCCTGTGTTACAGGATTAAGATGAGCGGGTTGCTTTTAACCTGGAGTGGATTTTGGGCAGGTGGGGGTGGGTGCAGCGACTGCAAGAGGCACTCACTGGGGTCGATCGTGGCTTTGTATAATAGTGTAAAACGGGTGATAGGGAATCGACCTTTTCATTGAAGGAAATAAAAATGGGGAGAGATGTAAAACCGGCTGCCGACTCGCCATCACCCGCTTTACACTATCGCACAAAGTCAAGATCGACCCCACTGGCTTAACTTTCAGTCCAGGGGTATTTGAACACCGGCCTTCAATTAGATTTGACAGGCTGGTATTCCACCTGATCCTGTCGGGAATGGGAAGCCCGCCCACATCTTTAGAATCCCTTCCATTTGCAAGGTTTTGAATTCAAAAAACTTTATTGCATCAGTTCAAAGATAAATGAGGAGCCTGCGGGAAAGTCAGCCCTTTTATAAGTGAATAAAAAAACATGTCGAACTAATACGAGTCGAGTCCTTTGAGGATCACGGAATTCTCTTCTATTACCCTTCCTAGCAGGATAAAATCTAATTTATTCATAAATAAATGGAAACAATTATTCTGGCCCATTCTTAAAGAGCTTAGAAAAGTCATAAAAATGTATAGACTCAGCAGGGCAATGTGTGTATTTGATATCGCTCTTTGATTGCTTCTTTACATACCAGAGTGACTGACACTGCACGGGCTTTCAGTAAAAGGTTTGTTCAATGGAAGCAATGCTTCCTGCTGCCACCGTTGCTGTTTTTACTCTCCTGGTGTCTAACATGTCTGCATTTTGAGATCTTGCTGATAATTATTTCCATTCACTCTGAAGAAGCGCTTGTACAGACTCCAGATGTACAAAACAAAATGTTGCTTCCTTAAAAGTGCAGCACGGCCCAGTATTTTACCACCTATCTAACTTAGCCAGGAAACAGCAAAATAGTGGGATTCCTAGAATGCTCTTCTCCATTATGTATTCACTTAATATGGCTATTCATATTTTTTTTTAAGATTACTGCTATTGTTGAATATATGCTTAACTAGGCTGTACCAAACAACTGATCTGCTAAAATCTTCACCATGACAACTTTATGTTCATTAAGAGAGGAACTGTTGGTTCATTCCAGAACCTGCCGCAATTCTAACTGGGCTAATTTCATTACAGTGGGGAGCACTAATTTATATCTTTGCACGCTTGACTAATCAAACATGAAGGTCATTGGTCTTACTCTAAATCATGGTATTAGCTGGCAGTGTGTTGCTTTCTAATGTAACATATCAACCAGTACTGAGTATTTCTACTTTATAAAATTGCATAACAATTGATCAATTATGCAACATTCAAGCTTTATTCGACACTTCTTGAATTCATTGATCTGGATTCACAGCAAACACGTGAAGCTCTGTTTTCTAGTCCTATGTAACAAAATATACTGCTTATTTTCTATCCTGGTCAACTGTATTGCAATGCTATTACAGCGAGATTGGGTGCACCTCAATGCAATTCTACTCTATATGAGGTTTAACTTCAGTGAAACAGTTTTTTGTGCACTTTTATTCAGGATTGCAATACTTTGTTTGGTGGCCTTCAAACATATATAGGCCACAACATAGATGGGTTTTGTTTCTTAATTCAGTATCATTTGTCTCCTAACACAAACGCAAATGCAACTCACTGGGGTCTGTTTTGACCTTTGGGCGACCGAGCGGTGGAGCTTGCTGATTGGCCACCGAAGAGGCCCATCATGATTTTGAGGTCCTGGCCTCATTTAAATTAGTCAAGCGGGCTGCGGTAAGACAAACGTGGTCGTGGTCCACGTAGGAACCAACGACATAGGTAGAACTAGAAATGAGGTCCTGCTGAGGGAGTTTGAGCAGCTAGGGTCCAAATTAAAACGCAGAACCTCAAAGGTAAGATAAGTAGAGTGGGTCAGGAAGGGACAGAGAGATTAATAAAGGTAATAGGGCACCAGTGACTAAAGTAACATCAGGGAAAAATAGAAAAATTTTAAAGCTAAAGGCACTATATCTGAATGCATGAAGCATTCGCAACAAAATAGATGAATTAATAGCACAGATAGAAATAAATGTGTTTGTTTTAATAGCCATTACAGAGACGTGGGCCGCGATTTTGCCAGCGCTCAGAGGGCGGGTTTGGAGGCGGGTCAGCTGTTAAAGTCGCAATGATTGACGGCGGGTTGGAAACCCACCGCGGAGTCGCCTCCGTGTGAGTTTCCAAAGTGTCAGGTCTGCGATTTCACAACAGACCCGACACCAAGTGGCGGGTGAGGGATTTAAAGCACTTAACTCTTTGTTAAGTGCTTGTTAACTGCTATTTTGACAGCCTTTTCCTATTTTCCAACATTTTCAATGGGTTTCACGACGTTTGGATATCACGCCAGGTAAGTGTGTCGGGAAGACCAATGAGCTGGATACTTCACAGCTGCAACTGCAGTCTGAAAGCTGCACTCCCACATCTGCTCCATTTCAAATTTCAGAGGTTGTTGATTTCATGATTTGGGAGACAAATTCCGTCTTGAGGCTGCAAGTGTGTGGTGTTAACTCTATATCCACTGTCACCTGCATTGCTGGACATAAAAGGCGTGCTCACCCTTCACTGTGCCACCTCAAATTGTGAGCACACATATGGCAACGATGTCAAACATTCATACCACATTCATTTATTCCAACAGAATAAAAGAACAGAAACTTAACATTGAATTCTAGCAGAACACCCAAGTGAGTACCCTTGTGATTATTTATGTGTCAGCTTTCTCTTATGCGTGCTTCTTCGTGGTGCTACCTCTGTGGCTTCAGCAGATGTAGAGACAGCCTGCTCACTTTCCTGCTGCGCCTGCTTAGACGCCTTTGGCGGTCGTCCTCTGGGTGCTGAAGCCTGTGAAGGCCCCGCCAATGTCTGCTCCTCCTGCGGCTGCACAGGGGCAGACTCAGCCATCACTGCTCGGGCAGCCATCTGGGGCTCTGACCGAGGGGTTGGCAAGGGGATGGAAGTATGAGTGCTTGGAGAGGAGCCCCCACTTGCATATCGCCTCCCACCATTATCCCTCTTATGGGCCACCTGTACTTCTCTGCCAGCAAGTAGCTGGAGAGCACCTTGCTGCACATTAGTGGGGCCATGAGGACCCATCTCTGTACTGACTACCTCATAACGGGGACGTCCATGGACCTCTGGTTCCTCTCCATGATAGATGTCCATCTATCCTCCATAGCAGACCATCTATTTAGAAGAGTCACCATGTTGTTTTGAGTCTGGCGATTTATGTCCTCCATGAAGGTTGCCATCTTTTCCATGGCAGGACCTACATTCGCCATTGCGTGCACCACCGCATTGCTCATATTTGAGATAGACGCCTCCATTCTCTGCACACTCGCTGTCACCGTGGTTGCAAACCCAGTCAGAGCCTCCTGAACTTGTTCCTGAGCCTCCAGCATCGCTCTCTTTCTGGATGGCCCCCGAGGCTCAGCGTCTACATGCAGCTGAGCAGAGCTAGGAGACTCCTGCAGCCTCTGATGAGGACTCTCCACTGCTGTCCCTGTCTCCACCATCTGCTCTTACTCACTCATGAGTTGTGATACACCAGGTGACAACACTACTCTATCTAGCAAACGACCCACCGAGGTGTGCGTCTCTGCGCTGGTGCTGGGTGTGCTCATTGCTGCTGACACTGCTCCCTCAGATGCAGCATCCTCTGAGGAGTCTTCCTGCTCTTCCTCCTAGACAGTAGGGAGGGGGGCTCTTGATGGTCCTGTGGGAGAGTAAAGACATGAATTAGACATGTGATATGTAGATTGCAGACACATCCATTGTGCACATGATGAGCATTCAATTTCTATTGACATCAGATCCCATATGTGTCACTCATGAAAGCCAAATAAGATGGGTGGAGCAGCATTCTGTCACCAGGTTGTTCTACTGAGCCTGTCTCTTCGTCCCCCACTTCGAGCTGTTCCACTGATCCTGAAATGTCGAGAGCGGCCTCCTCAGCGTGGGTGAGCTGTGAGTAGGATGGTGGTCCTCCTCCTGTTCTCTCCCTCTCCCTCTTATTGTGGCCTCTCTTTTCCTGCAATGAGGAAAATAAGTGGAGTTTCAGTGAGAGTGATGGAATGAGTGTAAAGAATGGATATTTAGAGGAAGACTGTGATGGAGTGGGTTCCCATTACCAAGTTCCCTTCTTTTGAGTTGTTAGTTGTTGTCATTGCATAATCTTGAGGGTGTGTGTGAGGGGTGCATAGTTTGATGGGGAAGTGATTCTGTACATAGGAAGAGAGGGATGGGTGATGGTGCAAGGGATGTTGGGTTGAGTTAGGATGTGCAGGAGTAGGCTTGGCAATGCAGAGTGATGGGGATGTGATGACAGGCACCGCAGAATTAAGGTAAGTGTGCTTTTATACTCACTTTTCCAGAGCGCAGGAGATCATTGAACCTTTTCCTGCATTGGATCCAGGTGCATCTGAACATGAACCTGGCACTGACCTCCTCAGCTATTCGCAGCCAGGCTGCCTTTGTCTGCTGAGGCGGTTTCCTTCTTCCAACACCTGGGTATAGGACCTCCCGACGTCCTCGGGACCGGAACCTGCCGACTAACGTTCCCAACGCCAACCCGCCTCCAAGCAGAAAATCGCGGCCGTGGTTGCAGAGTGACCAAGGTTGGGAACTAAATATTCCAGGATATTTGACTTTTAGAAGAGACAGGCAGAATGGAAAAGGACGGGGAGGGGTGGGGTGTAGCCCTGATAATAAAGGAGGGGATAAAGACAGTAGAGAGAAAGGATCTTGGCTTGGAAAAACAAAAGGTAGAATCAGTTTGGGTGGAGCTAAGAAACAACAAGGGGCAGAAAACACTTTTGCGAGTAGTTTATAGGTCCCCTAACAGTCGTATAAATCAGGAAATTAGAGATGCATGTAACATGGGTAATACAGTAATCATGGGTGACTTTAACTTTTATACAGACTGGGCAAACTAAATTTGCAGAAATAGTGCAGAGGAAGAGTTTGTGGAATGCATTCAAGATAGTTTTCTAGATCAGTATGTCAAGGAACCTACTAGGGAATTGGCTATTTGAGATCTAGTACTGTGCAATGAGACAGGGTTAATTAATAACCTTGTAGTAAAGGAGCCTCTGGGGAGCAGTGACCATAATATGATAGAATTTTATGTTGAGTTTGAGAGTGATTTAGTTAAGTCTGTAACTAGGGTCCTAAACCTGAACAAAGCAAACTATGTAGGTATGAGAGGCAAGTTGGCTATGGTAGGGTGGGAAACTAGATTAAAAGATAAGACAGTAGAAAAACAATGGCACACATTTAAAGAAATAATTCATAATTCGCAATGAATATATATTCCCTTAAGGAATAAAAACACCACAGGAAAAATGGTCCACCTGTGGCCAACAAGAGAAATTAAAATAGTATTAGATTAAAGGAAGAGGCCTCTAATGTTGCCAAAAAAGTAGTAAGCCTGAGGATTGGGAGATTTTAGAATTCAGCAAAGGAGGATCAAAAATTAATAGAGAAAGGGAAAATAGGATATGAGAGTAAACTAGCGAGAGACATAAAAACAGACTGTAAAAGCTTCTGTAGGTATGTAAAAAGGAAAAGATTAGCGAAAGTAAACGTGGGTCCCTTACAGGCTGAGACAGGATAAATTATAATGGGGAATAAGGAAATGGCAGAGAAATTAAACAAATACTTTGGGCTGGATTTTATGAATGGAGACGTGTTGGAGGTGGGACTGCTGCTTGCCGGGTTTCAGTCCCACCTCCATCAGCTTCTGGCCAACCAGCGGGATTTTCCCCTGATTGACCTTGTTAGGCGGGCTCAGCAGGCCTATTAGGGGGAAGTCAGTGATAGAGCACGTCAACGTATGACGTGTCATCTGTCAAGAATTTTTGAAAGAAGAAATGTCACCGTTTGACAGCGCTGTGACGCTGTCAAATACTGACATTCTGTGTAGTTTGATGATTCCTTGTGTTCAGGACTCATCAAACCTTTCTACTTTGCAGAAACCAGCTGGCTGTTGTATCAGAGGATGCATCAGCCAGTCTGTGATCTCTACAATGGAGATGTCGGGGACTCCGGCTCCACAGTGGCTGAAGGCTGTAGGTAGAAACAAAGGTAAGTTAACATTTTCTAACACTTTACACTCACCTCACATACTTACCACTCCACACTTGCACCCATCACTCACCTCTACATCGCACTTTCAGACCCCTCCGACCCCCGCAGACCTCCTATTCACCTCCTACACCCCGGCGGGGTTCCCCCAGGTCGGGAAGCCAGCACTTCAGGATGAAAAATGGGGATAATCCTATTTTCTGCCTGTTAACTACCTGTTAACAGGCAGTTAATAGGCTTTAATCCCTTCCCGCCTCCAAGGAGATGGGACCCGGGGCCGGACGGCTTCCCGCCTCCTGGCAAGAGGACCCCCAAATTCTGCCACTTTCCCGGCAGTCCCGCCTCCATACCCGCCTCCTCAGGGCTGGTAAAATCCAACCCTTTGTGTCTGTCTTCACGGAAGAAGATGCAAAAAACATTCCTGAAATAGTGGAGAACCAAGGGTCTAGTGAGAATGAGGAACTGAAAGAAATTGGAATTAGTAAGGAAATGGTACTGGAGAAATTAATGGGACTGAAAGCCAATAAATCCCCTGTACCTGATGGCCTACATCCTAGGGTTTTAAAAGAGGTGGCAATAGAGACAGTGGATGCATTGATTGTCATCTTCCAAAATTCCATAGATTCTAGAATGGTTCCGGCAGATTGGAAGGTATCAAATGTAACCCGACTATTTAAGAAAGGAGGGAGAGAGAAAACAGGGAACTACAGACCAGTTAGCCTGACATCAGTAGTAGGGAAAATGCTAAAATCTATTATTGGTAACAGGGCACTTAGAAAGTAATAATAGGATTGGGCAGAGTCAACACGGATTTATGAAAGGGAAATCATGTTTGACAAATCTGTTAGAGTTTTTTGAGGTTGTAACTAGCAGGATAGATAAGGGGGAACCAGTGGTGTATGTAGTGTATTTGGATTTTCAGAAGGCATTCGATAAGGTGCCACACAAGAGGTTATTAAACAAATTTAAGGCTCATGGGATTGGGGGTAATATACTAGCATAGATTGAGGATTGGTTAACGGACAGAAAACAGAGAGTAGGAATAAACGGGTCATTTTCAAGTTGGCAGGCAGTAACTAGTGGGGTACCACAAGAATCAGTGCTTGGGCCTCATCCATTCACAATCTATATCAATGATTTGGATGAGGGGACCAAATGTAATTTATCCAAATTTGCTGATGATACAAAGCTAGGTGTGAATGTAAGTTGTGAGGAGGATGCAAAGAGGTTGCAAGGAGATATAGACAGGTTAAGCGAGTGGGCAAGAACATGGCAAATGGAATATAATGTGGAGAAATGTGAAGTTATCCACTTTGGTAGGAAAAATAGAAAAGCAGATTTTTTTTTAAATGGTGAGAGATTCGGAAATGTTAGTGTTCAGAGGGGCCTGGGTGTCCTTGTACACGAATCGATGAAAGTTAATATTCAGGTACAACAAGCAATTAGGAAAGCAAATGGTATGTTGGACTTTATTACAAGAGCATTTGAGTATAAGAGTAAAAACATCTTACTGCAATTATATAGGGCCTTGTGAGACCACACCTGGAGTAGTGTGTACAGTTTTGGTCTCCTCACCTAAGGAAGGATATACTTACCATAAAGGGAGTGCAACGAAGGTTCACCAGACTGGTTCCTGGGATGGGAGCATTGTCCTATGAGGAGAGATTGAATAGACTAGGCCTATATTCTCTGGAGTTTAGAAGAATGTTACAGGGCTTGGCAGGGTAGATGCAGGGAGGATGTTTCCCCTGGCTGGGGAGTCTTGAACAAGGGGTCGCAGTCTCAGAATAAGTGGTCAGTCATTTAGGACTGAGATGAGGAGAAATTTCTTCACTCAGAGGGTGGTGAATCTTTGGAATTATCTGCCCCAGAGGGCTGTGGAGGCTCAGTCGTTGAGTATATTCAAGACAGAGATCGATAGATTTTTGGATATTAAGGGAATCAAGGGATATGGGGATAGTTCAGGAAAGTGGAGATGAGGTAGAAGATCAGCCATGATCTTATTGAATGGTGGAGCAGGCTCGAAGGGCCAAATGGCCTACTCCTGCTCCTATTTCTTAAACAGGTGTCCCGGTGCAGCTCACCGGATTATGGCCTTAAAATCGGGCCTGGGCGGCCGCCAGCTACGTCATTATGGGAATGTGAGGGCAGGGGTCTTGCAGCGGTGGCAGGAGCCCAGATTATTTTTGTGGGGCCCGAAGGGGCGCTCCTGCCGCAAAATGAATTCAACACTTATCTTTAACGGGCCTCTTCGGTGTCATCGCCCATAGAACTGGTCAGAGCCCGCACTATGCAGGTTCCAAACAGTTCCAGCTTAAAATTGCAATCGGGGTCTTATTTATGTCGTAGGACTCCATCATTAGGTTGTCCTGAGGCAACCAACGCTTTGGAAAACCAACCCTAAACATTGTGTAAATAAAGTACTTACTGCAATCACCATCCCGATCGCCGCCGCTCCCGCTCCCGAGATCCTCGACCTCCGACTTCCAGGTCCTGGCCCTGACCTTCAATGTCCATCTCAACCCCAGGCACCCTGGCATTATCCCTGCGTTATGAGGGGGACGGGGACGGTGAGGAGCTCCAGAATGTAACCCCTTACATCTAAAGCGAATTTAAAAAACGGTCTGCAATTCAAAGATGTAGAATGAACATGGCCTACTTTGGATTCTTACACTACGCAGGACTAGTTAAGCTTAGTTGCTAAATTTTATACTTTATCTTTTGCATCTAATCATAATTGAAGAAACTATCCCCGGCACCACATGTATATATGCAGGTTATACAACCGTGTACTGATTGATTGAGCAGGCTTGATGGATTAAATAGCCTACTTTTGTTCCTAGTACAGAACCTGTCCACCATATCTTGATTTAATCATCAACGTATTCATCATGCAGTAATCTGTTCCTCCTTCACACTTTCTTTTCACAGTACTATTAGCTATATTGTGATTCTAAAGTAATGTCATTATTTCCTTACAAAAGATATAAACGTTATGATGTTATTTGCATTATAAATTACTTCAGCGTTATTTTCTGTGCTTTGACCTCTGCAATTTCGTGCACCCTTTCGTATCTTAGATCTCAATTGGGCAATTTTTTTTAAGAGTGAATGACTATTTTGGATATGGCCTCACAGTTATAAATTCTTCTGCCCACCTGTGTCCAACAAATGAAATCTGAATAATCAGAATAAAGGTCAGAAAACATGTAGTACATAAGAATTAGGAACTAGGAGCAGGAGTAGGCTATACGGCCCCTCGAGCCTGCTCCAAAGTAAGCCAAATAAAAGTAGATGGTACCAAATAAGCATTACACAGACACCTGGCTAAGCAGAGGATGTTCTGACGAAAGGTCATCGACCTGAAATGTTAACTCTGTTTCTCTCTCCACAGATGCTGCCTGACCTGCTGAGTATTTCCAGCATTTTCTGTTTTTATTAAAGTAGAGAGTGGAATGGACAACATTTTCCAACAATCCAGTAGAAAGAGCAGCTGAAGGTTGGAGTGCTAAACTTGCAATAATTGAGTATTCAATCCCATAGGAAAGAGAATAATCTTCATCTTGGCAAATTTGGCATGAACAACAGGATCACTACGACAACAAAACCTGCCTGCAAAGGGAAGGAGTAATCTACTTTGTGTGTGCCTGGAAGAAGAATGAATTATTAAGTGGGCAGGTGAAGGAATTCTTCTCAGTGGAATTTAAAAAAATTGAAGTAAAAGGATGAGGAGGAGGCTGGAGAACCTCAGACTGCTGAGCAAAAAGTTTAACCAAGACATGAATCTGTTTCTCAGGACTATAATGAAATCATAAGAAAAAGACAACATTTATTCTCTAGGATTCAAAATGCAGCGAAACCAATGTCATATTCTGAAGCCTTAAATTTAACATATTCAGGTCTGGGCAAAGTAACTTTCTACCATTCATAGAATAGACTCATAGGATTGTTACAGCACAGTAGGAGGCCATTCGGCCCGTTGAGCCCGTGCTGGCTCTCTGCAAGAGCACTTCAGCTAGTCCCATTTCCCCGCCCTTTCCCTGTAGTCCTGCAATTTTTTTTCCTTCAGGTACTTATCCAATTCCCTTTTGAAAGCCACGATTGAATCTGCCATCACCACCCTCTCAGGCAGTGCATTCCAGATCCTAACCACTCGCTGTGTAAAAAAGTTTTCCCTCGTGTCGCCTTTGGTTCTTCTGCCAATCACCTTAAATCTGTGTTCTCTGGTTTTCGACCCTTCCGCCAATGGGAACAGTTTCTCTTTATCTACTCTGTCTAGATCCCTCATGAATTTGAACACCTCTATCAATTCTCCTCTCAACCTTCTCTGCTCTAAGGAGAACAACCCTAGCTTCTCCAGTCTATCCATGTAACTGATGTCCCTCATCCCTGGAACAATTTTTGTAAATCTTTTCTGCACCCTCTAAAGGCCTTCACATCCTACCTAAAGTGCGGTGCCCAGAATTGGACACAATACTCCAGTTGTGGCCGAACCAGTGTTTTATAAAGGTTCATCATAACTTCCTTGCTTTTGTACTCAATGCCTCTACTTATAAAGCCCAGGATCCCGTATGCTTTTTTAACCGCTTTCTCAACCTGCCCTGCCACCTTCAATGATTTGTGCACATATACCCTCAGGTCTCTCTGTTCATACACCCCCTTGAGAATTGTACCCTTTAGCTTATATTGCCTCTCCTTGTTCTTCTTACCAAAATGTATCACTTCGCACTTTTCTGCATTAAATTTCATCTGCCACGTGTCCGCCCATTCCACCAGCCTGTCTATGTCTTCTTGAAGTCGATCACTATCCTCCTCACTGTTCACTATACTTCCAAGTTTTCTGTCCTCTGCAAATTTTGAAATTGAGCCCTGTACACCCAAGTCCAAATCATTAATATTCGATATGTCAATGTTTCTCATACAGCCAGAGGTATGGGCATGAGAGTAAAACGCAAGAGTTTCTGTGTAGGGCTCTACAGCTCTTTAACTGGGTAACTAGAGCCAGCATATCAAGGGAAATGGAGTACTATATAAAAGAACTGCCCTCTGACTACTAAGCTCACAACTGAATGAATCCCTATTATATAGCAGGGGAGGATCAGGAGGAAAGGTTGAATCTACAAAAGCCTAAAGTGTAGACATATTGCAATATGAAGAGGACTAGTGACAAGAGTAGCACTTGGAGTGAAAATCAATGGAACAAAAGGAAGAAAGGCTCCACCAGGCAGTGTCCAAAGGATTGCACATTACACCTCCAAATGAGATGAATTAAACTGCCGGAGATAAGGCTCCTACCATGAGGGTTGAAGAGTGAGTGGAACACAAACACTAACCTAAAATACACTACCTAACTTCTGGAACTCCCTACCTAACTGGAACTCCCTACCTAACAGCACTGTGGGAGTACCTTCACCACACGGACTGCAGCGGTTCAAGAAGGCGGCTCACCACCACCTTCTCAAGGGCAGTTAGGGATGGGCAATAAATGCTGGCCTTGCCAGCGACGCCCACATCTCATAAACAAATTTTAAAAATACATGGCCGACAATATCCCAGCAGAAGTTTCCCATATATACGCCTCACAATAGGTCTGTCCAGTAAAGAAAATATTCTATTATCTCTTGTACTTGATACTGAGCTTCAATTCTAACAACCCAGGTAGCCTTTGAATGCAGAGGCCATGAATGATTGCAGGGCCACGTGTATGCGCAGGGCCGGGTGGGAAAGTACGGAGGGATAGTCACCTGCATCCTTTCAAAAGCAGCCATCTTGCTTCAGATAGCATAGGTGTTTGCTTTCAAATAAATTGTTGTAGCTGAGCTCTTATTGCTTTGCAACAGGTTAACAAATTGATTTTTCTGAACTTTACCACAGGAAAATATACTTCTTGGATAGCTGCATCCCTGTTTGAAAATTAACATTGGACAATACAGGATGACCATATCACCCTCTTTAAATTGTTTCTAGTTTGAGGAAAAAATTGGTTATTCTTATGCAAAAAAGTTCAACAATACATTTCGAACATTAACAAACTCTTAAAGAAGAAAGAGAGAACTTACATTTATATATTGCTTGTCACAACCTCAGGAGCTCCCAAAGTGCTTTACAGCCAATGAAGTACATTTGAAGTGTAGTAAACATGGCAGTCAATTTGCGCACAGCAAACTCCCACAAAAAGTAATGTGATAATAACCAGATAATCAGTTTTAGTGACGTTGGTTGGGGGATAAATATTGGCCAGGACACCAGGGAGAACTCGCCTGTTCTTCTTCGAATAGTGCCATAGGATCTTTTATGTCCATCTAAGTGGGCAGACAGGGCCTCAGTTTAACTTCCCATTCAAAGGACAGCACCTCCAACCATGCAGCACTTGCTCAGTTCTGCATTAAAATGTCAGCCTAGATTATGTGGTCAAGTCTCTGGAGTGGGACTTGAACCCACAACTTTCGAATTCGGAGGTGAGATTGCTACCACTGAGCCAAGGCTGACACTTGACAAGATTTTGCTTTTGTTACTTACTCTTCAGTACTTTACAAACAGTCGGAATTCACCTTTCGACAACAATCATGCAGTTTTATGGGAATTTATGAAAATGAACCGATTTCCTCACCAATAACGATTTGCACCATGAGGAAAATATAGATCTGTTTAATAAAACTGACAGTCTGTACTGGTATTGATCAAGGTTGCTGCATGGTGCCAGGGTTGCTGCATGGTGCCAGGGTTGCTGCATGGTGCCAGAGTTGCTGCATGGTGCCAGGGTTGCTGCATGGTGCCAGGGTTGCTGCATGGTGCCAGGGTTGCTGCATGGTGCCAGGGTTGCTGCATGGTGCCAGAGTTGCTGCATGGTGCCAGAGTTGCTGCATGGTGCCAGGGTTGCTGCATGGTGCCAGGGTTGCTGCATGGTGCCAGGGTTGCTGCATGGTGCCAGGGTTGCTGCATGGTGCCAGGGATGCTGCATGGTGCCAGGGATGCTGCATGGTGCCAGGGATGCTGCATGGTGCCAGGGTTGCTGCATGGTGCCAGGGATGCTGCATGGTGCCAGGGATGCTGCATGGTGCCAGGGTTGCTGCATGGTGCCAGGGTTGCTGCATGGTGCCAGGGTTGCTGCATGGTGCCAGGGTTGCTGCATGGTGCCAGGGTTGCTACATGGTGCCAGGGTTGCTACATGGTGCCAGGGTTGTAACTATTAGAGTCAGATTCTATTGAGTAAATCTTTAGATTGTAACTGGATCAGCGGCAGAATAAAAAAGCTTCATTCAATTCCATTCCTACGCTCTACTTCTACCCAAGTTTTACCCTGAGGTAACTCTGACTGAAATCTACATTTAAACGCTTGAGGATTTGAACTAACGAGACGGAGGTTTTAAAATATTTATAAAAAAGATACACTATGCTGGCTGCCAACAACTAAACAAGTAGAAATATGAATGATAAAGAATACCCCTGTGTACAGGAGAAGTTCTCCATTTGTTTGAACACAGTTTCAATCAGTACAGAACTCTCATCTGTACAAATAATTCATATTAGTTTAGATTTGTAATACAGATTCAAATATTTTGTGGGATTTAGTGCATCTACCTGCAACTTCAAAATGGTGTTCCATGTGGAAAACTTTGCAGACACAGATCCAAAGGAAGGCATAGGACCAGAAGAGTCCATTGTGATGTCCAGTCCCAAAGTTCACATCATACCGTCTGCTATCCTGTCTATTCTATGCCTCATTCCAAAAATCCCACAATATCCCAAATTTAAAATGGCAAGACCATTGTTGAAATTCCTAGTCCATGTAGTACGTCCTGGAGCATGAAGAGAGTGCAGTTAGAATCATTGAATCATACAGCACAGAAGGATGCCATTCGGCCCATCCTGCCTGTGCTGGCTCTTTGAATGAGCTATCCAATTAATCCCACTCCCCTGCATTCCCCATAACCCTATAGTTAGTAGCGTAAAATACATGTTCAGCACACCAGACAATTCCGAATTTGCAGAAAAATGGCACAAATTATGGAAAGTGATCTCAGAGACATAGGGAATAATTTTAACCCCTAAAAGCAGGTGGGATGGGAAGCTAAAATGTAAAAATCTGAAACAGGAACCCAACCTGCCTCAAACTCGCCCACTTTCGGTTTTAACGGAGGCAGGACGAGGGACAGGCGACCAATCCGCTCCCAGGAGGCAGGTTGGTCATTGAAACTTTTTAAAACATTGAAACCTTGTTTCCTGGACCAGGAGGAGCAGGAGTGTTCCCCCCCCCAGACCAACAAGCTAACCTGTAAACCCCCCCCCCCCACCTCCACAATCTCTCCCCGACACCCCCCCATCACTGACCCCACCCCATCTCCGGCCCCTCTCTGATCTGTCCCCGACCCCACTCCGAACTCCGACTCTCCCCCCGACCCCATGTGATCTTCGACCCCCCCTCCCGCAATCACTCACGACCCTCCGAACCATGCTGTAACCGCCCCCTCCCCCCAACCCCGCGATCTCTACCCACAACAACCACTAAACATACCTGCTCCTGGGCTGCGGCCTTTTCTGGAGTGTTCCCCACCTGACAGGCATCAGAGCCTGTCTGTTCAAAAAAGAGTTGTCTGCAATTGTAAGGTACACATGCATTGTTCTCTATCTATATATGCTTTGTCGAGTCTGTATTTCTTTACTACTTCACCTGAGGAAGGGGCGATCGATAGCTCCGAAAGCTTGTGATTTCAAATAAAACTGTTGGACTATAACCTGGTGTTGTGCGACCTCTCAATTTTGTCCACCCCAGTCCAACGCCGGCATCATGTTCAAAAAAGGACATGCAATGGTGTTTGGGCCTGATCTTAACTCCTCCCATAGCGCTCCGAAACCCCGCCCCAGTAAATATCAGGGCTGTTATAGCACAGGACAGGCAGAGGCAACAGAGGAAATGGATAGAAACAAATAGGGGAGCAAATGAAAGAGAGAGGGAGAGAAGCGAAACCTAAAAGAAAGGAAAACTTGAAATAGCTAAAGGATAACTCAGGGACATGTTGTAACTTAGGGATCGCATAAACGAGGTTTCCGCTGCCCTTCCCCTGTAGTTATGGCAGCGCAGTGGGAGAAGCCCTGAGGAAATTTATCCCATACCTTCCACCATTCACTGTTGTTAACAAAATGGAAGGTAAGTGCGTGGGGAACCTAACTTCCCTACATTTCCTTAATTTCCACTGGTCATTGAGTGTCAACTACACAGTTTACATAGAAAAAAAATGTCCTCTGATCGCTATTTCTAACAAAATCATAAACACGTTTTCTTGGCATGCTTTAATAATTTTCCTTGAAAGAATGATGTGTGGAAATTTTCCGTTTCCCATATCGCTAACAATTAGCGACCAGAGGAAATTTTGCCCAGTAATTGCCTATTGTCATCATTTTGGAGCAGTGGAGCAGAACATACTGAGAAATCAAGTTCAGAGGGAAAATACAATGGCCTGGAAATTGTGGCCGGAGGCATCCCTCCAGAGTACGCCTCCGACCTCCGAAGCAAATGCACACTTACTTTCAGTCGGGTCCCGGACGGAGAGTTCCCCTTCAGTGCTGCAGAGTTCCGCGCAGCGTATGTATGACATCACGCCGTCCAGGAGCGCAGCGTAGGGCCTCATGCGCAAGGGAAGACCCGCCCACGAGACCTGTCAAAACTCACATTTGCATAAACCACGCCCACAGAGCTTTTTGCACTCTGCAGGTGATTCAACATTGAAATCATTGTATTTCTTCAAGGTAAAGTGCTTTTTAATGTTGATAAAAACTTCTGAAAACTTTTAGAAAATTCTAAAGACTTTTAAAGAGCTTTAAAGCATTTTAAAGAGTTTTAAAGACCTTGAAATAATTTTAATTAAACAACAAAGTGAAATGGAACCAGCAAACAAAGTTGCGATGATGAAGAGGGCTCAGAACTTTAATGAAGATGACATGAACACACTCCTCAATGAGATTGAGGTGAAACGCCTGTGGCTCATCGGGATTGTGAAGTCCAGAGCCCCACTCAAAGGACAATTGTTAGCTTGGACAGAAGTCCACCCCAGTCCAACACCGGCATCTCCGCATCATGGACAGAAGTTGTGCAGGCTGTTAGCGCTAACTCCACTGTCCCAAGGACAGCACAACAATGTCATAAAAATCTTAATGATTTCATGCGATCAGCCAAAGATTGTACAGTTATTAGAAATGATAAATGTAAGATTTTGTGAAATTTAACTTTACTATAGCAAAACATGTTTAGCTGCATAGCTGTTGTGACGCGACTTGATTATGCAGGCATCTGAGCTAGTCGTAAAATTCAATTGCTTTGGAGCCGGTCAGAGACACCTATTGCAAACATCTTATCTGTACTCCCCAGATTTGAGGTGTGAAATTTCAATGAGTGAACAATACCCTGTCTGCAAAGCAGCCAGCTGGTCTCTGAAGCAAAAACTAAACTTTCATTTTCATTTCTGTTTAGAGTAAAATGGTGCATAACGCCAGAGAGTGTGCCATGACAGGCAGTGGTGTTGCCACTCTGAGAGAGTTGTCGGAGCAAGAGAAAAGGGTCAGGCACTTGCTGGGAATCAGTGGTGGCAGATCAGTGTCTGGTGCCCAATCAGACATTGGGGTAAGGAGAGGTGGGTTGCTCTGTCCAGCTGTATGTTTAAAACTGTAAGCTGTGCGCAGAACATCAGCTTCAGTGATGTGCCAGATCGTGCTTCACCATTGTAAACGTTTACCGTTTCCTTCCCACAGGCGGACAGCTGTCTTAGCACACACGGGATGAAGAGTGCAGTGAGTCTGTGGCTGCAGAGGATGTCCACAAGGGGCCTGCAGAGGGCATTGGGGAAGGGGTTATAGATCAAGTGTGAACGGTAAGTAAGGCGGAGGAGGAGGAATTTGTGGAGTCAGCTAGTGGAAGGGGAGGGTATGAACCCTGGGTGGACGGCCGAGCGAAGTGGGGACCTTGACCACGATGAAACACTGCACGCCACCTCTCCATCTCCTGGCCCCTCTGGCTCTGTGCAAGGCACAGATGACTGTCCTTCCGCAGCCAGCCACCAAGCTGATACTGCAGAGCAGGTGGGAGAAGCAGCAACACGTTTAACATAGCAGGATGATTTTGACACTCAGGTGCAACAGATTGAAGGCTTGAGGTGAGAAATGCTCACTCAGCAGGGGAAGAAAGTTGACTCTCTTGCCTCTATCAGGCAGAAATGAGAAGTCGCACAACACCAGGTTATAGTCCAACAGTTTTATTTGAAATCATGAGCTTTCGGAGTGCTGCTCCTTCGTCAGGTAAAGTGAGGGAATACAAATCAGATACAAAGCATATATAGACAGAGAACAATGTGTTTCTGACTGCCCTCCATCACACCACCTCGGCAGAGATTCAATCAGTCTGGAAGGCATTACATCAAAGACACAGCAAAATACAGCTAAGACAATGAGGTGGGGCCACAGGGGGTCCAACGTGTCAAATGCTGCAGTCTGCAGTTAAGCTTTTTACTTTTTTTAAAACTGGAAATCACATCTGTGAACAAGACAACGATGACTCTAGTCTGGATGACTCTACGTCATGTAGCGTGACATGAAACCAAGATCCCGGTTGAGGCCGTCCTCATGGGTGTGGAACTTGGCTATCAGTTTCTGCTCGATGATTTTGTGTTGTCATGTGTCTCGAAGGCCGCCTTGGAGAACGCTTACCCGCATATCCGAGGCTGAATGTCCTTGACTGCTGAAGTGTTCCCCGACTGGGAGGTAACAATCCTGCCTGGCGATTGTTGCGCGGTGTCCATTCATACGTTGTCTCAGTGTCTGCATGGTCTCGCCGATGTACCATGCTGCGGTGCATCCTTTCCTGCAACGTATGAGGTAGACAACATTGGCCGAGTCACATGAGTATGTACCATGTACCATCAACCGGGATCTTGGTTTCATGTCACGCTACATGACGTAGAGTCATCCAGACTAGAGTCGTCGTTGTCTTGTTCACAGATGTGATTTCCAGTTTAAAAAAAAAGTAAAAAGCTTAACTGCAGACTGCAGCATTTTACACGTTGGACTCCCTGTGACCCCAGCTCATTGTCTTAGCCGTATTTTGCTGTGTCTTTGATGTAATGCCTTCCTGACTGATTGTATCTCTGCCGAGGTGGTGTGATGGAGGGCAGTCAGAAACACATTGTTCTCTGTCTATATATGCTTTGTATCTGATTTGTATTCCCTCATTTTACCTGACGAAGGAGCAGCGCTCCGAAAGCTCGTGATTTCAAATAAAACTGTTGGACTATAACCTGGTGTTGTGCGACTTCTCATTTTTGTCCACCCCAGTCCAACACCGGCATCTCCGCATCTATCAGGCAGGCGATAGAGGTTAAAAATAACAACAGAAAATGCTGGAATGACTCAGCAGGTCAGGCAGCATCGAGGAGAGAGAAACAGAGTCAACGTTTCGAGTCGGGGACCCTTCGTCAGAACTGGAAAAGGTTAGAGAAGAGAGATTTTTAAGCAGGGGCAGGGAGGAGGGGAGGAAAGAACAAAGGGAAGGTCTGTGATAGGATGGAAGGCAGGAGAGATTGACTGACAAAAGGGATAAAAATGAGAAGTCGCACAACACCAGGTTATAGTCCAACAGATTTATTTAAAATTACAAGCTTTCGGAGCTATCGATCGCCCCTTCTTCAGGTAAAGTTACAATGAGTGAATCTTCAAAAGTTCACAGAATATAAACACAGAAAATGCAGAGATACAATCTTTCCTTACATCAAAGACACACCAAGAGCACAGCCAAGACAATGAGATGTGTCCCAGGGGGTCCAACGTGTCAAATCCTGCTGTCTGCATATCCTCTCCATATCCCTTCCTCTCTCTCCGTCCTTTTTGGGTTTGTTTTTTGGGTTTGTTTTTTGTGTTTGTTTTTTAAAAACTGGAAAGACAGACAACGATGTCAAGTCACGTTCTGTAGCGTGACATGAACCCGATATCCCTATTGAGGCCGTCCTCATGAGTGCGGAACTTGGCTATCAGTTTCTGCCTAACTTCAAAAGTACCATCGTTCGCAGCAAATTACCCAGCTGTCAGGAGAACAGCAACCACGACACCACACAACCCTGCCACGGCAACCTCTGCAAGACATGCCAGATCATGAACACAGATACCGTCATCACATGTGAGGACACTACCCACCAGGTACATGGTACATACTCATGTGACTCGGCCAACGTTGTCTACCTGATACGTTGCAGGAAAGGATGCCCCAGAGCATGGTACATCGGCGAGACCATGCAGACACTGAGACAACGTATGAACGGACACCGCGCAACAATCGCCAGGCAGGATGGTTGCCTCCCAGTCGGGGAACACTTCAGCAGTCAAGGGCATTCAGCCTCGGATCTGCGGGTTAGCGTTCTCCAAGGCGGCCTTCGAGACACACGACAACGCAAAATCATCGAGCAGAAACTGATAGCCAAGTTCCGCACTCATGAGGACGGCCTCAATAGGGATATCGGGTTCATGTCACGCTACAGAACGTGACTTGACATCGTTGTCTGTCTTTCCAGTTTTTAAAAAACAAACACAAAAAAACAAATCCAAAAAACAAACCCAAAAAGGACGGAGAGAGAGGAAGGGATATGGAGAGGATATGCAGACAGCAGGATTTGACACGTTGGACCCCCTGGGACACATCTCATTGTCTTGGCTGTGCTCTTGGTGTGTCTTTGATGTAAGGAAAAATTGTATCTCTGCATTTTCTGCGTTTATATTCTGTGAACTTTTGTAGATTCACTCATTGTAACTTTACCTGAAGAAGGGGCGATCGATAGCTCCGAAAGCTTGTAATTTAAATAAATCTGTTGGACTATAACCTGGTGTTGTGCGACTTCTCATTTTTGTCCACCCCAGTCCAACGCCGGCATCTCCGCATCATGACAAAAGGGATGATAGTGCAAGGCAAAATGAGAGGTAATGGGACAAGTTAAGAAACAAAAGATGACTCTAGATAAGGTGTGAATGATGATGGCAGCATCATTAACAGCTACCATGTGAGGAAACAAGAGACAAAAACCAAATATATAAAGAAATACAGGTTACAGTCTGAAATTGTTGAACTCGATGTTAAGTCCAGAAGGCTGTAAAGGGCCTAACAGAAAGACGAGGTGCTGTTCCTCGAGCTTACATTGAGCTTCGTTGGAAGAGTGTAAGAGGCCGAGGTCAGAGAGGTCAGAGTGGGAGTGGAGCAGAGAATTAAAGTGACAGGCGACCGGAAGCTCGGGGTTACGCTTGCGGACTGAACGGAGTTGTTCTGCAAAGCGGTCACCCAATCTGCATTTGGTCTCCCCAGTGTAGAGGAGACCGCATCGTGAGCAGTGAACACAGTATACTAAATTGCAAGAAGTACAAGTAAATCGCTGTTTCACCTGGAAGGAGTGTTTGGGGCCCTGGACGGTGGGAAGGGAGGAGGTAAAAGGGCAGGTGTTGCATCTCCTGCACTTGCATGGGAAGGTACCGGGCGAAGGGGAAGGGGTGTTGGGGGTGATAGAGAGTGGACCAGGGTGTCACGGAGGGAGCGATCCCTTCGGAATGCTGAAAGGGGGGGAGGGGAAGATGTGTTTGGTGGTGGTGGGATCACGTTGGAGGTGGTGGAAGTGGCGCAGGATGATCCGTTGAATGTGGAGGCTGGTGAGGTGAAAGCTGAGGACAAGGGGAACCCTATTGTGGTTCTGGGAGGGAGGGAGTAGATAGAGGTTCATGTGAGAAATCTGTACAATCAGTTGGCCATAGGTGGACAGACCCTCACTAATCAGTTGGCCATAACTACATAGACAATTGCTACTCAGCTCGCCATGGGTTCAGAGCAGATCTGATGTGTTGGCCCAGATGCATGAGGTGACTAATCAGGTTAATGAGTCTCTCGTTCAACTATTGCAGTTGCAGACAGCAGGTTCGGCTGTTGTTCATTTGACCCCCGTAGAACCCCCTTTGCCTGCTCCCAGTGCAGACACAGTGCAGGCCCACAAGCCAGAAGCTACGCCAATTATGTTGGAACCAAATGTTGCATTTCAGCAGCTGCAGAAACCCTGTCATAAGTCAACTGCTGAAGGGCAAAAAAAGAAAGACTTGCATTTATATATCACTTTTCACGACCACCGACGTCTCAAAGCGTTTTATGAATGTACTTTTGGAGTGTAGTCACTGTTGTAATGTGGCAAGAGATAACAGACAGGGGGGACATGCCCTTGGCATGAGAGGGGTCTGGTCACGGGGAAGGGTAAGGCGCAGGAGACAGTAGGGTGCTACCTTTTGCAGAATCCACCTCCTTCGACCCTCAGGCACGGATGCGAGGGGCAATATCTGTTAATTTTTTAATGTTTGCTATTATTTAAATATTGGTGTTGTGACGGATAGTGTAATTACCCATTTTGTTTCTAGGCTCTCGTCACTTTAAAATGTTGAACTGCTTTTATTAACAACCAATTTAACATTACAACTGTTTACAAAGTAGAAATTAGCTAGTTTACATCTTATATGTCAAGTCTTTCTTGCACTAAGAAACCCAAAAAGTCGCTTTAAACTCTTTACTTTTTTTTATCAACCAATTTAACATTACAATTCTTTACAAAGTAGAAAATAGCTAGCTAATAATTGATATTTAAAGACTAAGGGGTAAAGATTGGGTAGCGCCCTGTTTGGGCAGCTAATTTTAGCGCCCTGAAAAAGTTAGCGCCCCCGCGGGCGATTTTCCCAGGTAGCAGCCCAAGAGGGAGGAGGGGCGCTACTGGAAGCACCCCGTGTCCCTCTTGGAGCGCTGCGAGCCAATATCGCGGCGCTATGTGCCGCGGTACTGCAGGCCTTCCTGCTCTTATTAAAGGGGAGGGGCCTGACGCAGTGTGTCCCAGCGCCCAGATGGGTCACCAGGGACCGGGAGTGCCGGCAAACAAACCCGGCACTCAAGCGGAGTGCCAGGCTCATGGACAGCAGCCGGCACCCCGCGGGGCAGCTTTACGGGGGCCGGGGACAGCAGAGGGGGCAGGTGGTGGCAGGCGGCCAGCAACAAAAATGGCCGCCCACCACCTCCCCTTTAACTAGTGCTGCCCCGGCCGCAGGTAGGCCCCCCTGACCCCGGTGGACATAACGTCCGGCGGTAAGTCGGGGGGCGCCACCCAATATTACAGCCGGGGCTCGAGCGGGGCGCTGCGCACAGCGATGACGTCATCGCCGGCGGCAAAGCGCCGTGCGGCGCTAACGGTTAGCACCGCCACTAAGCCGCTGAATTTTGCGGGAGGTGTTAGTGGTGCTGCGCCCAGGCGCTAGTTGATTTGCGCCCCTAACGGAAGGCGCAAATCAACCGAATTTAGCCCCCTAAGGCCTAAAATTTCGGTTGCTTTGCGCCTCCTGTTAGAGGGCGCTAACGGGGCGCAAAGCAACTAGTGCCTGGGCCGTGGCGCCACCAACGCCTCCTGCGAAATTCAGTGGGAGGTTAGCGGCGGCGGTAACCTGTTAGCACCCCGCGGTGCTGCGCTGCCGGCGATGACGTCATCGCAGTGCGCAGCGCCCCGGCCGCGATCTTCGGTAGCGTCCCCTGACTTACCGCCGGACGCTATGTCCGACGGGATCAGGGGCGGCCTACCTGCGGCCAGGGTGGCGCAAATTAAAGGGGAGGTGCCGGACGGCCATTTTTGTTGCTGGCCACCTGCCAGCACCAGCTCCCTCTGCCGTCCCCGGCCTCCTCTGCAGCCCCCCCGCAGGGTGCCGGCTGCACTCTGTGAGCCCGGCACTTCTCTTGCGTGTTGGGCTCTATTGCCGGCACTCCGATCCCTGGTGGCCCAGCTGGGCCCTGGGTTGCGCTGTGCTAGGCCGCTCCCCTTTAATAAGGGGAGGAAGGCCTGCAGTACCACGGCGCGATGTGCTACAGCACCACGCCGCGATATTCACTTGCAGCGCCCCAAGAGGGAGGCGGGGCGCTTCCAGTAGCACCCCGCCTCCCTCTTGGGGCGCTACCGGTGAATTTCGGCTGCGGGGGCGTTCATTTTTTCGGGGCGCTAAAAGACCCCAAAAGTCTTGCAGAAAGTATTTGCTGCTGCAATAAATGTTCCATTGTTTCACTTTAAATCGTGTCTGTTCTTTTCTGTGACCTGCTGGGGGAGGGGCAGGTAGGAGGCGACACTATCATCACCTCGTAAGCGTGTTGGCTGCCAGCTGTTCTCTGGCAGCTCTGCTCCTCGGCAGCACTTGGCTCCTCCCCATCAGGCCTGGCCACAGGGACATCCATGTTGGCATTCTCCATGTCCTCCATTTCCACTGGGATCTCATCTGCAGGGTTAAGGGTCAGTCCTTCCCACAGGCCACCACAATCCTTGACACTTTCAGAGGAGAGTACAGCAAAGATCCCCCTAACCTGCCCAGGCACCGGAAGCGTGATTTCAGCACTCTGATTGTCCTCTCCACCACTTGGCATGTGGACACATGTGCACAGTTATATCTCTCCTGTGCTTCATTATTTGTCCTGTGGTATGGTGTCATCAGCCACGGTTTTAGCGGGTAGCCCTTGTCGCCCAATATCCATGCAGATCCTGGGCGCAATGTGCTGGTGGACGAAGGTGCCATGAGCGCTTCCCCGGTGATCTGCATTCACATTAAGGATCCGCAGTTGGGCATCACAGACGATCCTTACATTTAAGGAATGAAATCCCTTCCTGTTGATAAATGTAACAGGTGCATCAATTAGTGCCTTTAATGCGATAGGGGTTCCATCAACAGCCCCAATCACTTTGGGACGCCAGAAATCCTATAAAATGCAAGGGACCTCTCCTTTTGCTGCCGAGGGGACAAGGCAAAGTCGATGAACTCAGGAGCCCTACGGAATATGGCATCTGTGAGCTGGTGAATGCAGGCCCTCGCAGCACTCTGGGGGATGTTGGAAATATCACCAGTGCCTGACTGAAATGACCCGCATGCATAGAAGTTCAGTGCTGTGGTTACCGTCACGGCCACTGACAAGGCACTGCGGGTCTTCGAACGTGGCTGAAGGTCGTCCTTTAACGTATCACATAGACGGCTGATTGCCTTTTTACTAAAGCGCAGTCTCCTCACACACAACTCCTGCGCCATCATCTCAAAAGACAGCCCCTCGCTATATGCTCTCTGGGGTGGGTAGAAGTTCCTCCTGATCAGGCGACGGTCATGGTTCCTCACTCTTCTTTGTTGTTCCCTGGCGCATTGGGAGTCTCTGTACCAGAATCACATACAGGATCGGGGCAAAGTCCTCGAAAGGCATGTTTCTCCCTCTTTAAACAGATGCAGTACCTGTGGGGAAAAAAATGGAAAGAATTGTGAAAGTCCGTTATACGCAACGCCTGATAAATAGCACCGCCTGAGATGAGTTTCTAGGACTTTTAAAATTTTTACAAAGTCATACAGAAAAATTTTAAACAGCATATAAATGTTAACAACATTTTGTAAGCGGTTTTGATCCTAGCCCAATTTCTAGACGGACGGTTCGAATCGCCCCCGCCTTACGAAAGTTCGATATCCGGGAATTATTATTCAGAGTGTAAATGAAATAAGTCACGGACAGGAATGCTTCGGTGAAAAATCATACTTATATTTATTTGGTCTAACATACACTGGCTAAAACATGCACTACTAAACGAAATCACTGTCTCTGTGGAGAATAAAAATCCAGGTTACAAACAACATATATACAGTACCCAACTGGGGACTATAACAAGCAGTAATTCCCTTGTTGCTATGGTGAACTCTAATTCCACCCCTACCAACGAATTACCCAGTCGCTGAAGCCCCTTCGCCTGGCTGAACCAAACGAAGCTACCACCCCGGAATAGCCCAAAAGCTTCACTTCTGAGAAAAACTCTGAGCTCTTTACACCTCACCCAGCTCGCCTGGGATATCTGGTTTACCGGCTTGGGACACTCGAGACCATGCTTACCACCACACACAGTCGGTCTCGATCGCTCCGCTTAGCTGCTTCTTCCTCTGGTACTTCTTCTTGTTTGGTCGAGAGAGAGGGAATGGTGGGAAAGGGTCTATCTTTATAGGAGTCTCACTACCCCTATCTTTCCCGCCAATCTTTAAAATCCTTTTGTTTCTAAGCACTCCGGTGCTTAATCAGTGATGGGTCATCCTCAGATCCATGAATATTCCGTGATTGGACTAATGGCCCTAAGTCTGGGACATCTCTCGGTTTCATTGTTTTGTTTCTCTTCTGAGATGGAGGTGAGAAGTGCTTTTGTATATTAGAGTGACTTTCTAATAGGTTCAAGTTCAACGGGTCAATGGCCCCCTTCCCTTTTCCAGGACTGTCGGGCGAACCCATACATTCTGGATGACTGACAGTTCTTTTGTCACAGCCAACTGCCATGCGTTCTCTGGAGTTTTAACAAACCAGTTTTTCACATATCTGCACAGGGCGATCCCATCACAGGGAAAAATACCCTCAGAAAAATCCCATAAAGTCCACAAAATATACTCGACTGAGTCCATTCTTCAAACAGAAACTTTGCGATCTCTTCAATTGAAAACAATCATATATTGTGGCGTAATTATTTTAAAAAGTCATGTAAATGTGAACAAATTCATTTTTAAACAGTAGTTTTCAAGTTTTAAAAAACTGAAATTGAATTGAATTGAATACTTACCTTGTCTACAGCAAAAGTCCCTCTGTAAATGCCCGTAATCCTCAGAACACCCCAATGCCTCTCTTTGAAGCTGAGATCCAAAAACACTAAAATATTTAACAAATATGAATAAAAGTTGTTACAAACTTAAATGAGGCTTTGCCCGAAGAACTTGCTTCACCTCCAGCTTTTACAATCGGTTGTCAGAGTTCACCCGCTGAGACTGCGAGGATTTCTTCTGGGTTCTTTCTATATTAAAATGCAGGCTGGACGCCTGCTTTTCTCAACTGTAGGAGCTGTGCGCGGAACTGCTGGGCAGTCGTTGGGCAAATAACTCAACTCTGTACCAGCAGTGCTCGGTTTCCAATCGGTGTGTATGATCTTTCGAGGCCCACCTTGACAGATCGCAAGTTCCGGGGTTTCGCGCGTGCACAAGCCTTTCAGATGGATTACGACGACGTACGCTGAACACACGCCGTCGAAGACACCGCAATTTCTGCCCCGATGAAATAAAGCTGTGCAATGCAGGAGACTTGTGCACTGCTGAGCACAAAAAAAAAGCTACGCAGTAAAAGTTCGAGTTACAAATATGCAGCGTGTGCAGCAGTGCAATCACTGTCACCTTTTCACTTTCCTCTAGCTGTGTGGTACTCAGCAGAAAAATGAATAGCTGATCGCAGATAAAAGCCCCGCACATTTTAAGAATCCTTTGTGCTCGTTCGAAAATGAAAACCTTTCAATTATGAGTCTGAATTCATCATGTCCCCTCTTCCTATAAATAAAAGGTGTTAACTGACTATGCTGCAGCATTATCATTTCTAAACTGTGGCGACCACTAGCATGTTCTCCCCATTCCCTGCTATTACTGGTGGGATGTTCTTTATTCAATGGGAGATTAGTCAAATCAGTTGTAAAACATAAAAAAAATATTAGGACATCCCAAAGTGCTTCACAACCGTAGGCATTGTTATAATGCGTGGAATCTTTAACTGATTTTTTTTTAACTTACTCAGCAAGTAAATCTATTATTTTTCTGTTCTGGGAAAATGCTGATCCTTCTGAAAGTATTCTTATTTTCAAACCTTTTAAACGACTTTCCTGGTCTTCAGGCTGCAGTTATCACTTAATTTACGGACCTATTCACAAGCAAATCAAGCTTTGTGCCCAATGATTTCGATATTACTGAACAGTCAGTGACACTCAGGATCTCTGGGAACCATGGGGGGAAAAATTCAGTTGGTTGCGCCTCCCGTTAGCGCCTTAAGAGGGCGCTAATGGGGCGCAAAGCATCTAGCGCCCAGGCGCGGCGATGTTTGCGCCGCTTGCGAAATTAACTAGACATTTTGCGGCGGCGCTAAACACTACCGCCACGATCTCCTGCAGATCGTGACGTCAGTCGAGTGTGCAACGCCCCGGTATCGTCCCGGAGCAGATATTGAGTGGCGCCCCCTGCCTTACCGCCTGACGCTAGCAACGACAGGTTGAGGGGAGCGTTTTGCAGTCATGAAGGGACTGGGGAGCGCTAATTAAAGGCGACCGCTTCCTGCCATTTATTGTTGGTGCCATTTTTGAACCACGCATTCTGAGAGAGAGAGAGAGAGAGAGACTTCTGGAGAGATTCAACGCTGTGTGAAGGAGTTTTGGGTACTGAGCAGCACTTTGCAGGTTCATTTTGGTTTGCCATTCCTTGTATCGATTTAGAAGAGAGTGTGGGGGCTGCACTCTAAGCTCTTTCCCTGGTACTCTCCATTGTTCTTTCCAGCAGATTTGATGTGCAGGTCTCTCCAGGCCGAGATTCAAGGCTGCAATGAGCAGGATGTGGATGGAAAGCAAGATTAACCATCCCCTTTAAGAACTGGCCTGCGCCATTGTGTGTGTGTTCCATTGCTGACTGACATCACATGAGCTTCGCCAGCGCTCTGAGGTAGCGCCTCGCTCCTCGGCCTTTGCGCCTTAAGACAGGTGTGAAGCGCTTGATTTAGCGCTCCAATCACCTCCAGGGGCGATAAAAGTCAAGTTTGCAGTCGGTGGCGATAATTAGCGCCAGGCGCTAATCTTTGCGCCCGGCCGATAATTGCGCCCCAAATGGGGCGATACTGAATTTCTCCCCCATGGTGCTTTCCCTGGGTGTCAAAGAGCCTTGTCTTCTTGCCCGTTTCCCTGCCAGCATTATCTCCACTGAGGATCAAAAGAACATAAGAAATAAGAGCAGGAGTAGGCCATTTGGCCCTTCGAGCCTGCTCCGCCATTCAATAAGATCATGGCTGATCTTCTACCTCTTCTCCACTTTCCTGCACTATTCCCCATATCCCTTGATTCCTTTAATATTCAAAAATCTATCGATCTCTGTCTTGAATATACTCAACGACTGAACCTCCACAGCCCTCTGGGGTAGAGAATTCCAAAGATTCACCACCCTCTGAGTGAAGAAATTTCTCCTCATCTCAGTCCTAAATGGCCGACCCCTTATTCTGAGACTGTGACCCCTAGTTCTAGACTCCCCAGCCAGGGGGAACATCCTCCCTGCATCTACCCTGTCAAGTCCTGTAAAAATTTTGTATGTTTCAATGAGATCACTTTATTCTTCTAAACTCTAGAGAATACAGGCCTAGTCTACTCAATCTCTCCTCATAGGACAATCCCCCCATCCCAGGAACTAGGCTGGTGAACCTTCGTTGCACTCCCTCTATGGCAAGTATATCCTTCCTTAGGTGAGGAGACCAAAACTGTACACAATATTCCAGGTGTGGTCTCACCAGGGCCCGATATAATTGCAGTAAGACGTCTTTACTCTTATACTCAAATCCTCTTGTAATAAAGCCAACATGTCATTTGCTTTCCTATTTGCTTGCTGTACCTGCATGTTAACTTTCAGTGATTCTTGTACAAGGAAACCCAGGTCCCTCTGAACACCAACATTTCCCAATCGCTCACCATTTAAAAAGAAATCTGCTTTTCTATTTTTCCTACCAAAGTGGATAACTTCACATTTCTCCACATTATATTCCATTTGCTATGTTCTTGCCCACTCACTTAGCCTATCTATATCCCCTTGAAGCCTCATGGGGCCTTAGGCATTGCAGACCCTCCAGATAGTGCTCCTCTTCCTGAGGTGGCTTTTCAGCTTTCAGATGCAGCGCCAGCTTTCGCTCTCTATCCTTTACTTCTCAGTCACCTGCTGTCCTTCTGGCCATTTCAGACACAGGAGCCTTTAAACTGCTGCAGCTGGCTCTGATTTCCTTCATTCCCAACAGCAGAGACCCAGTCAGGAGCGGGATTCTTGTTCAAATCACGCCCTGCGTACGAAATTAGGCCTCCCCATGGAGATTGCAATCAGCTGGCCACGGGACTCTGTGGACAGGCGACAGTCCCAATCGGACATTTTTCCGATGATCTCGGAAAAATCCAGTCCTTTAATTGAAACCACGTTTGTTGCACTGTTGCAGAATTATTTTCAGCTGTTACTCAGTATGTGAAAGACCCCTTTAAACAGCGTTCCTTCATAAATGGGCCCCAACCATTGAATCTATAATATAGTGATGTTCAAACAAATTATAAACGCAACTGAAAGTGTCAGTGCCATGTTTACTGTGACAGTTGTTACATCTGTACCAAAAACCATGGAGCTCCTCTCTCTATGTCAACTGTTCTCCTTTGTTACTGTGAGGAATAATGCCTGACATGTGGCTGTTCTCCTGGGCTTACTCAATACCACATTTCATCCATTGCATCATTTCTGGGTTTGGACTGCGGCGAGGAAGGATTGACATACAAAATAGAAAATCCATTACTCATCCATGAATTTTGGGTGGGCTACAAGGGATGTGGTTTTTTTTTAAGAAACAAAGTGTGTTTTTTTTAATGTTAACTACTCTCTCCACTGATGCTGCCTGACCTGCTAAGTGCTTTTTAGCATTTTCTGTTTTTATTTTAGTTCTTCAAGGTTGTTTGCAGAGCCTGTTAAGCGCACATTCGGCATTTAGTGAGTTTTGTGGATATTTATAGCAGAGCAAGGCAGGAATCTTCTTTAAAGTGGTTGTGTTTTTATTCTCTATGAATGAACGTTGTATAATATTTAAATTACAGATGAGCAGAACTAGAAGCTTAATGTTTCTGCAGCTACAGAGCTTTCCACTCCTATTATCAACGATTCCTCGAGGATTGTGCTGGGAGGTTTTTAGTCACTCCTGGGAGATAATAAGATCAGAAAGCACTGCATTCTCTGTTAAGCATACATTCATACCCACTGGATTTTTAAATCTCATGTGATAGTGTCAGATCAGTGAGTTTTTGCATCCTCATATTCTTTTAAAATATCCTTTTATGGTGGCTCAGTGACACAACACATTAGTACACTAGATTAAAAGGAAAGTTCATGATGGGCCCTGAGTCAAGAAAGACAGAGACAGTTTTGGGTCCCTGACATACCAAATGCCACATCACAGCAGCACTGACAGTGAAAGATGAAGTAATAGAAGGCCCGCTTCAATGATTCAAAACTTACATAGGATTATATAGGATTACATAGGATTACATAGGATATACGGCACAGAAACAGGCCATTCAGCCCAACCAGTCCATGCCGGTGTTTATGCTCCACTCGAGCCTCCTCCTGTCTTTCCTTATCTAAATCTATCAACATAACCCTCTATTCCCTTCTCCCTCATATTCTTGTCTAGCCTCCCCTTAAATGCATCTGTACTATTCGCTTCAACCACTCCCTGTGGTAGCGAGTTCCACATTCTCAGCACTCTCTGGGTAAAGAAGTTTCTTCTGAATTCCCTATTTGATATCTTGGTGACTATTTTATATTGATGGCCTCTAGTTATGCTCTTCCCCACAAGTGGAAACATTCTCTCTGTATCCACTCTATCAAAACCTTTCATAATTTTAAAGACCTCTATTAGATCACCCCTCAGCCTTCCTTTTTCAAGAGAAAAGAGACCCAGCCTGTTCATCCTTTCCTGATATGTATACCCTTGCATTTCTGGTATCATCCTTGTAAATTTTCTCTGCACCCTCTCCAGTGCCTCTATATCCTTTTACTGTAATAATATGGTTACCAGAACTGTACGCAGTACTCTAAGTGTGGTCTAATCAAGGTTCGATACAGGTTTAGCATAACTTCCTTACTTTTCAATTCTATCCCTCTAGAAATAAACCCTAGTGCTTGGTTTGCTTTTTTTATGGCCTTGCAAACTGTGGCGCAACTTTTAGTGATTTGTGTATTTGTACTCCGAGATCCCTTTGTTCCTCTACCCCACCTAGACTCGCACCCTCCAAGTGATGTGACCTCCCTATTCTTCCTACCAAAAGGTAATACCTCACATTTATCTGTGTTGAGCTTCATTTGCCAATTATTTGCACATTCTGCAAGCTTATTAATGTCCTCCTGTAATTTGTTGCAGTCCTCCTCAGTATTGACTATCCCCCCCAATTTGGTATCAGCTGCAAATTTAGAAATTGTGTTTTTGATTCCAAAGTCTAAATCCTTAACGTAAATTGTGAACAACAGTGGTCCCAGCACAGATCCTTGTGGAACAGCACTACCCACCTTCTGCCACTGTGAATAGCTACCATTTACTCCCACTCTCTGCTTTCTGTCTTGAAGCCAGCTAGCAATGCATTCTGCTACTTGTCCCCTGACTCCGCATTCTCTGACCTTATTCATTAGTCTATTATGGGGTACCTTATCGAAGGCCTTTTGAAAATCTAGATAAATGATATCTACTGCATTACCATTGTTTACTCTCTCTGTTACCTCTTCAAAAAATTCAATGAGGTTGGTTGGTCAAGCAAGATTTTCCCTTTTGAAATCCATGCTGACTATTCATTATTATACTTTTCATTTCTAGATGTTCTTCTATTCTCTCCTTTAGTAGGGATTCCATTATTTTTCCTACCACCGATCTTAAGCTGACTGGTCTATAATTCCCTGGACATGTTCCATCCCCCTTCTTAAATATAGGCATTACGTTAGCTGTCCACCAGTCCTCCAGCACTACACCTTTTTCTAACAAATTATTAAATATGTGTTGTGATACATCTGCTATCTCTTCCCTAGATTCTTTTAAAATGCATGGATGCAATCCATCTGGACCGGGGGTCTTATCCTCTTTGAGTTTGATTAGTTTATTTAATATATTGTTGTGGCTGCCGCGAAACACGAATTAAGGCCGAGTCCATGTGTGGAACACAAAGCTTTTAATTACATCTGCCTGGTAAAATGGCTGCTAACAAACTGATCTGAAAACTCTGAGGCCACGCCCACTCCTTTTCTCCTGCCTTAAAGGCAGCATACGCCTTAAAGGCAAGGTGCCCGATTTATTGTCCACAGACGGAAAAGTGGATTGCGCCCGTTTAGGTGGCGATCCGCCACACAGCTCCCCCCAGAATCCGCTTAGGAGGTGTGGACGAGACGGTGCGGCGGACTGATGGGCCAGCCGGAGCGGCTCTTGTAGGACGCCGGTGGACGTGGAACGGTCGGGCGTGGAGCAGCCGGGTGAACTGGCTTGAGGGCAGGTCCGCCGCGTGTTGGTGGACGAGCTACAGGGACCTGCTCACCGGGCTCCGAGTGTGCTGGCTTGAGTCGGTCAACCAACACTTTTTCGGTCCTGTCGCCCACTTGCAGGGTGAAAAATTTGTCCCCAGCCTGTAGCACCTTGTAGGGCCCGTTGTACAGGGGTTGAAGGGGTCCGCGGTGGGCGTCGTGCTGGACGAAAACGAATCGTGCCTGGTGCAGGCTTAGTGGGACGTGTGAGGTGGATTCGCCGTGTCGGGCAATGGGCACCGGGGCGAACTGTAGCGCCGGTGAGGCGAAGTCGTGGCGTTGCTGGTCGGCTGACCAGGGTGTCATGGCGGTGGGCAGGAACTCGCCGGGTACGCGCAGCGGCTGACCGTACACGAGCTCTGCCCCCGATGCGTGGAGGTCTTCTTTAACCGCGGTGCGCAGGCCGAGGAGGACCCACGGAAGTCGGTCGGTCCAGGCGCCGTCCTGGAGGCTGGCTCGAAGAGATGCCTTCAAGGATCTGTGGAACCGCTCACACAGTCCGTTGGCTTGGGGGTGGTACGCTGTGGTGCGGTGAATGGTCACCCCGAGATTGCGTGCGACGGCGGTCCAGAGTTCAGAGGTAAATTGCGGACCTCTGTCCGACGTCATGTCGGAGGGGACGCCGAACCGTGCGACCCAGGTGCTGACGAAGGCTCTGGCGATGTCGGCGGTGGTGGTAGAGGTCAGTGGAATTGCCTCGGGCCAGCGCGTGGTGCGGTCAACGATCGTCAGCAAGTGCGTGTGGCCTTGCGATGGCGGCAGGGGCCCGATGATGTCCACGTGGATGTGGTCGAATCTACGCGAAGGGACGGTAAACTCCTCGAGGGGTGCTTTCGTGTGTTGCTGCACCTTGGCCCGTTGGCAGGCTAGGCAGGAGTTGGCCCAAGTACGCACATCCTTGCGAAGGCCGCGCCAGACAAAGCGGTTGGCTACCAATTTGATGGAGGCGCGGGCGCCGGGGTGGGAGAGGTTGTGGAGAATCTCGAATACCCGGCGGCGCCAGGACGCTGGGACGACGGGCCGAGGTTGACATCGGGATATGTCGCACTTGACCGTGACTGCGGTCGGGCCACAGGCGACATCGGCCAGGCGTAGCCCTGGTAGGTTGGTAGGTGCGGAGAGCAGATCAGGGTCGGTGATCTGGTCCGCTGCGAGTTGAGCGTAGTCGACTGCCAGGTGTGCGGCGTGGATGGTGGGGCGGGAGAGGCAGTCGGCTACCACATTGTCTCGGCCGGAGACGTGCTGGATGTCCGTGGTGAACTCGGACACTGCCGCGAGCTGGCGCTGCTGCCTGGCGGACCAGGGGTCGGTTGTCTTTGCCATTGCGAATGTCAGGGGCTTGTGGTCGACAAACGCAGTGAAGGGGTGGCCCTCCAGCAAAAAACGAAAATGGCGGACTGCCAGGAACAGCGCGAGGAGCTCGCAGTCGAAGGTGCTGTACTTGACCTCCGGGGGGCAAAGTTGGTGGCTGAAGAAGGCAAGTGGTTGCCAGGCGCCGTCGACCCACTGCTCATACACGGCGACGACCGCGTGGTCGGAGACGTCCGTGGTGAGCGCTACCCTGGCATTGGGCCGTGGGTGCGCGAGCAGGGTGGCGTTGGCGAGCGTGGTCTTGGTGCAGTCGAAGGTGGCTGACGCGTCTGCCATCCATTCGACTGCCATCTTGCTGCTCCTGCCCCGGAGGGCTTCATACAGGGGCTTCATGAGGGACGCCGCTTTGGGGATGAAGCGGTTATAGAAGTTCACCATCCCGAGGAACTCCTGGAGGCCTTTGATGGTGGTGGGGCGGGGATATTGTTGGACGGCCTGCACCTTGGTGGGGAGGGGAATGGCCCCAGCATGGGTGATGTGGTGGCCGAGGAAGTCGATCTTGTCCAGGCCGAACTGGCATTTGGCTGGGCTGAGGATGAGCCCGTGGTCGCTGAGGCGCCCGAACAGGATGCGAAGGTGTTCGAGGTGTTCCTGCTTGGAGGAACTGGCTACCAGGATGTCGTCCAGGTAGATAAACAGGAACTTCAGGTCCCGAAGGACCGAGTCCATGAGCCGTTGGAATGCCTGGGCTGCGTTTTTGAGGCCGAAGGGCATCCGCAGGAACTCGAAATGGCCGAAGTGGGTGATTACGGCCGTCTTGGAGACGTCCGCGGGGTGGACGGGGACTTGGTGGTAGCCGCGCACCAGGTCGACCTTGGAAAAGACTGAGCGGCCGGCCAGTCTAGCCGAGAAGTCCTGGATGTGCGGCACGGGGTACCGATCAGGGGTGGTGGCGTCGTTGAGGCGGCGGTAATCCACGCAGGGGCGCCAACCCCCGCCTGGTTTGGGGGCGATGTGGAGTGGGGAGGCCCAGGGACTGTTGGAGCAGCGGATGATGCCGAGCTGTTCCATGGTGGCAAACTCGGTCCGCGCGATCTCCAGTTTGGCCGGGTCCAGCCTGCGGGCGTGGGCGTACACTGGGAGGCCTGTGGTGGGGATGAAGTGTTCCACCCCGTGTTTGGCGGCCTCCGCAGAGAAGGTCAGATTGGTAAGGGCCGGGAATTCGGCCAGGAGTGCCGAGTAGTCATCCGTGGCCCGGGCGTGGCACTGTGACGCCATGTCGGCGGGTTGACGGGGGGCCATGGCGCCCAGGATGGGGGACATGGTGTTCATGTCCACGAGGCGGTGTCGAGGGATGTCTACCAGTAGGCCGTGGGCGCACAGGAAATCTGCGCCGATGAGAGGGGAGAGCACCTTGGCAGTGATGAACTCCCATTGGTAGCGGCGACCAGCGAGGTCGAGGGTGACTGTGCGGGTGCCGTATGTCCGGATGTCCGAGCCGATAGCAGCAGCCAGCGCTGGTCCTCGTTTGCCCTTTTGGATGTCGAGGGAGGAGGCCGGGATGATGCTGTGCTGAGCTCCAGTGTCGCACAGGAACCGGTGGCTGGTTTTGTCATCTGTGACGTACAGCAGGGAGCCCGCGTGGCCCACGGCCATCGCGGGGGCTGGTATGGGGGCGGACTTGACAGAGCAGGGAGGTGTGCACCGTTGTGCCCTGGCGCCGAACCGTGCGTGGTAGTAACAGTGGCCCGGGTTAGTGGGGCGCGAAGGCCCCGTGAGCCCGGTGGCTGGGCCTTGTGGCCGCGTGGTGGCCACTCCTTTTCTCCTGCCTTAAAGGCAGCATGCGCCTTAAAGGCAAGGTGCCCGATTTATTGTCCACGGACGGAAAAGTGGATTGCGCCCGTTTAGGTGGCGATCCGCCACAATATCCCCTTTTTTATTTGAAATGCACTTATCTCATTACTCATCTCATCATCCAATGTCATGTCCACCTATTCTATCTCCCTGGTAAATACCGAAGTGAAATAATGATTTAATATTTCTGCCATCTCCCTATCATTACCTATGGTATTGTCCTGTCTATCCCTTAATGGCCCTATTCCCATCCCAACCTTCCTTTTTTTATTGATGTGCCTGTAAAATATTTTACAATTTTGTTTTATGTTCCTTGATAATTTAATTTCATAGTTCCTCTTGTTTACCTAATTGTTCTTTTGACTTCTCTCCTAATCCCTTCGTCTTCTCTCTTATCATGCACTCATCTGCTGTCTATGTATTTCATGTATGCATCTTTCCTTACCCTCAATTGTTTCCTTGGAGTCTCATTAGTGTTTAGTTTCTTCTTTCCCTTTAGCTGATATATTTTTCCTGCACTCTGTTGAACACCATTTTAAATGTTTCCCATTGTCGTTCTACATCATTGTTTGCCAATATTGTTGCCCATTTTATCTTTCCAAGTTCTATTCTCAGCCCCTCAAAATCAGCTTTTCTCCAATCTATTAACCTGCTTTTTGTCATACTTATGTCCTTCTCTATTATCATCTTAAAGCGTATTATTTTATGGTCACTATTGCCTATATGTTCCCCTACTTTTACTTCTCTTACCTGCTCGGGCTCATTCCCCATAACTATATCCAATAGCGAATCCTCCCTTGTTGGTCTTTTTACATATTGGTTTAGAAAGGAGTCCTGTACACATTGTACGAACTCCATTCCCTTATTCCCTTTACTTATCTCTTCTGTCCAATTAATATTGGGGTAGTTGAAATCCCCTATGACTATTGTTCTATGTTTTTTTACTAATTTCTCTAATTTGTCTGCATATTTTTTCCTCCATCTCCCTTCCACTATTAGGTGGTCTGTAGACTATGCCTATTAGTGTGATTGATCCTTCATTATCTTTTATCTCTATCCATATGGATTCTATTTTTGTCTTGCTGATATCTACATCCCTTTTTTCTACTGCCATTATGTTATCCCTAATAAGTACAGCTACTCCACCTCCCCTTTTCCCTCTCTATCTTTTCTAAATATGTTATACCCTGCAATGTTTAATTCCCAGTCCTGATTTTTCTGTAGCAAAGGGCGGACTCTTGCCAGCCCTGGGGAGGCGGGTATGGAGGCGGGACTGCTGGGAAAATGGCAGAATCTGGGGGCGGGTGCCCAACCCACCTCCGTGCCATCTTGCCAGGTGGTGGGTAGCCGACCCGCGCCGGGTCCCGTCTCCTTGGAGGCGGGAAGGGGATTAGTGCCACTTATCTGCCTGTTAATAGGTAGTTAACAGGCAGATAAGAGGATTATCCCCATTTTACCCACACAAGTGCGGGCTTCCCGGAGGCTGCGAACCCCAAAAGTGTGCTGTGAAGGTAAGTGGTGGGTGCAAGTGTGGTGAGGTGAGTATGTGAGATAAGTGGAAAGTGTTAGTAAAAGTTTACTTACCTTTGTTTCTTCCTGCAGGCTTCAAGAGTTGGGGATGTGGAGAGTCTCGTACCTTCGCGGCAGAGATGACAGATTGCCGCTGCATTCTCCAATGCAGCAACCATCTAATTTCTGATAAGTAAAGAGGTTTGATGAGTCTTGAATTCAAGAACTCATCAAACTACAGAGAATGTCGGTGTTTGACAGCTTCACAGAGCTGTCAAATGATGACAATTCATCTGTCAAAAATTTTTGACAGATGAAACGTCATACGTTGACGTTCTCTGTAACCGGCTGTCCCTTCATTGGCCTGCTAAGCCCATGGGTTGGCCAGAAGTTGATGGAGGCGGGAATAAATCCCGACAAGTGTGAGTCCCCCCTCCAAAAGCTCCCCATTGGCAAAATCCAGCCCCATGTCTCAGTAATCCCTACTATGTCTGGTTCCTCCCAATGCATGATTGCCTCCAGCTCCCCTGTTTTATTACGGACACTGTCTGCATTGCTGTACAGACAGTTTAACTCATTTTTAATAGGATTTCCTCTCACTTTACGTTTAACCATCGTTTTAGACTCCTGCTCTATAACTCTATTTGCTCCCTTGCCGTCAATGTCCTCCCTTACTTTATTCTTTCCTATGCTCACTTTTCCTTTTTGTTTATATTTAGGCTGCTTATGTTTCTTGTAGATACCTCCCCCCTTCTTACTAGTTGAAAGCCTTTGTCACCTCCCTATTTACCCTTTCCGCTCGGACACGGGTCCCATCCCAGTTCAGGTGGAGCCCGTCCCATCGGTACAGCTCCTTCCTGTCCCAGAACTGATTTTAGTGAGTCAAAAACTGCAGGAAATTAAACTGAAGCGTATTGGCATTGTGAACAAGAGGTATAATTAAGGGTCGCCTACAATATTTAGGCCAATAGAGGCCATAGAATAATGTGACCAGAGTCCTGTATTATTGGGCGTGGAGGCTTCAGGCCTATGCCGTGCCCCATGTGCTCTGCCCGTGTCTATGCAACAAGGAAGTGCTTGTACACAAGGCTCATTAGAGGGCCAAATTTCAAATGAATGAAGGAGGTCCCCATAATGTGATCCTGAGACTGGAGTAGTCCTGAATAGGCCGAGCACCTATATTAAACAGGTGCTACACAATAGTTTGGTCCTTGTTGTTAAAGGTACTTTGCTGTTCTTGCTCTATCTTTTAGCAACTCACTTTTTCTGTGCTAATTTGGTCTTGTTGGACTAAAAAAAAGTAAGGGGAATTTCTGACAGTTGTACTGCATCTCTTATCTGTACAGCTAAAAGCCTGGATTTTAATCTAATCTGCCCAGAGATCAGGGCGGGGCCAGGTTTGGGTCAGACGCCCGATCTACACCCCACCAATTTTACCTGTTCCGTTCTCAATGGGGTAGGGTTAGGTTAAAATCAGGACTAAAGTTAGTGAGCACATTAAAAAAAATTCTGGTGATGTGGGCATCTCTGGCAAGGCTGGAATTTATTGCCCATCCCTAGTTGCCATGAACAAATATGGCGGAAGTAAATATTAAATATGTCTATCTGAACACACTGACTGAACTGAGACTGATGTGGTTTTTGGTTCTGCTCTCATGGCCTGGGTAACCATTTGTGTGTCTCAGTTTATAAAGATGTCAAAATTCAGAAAGTGTGTATTTTTTTAAGTGGAAATTGTGCAACAAAACTCTTATTGTGTCTTTTGATTCTCTTATTTATTAGCAGAGCTAAATGAGTGTCCTCATTCTGAAATCATCTGTGGATCAGCAATCTCAGATGCTTTCTTATCTCACTGTTGCATAATACAACAAACTCACTCTCTGTTTTGTGATAGAACATTTAAAATGATGGGATTAAAAGGATCATATAAGCATTATCAACATCAATGAATATATCTACCGTACATAATACATCACTGACTTTACTTATTTTCTCTTGTGCACTATTCATCCCATTGTTAAACAACATATAAACAGGTGGCAGGATTAACGATTATCCACCATTAATACAATATTTTATTTACTTTGAGACTTTCCCGCTTGTTAAATGTGACAAAACAAAAATGCATTCCCAGAAAGAAATGACGAACTATGAAAGTGCTTGAATCCCACAGAATCTAATCGCTTCCTTGGAACATTTAATTTCCTTTGCAGCCAGCTTCTTTTGAACATTCAATCTAATTTCTCTTTTCATTAGTTTCTTTTGAAATGTAATTTAAATTCCCTTGTGGCATGCACCACATATCCTCACAAAATATCATGAATCTTTGCAAATGTACTCTGCAAAGTTTCATCAGCCACAATAGTGCAGAGCCCATTCTAAGCACATTATTAACAAAAATGGAATAATGATGAGTTTTCCTTCTGTAATTGTAATTAGTACATTACAATTAAAGGCCCTTAATGTCATCCAAAACCAGTTATCATTCCACATTTAATTTGTAAGATGCAGCTATTCAGGAATGATCTGACATGTTTGTTCATGTATGTGTTCATCTATCCTACTGGTCAGACTCCATATGGTACTGAGGTTTCTTATCAGGATGAATTTTCTAGTTGTGTGCTTGGGCTGCAGGACTGCTGTGCTGCTTTGTACTCGTGCAGTTTAGGATCAGCAACTATTGGGGTCGGCCTAATTATATATTCACTGCAAGCTCCTGTCCTTGTTTTCACTCAGTTGGAGGTTTGGAAAAACCGGCACCCTGCGCCTCTTAAAGGGACCGTATCTGTGAATTAACGGTGAGCTGCTTTCTAGCGGCAGGAGAATATTACAGCCGCCGACAAAGGCCGTTCCCATTCATTGAGGCAGCTCTGCAGTTGCTTCTTCAGGAAGTGGACAAAAGGAGGGTTGCTTTGTTCGACACTGCAGGGCACCCTCTCCATGGGAAGCAGTGCAGACGGCATGGGAGGAAGTGGTGAAAAGGGTCTGCTCTCATCCCTTCCCCTCCCTCCCAGAACCACGATAGGGTTCCCCTTGTCCTCAACTTTCACCCCACCAGCCTCCACATTCAACAGATCATCCTCCGCCATTTCCGCCTCCTCAAGCGTGAGCCCACCACCAAACACATCTTCCCCTCCCCTCCCCTTTCAGCATTCTTTTTCAGGATGGCAGGCTGTGACTAGTGGGGTAATGCAAGGATCGGTGCTTGGGCCCAAGTTATTCACAATCTATATCAATGATTTGGATGAGGGGACTAAATGTAAGATTTCCAAATTTGCTGATGATACAAAGCTAGGTGGCTGTGTCAGTTGTGAAGAGGATGTGAAGAGGCTTCAAGGGGATCTCGACAGGGTCAGTGAGTGGGCGAGAACATGGCAGATGGAATATAATGTGGATAAATGTGAAGTTATCCACTTTGGTAGCAAAAACAGAAAGGCAGAGTATTTCCTAAATGGTGAAAGATTGGGGAATGTAGATGCTCAAAGGGAGCTGGGTGTCCTTGTACATGAGTCACTGAAAATGAATGTACAGGTGCAGCAAGCCATTAGGAAGGCAAATGGTATGCTGGCCTTCATTACAAGAGGATTTGAGTACAGGAGTAAAGAAGTCTTACTCCAATTATATAGGGCCTTGGTGAGACAACACCTGGAGTACTGTGTATAATTTTAGTCTCCTTACCTAAGGAAGGATATACTTGCCATAGAGGGAGTGCAACGAAGGTTCAAGAGATTGATTCCTGGGATGGCGGGACTGTCGTATGAGAAGAGATTGAGTAAACTAGGCCTGTATTCTTTTGAATTCAGAAGAATGAGAGGGGATCTCATTGAAGCATACAAAATTATTACAGGGCTTGATAGGGTGGATGCTGGGAGAATATTTCCCTTGGCTGGGGAGTCTAGACCCAGGGGCCACAGCCTCAGGATAAAGGGTAGGCCATTCAGGACTTAGATGAGAAGAAATTTCTTCACACAGAGGGTGGTGTATCTTTGGAATTCTCTACCCCAGAGGGCTGTGGAGGCTCAGTCATTGGGTATATTCAAAACAGAAGTTGATAGATTTCTGACTAGTAAAGGCATCAAGGGATATGGCGATAGGGCCGGTGAGTGGAGTTGAGGCAGAAGATCAGCCATGATCTTATTGAATGGAGGAGCAGGCTCGAAGGGCCAAATGGCCTACTCCTACTCCTATTTCTTATGTTATGTTCTTATGTTCTTATTCCGAAGGGACCGCTCCCTCCGCGATACCCTGGTCCACTCCTCAATCACCCCAACACCCTCTCCCCTTCCCGCGGCACCTTCCCGTGCAAGCGCAGGAGATGCAACACCTGTCCTTTTACCTCCTCCCTCCCCACTGTCCATGGCCCCAAACACTCCTTCCAGTTGAAACAGCGATTTACTTGTACTTCTTGCAATTTAGTATACTGTATTCGCTGCTCACGATGCGGTCTCCTCTACATTGGGGAGACCAAATGCAGACTGGGTGAGCCGCTTTGCAGAACACCTCCATTCAGTCCGTAAGTGTGACCCTGAGCTTCCGGTCGTCTGTCACTTTAATTCTCCGCTCCATTCCCACTCTGACCTCTCGGTCCTCGGCCTCCTACACTGTTCCAACAAAGCTCAATGTAAGCTCGCGGAACAGCACCTCATCTTTCAATTAGGCACTTTACAGCCTTCTGGACTCAACATCGAGCTCAACAATTTCAGACCATAACCTCTGCTCCTATTTTTTTTTCATGTGGCAGCTGTTGATGATTTTGCCATTCCCATTTACACCTCATTTAGACTCATCTTTTGTTTCTTAACTAGTCCCATTACCATCTCCTTTTGCCTTGCATCATCATCCCTTTTGTCTTTTTTTTAATCTCTCCTGCCTTCCATCCTATCATAGACCTTCCCTTTTGTTCTTTCCTCCCCTCCCCCCTTTCCTTGCCCCTGCACTTGCTTAAAATCTGTTAGATCTTTAACTTTTTCCAGTTCTGACGAAGGGTCATCAACCTGAAACGTTAACTCTGTTTCTCTCTCCACAGATGCTGCCTGACCTGCTGAGTATTTCCAGCATTTTCTGAGATAATTCAGTTTGGCTGGTCACTGGTGTTCAATTCACCATCAGTCACGATAAAGTACCAGGGGAGGAGCTGGCTTCACATACACTGCAGTTATACTGCATGTTTGGTATTGGTGTCAGTGATGGGGACTTCTGCACCTATTGGGAAATTGTAGGTGTGACGCCCACACATTTCCGTTCAGTTTGCCCTCAAACTGTTCCTTAAGTTGATCCAATTGCATGATTCTGTCTTTACGATTTTTGAGGTGAATTTATAAATTAGTGATCGTGCACAGAGCTCCACGCGCCAGGAGAGCATACTGGGAATCAAGGCAAGCAGGTCAGCATAGCCCAAATGGTTTTCTACCCATTGTAATGGAGTGACAGGCTACGTGATACGTGCTCCTGGTGTATGAAGCACTGCACTGGGAGCACTAATTCCTAAAAACTGCTCCCATGTATCTTCTACTCATTGAGGTGATTCAAACGGGAAAAGTGATCCATCTGTGGCTAACTAAAGAAGTTAAGGATAGCATTAGATTGAAAGAAGAAGCTTATAATGTTGCGAAGAAATTAGTAAGCCTAAGGATTGGGAAAGTTTCAGAAACCAGAAAAGGATGACCAAAAAATTGATAAAAAGGGGAAAAAATAGAATATGAGAGAAAACTAACAAGAAATATAAAAACAGATTGTAAGAGCTTCTGCAAGTATGTAAAAAGGAAGAGAGTAGCAAAAGTAAACGTTGGTCCCTGAGAGGCTGAGACAGGAGAAATTATTATGGGGAATAAGGAAATGGCAGGAACGTTAAACAAATATTTTGTGTCTGTCTTCACAGTAGAAGACACAAAAAGCATACCAAAAATGGTGGGGAACCAAGGGTCTAATGAGGGTGAGGAACTTAACGTAATTAATATAAGTAGAGAAAATGTACTAGAGAAACTAATGGGACTAAAAGCCGACAAATCCCCTGGACCTGACGGCCTACATCCTAGGATTCTAAAAGAGGTGGCTGCAGAGATCGTGGATGCATTGGTTTTGATCTTCCAAAATTCCCTAGATTCTAGAACGGTCCTAGCGGATTGGAAGGTAGCAAATGTAACCCCGCTATTCAAGAAAGGAGGGCGAGAAAAAACAGGGAACTACAGGCCAGTTAGCCTGACATCAGTCATCGGGAAAATGCTGGAATGCATTGTTAGTGGTATCAGGGCACTTAGAAAATCATAACATGATTAGGCAGAGTCAACATGGTTTTATGAAAGGGAAATCGTGTTTGACAAATTTATTAGAGTTTCTTGAGCTTGTAACTAGCAGAATAGATAAGGAGGAACCAGTAGATGTGGTGTATTTGGATTTCCAAAAGGCATTCGATAAGGTGCCACATAAAAGGTTATTATACAAGATAAGGGCTCATGGGTTTGGGGGTAATATAATAGCATAGATAGAGGATTGGTTAACGGACAGAAAACAGAGAGTAGGGATAAACGGATCTTTTTCAGGTTTGCAGGCTGTAACTAGTGGGGTGCCGCAAGAATCAGTGCTGGGGCCTCAGCTATTTACAATCTATATTAATGACCTAAATGAAGGGACTGAGTGTAATGTATTCAAGTTTGCTAAGCTAGGTGGGACAGTAAGCTGTGAGGAGAACACTGGGGTCGGGTTGGTGTCGGGAATCACACATTCTGGCTTGTGAACTCGCCTCCATCGAGATGTGGCCAACCCACTGTATTTTCCCTTGATTGACCTTGTTGAGCCCACCCAGTGGGCTCAGCAGGCCAATTAAGGGCCACCCGGCAACAGGTGACGTCACAGATTGACATTTCATCTGTCAAGAGCTTTTGACAGATGAAATATCAGTGTTTGACAGCTCTGTGAAGCTGTCAAACACTGACAATATGATTTCTAACTTTAGTCCTTACTCTCAGGCTGAGTTAGAAATCATTCCACCACAGAAAACAGAAGGCTGAAGTTTTTGACAGAACCACGGCTTTCCTGCTTTCTGTGCCGGTGAGATTTCTAACTCCCAAGAACTGAAGGGCTGACACCTGCAGGAGGAAGTTAAGGTAAGTAAAACTTTTTTCAACACTTAGCACTTACCTTACACACTTACCTCTGCACACATGCACCCATCACTCACCTGCCCACCGGACATATCGACCCCTCCAACCCCTGCAGACCCACGGCCCGCCTCGATTATTTGGCGTGGTAGCCACCTGTCGGGAAGCCCACACTTTTCTTTTTAAAATAGGGATTATGCAAAAAACTGCCTGTTAACTACCTGTTAACAGGCAGTTAATTGTCACTAATCCCTTCCCGCCTCGGGGAGTCGGGTCTCAGCACAGGTCGGGTACCCGCCGCCAGAGAAACTGGCATGGAGGCGGGTTGGAGGCGGGATGGGGTCGGGACCCCCGAATCTGCAACTTTAACCACCCCCCCCCCCCCGCCTCCAAACCCGACTCCACGGGTCATTGAAAATCCAGCCCAAAGAGTCTGCAAAGGGATATAGATAGATTAAGTGAGTGGGCAGAAAGGTGGCAGATGGAGTATAATGTAGGGAAATGTGAGGTTATTCACTTTGGTAGGAAGAATAGAAAAACAGAATATTTTTTAAATGGTGAGAAACTTTCAAATGTTGGTGTTCAGAGAGATTTAGGTGTCCTCATGCAAGAAACACAGAAAACTAGCATGCAGGTACAGCAAGCAATAAGGAAGGTAAATGGCATGTTGGCCTTTATTGCAAGGGGGTTGGAGTATAAGAGTATGGGAGTCTTGCTACAATTGTACAGGGCCTTGGTGAGACCACACCTGGAGTACTGTGCACAGTTTTGGTCTCCTTATCTAAGGAAGGATATACTTTCCTTGGAGGCGGTGCAGCGAAGGTTCACTAGATTAATTCCTGGGATGAGAGGGCTGTCCTATGATGAGAGATTGTGTAGAATGGGCCTGTACTCTCTGGAGTTTAGAAGAATGAGAGGTGATCTCATTGAAACATACAAGATTCTGAAGGGGATTGACCGGGTAGATGCTGAGATGTTGTTTCCCCTGGCTGGAGTGTCTAGAACTTGGGGGCATAGTCTCAGGATAAGGGGTAGGCCATTTAAGACTGAGATGAGGAGGAATTTCTTCACTCAGAGGGCTGTGAATCTTTGGAATTCTCTGCCCCAGAGGGCTGTGGATGCTGAGTCTTTGAGTATATTCAAGGCTGAAATAGATAGATTTTTGGACTGTAGGGGAATCAAGGGAGATCGGGCAGGAAAGTGGAGTTGAGGTCGATGATCAGCCATGATCTTATTGAATGGCAGAGCAGGCTCGAGGGACCATCTCGCCTACTCCTACTCCTATTTTTTATGTTCTTATGTTCTTCTTCCAGCTATCGATTATGCTATCTAGGCAGTGTGTTTGTCACAGTAGATGATGTGGTTTTCTCTCTTTGCACGTTCTGCATCAAACACCAGCAGGTGGCTATAGCCAGGGTCGCTTCTGGGTTGGTCCTGATCACTGATGGATTGTTCCCAGCTACAGCCTGCACGAAGATAGAAATCAAAATTGAAATGAAAAAGAGAAAAAAAAATTCAACAGTATCTTCTGCATTTTAAAATTAGAATTCCAAGCAGCTGAACAGTTCCATCCTGCATTCCTAGCCTACATTTTTATTTAAAAAAATGATAATTTAAAGCCAGTTTTTCGATCTTGATGTTGGAAATTGCTAAGCATAAGCATTCAGTGATTCCCTCAGTGAAAAAATAATAGACTTTTACAGTATATTGCTGCTATCTAAGCCTTGAGATTACAATGGCTGATAATAGTCCATGAATGCTTTGCATAGTCATATACATAGATACATAGATACATAGAAGATAGGAGCAGGAGTAGGCCATCCGGCCCTTCGAGCCTGCTCCGCCATTTAATGAGATCATGGCTGATCCTCCAATTCAGTATCCCGTCCCCGCCTTCTCTCCGTAACCCTTAACCCCTTTTGCCTGTAGAAATATATCTAATTCCCTCCTTAAATATATTTAATGAGCTGGCGTACACTGCCCTCTGTGGCAATGAGTTCCACAGGTTCACCACCCTCTGAGTGAAGAAATTCCCCCTCATTTCTGTCCTAAATGGTTTAGCCCTTATCCTTAAATTATGTCCTCTAGTTCTGTTCTCACCCGCCAAGGGAAACATTCCTTCTGCATCTAGTCTGTCTAGACCTGTCAGAATTTTATACACTTCTATGAGGTCCCCTCTCAATCTTCTAAACTCCAGTGTGTACATCCCTAAACTACATAGTCTCTCCTCATAGGTCAATCCCGCCATTCCTGGTATCAGCCTGGTGAATCGCCGCTGCACCCCCTCCATGGCAAGAACATCTTTCCTCAGATGAGGCGACCAAAACTGTACACAGTACTCGAGGTGTGGTCTCACCAGTGCCCTGTACAGCTGCAGCAAGGTATCCCTGTTCCTGTATTCCAACCCTTTTGCTATGAAGGCCAGCATACCGTTTGCCTTCTTGACCGCCTGTTGCACCTGCATGCTCGCCTTCAGTGACTGGTGTACAAGAACACCCAGGTCTCTCTGTACTTCCCCCTCTCCCAATTTATTTCCATTTAAATAATAATTTGCCCTCCCGTTCCTGCACCCAAGGTGGATAACTTCGCACTTGTCCACATTATAGTGCATCTGCCATTTATCCGCCCAATCACCCAGTCTGTCCAAATCGCTCTGGAGCTTCCTGGTCTCCTCCTCTGAGCCCACCCCCCCTCCTAGTTTAGTGTCGTCTGCAAATTTGGAAATGCTGCATCCGACTCCCTGATCCAGGTCATTAATGTAAATTGTGAACAGCTGGGGACCCAGGACAGATCCCTGCGGTACCCCACTTGTTACTGCCTGCCATTCAGAAAATGAGCCGTTTATTCCAACTCTCTGTTTTCTATCTGACAGCCAGTTCTCTATCCACGTCAATACTTTCCCCTTTATCCCATGAGCTTCAATTTTCCCTGCTAATCTTTTATGTGGGACCTTATCGAAGGCCTTTTGGAAGTCCAGGTACACCACATCTACTGGCTCTCCCCCATCTATTTTACCAGTTACTCCCTCAAAAAATTCCAATAGATTAGTCAAGCACGATTTACCCTTTGTAAATCCATGTTGACTCTGTCCTATCCTGTCCCCATTTGCTAAGTGCTCCGCTATTTCATCCTTAATGATGGACTCCAGCATTTTGCCCACAACTGATGTAAGGCTTACAGGTCTGTAATTACCTGCTTTTTCCCTACCCCCCTTTTTGAATAGTGGGGTAACGTTAGCTACCCTCCAATCCATGGGCACTGTTCCCGAGTCTAATGAATTCTGAAAAATCATACTTAGTGCATCCGCTATCTCTAGGGCCACCTCCTTCAGCACCCTAGGATGCATGTTATCAGGCCCTGGGGATTTGTCCGCCTTCAATCCCTTTAGCTTCCTTAACACCATATCCTTAGAGATATTGATTTGCGTCAGTTCCTCCTTTGCAAATGTCCCTATTTTTCCTGATATCCCAGGGAGGTTTTTTGTGTCTTCCTTCGTAAAGACTGACCCAAAGTATGCATTTAGTTGGTCTGCCATTTCCTTATTTCCCGTTATATATTCCCCTGTATCTGACTGCAATGGGCCAACTTTGGTTTTCACCAGTCTTTTCCTCTTGATATACTTATAAAAGCTTTTGGAGTTAGTTTTTATATTTTCCGCCAGCTTGCTTTCGTAAGCTATTTTGCCCCTCTTGATTAAGCCCTTTGTCCTCCTTTGCTCTATCTTAAACTGTTCCCAATCTTCCGCTCTGGCGCTTTTTTTGGCTATTTTATACGCCCTATCTTTGGATTTTATGCTGTCTCTAATTTCCCCTGTTATCCACGGTTGAGTCACCTTTTTAGATTTCCTTTTATGCCAGATTGGTATAAACAATTTTTGCAATGTTGTCATTCTATCTTTAAATGCTTGCCATTGTTTATCTACCTCCAGTCCTCCCAGGAACGTTGTCCAATCAGACCTACTCAGTTCCCGTCTAATGGCATCATAATTCCCCTTGTTTAAATTCAGGACCTTAGTATCTGAGTCAATTTCTTCGCTCTCCATTTCGAGTGAGAAATCGATCATGTTATGATCGCTCTGACCCAAGGGTCCCCGTACAACAAGATTACTAATTAGTCCCTTCTCATTGCACAGTACCCAGTCCAATATAGCCTGTTCCCGAGTTGGTTCCTCGACATATTGATCCAGATAACCATCCCTTAAACACTCAAGGAATTCCTCCTCCTCATTATTTTTACTGATTAGGCTATTCCAATCTATATGTAAGTTAAAGTCACCTATGATGACAGCTGTGCTCTTATTGCACGCTTCTCTAATTTCCCTCATGATGCCCTCCCCAACCTCTATTTTACTATTTGGAGGCCTATATACCACTCCTATTAATGTTTTTCGCCCCTCGCTATTTCTTAGCTCCACCCATATAGATTCTGTATTAACTGAGTTAATATCCTTCCTTTCAATTGCATTTATCCCTTCTTTTACCAGCAATGCTACCCCTCCTCCCTTTCTTTTTTGTCGATCCTTCCTAAATACTGAATACCCCTGTATGTTAATGTAAATGACATTCCTCTTTCTGCTATCTCAAAATAACGTATTACTGCCATAAACTAACAGAATATTGCATTCAGTATTTATCTGCTATTATCACCAACTGTAATTTGTAGCCTTGAGTCGCCAAAGACACTATTTTCAAAACATGCTAAATTCACATGGTATGTATACACATTAGCTTATATATTAACCTGTTGAGGTTGTACAGATATAGCTCGTAATATATTCTGAAAATAGCATTTCCAGTTGATACTACGGGGGAAAATTCGGTTGCTTTGCGCCTCCTGGTAGCGCCCGTGCGCGGTGCCACTAACACCTCCAGTGAAATTCAGCGGGAGGTGGTAGCCGGTAGTGCCCTGCGGTGCTGTGCCTCCGGTGATGATGTCATCGCTGTGCGCAGTACCCTGCTCGTGCCCCGGCCGCAAATTTCGCGCGCGCCCCCTGACCTACCGCCGGACGCTATGTCCGACAGGGTCAGGGGGCCGTTTTTGTGGCTGGGGCGGCATAAATTAAAGGGCAGGTGCCGGGCGTCCTTTTCTTTTGGGCCGCCTGCCAGCACCTGCCCCCTCTCGCCTCCTTCTGCGGGGTGCCAGCTGCGATCGCTCAGCCCGGCACTCTTCTTGAGTGATGGGCTCTTTTGCCGGCACCCCACTCCCCGGTGGTCCAGCAGGGCCGCAGTGCGTGCTGCGCTAGGCCCCTCCCCTTTAATCAGGGGCGGGAGGCCTGTAGTACTGCGGCGCTACGTGCCGACCCGCGTGGCGCTGCTGCATGTGGCGCCACGATATTCAATTGGAGCGCCCCAAGAGGGAGGGGGAGTGCTTCCAGTAGTGCCCCGCCTCCTGCTTGGGGCGCTACCATTCAATTTTGGGCGCGGGGGCGCTAACTTTTTCGGGGCGCTAAAAGTAGCGTCACGGTGAAGTTATCGCCCCAAAGGGGGCACGAGCCAATTTTTCCCCTACAAATTCAACAAAATATTCATTGCTGTAATTTTTCTTCAACAACAAATATCTTTCTGGTAAAATATGCAGCATGAAGCTAAAATAATGATGCAAATCTGTTACAAGATATGAGGTATGCTACAAGAAATACTTTGTTCCGAAATACATGTTTTGAAATTGAGAAAACGCAACTGGCAGTCGCATCCGCCAAGGCAGTTTCAAATTGACAGAAGTGACATTGCCACTAATTGAATCATTGATGTCTACAGCATTCCTTTGCTAAAATCACTGGCAGAGCCATCCTGGACATAGTTAAGGACAGAAAGTTTCCTTTAGAAATGTGTATCAAAACTGGAATCTATAGCACATATTGCAGGTTTGATTAAAAAAAACGATTGCATTAGGGGATCTTTCTAACCCTTCCCATCCAGCAATTAAAATCGTCCAGGATACTTACACGCCCTGGAGATGCCAGGAACTGTCAGTTCTTAATTTTGACCTGAGCAGATGGTAAGGACATCTGCCCAATGGCAGCTGGGTCCTTTTTGACCGATGCATGTTGGGTCTCAATCACACCATCAAGACCCGACTGAAAGCTTGCGTGCAAATGTGAGATCTGCTGAAAGTTGCCATGATAAATTCATCCTTGAACTCTTCAAAACAATATCATTTCAATGGATGGCTTGTGGGTAACAGCACATAACTCACTGCTCCCATAAGTAATGAACCGTCTAAGAGTGACCCGAGCAGCAGTAGAGGAGCGCTACAATGAGGCACATGCCTCTACCAGAGTTGCCATTAAGAGTATCATTAGGGTCTTAAAGGGACATTTTCAGTAGCTTGACAGGTCAGGTGCGTCTCTGCAATATGCTTCAGCTTGTTCATCCTGCACAGTTGTAGCCTGCTGTTTATTTGCACAAATTTGCCATCCAAAAATGCCTGGGCATGGACATTCCTAGGGAGGTGGCTTTAGCTGCTCTGGAGACAGGACTGCATGAAGGAGAGCATCAGGATGACCGTCACTCCTTAGAGTCCTCAATGTCTGCTGAACCCAGGGTCTGGAAGCCAGTATGCTGGGTGCTGTCTAATCTCTCCCCTACTGCCACTAGAGCGGAGGAGGCACCGACTGGTCTCAGGCTACTGCAGAATCCAATGAAGCTGCCATACACTCCATTAGTGCCTGCATGGAAGAAGAAGCTTCCTGATGTTGCAACAAAGGAGGACTGAGGACTCCCAAGTCACACCTGTCAGTTGCCACATAACCTTCAAGATTGACCTTAGGGCCTGCACATATGTGTAAAATTCCTTGAACATCCTGCTTTCCATGAGTTCTGGCTCCCACAGCTCCAAAGCCATAAGCAGCCTTCTTCTCAGCCTCTGCTGGTAGGTGACACATCCTCAGCCACACCACATTCTTCTTGTTCCTTGAGCTCCGTGAATCACATGGTGTTGCATCCTCACGCACGCTATCTAATTCCCCCGGGGTGGGGGGTAATATTTGAGGTAGTGCATGACAGAGGGACATGGAGCCTGATCTAGCTTGAGGGACTCATGGATTGGCTTCATTTTCACATCTTCTCCCTCTTCATCATCACCCTCTCACGTATTGTTATCATCGCAGCCCATGAGGATGATTTCTCTTCTTTCCTGCTCCTGGTCCTCCTCTTTCTGCTCATCATCATCCTCCTGTTCATCATCCTCTGATCCCTGTTGCTGTGATGGATCTGCAGGAAAGGAGAGCACAAACTAAGGATGGGTTAACTCCCTTAGGATTAAGGAGGCAGAGAAGTAGAAGCTTGTGGCTGTGTGTTGCTTCACAGAGATGCCATGATAACTGCGTAGGTGTGCAACCCTAAGCTGATGTCAGTACTGTGCCACCGACATCGCCATTTCCCCTGGCTAGAGTAGAGTGGCTCCCTAGCAGCTCCATGTAAGGAATGAGATCTGTAATGGTAGGGAAGGCCCCCTGCCTCGTATGGGCTTTGTGTGCTAGATTCCCCTGCAACAAGATTGAATGAATTAGGCAAAGGCTAGTAATTCAGAGCTGTCTCAAATGTGGCATTGGACAACTGATGTAAGACATCTGGTGGCATTTTTTTTTATTTGTTCATGGGATGTGGGTGTCGCTGGCAAGGCCAACATTTATTGCCCATCCCTAATTGCCCTTGAGAAGGTGGTGGTGAGCCACCTTCTTGAACCGCTGCAGTCCGTGTAGTGAAGGTACACACACAGTGCTGTTAGGGAAGGAGTTCCAGGATTTTGACCTAGCAACTATGACATATTTCCAAGTCAGGATGGTGGGTGACTTGGAGGGGAAGTTGGAGGTGGTGGTGTTCCAATGCGCCTGCTGCTCTTGCTCTTCTAGGTGGAAGAGGTCGCAGGTTTGGGAGGTGCTGCCGAAGAAGCCTTGGTGAGTTGCTGCAGTGCATCTTGTAGATGGTACACACTGCAGCCATGGTACGCTGGTGGTGGAGGGAGTGAATGTTTAAGGTGGTGGATGGGGTGCCAGTCAAGTGGGCTGCTTTGTCCTGGATGGTGTTGAACTTCTTGAGTGTTGTTGGAGCTGCACTCATCCAGGCAAGTGGAGAGTATGCCATCACACTCCTGACTTGTGCCTTGTAGATGGTGGAAATGCTTTGGGGAGTCAGGAGATGAGACACTCGCCGCAGAATACCTAGCCTCTGACCTGCTCTTGTTGCCACAGTATTTATGTGGCTGGTCCAGTTAAGTTTCTGGTCAATGGTGACCCCAGGATGTTGATGTTGGGGGATTCGGCTATTGTAATGCCATTGAATGTCAAGGTATGGTGTTTAGACTCTCGCTTGTTGGAGATAGTAATTGCCTGGCACTTGTGTGGCACGAATGTTACTTGCCACTTATCAGCCCAAGCCTGAATGTTGTCCAGGTCTTGCTGCATTCGGGCACGGACTGCTTGATTTTCTGAGGAGTTGCGAATGAAACTGAACACTGTGCAGTCATCAGCGAGCATCCCCACTTCTGACCTTATGATGGAGAGAAGGTCATTGATGAAGCAGCTGAAGATGGTTTGGCCTAGGACACTGCCCTGAGGAACTCCTGCAGTGATGTCCTGGGGTTGTGATGATTGACCTCCAACCACCACAACCATCTTCCTTTGTGCTAGGTATGACTCCCGATAGTGGAGTCCATATTTCCATTGACTTCAGTTTAGTAGGGCTCCTTGATGCCACACTCGGTCAAATGCTGCCTTGATGTCAAGGGCAGTCTCTCTCACCTCAGCTCTGGAATTCAGCTCTTTTATCCATGTTTGGAACAAGGCAGTAATGAGGTCTGGAGCCGAGTGGTCCTGGCAGAACCCAAATTGGGCATCGGTGAGCAGGTTATTGGTGAGGAAGTGCTGCTTGACAGCACTGTCGATGACACCTTCCATCACTTTGCTGATGATTGAGCGTAGACTGATGGGGTGGTAATTGGCCGGATGGGATTTGTCCTGCTTTTTGTGGACAGGACATACCTGGGCAGTTTTCCACATTGTCGGATAGATGCCAGTGTTGTAGCTGTACTGGAACAGCTTGGCTAGAGGCGTGGCTAGTTCTGGAGCACATGTCTTTAGCACGATAGCCAGGATGTTGTCGGGGCCCATAGCTTTTGCTGTATCCAGTGCGCTCAGCCATTTCTTGATATCACGTGGAGTGAATCGAATTGGCTGAAGACTGGCTTCTGTGATGGTGGGGACCTCAGGAGAAGGCCGATATGGATCATCCAATCAGCACTTCTGGCTGAAGATTGTTGCAAACGCTTGTCTTTTGCACTCACGTGCTGGACTCCACCATCATTGAGGATGGGGATACTCATGGAGCCTCCTCCTCCCATTAGCTGTTTAATGGTTCACCACCATTCACGACTGGATGTGGCAGGACTGCAGAGCTTTGATCTGATCTGTTGATTGTGGGATCGCTTAGCCCTGCCTATAGCATTCTGGTTCTGCTTTTTAGCATGCATGTAGTCCTGTGTTGCAGCTTCCCCAGGTTGGCACCTCATTTTTAGGTATGCCTGGTGCTGCTCCTGGCATGCTGTTCTACACTTCTTATTGAACCAGGGTTGGTCCCCTGGCTTAATGGTAATGGTAGACAAATGTGAGAAGTCGCACAACACCAGGTTATAGTCCAACAGCTTTATTTGAAATCACAAGCTTTCGGAGCGCTGCTCCTTCGTCAGGCGAAGTGAAGAGATGCATATAGTCACAGCATATATAGTCAGAGAGCACTGCCAGATGATTACAGTTAATCTTTCCAACTGCCCTTTATCACACCTCAGCAGAGAGATAATCACGGCAATCAAAGGTGTGGATGGTGTCCAAACAGATCAGTCAGGAAAACATTACATCAAAGACAATGTGGCAGATGCTGGGGTCTGTATGGTGTGATAAAGGGCAGTTGGAAAGATTAACTGTAATCATCTGGCAGTGTTCTCTGACTATATATGCTGTGCCTATATGCATCTCTTCACTTCGCCTGACGAAGGAGCAGCGCTCCGAAAGCTTGTGATTTCAAATAAAGCTGTTGGACTATAACCTGGTGTTGTGCGACTTCTCACATTTGTCCACCCCAGTCCAACACCGGCATCTCCGCATCATGGTAATGGTAGAGTGAGGGATATGCCAGGCCATGAGGTTTCAGATTGTGGTGGAATACAATTCTGCTGCTGTTGATGGCCCACAGCGCCTCATGGATGCCCAGTTTTGAGCTGCTAGATCTGTTCTGTATCTATCCCATTTAGCACAGTGGTAGTGCCACACAACACAGTGGAGGGTGTCCTCAGTGTGAAGACGGGACTTCGTCTTCACAATAACTGTGCAGTGGTCACTGCTCCCAATGCTGTCATGGACAGTTTCATCTGTGACAGGTAGATTGGTGCGGACGAGGTCAAGTAGGTTTTTCCTCTCGTGTTGGTTCTCTCACCACCTGACTCAGGCCCAGACTGGCAGCTATGTCCTTCAGGACTCGGCCAGCTCGATCAGTAGTGGTGCTACCGAGCCACTCTTGGTGATGGACATTGAAGTCCCCCACCAGGGTACATGCCGTGCCCTTGCTACTCTCAGTGCTTCTTCCAAGTGGTGTTCAACATGGAGGAGTACTGATTCATCAGCTGAAGGAGGGTGGTAGGTCGTAAATAGCAGGAGGTTTCCTTGCCCATGCTTGACCTGAAGCCATGAGACTTCATCGGGTGCAGAGTCAATGTTGAGGACTCCCAGGGTCACTCCCTCCCAACTGTATACCACTGTCCCGCCATCTCTGGTGGGTCTGTCCTTCCAGTGGGACAGGACATAGCCAGGGATGGTGATGGAGGAGTTTGGGACATTGGTTGAAAGGTATGATTCTGTGAATATGACTGTGTCAGGCTGTTGCTTGACTAGTTTGTGGGACAGCTCTCCCAATTTTGGCACAAATCCCCAGATGTTGGTGAGGAGGACTTTGCAGAGTTGACTGGGCTGGATGTGCCATTGTCGTGTCCGTAGCTGGTGCCGAGGTCAATGCCGGGTGGTCCGTCTGGTTTTATTTTTATTATGGTTTTTCGTAGCAGTTGTGTACAACTGAATGGCTTGCTAGGCCATTTCAGAGGGCAGTTAAGAGTCAACCACATTGCTGTGGGTCTGGAGTCATATATAGTCCAGACCGGGTAAGGACGGCAGATTTCCTTCCCTAAAGGACATTAGTGAACCAGATGGGTTTTTACGACAATCCGATAGTTTCATGGTCACTATTACGAATACTAGCCTTTTATTCCATTTTTATTTAATTAACTGAATCACCTTGTTAACGTGGAGAAAGCTTTTATGGTTCTCTGCATGCAGGTAGTTGCTGTTGGGGGAGATGGCGAGACATACTGTAAGATCCCAAGTTAATGCCCGTGTTGAACCAGACGGCAGTGAGAAGGATTTGCTGTGCAGCTTTTAAGTTTAGAACAATTGGCTGCGTGGAATTTCGGGGCAATTGGCCCTGATATTGGCAGGGGCAGGTTTTCCGAGCGGGGTTGCAGATTTTCGGTGGGGAATTTTTAACAGGATCCCCACCCAGAAGCCAGCCTGATTGACAGGATTGGCTTCCAATCAGATGGGGAGCATGCCAGAGGAGGCCTGAGCTGCAGGAGCAGTTAAGGAACCTGCTGCTGCATTAGTGGGAGTGTTGTGGGGGAGGGAGTCAAATCCCCGTCCCTGTGGGGGGAGGGATCCAATTCCCTATACCGCGAGGGTCAGATCCCTGATCCACGGGAAGCAGGTAGCTTAGGGGCCGGGTGGAAGAACTTCTGCTCCTCCTGGCCCACAAGCAGTGCTGTAAGGGCACTTACCTTTTCCCCGAAGCTATCCTCGCCTCCCTTGAGCTGCCGGATTTCCCGAGGCCTGGGAAACCCAGGCAGGCCAGGGTTAAATCTGTAAAACAGGTTCAATGTGAGGCTCCCAGCCTTGTTATAATTTTTAAATGGCCAACCCACCCCCTGTCCCGCCTCCGTAAAGCTCCGAAGTGGGTGGGTTGGAGTCAGGTTGGGGTCGGGTTTGAGATTTAAAACATTTTTTACATGTCACCTGACCCCCAATCCACCCGTTTTTGGGAATTAAAATTACCCCCATTGTGCCTTTCATGTCATCAGGGCATCCAAATGTACTTCATAGTCAATGAATTACTTTTTTAAGTGTGGTCTGTGTTGTTTTGTAGGCAAATTTGGCAGTCAAATTTGCAGAGCCAGGTTCTACAAAGAGGAAATTAGATATTTATAATAATATATAGTCATTGAATTCCTGAAACTTTGGGACGTTGTCATAAATTTCACAAAATGAACAGATCACATCTTCACCCTTTAGATAGATTTAAAATCAAACTGTGTAATTATGTGTTGAACGGAATATAATTCTTTCCTAAATCAATTAGTTAATTGGCACTTTATGACCAGCTAATTGATGTATTGGTGGAAAGTTAAAGCTCTGTGCTTTTGGATTAAGTGCCTGATAATGGTTAGGAATTTTAAATAGCTGTTTTATTTCAGTTTGATTAAAAAAAGCCTGTATCTTTTCTTCAGGAGTCCAGGCCGCTCCCCTCACCTGGACCCTTCCCCTCCTCCCTCCCCTCCTTCCCTCTCCAGCCTCTCCTGCTTGGGCCCACTCGAGTCAGTTTTGAAACCAGTACACCTCGTAACCCACTTTCCGCTGTTATTTCTGGCATTTGGGGGAAGTGCCCTCATTCTTGACTGGTACATTCAAATGAGGTGGTGATATGACCCATTTTTTATGATTTCTACCTAATTTATAGTCACTCCCAGTAATGCCAATATAAAACTACCATCCAGAATTGCTAGGTGCTACCTTCAAAGTGAAGCAAGTTTAAAAAAAAACTAGCTTGTACATTTACAGGTGATGGACTACATTTTTCCTTCTGGTAAATGGAGCCATTTTGGAGCTGAAAATTTTTTAACTGAATATTTATCTATGGCCGAAGAAAGACCTTGAGAAACCTCAAGCGGAGCAGAGGTGGGCCAGTTCCCTTTACAAGGGCACGTTGACTCGGGCACCACTGAAGTGCTGTAGCAGGCATGGGCCTAACCCTGACCATGCAAATGAACTTGCCAATTTGGCACAGGGTGACCGGAATTCCATTCCGCTGAATCTCTGCCAGTAGAGGAGGACTCTGGAATTTTGGGCCCAACGTGGTTAAATACATGACTCATTTTTTGCTATTAATTCTTTGGGAGTTTCACTTTATAAAAGTCAGTTCAGATTTAATGCTGGAAATACACATGAGAGAGTTTTGATATGAGATGGTGATTACGCTCATTGATAATTTTTGTATGCAAAACATGTATGAATAATTTAGCAATTCTGAGTACATTAGTGTATTTCAGTCCAAAGTTAGTTCCACTTTAATGATATTGAAATAACACCTTTATGTTTTAATCTTTTGAAGTTTAATTAGAGAGAGACTTCTATACAATCAGTAAAGAGGACATACTAATATGCATAGGAACTGATTAGGGATCTTAAAGGGTTCGGCACATCCTTACTCATTCAGACATTTACAGAGAAGTGATAAAGTACCTGGTCTGCAGCTCCTTGAAATTTTACTAGCTCCATTATGCATTGTGTAAGGCTTCAATGCCCCCAATAGTTCTTAATTAAACTTTCCAAAATAACTCTAACTTGATAGATCAGTCCCCTATTCTTTTTGTTACTAAGACATAGAGCAAATTTGCCTTCCTTTTTATTTGCCTTTAGAGCTTAGATTCACTACAATAGTATCACTTGGCCTACAGGCTTTACTCAGATTGGAACCTGCAGTCACACCCGTAGTGTTGAACTTTCAGCTGTCTTGTACCTACACATCTGGAAGTCTGCCCCTAAATCCCTTAGCCTGGCTACAACTCTTCCCATCTTCAAAAGCTTCCTGAAAATTGACCTTTTCCACCATGCTATAAGACCTCTCTCCTAATGCCTGATGCCCGTTCTCAATTCTATGAAGCACCTTGGGACACTCACTCTGTTAAAGAATATGACTGTAAGTTGTTGTTGATGATCAGCTTGTTTATTGAGTGCTGGATGCTATTAATTTGCTCATGCTGATTTGGTGTGAGGTAAGCGTAGTGCATTTCCGTTACCATCTTCTAGCTTCTGTGTCCCACCCACCGGTCTCCCTAACTGTTTATTTTATTAAGTCAGATACCATCTGAATATTAATATATTAGGTGCAAACTCTTTCTGCTCTTGTACGCTATAGGGCTGATATGGGAAACCCTGATGCCATCTTTGGTGCTGGCCACCTCATTACATAGGATTACATAGGATATACAGCACAGAAGCAGGCCATTCGGCCCAACCCGTCCATGCCGACGTTTATGCTCCACTCGAGCCTCCTCCTGTCTTTCCTCATCTAAATCTATCAGCATAACCCTCTATTCCCTTCTCCCTCATATGCTTGTCTAGCCTCCCCTTAAATGCATCTATACTATTCGCTTCAACCACTCCCTGTGGTAGCGAGTTCCACATTCTCACCACTCTTTGGGTAAAGAAGTTTCTTCTGAATTCCCTATTTGATTTCTTGGTGACTATCTTATATTGATGGCCTCTAGTTTTGCTCTTCCCCACAAGTGGAAACATTCTCTCTGTATCTACTCTATCAAAACCTTTCATAATTTTAAAGACCTCTATTAGGTCACCCCTCAGCCTTCTTTTTTCAAGAGAAGAAACCCAGCCTGTTCACCTTTTCCTGATATGTTTACCCTAGCATTTCTGGTATCATCCTTGTAAATCTTCTCTGCACCCTCTCCAGTGCCTCTATATCCTTTTTATAATATGGCGACCAGAACTGTACGCAGTACTCTAAGTGTAGTCTAAACAAGGTTCGATACAGGTTTAACATAACTTCCCGACTTTTCAATTCTGTCCCTCTAGAAATAAACCTTAGTGCTTGGTTTGCTTTTTTTTTATGGCCTTGCTAACCTGTTTCGCAACTTTTAGTGATTTGTGTATCTGTACTCCAAGATTTGTTTGTTCCTCTACCCCACCTAGACTCACATCTTCCAAGTAATAAGTGACCTCCCTATTCTTCCTACCAAAATGTAATACCTCACATTTATCTATGTTGAACTTTATTTGCCAATTATATGCCCATTCTGTGCATTTATTAATGTCCTCCTGTAATTTATTGCAGTCCTCCTCAGTATTGACTATCCCCATAAATTTGGTGTGATCCGCAATTTTAGAAATTGTGTTTTTGATTCCAAAGTCTAAATCGTTAATGTAAATTGTGAACAACAGTGGTCCCAGCACTGATCCTTGTAGAACACTACTACCCACCTTCTGCCACTGTGAATAGCTACCCTTTACCCCTACTCTCTGTTTTCTGTCTTGAAGCCAGCCAGCTATCCATTCTGCTACTTGTCCCCTGACACTGCATTTTCTGACCTTATTCATTAGTCTATTATGGGGTACCTTATCGAAGGCCTTTTTTTAAATCTAGATACATTACATCTACTGCATTACCCCTGTCTACTCTCTCTGTTACCTCTTCAAAAAATTCAATGAGGTTGGTCAAGCAAGACTTTCCCTTTTGAAATCCATGCTGACTATTCCTTATTCTATGTAACCTCTGCACCCTGTCAAGTGGTGAAGGTGCTGCCCCTCACAAATGGCATTTGTCAGTTGCTTGATACATGTGCATTCTGCAGACTGCCTGGTGTGGCAGATGTCTCCTGCAGTGGCTTGCAAGGATCCAGTATCTTGAAAGTTTCATGCTGTGGTAGCTTTCACTTTTACATGATGAGCCATCCCCCTCCCAAACGTTGTCTGCAGGCAATTGTGCAGGAGTTGGTACAACTATGTACTAGCTTGTTACAAAGTGAAGCAAGACTCTCCGACATGTCCAAGCATATGTAGAATGGTTTATAACTGTGAGTCCCTGGATAGGGAGGGATGTGAACAAGACATCTCAGGTGTAATCAACCCTGTACTTGTTGTCTGCTCATGAATTTGTCTTTCTCACCTAAATCATCTAAACACAAAAAAGGAAGTACTTTTACCAGCAACTCAAATTATGATCTCCGTTAAAGAAGCCTACTTGAGCAGGCCAAGGCCCAGGATACCTAATGCACCCATTTAATACAGTCAAGCCGCATGCTATGAGTGAAGCAATCTCCTGAGGTCGTGAAATTTGGCATGGGACCTCAGTTAACAATAATCATATCATGCAAATAAGAATGTGTAAGAACTTCATTCTGGATGCGTGCTCTGTGTTAAAGGGGACATTGTCTTACAGCCCTCAATTGTCCATGTTTCAGATGAAAATCTTTCCAGTATTAAGACTACTTCTGAAAATATCCATTGAACTTCAGCAGCACCGTTGCATGTGAGGAGGGAAATGCTAAAAGGTAAACATATTTTTTTATGCCCATTTGATTTGCAAATATGGAGTTTTCTTTCAAAACACCCCACCACAGTGTTTCATGCTTGAAGATGAAAATGATCAAGGAAGGCATGCCAGGTAGATTGGCAAGCACTAGACGTAGTCTGCCTACACCACTTATATCAGGCATGTTGGTGTCAATGTGGTTTGGCCGCGATATGAGGTGGATGGTAAAACGAGTAGCTCTTCGCAAACATTGACCTGATATTCAAAAATCACCAGTAAAGAAAGTTATCCAGCCTGTATGCGGGTTCACAAACTTTATTCGAGCCACACTTATTAGCACGGCAAGCCACATCATTTAAAACAAGGGTTGGTATTTTGATGCCATTCAGTGAACCGCTGTCCCTGTAAGTCGGTGAGTAGGAATTAGGTAGACCGAAGTAGGTTGCACTGGATAATCTTTGGCAGCTCATCCCTCTTGATTAAGAAGTCAATTTTCGTGCTTAGGCTCATCGCTGCTGCTGCAGTCGGTGCTGTTTGTGCAAACTGTAACCCAACACTAATGACATGGGATTATGCAACCAAGGTAATCTCAGTCGCACCTTAACAAGGTGTGAACAGTTGATTGAAACAGCTGAGTCTGCCCAAAATATCAGCAGTGTTTAATATGGTATAAGTGGGGCCTTTGTTATTGACATCTATGGGAATGGCTAAAGCCTAATGTTAGCTGCCCAGTATAAACGGCTAGTCGCAATTACAATAGGTGGTATAAGTGGTGGGAGCTATATCACCAACTGCATCTACTGGCAATGATTGAGTGGAATTTCCTCTGCAAGATTCTGGTCAGCAAGGAGGCAATTGCAGAGCTGTGCCACCTCAGTGTAAGGACATCAGCAAGCGACCTCCATGACTGAAACGCTACTGCTCGCAGCAGTCAAGGTCACCTCCACCGTCAATTGTTATGCCTCCACTTTCTTGAAGACTATGAAAAGGTCATTTGCTGTCCATGAGTGGCTACTGCATTATTCAGCATGCCCAGCACTTTCATTTATCTGGCCATTTATCTCATTGCTCTTTGTGGGACTTTGCTGTGCGTAAATTGCTGCAGCGTTTCCCTACAGAGTCACAGTGATTATACTTCATTGGCTGGGAAGTGCTTTGGGATGAACTGAGGTTGTGAAAAGTGCTCTAGAAATGCAAGTTCTTCCTTTAGCAAATGCACTTTTTTTTTTAGCTTGTTTGCCCCTTTAAGTACTGGCCCAAACTGGCAATCAAACCATTTCCATGAAATCAGCTCAGAGCAGGGGAAAACAGACTGGAAAATTAAATGACAGAGCAAAAACTCAGCTGCCTAAAGAAAGAGAAAATAAATCGAAAAAAATTGAATATCAAAGTAGTTCAATCTATTAAGTGTCCTTTTTTGCCATACTGTTGTGGATAACGCAATTTTCTGAAACCTCATATCAAATATTATACTGTATCTTTGCAAAAAAATCATTATTATAAGCGCTATAATGAATCATGCAGAACACTTTGCAACCTCAGTACTTTTCATTACTGAGTACAGCACTGTTGTCGTTTCGGGTTTAAACATCTTGACATAAATTGGCCTAAGCAGTTAACACCTCCACCAGCAGTTTTGTTGAACAGTTTCAACAAAATACTTGCATGATGTAGGAACATGGAGAGCCATGGATTATGAAAGGGTAATTCAGCTCATCCCATAGGCCATGTAGAACCTGCTCTTGTGAATCCCATCCCATTTATTTGACCTGATTGCTTCTGTTTCAAATGTCTGTTAGCATGTAATGCAAATAGCACAACATTTTACTGACTCCAATAGTGCATCAATGGAAGCCTGAATATGGATTAATAAGATTGTTGTTAAAAACCGAATTGGTTCAGTAATGCCCTTCATGAAAGGGAATCTGTTAATCCCTGCCCAGTTTGGCCTATCAATGACTCCAGTCCCTCACTACATGGTTGGCCCGTATTCCCTCAGGGTAACTGGAAAGAGGCAATAAATGCTGCTTTGCCAGTCTCACCCAAGTCCCAAGATCAAATAAAAAAGCTTCTACTCTGCATCAATACTCTAATGTTAGTTGTGTTACGATCGAGTGATTGCAATGCTTGTGCAGGGCTAATGGACTTTCTGTTGACAATAGCACCCAAGAGAGTTCCACTTTAGATGTCTAAGCACTGGTCAATGGCCTGGCCTCACACAGGGGACTCGCTGCCAATCAATATTGTGACAAAGATGCAGCAATTGATTTTTTGAATTGCTTCTGTAGAACAAATTACGCAAAAATTGTAATGCTTAGAAGACCAAATAAAAATAATTCTTAAAGCCATACAAACATAAAATAAACTAAAAACATTATTTTCCCCAAGAACATTTGTTCCTGTTGATGTTTGCTTTGCAACAAAACAAATGGATAGATTTGGTTGTACCCTCAGCCCAACCATGAGCAACATGCACAAAATATCAAACATAGTAGCCTGGAAGCTCCCCTACTGTGAGAATATGTCCAAGAATATATCATTCAAACTTTGGTCTGTACCTGGCTACTTTAACTGAACCTGTCCAGCAGGAAATTGAGCGGATTGGATCAGCCACTCATTTTACACCCCACCTGATCTGGCAGCACTCTCGCCTCTGAGTCAGAAGCTTGTGGGTTCAAGTCCTACTCCACAGGCTAGAGCACAAAATCTAGGCTAGCACTCCCAATCCAGTACTGAGGGAGTGCTGCATGGTCGGAGGTGCCATCTTTCGGATGAGACGTTAAACCGAGGCCTCTCAGGAGGACATAAAAACGATCCCATGGCACTATTTCGAAGAAGAGCAGGAGAGTTATCCCCGGTGTCCTGGCCAATATTTATCCCTCAATCAACATCTGGAACAGATTGTCTGGTCATTATCACATTGCTGTTTGTGGGAGCTTGCTGTGTGTAAACTGGCTGCCGTGTTTTCTACATTACAACAGTGACTACACTTCAAAAGTACTTCATTGGCTTAAAGCGCTTTGGGATGTCTTGAGGTCATGAAAGGTGCTATATCAATGCAATTCTTTCCTTTCTTTTATTGACTTCGATGAAATCAGGTGGAGCGTGAAATGGACGGCCGACCCGATCCTGTCAGTTTCACATCAGGCAGGTTGGGTTAAAATGATCCCCATTTGACTTAGGTTATGAACTATTGTAATACAAGCACATCAATGCTAATTATAATAAAGTCTGTCCTAATTTGTTTCAGTCTGAGCCTGTGTGAATCTAGCTATGTGTAAATATTTAAATCAGGACACATGTTTATGCAAGGCTATGTAACACAATCAAAGAGCTGAGTCTTTCTGTAATTCTCATTAAACTAATTTGAGGTAGAACAGTGCTAGGCTGCATTACTATTTTTCTGAAAGGTTTAGAGCCAGATAGATAAGATGAAGGTTTTATTGGCTGTTAATGGTTTTACATGGAATGAGTTTTTGGCTTTAAAATACGAATGGGTTGGAGTTATACAAATATATTATAAGCAGAATATATATCTTCCGCACATTCATTTTGAAAAGCACTTTGTAAATTAAATTCCCTCTGAATTTTCTCTTGCCTCTTTGATGAAGCCCTTGGTATCTCTCCCTTGTAGTACAAGATGATGCAGAATCTCACCCGAAGAGAAAGGTCCATGAACATGCCCTTGCGCTGACTCACAATGCTTTGGAATACCAAAGTACCACAGTTAAGTAACTTTAACTGTACTTTAATAAAAACACACAAAGGATATTTAATTTGTTCTTCAGGATCAAGATAGGTTCCATAATGTATGCCAAAATTCCAATTAGATCAACAATTCTAACAGGATTTTGTGGGATGTGTTCCCAAAATCACCACAAAACGTTTACTAACAAGGATCATGGCCAGAAGTTTCTGCTCGATTGTGCTGGTTTAGTTGACATAATTCGCCCGCAAAAGATCGCGGAATTTTAAGCGCAATTTGCATTCGGCGCATCTTGAGTTTCCGTGACTTTTTGCGCTAGTTTTAAAACATCGCACTAGAATCAGGCCCCGCCCACAAAACTAGCCACACCCCCAAGGGTAAATGAATCACCATTGGGAGTTTCCGCTAATTGCGATGTTTGCAAGCCTTCAGGGAGGCTCTAAAACTTAAGCTGGATCTTTTGAGCACAAGGACACTAAAAGGTGCATTTTAAAAGCTTTTGGGGGCGAAATTCATTATCGCCCAGGAATGGGCGTTAACTTCGGAAAAGTTTGAGATTTAGCGCCAGGCGCTAATGAATCTCGCTGCATGCAAAATTCAGTGTTGGCGCTCAAAGAAAGGATGGGAGCGCTAAATCAAGCGCTAATGGCCTAGCTCAGTGGCGTTAGACTCAAAGCGCTAAGCAATATCAGGTGCAGTCTAATCGCTAGTCATCATTGCCATAGGCTCTTTCCAGTTCTTAAAGGGGAGGTTCAATCATGCTGCAGAACCTCAGTCTCAGCATTGCTGGTTCTGCAGCTGTCTCAGCAAGCAGCAGAAGGCCAAGGAGAAGGAACCGGACCACTGCAGGAGGTGTCATTATGGCAGATCAACGGCCCAGAGAGAGCTCGCAGATTCTGCAACCAGGCATTGGAGGCGTTGGTCTTCGCTGTGGAGAGACGGAGGGCGGTGGCAGGAGGCCCTCGCTGTAAGTCTTCCGCACCATGTGGAGTGAGGTAGCCCAGCAGGTCTCGGGCAGCACTGTGGTCCTCAGGACCCAACACAGTGCAGGAAGAAATTTAACAACCTCACTCGGGTGGTCAGGGTGAGTCAATGCTTCAACAAATGCTACATACCACCATCTGAACCACAGTCTGCACACACTGCCCAAAGCACCACACCCCCAGCACTCACCCACCAACAATCTCTACCTACCAACACTCACACCCACATCTCACACCTTGCACACAATGACAGCTATTCAACTATGGCAGGCACATCTCCCAATCACATTGCTCCAAACTCACTCACATACTTTCCGCTCTCTTGCAGGCCAAGGTCGCTCACAACAGGAGGGAGCAGGAGTGCACAGGCGGGGGACAAGCCGACACCCAATCACTTTCTGAGCTGGAGGAAAGAGTGCTGCAAATCATTGGGTGCCAGGTGGTGGGCGCCGTGGCCACCGGTGACGTTGACCCCCTTGGGGACAACAACGGTATGTTCATCTCCTTCTTCTCACATCCCACTTCCCCCTCACCCCACAAGCCTTTCCCACTTTCCAGCTAATCATGGTGTATGCTTGCATTACTCCCTTCCTGCCCCCTCCCCTCACCTTAACCAGACTCTTGTGCCTTTTGCTTTCAGATAATGAGCAAGCACTGGAGCAGCCTGTCCCTGAGGGTACCATAGAGAGCGAGGCGGAAGAAGAGGAGGACGAAGAAGACACCATGTCACTGCATGTCTCACCCGCAGACACCAGCTCAGACACTGGCATTACGCGTTCTTTAGAGGCTAGTATAGTAGCGGGATCTGCACAGGGTGATGCACCGGGGACGAGTGGGCTGCAGCAAGGCCAGGGGGAAAGGGTAGCTCGGGGGCCAGCTCCCCGGAGGGCGAGTTTGTGCGCGAGTTCTGCTGCACAGGACTCAGATGAGTACTTCGATGGGGAGGCCTTTAGAAGAAGGGTGATGGGCATGCACACAGATATGATCGGTGCAATGGCAAGGGTGCCTGAGAGCCTCCCGGCAATGGTATGGAGCGTGGAGGAGTCGACCTCCAATATTGCACAGAGCTCTGCACACACCATGCAGCCCATCATTTCGAGTCTGCAAAGGATGGTGGACTCCCAGAGAGACTGTGGCGACCCAGACCTGATGCTGTGTGTGATAGGTGATGTTGCAGCTTCCACTGCAGCACAGGTGGAAGCCACGCAATGTCTTAGTGCTGTAATGGAGTCTATGCTTGGTGCCATTGATTCTCAGACTGTTCTCATGCAATCTCAGATTGATGCCACGCAAGCTCTGACTGCTGCCATCGTGGCCGGGTCGATTACCATCCATCGGGGCTTTCATGGTGTCGCAGCAGGCCAGCAATCTGTGCTCCAGCAGATTGGTAGTGATGCTGAGGTGCTGCCCTGGGGATGTGGCAGTGGGTCAGTGGAGCAGGAAGCTGCTGTCCTCTCTCAGGATGACAGCATTCCTGCTCCCACCACTGGCACTCCGCCATTGTCCTTGTTGCTGCCTGTCATCCAGCCAGCCCAGACTGCTGCCGCCCATGCTGAGGTGGTGCAGTCTACAGCCGGGCCTTCCAGGCCCAGAGCTGGTCGAGGGCGTCCTGCAAGGCCATCTGAAGTCTCCCGCATGGACACTCAGCAGCCTTCCACCAGCCGTGCTGCAGCTACTGGGCCAACAGCACTAGAGTAGGCAAAGGCACAGTAACGAGAGGCACTAAGGGATTGCACAAGGATGAATAGCTAATATTGTTGTTGTAAATATGTTTTCACTGATTAGTGATAAATTTATTAATTGGCTTTGGATGATTTTGTAATGTCTCTCATTTCAGCTGTGCGCTGTGATATGGCCTGCGACAGGGATGGAATGATGGGGATGTGGTGAGCAACGGGGATCTGGGGTTTAATTTCTTGGAACTGCAGTCTGGTGAAGCGGTCATTGACGGCCCTTCCAGAAAGCCAATTGAGTGGCTACCTCCTCCCTTGCTTCTGTTCCTCCTCCTCCTCGTCTTCCACTTTCTCCTCATCCTCGTCCTCCTCCTCCTCTCCCTCTTCCTCCTCTTGAGGTGGTCCCGCAATCCCTGGTGGCAAAGACTGGGCCCTCATGATGGCCAAGTTGTGGATCATGCAGCAGACCACGACGAAACGGAACACCCGCTCCGGCGAGCACTGGAGGGTTCCTCCTGAGCGTTCAAGGCAGTGGAACCGTTGCTTGAGCTCCCTGATGGTCTGCTCGATGATGTTCCTGGTGGCAGCATGGCTCTCATTATATGTTGAGCAGGAGTGCTGGGGTTGCAGAAGAGACCTCCCCAGCAGACCAAAGAAGCCTGGCTCCACATAGCAGAGGAGGTCAGCAGCTGGGATGTGGTGAGGAGGACCTGGGTGCAGTGCCGTAAACGCTTCAATGATCTCATTAGATCAGGAAAGGTGAGTGCAAAGCCACACTCAACTTCATCCTGCTGTGCCTCTCATCACATCCCCATCATTCTGCCTTCCCAAGCCTGCTCCTGCACATCATTACTCACACCAACATACCTTGCACGTCCACCCATCCTTCTCTCTCTATCTACATTATCACATCCCCATCTGACTAACGATACCTCACACTCACCTTCATCTTAATGCAATCATACCAACTAACACCACACAAGGAGGCCATTTGGCATTGGCATGACACTCCCTCATAGTCAACCTCTGAAGATGTTCCCCACCCATTCCATACACTCATTCTATCACTTGCACTCAAATTTCTCTTCTTTGCCTCCTTGCAGGAGAAGAGAGCCCACAATAAGAGGGAGAGAACCAGAGGTGGCCATCCATCATTGGCTACCTTAACTGCAGCAGAGGAGGTCGCCCTTGTATAGTATTATCACATGGTTTGTCACATGGTTTAGTATGAGCATGCTCAGTTCGCTCTGGCCTAGTAAACAAGCACCTTGACTAGCAACTAATCGTGTATCTGTCCTTCATTTGTTCTACCCACATATATTATATTTTGGCGATGAGATTGGGATCCCAAAGCCATTTTTAGGGATCCTGGAAGGACACAGTGTTCAACCTTCGGGTGGAAAAGTTTAAGGTGAATTTCTGACACCTAAACTGAATTTTGCGATGTTTTACTGTTAATGTTGGTGCAGAATTGTCTGTGTTTCACCTTCATGTGTATGTATACACAGCAACAGCGGCGTTGATTCTCACAGGTACACAGGTAGCGTGCTGAGTCACTGTTCAACGGGATCGGGACAATCATGGCCACACCTACGGGATTCATCGGAAGCCTCGGCATGTATGACCGAGCTCGTAAACCATTCAGTTCTTATATTGAGCGGATGGAGATGTTTTTTAAGGCTAATAACATTATTGAGACCGAAGGTGCAAATGAGAATGTTCAAGCTCAAAATAAAGTAATTCATGAACGTAAAAAAGCAATTTTTCTAACAGAGATCGGGCCAGATTGTTTACGGAACGTTGACAAACCTACTCGCACCAGGGAAAGCGAAGGATGTGTCATTTGAAGACATTGTCGAGAAACTCGAGGACCATTTTGACCCAGCCATTAGAAATGGCAGAGAGCTATAAGTTTGGTACCAGAAACCAAAAACAAAGTGAAACCATCAGTGAGTACATTGTAGCTCTTAAGAACCTGTCTTTGCAGATGAGACTCAAAAGGACTCAGTACTGAAAAGAGTGTATGAAAACACCTTGAATGGATGGACTGATCAGTGTCTGGACACAGTGTTGAAACCTTTCCATAACCGTTGTACTGAATTGTCTTGTGACCAAGGTTGTATCAAGTGGGGAATGAGAGTGGTAGTACTTACTTCTTTGAGAGATAGAATTCTGGCCGAACTTCATACTGAACATCCAGGGATCGTCAGTATGAAATCAATTGCAAGAAGCTTTGTTTACTGGCCTGGATTGGACAGTGATCTTGAATCACTTGTCAGCAAATGCAGTGTTTGCCAAAATTGCATAAACAAACCACCCAAAACTCCACTAGAACCCTGGTCATGGCCAAGTCGACCTTTTCAGAGAGTACATGTAGACTTCTGTGAGAAAGCAAATGATTATTTCCTGGTACTTGTAGATAGTCACTCAAAGTGGATTGAAGTGAAACACATGGGTTCAAATACTACAACTGAACATACCATAGATGAGTTGAGGTCAATCTTCGCATGTCATGGCTTACCTGAAGAGCTTGTTTCCAACAATGGCCCTCAGTTCCATTATGTTCTATTCGAAAGAATTCATGAAACAGAACGGTATCAAACACATTCTTGTTCCAGCACATCATCCAGCTTCAAACGGAGCAGCCGCAAGGTCAGTCAGAATAGTGAAAGAAGCTCTAAAAAGCAAGTGTTGCAGGGTTGTTTAGGACTTAGCTTGAAGTAACGTTTGGCAAATTTCTTGCTGAAGTACAGAATTACTCCGCACACTACAACTGGATATACCCCAGCGGAACTCTTGATGAAGAGGAGATTGAGAACACGATTGAGTCTTGTTCAACCAAATTTGGCCTCAAGAGTTGAACAGAAACAGTTGAGTCAGAAACGTTATTATGACACCAATCGGAAAGAACACAGTTTCAGACAAAATGAGTGTGTTCGAGTTCTCAGTCCCCCTGGCAAGTCGAGTTCACACAAGTGGGATGTAGGAACCATAGTAGAGGTTGGTGAATCCAAGAGATATTTGGTTGAAATTGGTGACAACATCTGAAGTGTTCATGTAGATCAAATGATCTCTGCTAGAGATGAACCAAGACGTGATCTTGAACCATTTGATCATGAACACATACAGGAGTTTGACTCAGTTCAGACTTCAGAAACTGAAGTACCAGGTTCAAACAAGTCTGAGATAGAAACAGGATAATCTTTGAGATCGGAACCAGAACAAAACAGCCTGAAAATTGGTTCAACACCAAAACCTTTTGTAAGGAGATCAGGAAGGCTCCGCAAACCTGTTATTGAACAGAATTTGAAGTTCATTTGTCGTTGATTTAAAAGAAAAAAAAGCCAGGAGTTTTTGTTATGTGGTACATGTAATGCTGGGAAAGATGGGACCATAGTTTTGTTGTATTTGAGAGGGGAATAGGTAAAATTTTTAAAGGGGAAAGCAGTGTAATGTATTATCACAAGTTTTGTCACATGGTTTAGTATGAGCATGCTCAGTTTGCTCTGGCCAAATAAACAAGCACCTTGACTAGCAACTCATCTTGTCTCTGTCCTTCATTTGTTCTACCCACATATATTACAGCCCTGAAATTGTTAGGAGTTGCAGAGCAGCTGGAGGTGGGAGACGGAGAGAGAGGGACATCTCAGCAACCTGGTGACAGAATTACGTCTCATACAACCACATGGCATACAGTAGTCACTCATATGGGGACTGATGACAGCAGCCAGTGAATGTTCATCATGTGCATAATGGTATTGTTACCCATTCTTAATATGACATTTCTAAATCATCTCTTTACTCTCCCACAGGTTCATCAACAGCCCCCCCCCCACTGTCCAGGAGGAAGAGGAAGAAGACTCCTCAGAGGAGCCTCCAGCCTCTGAGAGCACAGCGTCACCAGATATAAGCGCACCCAGCACCAGCGCAGATACACACACACAAGTCACAAGTGAGTAAGAGCAGATGGTGGTGACAGGGACAGCAGTGGAGAGTCCTCGCCGGAGGGTGCAGGATGGTCCCAGCTCTGCTCAGCTGCATGCAGTCGCTGAGCCTTGGGGGCCAGCCTGAAAGAGGGCGATCCTGGAGGTGCAGCAAGAGGTGCAGGAGGCTGTGACAGGTTTTGTGACTGCGAGTCCATCTCCAACATGAGCACCACCGTGTCACAGGCGATGGCGACTGTAGGCTCTTCCATGGAAAGGATGGCCACCTGCATGGAGCAGCTAATGCGCCACTCACAGGAGCACATGGAATCTATAGAGAATAGATGGCTATCTATGGAGAATAGATGGCAGACGTTCATAGACTTCCTCTCTAGGAGGTCCTCATGGCCCCACTGCTGTGCAGAAAGGTGTTCTCCAGCTCCTTACTAGCAGGGATGGGCGGGTGGCCCATGAGAGGGATGATGGTGAGAGGGGGCATGGAAGTAGGGGCTCCTCTCAAAGTGCTCACACTTCTCCCCCATTGCCTCCCACTCAGTCAGAGCCCCAGATGCCTCCTGGGATCGCGATGGCTGAGTCTGCCCCTGCACAATCGCAGGAGGAGCAGACTTTGGCGGGGCCATCACAGGCTCCAAGACCCAGAGGGCATCCGCCAAAAGTGTCTATGCAGTCACAGCAGGGAAGTGAGCAGCCTGTCTCTACCTCTGCTGAAGCTACAGAGGTAGCACCTTGTAGAAGCACGTGTAAGAGAAAGATGAAACACAAGTAGATGCATAAGGGTAAGCACTTGGGTGTTTTAATAACTATTTGTGCATCACAGATAAAAATTCTTATTTTCACCACCTTCTGCTCATGCCAATTGTGTCTGCAACTTAGGAAGTGGCTTAGTTAGTTGGAGTGAATGGTGAGACATAAAGTTACCTCAAGCAATGGTGGTCAGTGTGAAAGGAATGGCTTGGTCATTGTTGGGATGTTTTATGTTGTTGCTGTGGGGTGTTGGGAGCCTGGTGCAGCATGTGGCAGCCATATGGGTGTAATGCCTGAAGTTAAGCAAATCTGGCCATGATGAGGTCAGCCTTGGCCTCCTGGCAGCAATGTGCTTGGGTGCTGGTTGCATCTGGACCGCAGGTTCCCCCTGCTCCTCCTCCTCCTTGTCCTCCAGCTGATGCTCCTCCTCCTCCTCCTCTGAAGAGGCTGTGCGCTCAGATCCTTGCTCCTCATGCAATGCTAATCCTCGCTGCTGTGCTATGTTGTGCAGGGTGCAGTAGACCATGACGATTCTGGAGACCCTGGCTGGTGCGTACTGAAGGGCTCCTCCAGATCTGTCAAGACATCTGAAGCGCATCTTCAGCATGCCTATTGTCTGCTCTATGACACATCTGGTGGAAATGTGGCTTTCATTATATCTCTCCTTGGCCTCAGTACTTGGCCTCCTCAAGGGTGTCATGAGCCATGTCTTCAGTGGATAGCCTTTGTCTCCAAGCAGCCAGCCGGAAAGTCTGTTTGGCAGTGCAAAGAGCTGAGGGAGGGTGGACTGGCATAGCACGAAAGAGTCATGGCAGCTGCCAGGTAATTTGGTGCACACATGCATGATGATCTTCCTATGGCACGGTGCAGCCCCGCGCTGATGCTATCTGTCCTGTGCAGCATTAGGTTGGTGAGGAGAAGTTTAATGGTGTTGTTGGTACTGCTGGTGTGCCTGGTGCTGGGGCTCATCGAGGTCCGATTCTGAAGACCAAGGTGAGACAGTATAAATGGCAGCCATGATTATGTAATAGATGGCAGGTCAAGTAGAGATGACAGAAGCAATCTGTCAATGGTGAGATAGGTTCTACCAATGAGGTGACAGTGGATCCTGACTTTGCTGAAAAGACTTGCAACCTCTAGAATGCTAAATCTGTGCTGACAATGCACTGAGCAACAGCATCTGCCTTAGGAAAGTTACCAGGTGTCAGGTGGGAGTATTTATTGTGCTTTCCATGCTGTGCACTAATGAGCTGGATCAATGGCCACTGAAATTCCGCCTCAGGTTCACAGACATGGTTCCCGAGCTGCGTGACTTCCGTGGTCATCCAGGGAAAATGAAAGGTTAAAAAGACGCTTAAGGGTCTGACAAGTACCTAATAATCATTAGAATTAGCTCGGCTGCCTCTGCTGTTCGGGTCGCTGGCACGCTGGCAAATGCGCCCGAAGGATAGGCGCGTGGGGGCGGGATGACTGCGCGTTCCCGACCCGCTCCAAGTTATTTCAAATTTCCCATCGATCCGCCTCCATTCCCACCCGCACGGACGTCAGAAAATTCCGGCCATGATCTTCTCTTCCTGATTTTCCTCTCTCTGCTCCACCCAGGCGACACAAACTAAAATCCACCTGTTCTGCTTATGAAAATAGACCCGGAATTTGCGGTCGGGATGACAGCGAACTGGCAGCGTCGCTGCCATTCCGCCTCTGAAACTGACCACAACTTTGAGATTTAGCGCATGCGCCTGTGCATGTGGAACTCCCAAAGTTGTGGTCTGTCATTCACTGCTCCGAAACTGGCTGCACTGTGCCCCCCCCCACAGAGCCGGCAATCAGTGAAATCTCGTAAATCACTGAAACTGACGAAAACTTCGGCACTTCCACCGTAAGCACGTGTTAAATTCCCCACTAAAAGTTCGACCCAAAGGGATTAGGTGTAACTGGGGTTTTAACAGCGTATCGACTGCTAAACAAAGGATATGGGCCTGGAAAACTCATTTTAATTTTGTGCCGTGTGAAATTTGTCCATTTTAATAAAAGTTTAAATTTTTAAGAAACTTTTCAAAAGAATTCTTTTTATTTTTTAAGTTTGTCCACCTTTATTTCAGCTCTGCCTTTTCCCCAATCTTTCTTTTACTCTCTCTAACTATTTTAAAATGTTAGAATTTTAAGGGCTTACCCACTTCTTTGTTCACAGTCTGTGAGAATTCTGCCTTTTGATTGGCTGCTTAGACAGCCTGTTGAAGTCACAGCAGCTCAAACAAGGGGATCCTCATTAAGTTCTGTTGAATTGAATTGTAGGTCGGAAAACCCAAAGATTTCGACACAGGGATTGTGAGCTCCTTGTGTGGAGCTCCTTCACTGCTGACCGCAAATTCCGGGCCATAGTTCTTAAATATTTGTCAGCCGTTCCAAAGACTATGGCCCAAAAATTCGTCCGAGAACGGGTGAGTACTCAGTGCATACTCACCCGTATTCATTCCCGAAGTGCCGGTTTCCTGCATGCACTGCGCATGCGCGGGAAACCGGCACTTCCGGTATGGTGAAGGGGGCGGTTCCTAGGTGAACCGCGTGCGCACTAGAGGCTGCGCGCACGCAGCACACTTAGGTTTTTTTTCAGGTTTCAACGCGAGGGTAAGTATGGAAGATTCTACACAAGTAAAAAGGAGGCGTAAGACCCCTTTTGAACAAGGTAAGTAGTTAATTAAGTATAATTTTTAATTTTTTTCAACAGGTTTATCTTTTTTAGAGACTTTAAAGAAAGGTAAGTTTATTTTTATAACTTTTAAAAAAAATTCAAAAATTTAAATTTTTGTTTAAAGTGGTTAATTTATTTAACTATAGTTATTTTATTAATGTGATGGTTTTTAAAAAAAAATTATTTGAGGTTTAGCTGTTCTTTTGGGGCCTCTTTCAATTCACAGATTTGACAGGTCTCCTGTCAAATCTATGAATGAAAGATGGTCTGCTGCCATTGGCTCTCCATGGCCCACCTGATCCCAGGGGTCGCATCGCACTAACTGCGCCCCTGGGACACGCACACACTGTGCGCCGGCACTAGGGAGAGGCCCAGGACCCGAAGTTCCTGCGGGGGCAAACAAGACGGCAGACGCGGTAGGTGATATCGCGCACGATCCTTACCCCCGCGGCAAGCCTCCGAGTCAAATTTCTGGCCCTATATATGGGGGAATAGAAGTGGCAGGCCAAAGGAAAGAGGTGGTAAACCACTAAACTGAAATAAAGAAAGGAATTAAACTCAGGCAGAATGTTTTACTCCATATTTACTGCTCGTCTAAAGTCAATTTGATTTTGATGCATTCGTAACTTGAAAAACTAGTGATCAGGTTACAGTGAGATTTTATCTAATTTACTTTACTATGGCTCAGTAATGTAGAATGGTGGTACTACAATATAATTTTTTCCTTGTGTGCGATAAATCTTTGTATTTCTAAAACAATTATTTGATATTATAAAAACATTTTTATGTCAGAAATCTAAGTTTGTAGGGTTTAAAACTTGCATGAAGATACAGTTTGTGCACAGGCTTTTATGGAATTATATTATCCTGACATCCAAATGGAGGAATTATAAATGGGAACAATGTAATATCCAGTTCATTTCACAAATCATAGGAACATAGGAACAGAGTAGGCCATTCAGCCCCTCGAGCCTGTTCTGCCAATCAATGAGATCATGGCTGATCTGCGACCTAACTCCATATACCCGCCTTTGGCCCATATCCCTCAATACCCTTAGTTAACAAAAAGCTATCAATCTCCGATTTAAAATTAACAATTGATCTAGCATCAATTACCATTTGCGGAAGAGAGTTCCAAACTTCTACCACCCTTTGTGTGTAGAAGTGTTTCCTAATTTCACTCCTGAAAGGTCTGGCTCTAATTTTTAGACTATGCCCCCTAGTCCTAGAATCCCCAACTAGCGGGAAATAGTTTCTCTCTCTCTACCCTATCTGTTCCCCTTAATATCCTGAAAACTTCGATCAAATCACCCCTTAACCTTCTAAATTCCAGGGACTACAACCCTAGTTTGTGTAATCACTCCTCGTGACTTAACCCTTGAAGTCCGGGTATCATTCTGGTAAACCTACGCTGCTCTCCCTCCAAGGCCAATATATCCTTCCTAAGGTGTGGTGCCCAGAACTGCTCACAGTACTCCAGGTGTGGTCTAACCAGGGTTTTGTGTAGCTGCAGCCTAAGTTCTACCCCCTTTTGTATTCTAGTCCTCTAGATATAACGACCAGCATTCCATTAGCCTTTTTGATTATTTTCTGTTCCTGTTCATGACATTTTAATGATCTATGTACCTGAACCCCCAAGTCTCTTTGGACCTCCACTGTTTTTAGCTTTTCACCATTTAGAAAGTACTCTGTTCTATCCTTTTTCGGTCCAATGTGGATGACCTCACATTTGCTTACATTGAAATCCATTTGCCACAGTTTTGCCCATTCACTTAATCTATCAATATCCCTTTGTAATGTTATGCTTTCAGCTACACTGCCTGCAATGCTGCCTATCTTTGTGTCATTGGCAAATTTGGATATATGACTTTCTATGCCATCATCTAAGTCATTAATAAATACTGTGAATAGTTGAGGCCTCAACACAGATCCCTGCGGGACACCACTAGTCACATCCTGCCAATTTGAGTACCTACCCATTATCCCTACTCTGTCTCCTGCCGTTCAGCCAATTTCCTAACCAGGTCAATAATTTGCCCTCAATTCGTGGGCTTCTACCTTAGTTAACAGTCTCTTATGTGGGACTTTATCAAATGTCTTCTAGAAGTCCAAATAAATAACATCCATAGACATTCCCCTGTCCACTACTTTAGTCACCTCTCAAAAAATTAACATAAGAACGTAAGAAATAGGAGCAGGAATAGGCCACTTGGCCCCTCGAGCCTGCTCCGCCATTCAATAAGATCATGGCTGATCTAGGGCTCAAAGCCACTTCCCAGCCCACCCCCCATAACCCTTCACTCCCTTATCTTGCAAAAATCTGTCTATCTCCACTTTAAATGTATTTAATGACCCAGCCTCCACAGCTCTCTGGGGCAGAGAATTTCACAAATTTACGACCCTCTGAGAGAAGAAGTTCCTCTCATCTCAGTTCTAAAAGGGCGACCCTTTATTCCGAGACTGTGTCCTCGAGTTCTAGATTTCCCCATGAGGGGAAACATCCTCTCTGCATCTACCCTGTCGAGCCCCCTCAGTATCTTATATGTTTCAATAAGATCACCTCTCATTCTCCTAAATTCCAATGAGTATAGGACCAGCCTGCTCAACCTTTCCTCATAAGTCAACCCCCTCATCTCTGGAATTAACCTAGTGAATCGTCTCTGAACTGCCTCCAATGCAAGTATATCCTTCCTTAAATAAGGAGACCAAAACTGTACGCAGCACTCAAGGTGTGGTCTCACCAATACCCTGTACAGTTGTAGCAGGACTTCCCTGCTTTTATACTCCAACCCCCTTGAAATAGAGGCCAACATTCCATTTGCCTTTTTGATTACTTGCTGTACCTGCATGCTAACTTTTTGTGTTTCATGCCCAAGGACTCCCAGGTCCCTCTGAACTGTAGCATTTTGTAATCTCTCTCCATTTAAATAATAGTTTGCTTTTTTATTTTTCCTGCCAAAGTGTATAACCTCGCACTTTCCCACATTATACTCCATCTGCCAAATGTTTGCCCACTCACCTAGCCTGCCTATATCCCTTCGCAGGTTCTTTGAGTCCTCTGCACAACTTGCTTTCCCACCCATCTTTGTATCATCCGCAAACATGGCTACATTACACTCGATCCCTTCATCCAAGTCATTAATGTAGATTGTAAATAGTTGGGGCCCCAGCACCGATCCTTGTGGCACCCCACTAGTTACCGTTTGCCAACCAGAAAATTACCCATTTATCCCGACTCTCTGCTTTCTGTTAGTTAGCCAATTCTCTATCCATGCCATTACCCCCAATTCCATGAGCTCTTATCTTATGCAGTAACTTTTTTATGTGGCACCTTATCGAATGCCTTCTGGGGAATCCAAATACACCACATCCACTGGCTCACCCTTGTCCACCCTGCTTGTTACATCCTCAAAGAACTCCAGCAAATTTGTTAAACATGATTTCCCTTTCCTAAAACCATGCTGACTCTGTTTGACTGCAGTATGTTTTTCTAAATGCCCTGCTACTGCTTCCTTAATGAAGGACTCCAGCATTTTCCCAATGACAGATGTTAGGCTAACAGGTCTATAGTTTCCTGCTTTCTGTCTCCCTCCTTTCTTAAATAAGGGTGTTACATTAGCGATTTTTCAATCCGCTGGGAACTCTCCAGAGTCCAGGGAATTTTGGTATATTGCAACCAATGCATCCACTATCTCTGCAGCCACTTCTTTTAAGACCCTTGGATGCAGGCCATCTGGTCCAGGGGACTTGTCTTTTAGTCCCATTATTTTACCGAGTACTATTTCCTTAGTGAAAGTGATTGTCTTTAGTTCCCCACTCCCTGTAGCCCCTTGATTATCCATTATTGGGATGTTGTTAGTGTCTTCTACAGTGAAGACAGATGCAAAATATTTGTTCAGAGTCTCTGCCATTTCCCCGTTCCCCATTATTAATTCCCCAGTCTCATCCTCTAAGGGACCAATGTTTACTTTAGCTATCCTCTTCCTTTTTATATACCTGTAGAAGCTCTTACTATCTGTTTTAATGTTTCTTGACAGCTTACTCTCATAATTAATCTTCTCTCTCTTTATTTTTGCTGGTTTTTAAACATTTTCCAAATCCTCTGGTCTCCCACCAATCTTGGCAACATTGTATGCTTTTGTTTTCAATTTGATACCATCCTTTACTTCCTTAGTTAGCCACGGATGGTGCTCCCTTCTCTTAAAATCTTTCTTTCTCACTGGAATATATTTTTGTTGAGAGTTATGAAATTTCTCCTTAAATGTCCGCCACTGCATTTCAACTTTCTTACCCTTTAATTTGTTTTCCAGTCCACTTTAGCCAGTTCTGCCCTCATGTCATTATAATTGCCTTTGTTTAAGATCAGGACACTGGTTTGGGATACAACTTTCTCACCCTTCAACTGAATTTGAAATTCAACCATGCTATGATCACTCTTTCCTAGAGGATCCTTTACTATGAGATCATTTATTAATTCTATCTCATTACATAGTACCAGATCCAAGATAGCCTGCTCCCTGGTTGGTTCCAATCAGGTTTGTCAGGCATGACCTACCTTTCACAAATCCATGCTGGCTCCCTTTGATCAACTGAAAATTTTCAATGTGTTCAGTCACCCTATCCTTAATTATAGACTCTAGCAATTTCCCGACAACAGATGTTAGGCTAACTGGTCTGTAATTCCCTGGTTTCCCTCTCTCGCCATTCTTAAATAGCAGAGTGACATGTGCAATTTTCCAATCTAAAGGAATGGCTCCTGAATCGAGAGAACTTTGGAAGATTATAGTTCGGGCATCTGCAATGTACTCACCTACTTCCTTTAAAACCCTGGGATTTTAACCATCTGGTCTTGGTGAGTTGTAACTCTTTAGTGCCATTATTTTCTTCAATATTGTTATTTTACTTACGTTAATTTTATTGAGTCCCTGTCCCTGATTTAGTTTCCTTGGGATTTCTGGCATGCTATCCTCTTCCTCTACTGTAAATACTGACCAAAGTAATTATTCAACATGTCCGCCATTTCCTTATTATCATTGACAATATTACCGCTTTCAGTTTTTAAGGGGCTATCATTGCTCCTGACCACCCTCTTTTTCCTAATATAATTGTAAAATTGTTTGTGTTAATTTTGATATCCCTTGCAAATTTCTTTTCATACTCCCTTTTTGTAGCTCTTACTATCACAAGTCAGGAGTGTGATGGAATACTCTCCACTTGCCTGGATGAGTGCAGCTCCAACAACACTCAAGAAGCTCGACACCATCCAGGACAAAGCAACCCGCTTGATTGGCATCCCATCCACCACCTTAAACATTCACTCCCTCCACCACCGGCGTACCATGGCTGCAGTGTGTACCATCTACAAGATGCACTGCAGCAACTCGCCAAGGCTTCTTCGGCAGCACTTCCCAAACCCGCGACCTCTTCCACCTAGAAGGACATGGGCAGCAGGTGCATGGGAACACCATCACCTCCAAGTTCCCCTCCCGAGTCACACACCATCCTAACTTGGAAATATATCGCTGATCCTTCATCGTCGCTGGGTCAAAATCCTGGAATTTCCTACCTAACAGCACTGTGGGAGTACCTTCACCACACGGACTGCAACGGTTGAAGAAGGCGGTTCACCACCACCTTCTCAAGGGCAATTAGGGATGGGCAATAAATGCTGGCCTTGCCAGTGATGCCCACATCCCATAAACAAATTAAAAAAAAAATGCAGGGAAGATGTTTCCCCTGGCTGGGGAGTCTAGAACCAGGGGTCACAGTCTCAGAATAAGGGGTCGGCCATTTAAGACTGTGATGGGGAGAATTTTCTTCACTCAGAGGGTGATGAATCTTTGGAATTCTCTAATCCAAAGGGCTGTGGAGGCTCAGTCATTGAGTATATTCAAGGCAGAGATCGATAGATTTTTGGATGTTAAGGGAATCAAGGTATATGGCGATAGTGCAGGAAAGTGGAGTTGAGGTAGAAGATCAACCATGATCTTATTGAATGGCAGAGCAGGCTTGAGGGGCCGAATGGCCTACTTCTGCTCCTATTTCTTATGTTCTTATATTCTTAAATAGAATGAAATGCTGTTTATTTAAATGACCAGACAGTAACAGAATATTTACTGAGTTTGTTAATATGCAGAGCGTAGTATACATGTTGAGAGGAAGTGTGTGGGCAAGAGGGAGAAGTCATTGGCTGGAACTTTCTTTGGGGTGGCGGGTTGGGGGCAGGGGTCCGAGGCGGGCGGGAAACCCAGGAGGCCGTGCTTCCCGCAGGCCCTGCCGACTTTACTGGCTGGGCCTAATTTTAATGTGAGGCTTCGGTTTCCTGCCGGCAGCCAGCCAGCTTGAGAGCTTGTGAGGGGTCGGTCTGGGGTAAGGATCACGGGAGAGGGGTTGGGAATGGGTGGGAGGGGGGTCAGGAATGGGCGTAAAGGGGTCGGCAATCGGCGGGAGGGAGGGAGGCAATCGGGAGCGGGGAGGATCGGCGGGGGGATTGCAGGTTCAGCAGGGGATCGGGGATCGGGGATCAGGGAGGTTGGGGATCGGCAGGCGATGGGTGGTGGTCGGGGGTTGCGGGGGGGGGGATGGGGTGCGGAGGATCGGCAGGGGGGCCCGGAGGAGCGGGGCCGGCCTCATCATCATCGTTGGGGGGGTTGAGGCCTGGGGGGAGGGGGAGGGGGGGGATGCGAGGCCTGGGAATGCAATTGGAGGCCTTGTGGTGGAGAGTCCAATCGCGGGGGGGGTGGGTATAGTCGGGACCCTGGATCCAGGAGGTAGGTATAAAGCCACTTACCTCCTGGATGCTGCAGTCCCCGCCTCTGTTTAATTGCCGGGTTTCACGAATTGTGTGAAACCCGTCCACAGGCGGTTAAATTCAGAATGGAGGGGGAAAAAGAGGCTTCCAGCCTCATTACAATATTTAAATTGAGCTAACGCCCCCTGGGAGCGGGTTGGTCGCCCGCCCATCTTCTCACCCCCGGGGAAGCCGGAAGTGGGCGGGTTGGAGACGGGATCAGGTCGGGATTCGTATTTTTAACAACTTAACTGCCCCCACTCTCCAAACCCACCCATTTTTTATGGGAGAATTCTGGCCATTGTGAGGGCAGTAGCGGGTGTTGACTGTGTGTATCTAAGTGTCCTGTTGTGATTGGAGGAGAGGCTTGTGAAGCAAGGGCAGAGAAGGATCGCTGGTGCTGAGACTAATTCCTCGCGTGGCAGAGCTTTGCAGAGAGTAAGGACGATGTCAAGAGGAGTCTTACCTTGGCAGTCCTGGTGAAGTTATTGGGCCAAAAATTGATGCCGCTACGCGAGAGTACGCACTGCGTACTCTCGCGTATTCTCTCTCCAATTGCCGGTTTTCTGCATGCACTGCGCATGCGCTGAAAACCGGCACTTGGTTTTTGGAAAAGGGGGCGGTTCCTCGGTGCACCGCGTGCGCGCTACAGGCTGCGCGCACGCTGTGCACTTAGTGCTTTGGACGCGCAGGTAAGGACGGAAGATTTTAGAAATGAAAAAAGGAGGAGTAAGACCCACTTTTAACAAGGTAAGTAGTGAATTAAGTATTATTTTGAATTTTTTTAACAGGTATATCTTTTTTAGAGACTTTAAAGACAGGTAAGTTTATTTTTATAACTTTTTAAAAGATTTAAAATTTTTTCAAAAATTTAATTTTTTATTTAAAATGGTTAATTTATTTAACTATACTTATTTTATTAATGTGATGGTTTTTTTTTATTTAATTGAGGTTTAGCTGTTATTTTGGGGGGGTGTAAGATTCATAGATTTCACAGCAGGTCTGTGAAACTTATGAATGGAAGATGGTGTGCTGCCATTGGCTCTAACTGAGTCACGTGATCCCACAGCTCGCACGAATTCACTACGCCGGTGTGATACGCAAGCACTGCCCAGCTGATGTCTAGAACATCAAGTTCGTGCGAGCTGGATCTGAAAAAGCCAACGCGGAGTGAGAGATCGCGCCTGCTCCTTACCCCCGCGGGAACAGAGCGAGATCAATTTCTGGGCCATTAAAATTCTTCCTGAACTGCAGCCAGGCCCTCAGAATTACGTTGCTGGTATTGACCTGCTCAGCCACCTCTCTCCACTGCTGCTGGCTAGTTTTCTGGGGCATCCATTACACATCAGAAAAAAAGAGGACCTTCTTCCTATGCCTCAGTTAGTCCAGGAGGATCTCCATGACAGTATCTGATAATCGGGAATGCCTGGCCATTGGCATTCTGTCTGCGACCTTGGTAACATGCTGCTGACTCACCCCCACTGAAACTCCACCTCCCCTATAAGAGCTGCAGGCCCGATTTTCCGCCCTCCTAAATTGTGAGCTGCCTATACGCAGCATGATTCGAGCTGGCAGCTCGCCTCCTGCATTTACAGGAAAATCGACTGGGCCTCCCGCTGACATCATCGGGTGGGTGAAGCGGATGCCAAGCCCATGACCCACTCAATTCGCGTCACAACAACTGTCCCCACATTGCTTGAAAAACTGTAAATAAAAAGTACAAATAAAATTATATTTTGCTACGATATTGCAAGATAATTAGGGGGAAAAATTCAGTTGGTTGCGCCTCCCGTTAGCGCCTTAAGAGGGTACTAATGGGGTACAAAGCAATTAGCGCCCGGCCGCAGCGATGTTTACGCCGCTCGCGAAATTAACTAGACATTTTGCGGCGGCGCTAAATACTACCACCACGATCTCCTGCGCCGGCAGACCGTGATGTCAGTCGAGTGTGCAACGCCCCGGTAGCGCCCCGGAGTGGATATTGAGTGGCGCCCCCTGCCTTACCGCCTGCCGCTAGCAACGACAGGTTGAGGGGAGCACAAAAGATCAAGGAATTTCAATTGCAAATCGAGTTTTACTGCAATCGTTTCGCGCTGGAAGCCGGCCACACCCACAAAACTGGCCGTGCCCCCAGATCGAACTAATCACCGTGGTGAGGTTCTGCTAATTGCGCTCGTTTGCGGGCCTTCTAAAAATTAAGCCTTTTTTTAGGCCTCAGGGCACTAATAGACACCTTTTAAAAGCATTTAAATATTATTGTTTTAATTTACTAAGAAGCTGACTACTGCACACTAATGTAACTAATAAATGATCCTGTATAGTTTTTTTAAGTCATTTTCAGTTATTTAAAATCGGGTTATTCACAGGTGGACTAGACACTCTTATTAAAATGCTTATTTTTTGTGCTAAACCCATTTGCAGCTGTATTAATAAAACTGCACCAGGTTACCACTCTTAAATATATCTAGGATTTTCTTTAATACATTATCTGGTCGTTATCACATTTGTGGGAGATTGCTGTGAGCATAGTGGCTGCTGCGTTTCCTACATTGCAACTGTGACTTCACTTCAAAAAGTACTTCATTGGCTGTAAAGCCTTTTGCGACATCCTGAGGTCATCCAAGGCGCTATATAAATGCAAGTATTTCTTTATATCTTTTTATTTTAGTGGCACGCCTGGTGCATAGCGTTTGGCGTGCCAGTGTGTCAGGGATCAGAAGCCAGTGACAGGCTGCTGACTATCCTTACTGTGCCATCCTGCTGTGTGGTCCTTTGTCTTTTTGCCCATGGAGGGGGAAGAAGTTGCTTTAAGTAAAGACTCAGAGGATCATGGCGCAAGTCCAGCAATAAAGCAGTCATTATCTGTCATGGTCATCTATTGCCAAGTATTTTTTCCACTGACCAAGAGGTATCCCACATCCATCAGCAATGTTGCTGACTAACTTGTAAAAGCTGCCTTAAAATGAAGATCTGCTGAGGCTGTTACAGTTTGTTCTACTCCCAGAGGTTTACTATTGAAGTGCACAGATAAGGCTCGTCAATTCTTCAGAACTTGTCATGTGTCAGGTTCCTTTAGGTTCACTGGTGGAGAAATTGTTCCACGTTGTGCCCGTTTTCTGGATGGAAAATGGGGGCAAATAGGAGCATATTCAGGGTGCAATATCCCGTGCCCAAGGATGCCTGAAAAACATTCAACCCACATTGGGTTGGGCGATACTCAGGTGTCCCTGGCAGCTGCCTGAAACAGGCGTTAGGTCCCTTAAATATGTTAAACGGAGGCCTAATGGCTGTTCATGGGCCTTTCTGTGAAATTAGTCTGTGCCGGGCCTGCTCAGCTCAGGTTTTTGGTTCCCAATAATTAAAGGGGCTGCTGGAGACCAACACCAAAATGGTAAGTGAATATTTTGAAACTTGCCTTTATGTGGAGCTGGCGGCGGGGGGGTGGCGGGGGGGTTGGTGGGGGGGGGGGGGAGGGAGCGGGAATGCTCCTGCTGGGGGGGGGGGGTGCGGGGGGGGGTAGAAGTGCTTCTGCTGGGGGGTTTGGGGGGCAGGAGTGCTCCTGCTGGGGGGGGGGGTGGGGGGGTTGGGGGGGTCAGGAGTGCTCCTGCTGGGGTGGGTGGGGGGTCAGGAGTGCTCCTGCTGGGGGGGTTGGGGGGTCAGGAGTGCTCCTGCTGGGGGTTTGGGGGTCAGGAGTGCTCCTGCTGGGGGGGGGTTGGGGGTCAGGAGTGCTCCTGCTGGGGTGGGTGGGGGGTCAGGAGTGCTCCTGCTGGGGTGGGTGGGGGGTCAGGAGTGCTCCTGCTGGGGGGGGGTTGGGGGTTCAGGAGTGCTCCTGCTGGCTCCACAGCACTATTGTGGGCTGCTGCCAGGCCGCTCTAGCTGCTCTCCCAGGATTTACCTCAGTGCCGCTGCCGGCGAGACAGCTAGCCCAAATTGGCCCCGCCCCAATCAGCGAGCTGCCTCTGGAAGTGCCACAGGTGCCAGCAGCACCACGCGATTATTAAGATGAGGCCTGAGGTTCAGTATTGGGTGAACCTTGGTCCTTCGGCTTCTGCCGTGCTCTGGGAGAGCGCTGACCGTTTCAGGCCCGAAAACAGGCCAAGCCCAGATTCTGCCTCGCTGATTAATATTTCTTTCTTTTGATTTCACCATATATTTTTCAGAAACACTTCGTCAGATGCTTCTAGGCAATACGTAGGGACAATTCCAGACTACGGATCAGAGTGGAGAGGGAACATTAAATTATTGGGGAGCACACTCTCTCGTCCCTACAGTGGTTGTGCCTATCACCAGAGGTGCAGATATTTGGAGATATACTAAGGCACTCGCACTAGAACTATATAAGGGCTTTTGCTGGTACAGAAGCCCACATTTTCCAAGGCTCCAATGGCAACAGACTTTGTTGGTAAATCAGTCCTCCCAACTCATGTACCCAAATTGCATTGTGTCCAATTTACTGGAGTGTGTTTTAGGGGAAAAAAATTGGGTGCGGTGTAAAACGAGCATCCAACCCGAACTCGCCCTGCCCCCATCAGGTGGGCCAGGTTAAAATCAGGGCTCATGTTTTACAAAGGGCAACACCTTCAGCGTTTTATTTGTGAAAAGGAGGCATCAGCTAGTTAGGACACAGAGCTTTCACTAGCTCCAACTCTTCAGCATCAAAGGGGGCAGTGCTGCTCACATCTCCAAGGTGGCATCGTGAACCATTAATCCACTATGCTGCCATCACCTGACTTTCCCCTTTAATGGTGATCTGTAGCCCTTTAAGATTTTTCACTTTTCAGGCAGGTGTGCCACAGGTGAAACTCTACAGGCAACCTTTTCGTGTGCTAGAAGCTTATTCAAAATAGGAGATGGGACTCTTGATAGAAAATTCAGCATGACACGGCCTCTGAGGCGCCCACACAGGTCAGCCTCTGCCATGGGCCAGCTCAACCCGATATTTGCTATTTGAAGAAAATCAGGGCTATAATCTTGATTAAAGTGCAAGAGAATCAGATAAAGCCAATCTCTGAATGGTCTCCTTTTGTGCTTTATGATTCTATGATTCTATTTGGTTTACAATAGGACCAGGAATAGCCCTATGCAATTTAGATAATGTTTAAAGTAAAAAGATTTAAATTATCTCATGATAAACTAATTATTAGCCAGAGCCCTCCTGCAGTTCTATTGACATGGAGATGACAGCTGAATTGATGCAACTGTGATTTAAAAAAAATGTTATCCTGAAGACTGTAGAAATTTAATGAGAGAGTGACACGCCTCAGTTGGCATACTAAGACAATTTATAATACATAAATGAAAGACAGTGAGACACAATAGATTTTTGTTGAGCTCCTTTTTGCATTGCTGCAGAACTTGTTTATCAAAGACAAAAGTAAGACACTAAACACTTCATATGATACTTTTCATGATTTATTATATATTAAATTCAGTATGTGGGGCATGTTTCATCGAAAACTTTCAAGGTTATGTTGCCCCAATGGGCAAATCCATTAAACTGCATGTAGTACCAGTTACACCTGCAGGTGGCACTATTATAGGAGTTTACAATGCCACACACCATGTTTGCCACAGAATCATCTAGCCTTGTGTCCCACACAATAGCAGTGAAATTAGGAGAGCGAAGAGGGGGCATGAAAAAACACTGGCGGGGAAAATAAAGGAAAATCCCAAGGTGTTTTATAAGTATATTAAGTGCAAGAGGATAACCAGGGAAAGAGTAGGGCCCATTAGGGACCAAAGTGGCAATCTGTGTGTAGAGCCGGAAGATGTAGGTGAGGTTTTAAATGAATATTTTGCATCTGTGTTCACTATGGAGAAGAACGATGTAGGCATAGAAATCAGGCAGGGGGATTGTGATATACTTGAACAAATTAGTATTGAGAGGGAGGAGGTACTAATGGTTTTAGTGGGCTTAAAAGTGGATAAATCCCCAGGCCCAGACGAGATGTATCCCAGGCTGCTGTGTGAAGCAAGGGAGGAGATTGCAGGGGCTCTGACACAAATTTTCAGAACCTCTCTGGCCACAGGGGAGGTGCCAGAGGACTGGAGAACAGCTAACGTAGTACCATTATTCAAGAAGGGTAGTAGGGATAAACCAGGGAATTACAGGCCAGTGAGCCTAACATCAGTGGTAGGGAAATTATTGGAAAAAATTCTGAGGGACAGAATTAGTCTCCACTTGGAGAGGCAAGGATTAATCAAGGATAGTCAGCATGGCTTTGTCAGGGGTAGATCATGTCTAACCAATTTGATTGAATTTTTCGAGGGGGTCACTAGGTGTGTGAATGAGGGTAGTGCAGTTGATGTAGTCTACATGGACTTCAGTAAGGCTTTTGACAAAGTCCCGCATGGGAGACTGGTCAAGAAGGTAAGAGCCCATGGGATCCAGGGCAATTTGGCACATTGGATCCAAAATTGGCTTAGTGGCAGGAGGCAGAGGGTGATGGTCGAAGGTTGTTTTTGTGACTGGAAGCCTGTGTCCAGTGGTGTACCGCAGGGATCGGTGCTGGGTCCTTTGCTGTTTGTAGTGTACATTAATGATTTGGATATGAATGTAGGAGGTATGATCAGTAAGTTCGCAGATGACACGAAAATTGGTGGAGTGGTAAATAGCGAGGAGGTAAGCCTCAGGCTACAGGACAATATAGACGGGTTGGTTAGATGGGCAGAACTGTGGCAAATGGAATTTAACCCTGAAAAGTGTGAGGTGATGCATTTTGGAGGACTAACAAGGCAAGGGAATACATAATGACTGGTAGGACCCTAGGAATGACAGAGGATCGGAGGAACCTTGGTGTGCATGTACATAGATCCCTGAAGGCAGCAGGACAGGTAGATAAGTAGGTTAAAAAGGCATATGGGATACTTGCCTTCATCAGCCGAGGCATAGAATATAAGAGCAGGGAGGTTATGATGGAGCTGTACAGGGCGCTGGTTAGGCCACGGCTGGAATACTGTGTGCAGTTCTGGTCGCCACACTATAGGAAGGATGTGATTGCATTGGAGAGGGTGCAGAGGAGATTCACCAGGATGTTACCTGGGCTGGAGCGCTTCAGCTATGAAGAGAGACTGGACAGGCTGGGGTTGTTTTCCTTAGAGCAGAGAAGGCTGAGGGGGGACCTGATTGAGGTGTACAAAATTATGAGGGGCATAGATAGGGTAGATAGAAAGGAACTTTTCCCCTTAGTAGAGGGGTCAATAACCAGGGGGCCTAGTTTCAAAGTAAGGGGCAGGAGGTAATGAGGGGATTTGAGGAAAAACTTTTTCACCCAGAGGGTGGTTGGAATCTGGAACTCACTGCCTGAAAGGGTGGTAGAGGCAGGAACCCTCAACATTCAAGAAGCATTTAGATGAGCACTTGAAACGCCATAACATACAAGGCTACAGACCAAGTGCTGGAAAATGGGATTAGAATAGACAGGGCTTGATGGCCGGCGCAGACACGATGGCCCGAAGGGCCTCTTTCTGTGCTGTATAACTCTATGACTCTATGACTATATTGACAGGGTTTTCATTATTATTAATACATTGTTTTTCCCCCTCAAAGTTTTGTTATGATGTGCACATCTTCCACTGTTTTAAAAATTAACCTTTCACATAACTAGAAACTGATTAACTTTCTCACAGATTTGCTGCTGTCACATGAAGATCAATAACTGCCAGCGAACAGTAAAGGCCTCTCTCTCTACAAACTGAGGTAAAATAATGAACAAACCTTAGTTAATCCATCAACATCTGCACTTATGACCCTGTGAAACAATTGCCAATCTCGCACTCCTTTATTTTGGTCAGTCTTCAGCACTGAATGAATCCCTTTTCCTGCGGCTGCTTAAAATCTTGAAGCACACACTCACTGACTTTACCCGCCAGACTGAATCCCCCCCCCCCCCCCCCCCCCCCCCATGGCTGGCAATACAGTGGTTGTGCCTATCACCAGAGGTGCAGATATTTGGAGATATACTAAGGCACTCGCACTAGAACTACATAAGGGCTTTTGCTGGTACAAAAGCCCACATTTTCCAAGGCTCCAATGGCAACAGACTTTGTTGGTAAATCAGTCCTCCCAACTCATGTACCCAAATTGCATTGTGTCCAATTTACTGGAGTGTGTTTTCGGGGAAAGAAATTGGGTAGCGTGTAAAATGAGCATCCAACCCGAACTCGCCCTGCCCCCATCAGGTGGGCCAGGTTAAAATCAGGGCTCATGTTTTACAAAGGGCAACACCTTCAGCATTTTCTTTGTGAAAAGGAGGCATCAGCTAGTTAGGACACAGAGCTTTCACTAGCTCCAATCTCTTCTGCATCAAAGGGGGCAGTGCTGCTCACATCTCCAAGGTACCATTGTGAACCATGAATCCATTTTGCTGCCATCACCTGACTTTCCTTCCCCGACCCCCCAATCATCCCATTGAGCAGAATTTCCATTACCTGGTAGAACCACACCACCCCCACTGACCAGAATTCCATTCCATGTCTTGATGTTAGTGTTCACCCCGCTCAGATGAAAATCTGGGGCACCCCCCTCTCCCCGCTGAGAAAATTTCCTTCCTTTGTTTCCCCATACCCCCTCTCTCCCACTTCCCTTCCCATACTCATCCTCTCCTCTCCTCTGCCTTTCCCCCATTCCATCACCTTCCCCTTCCCTCCTATCCCCTCTCCTTCCATCCAATCTCCTTCCAGGTAACTGCCACCTAGTCTCTAGGGTTGCCAGCACTCCCTGATTGTCCAGGAGTCTTCCGGAATTGAGGATCGATCACCCGGGCACTGCAAGGAGCAACCCTGGAGAAAAATCTACAAAGTCAGCAAAACTCTTCCCTTCCCCCTCCAGTGTTAGTAGGAGGGAGAGTAATGAGGAGTGGGCACAGTCCTTGTGTGTTGAGACGTCAGTTGCTTGGCATTCCTCCATTGGTCCTCCTGTCGCTGAAAAGGTTAAATAAAGGGGGATTTCCTCTGGGAAACCTATTGAATTACATAGAATTTTACAGCACAATACCCTATTTGGTTATGAATTTAGCCTGGGCAGATTAGGAAAGCCTAGGCAGGTGTCCAACTTCCATTTTAAAATCATTACAGTACTTAGATATTGATTTATATAAAAATGATATTGCCACTCATTGACTCCAATAACACTATATAATTATATAGGATTTTATAGTACAGAAACAGGCCATTCGGCCCAACAGATCTATGCCGGTGTTTATGCTCCACACAAGCCTCCTGCCACCTTACTTCATCTCACCTTATCAACATATCCTTCTATTCCTTTCTCCCTCATGTACTTATCTAGCTTCCCCTTAAATGTATCTATGCTAATCACCTCAACCACTCCATGTGGTAGCGAGTTCCACATTCTAACCACTCTGAGTTAAAGGTTTCTCCTGAATTCCTTATTGGATTTATTAGTGGCTATCTTACATTTATGGCCCCCTAGTTTTGGACTCCCCCAAAAGTGGAAATACCTTCTCTACATCTACGCGATTGAACCCCTCCTTAATTTTAAAGACCCCTATCAGGTCACCTCTAATTTTTCTCTTTTCTAGAGAAGAGAGCCCCATAATATTTTATCTAATGGCAGGAGTAATGATTTTGATGATCAGTTTTAGCGACAGTTGGGCCAACTTGCCTTATCCTCTTGCCAAAATGTATTTACTCAACTCTCAGGAGAGAGGATCCATCCTTTTAAGGCAGTAGGGTTATTCTCATTCCAACAAGATCAGTGCATGCACCTGTTTATCTATGCACCTCACGCTTTCTCCCAAGAGTGTTCAGTTTATCTTCTGGAAACATAAGGAGGAAGAACAAATGACCCTTCTAAGCAGCATTGTTTTTGGTCTCTTACACATTGAGGTGATGAATTGTTTAGGATTATTTCCATCTGTAGCACAGTGCAACTCTCCCCACATTCTGGATGATTTTCAGAGAGTCTCATCTAAAGAGAATCACGAGAAGCCAACGTAACACGACATGGTAACCTTATACACACTGAAAATCAAACCACCATCCTCATAAATTGGATCGAACGAATTGTCGATAGATGAGAATTCATCTGTGCCATTTTTTCATCATCTTTTGTCTCGTAAGATTCATGAGAAAATAACAGCAAACCTGAACAAAGTGCAAGAAGGCAACATGCTCTATCTTACAGGAAAATGTAACCAGTGAGTTTTCAGCTAACTATTTGGGTGAGATATCTCCTAGTTGTACCTCCATCCCGTGGTTTTTCCTTTTTTGTGTGAGTAAAGCTTCCCACATAACAATTTCTGGAGACAATTAATATTAAATGTGCCATGCTCTTATTAAATATAAATAACTAACAAAATGTGAGCTTCCTCACTGTAGCAAATTGGGCTTCGACTGGAGAAAGGGGAAAAAGAAAACACAATTTCCACTCCTGATTACTGTCTATTGTTTACTGCTGGAAGGCACGTATGTGTAGGTGTCAGATGGAAACAGGATGAGGTTTGACTACGATGCTTTCCCCAGTCAAATAACCTGTTGCCTATCTAGGCTTCTACGTCAAGAGTGGTAACTTGGGTTTGGTATTGAATGCTGGTGGTATCCATGAAACTCTACCCCAGCATGAGTTAGAACTATTAGGAAAAGAGGGGAAAATGAAAAAAATATATAGCTTTGCTCCCTCTCTCTTTATCATTATTTTCTTCCTATCTAGTTCCTGAAGAAACTGAAGCTCATGTATCTGTTGTACTAAAGAAAGAAGATCTTGCTGAGAAAATATAATCACAGTTACACAGCGTGTTGTGATGTGCTGCATACAAGACACTTCAGAAATGCAGCTTACCTCCTGATAAATATATTGTAGAGAATCTCCTGGCACATAATAATAATGGATACTGCATCTAGACAATGCCAAAAGTGGATAATATGATATTCTTTGCAGCACTGTGGGCTTCCTTGTGTAGGAGGATGAAGCATTGAATCATCAGACATGGCTCAAGTCCATGTATTCACTTGGGCAAAACACTTAAACAAATAGCTTTTAAAAAAGAAAAAAAAGAAAGACTTGCATTTATATAGTGCCTCTCATGACATCCCAAAGCACTTTACAGCCAATGAAGTACTTTTGAAGTGGAGTCACTGTTGTAAAGTAGGAAACACGGCAGCCAATTTGCGCACAGCAAACTCCCACAAAACAGCATTGTGATAATGACCAGATAATCTGTTTACTTTGTTAGGTTGATTGAGGGATAAATATTGGCCAGGACACTGGGGATAACTCCCTTGCTCTTCTTTGAAATAGTGCCACGGGATCTTTTACATCCACCTGAGAGATCAGACGGGGCCTCGGTTTAAAGTCTCATCCAAAAGACGGCACCTCCGACAGTGCAGCACTCCCTCAGCACTGCACTGGAGTGTCAGCCTAGATTTTTGTGCTCAAGTCTCTGGAGTGGGACTTGAACCCACAACCTTCTGACTCAGAGGTGAGAGTGCTACCCACTGAGCCATTGCTAACACAAAATTTAAGAAAATTTAAGAAAATCATCTTACTTCGGAACATTACAAAGATAAACACACTGAGGGTTATTTCGGCCAAATGGTGAAAAAAGGTGCTAAATGGGTGCTGTGCTAATAATAAATGCCTGTTTGAAAGTCTGGATTTAGCATGCAATTTTTTGGGTGATTGTTGATTATGATGATTTGTCTCCAGATGCTAACCAGAAACCTGCAGGTTTAGTACTCAAGTACTGATTAAATGCAATTTTCGTGGAGCAATTATATGCGGGCTCCTTGCACCCACTTCCACTGAAGGTGTGGAGTGCTCTGACTGGCACACAGCAGCACGTTGCACGATGGCTCAGGGACCGAGGGAGGGGGGCACACAGGTTATTGAATGCGGCACTAGAGGTCTTGGTGGAGGAAGTCCAGAGGAGCAGGGATGTCCTGTACCCACAGGGGGGAAGGACGCTGCCTTGCCCTCCTGTCTGTCTCTCCTACAGCAGCTGGTGCTGCTCTGCCTGGCCTCCTGTCCTCCTCCCATTCCTCAGCAGGACCAAAGGGGACCCCTAGCAAGGTGCCCATGACCAAGCACTCCCTTTTTCCTGGTGACTCAGATAAGATGGAGTCACACAGCACTTACTCTTTTTAGGTGAAGTCCTCAGAGAATTTCCAGAATAAATGTTGCTCGAGTGTTGGTGAAGTCTTGACAAAGTGTCCTAGAAAGCCTCCCGATGTGTTTTAGACATCGTCTTCACAGCTCCAGCAGCAATGAACATGAAATGGTGAGTATCCCTTTAAGTGGTCAGTATCCCTTTAAGTAGCGCTTGAAATCAACATCAATGCCGTGTTTATTCCCAAACAGCGGGTCGCTGTTAGGAGAGGCGTTAGTTGAAGCGCTAGCCATCAAAAATGCCATGCAGCCTCTTTAATGAATGCCAGTAGGCATTTTAAGTAGCATCAGCTGTTTAACCAGCCTCCGGGCGGCCATTCCTAGTGCTGGCTTCAACTCCTTTACCAAGATGGCGTCTTGTGCTAAACACGGGCTAAACCAGTGTTTCAGCTTAAAACCCCATTTTGGCCACCTCTTTACCTCTTTAGCGCCTAAAGTATTCGGCAAAAATCGCCCCAACTCACTTATAAACTGTTATCTGTCTCAAAGTGAATAGAAATTAAGTGAAAAGTATTTGTGACACAACACTAGCACAAGTCTTTCAGATTGTCCCATTGGATTGCATCCTGGTGTCCACTTTAACGTGCATGTAGTCAATTGCTGCCGGGAACCACCAAGGCACAAACATCCAGCTGTGATTCCTGACATGATTTGAGCAAATGGATGTAATGATGGCAAGCAAAGTCATCATTTTATTACAATTGGAAATGGTGCACTGGCCCAAGCTTTTGATACCACTTGCAGGGCAAAAACAGATGTCAGAAGTGTAACAGAGACGAGAACTATCACCTTTGATATTAGCAGCCAAGCTATATCAACAGTAATGCCTGGTGTCCAATGTACCATTTCATTGCACACTAACAGCTTTTCTTATTTAACCTCAAATATACTGATCTAATTAATCTGATTATTAAATATGGTTACCTTACAAGGTAAAACATTTATTTTTAAAATGTGACATGCTCTCTTTACTTTGCCTTTCCCCTCCACTTATTTTAGATTAAAACTATTTAAGAATTTACTGGCCCCCCTCCCCACACACCTCTACAACATAATCTAGGCTGATACTCCAGTGCAGTACTGAGGGAGTGCGGCACTGTCAGAGGTGCCGTCTTTCGGATGAGACGTTAAACTGAGGCCCCGTCTGCCCTCACAGGCGGATGTAAAAGATCCCATGGCACTATTTTGAAGAAGAGCAGGGGAGTTATCCCCGGTGCCGTGGCCAATATTTATCTCTCAATCAACATCACTAAAACAGGTTATCTGGTCATTATCACATTGCTGTTTGTGGGAGCTTGCTGAGCAAAAATTGGCTACCACGTTTCCTACATTCATTGGCTGTAGAGCACTTTGCGACGTCTGGTGGTCATGAAAGGCGCTATATAAATGCAAGTCTTTCTTTCTTTTACATGGGCATAATAGGAATTCACTAAAATAATCTAAGTCAAGTTCATCCATTTTGAAGAATCGCAAAGGATGCTCAGAATCACGTCAACTTATCTGGTGTAAAATATTTTATTATTTCAGTGAAAAGTACAACATCGAGCTGTCTAACACCAGCAATATTCTTAAAAGGACAACTCCTTCAGAAGACAAGGGAGTAGAAGTTTGTTAGAAGTGCTTAGACTAAAAATGGCTAAGTAGCACCACCTGAAAATCATCTAGGATGCACGCAAAATTTGTCCTTACTCCTCATTAAAATGATTGCAGTCATGATTCTTGTCTAAAAACTCAAGCTCATTGGTGTTACACTGAAAAGCTGGACCAATATCAGAGGCAGTTTAAACGCAAGTAATGATTGCCACAGGCTTTTTTTCACTACTTAAAGGGGAGGTTCATTGATGCCGCAGCACCTCATCCTCAGCATTGTTGGGTGTACAGCTGCCCTCAACAACCATAAGAAGAAGGACAAGGAGAAGTAGCACTTAATTGCAAATCTGGATGGCAGTTCGCCGCCCCAGGGAGAGAGCCTGGAGGTTTGCCAATGAAGCTTTGGAGGCATTGGTTTTAGCAGCGGAGAGAAGGTGGGTGGTCCTGTACCCGGCAACTGGCAGGAGACCCTCGCCACAAGTCTGCCGGATTATGTGGAAGGAGGTGACATGGGTGGTCAGAGTGTACCACAGCTTCGCACACAGATCAATGCACCACACCCCCAGCACTCACCCACCAACAATCTCTACCCACTAATACTCACACCCACATCTCACACCTTGCACACAATGACAGCTATTCAACTATGGCAGGCACAAGCGTCAGTAGTTATTAGAATTCATGTGATATGTGTGATATGTTTATAGATAAATGTATTAATTGTGTTTGGAATATTTTGTGGTCTCTCTCATTTCACCTTTGCGCCCAGGAGGACGCTGTGATATGGCATGAGACAGGGATTGTATGATGGGGATGTGGTAAGCTATGGGGATCTGGGGTTTCATTCATGTGAATCGGTATCTGATGAGCCAGTCACGGACAGCCTGTCTGGAAGGCCAATTATCTCCCTGCCTCCACCCTCCCTCCTGTTCTTCCTCCTCCCCATCCTCTTCCTCCTCGTCCTCCTTTTCCTCATCCTCCTCTGCCTCGTCGTCCTCCAGAGATGGTCCTGCAATCCGAGCTGGCAAGGGCTGCACCCTCCTGATGGCCAAGTTGCGGAGCATGTAGCAGACCACCACAAAATGGAACACCTGCTCCGGCGAGTACTGGAGAGCTCCTCCCGAGTGGTGAAGGCAGTGGAACCGTTGCTTCAGTAGGCCCAACCATCTTCAGCTGCTTCATCAATGACCTTCCCTACAACATAAGGTCAGAAATGGGGATGTTCGCTGATGACTGCACAGTGTTTAGTGCCATTCGCAACTCCTTAGATAATGAAGCAATCCATTCCCACATGCAATAAGACCTGGACCTGGATGACATTCAGGCTTGGGCTGAGAAGTGGCAGGTAACATTCGCGCCTCACAAGTGCCAAGCAATGACTATCTCCAACAAGCGAGAGTCTAACCACCGCCCCTTGACATTCAATGGCATTACCATCGCCGAATCCTCCACCATCAACATCCTGCGGGTCACCATTGACCAGAAACTTAACTGGACCAGCCACATAAATACTGTGGCAACAAGAGTAGGTCAGAGGCTAGGTATTCTGTGGTGAGTGTCTCACCTCCTGACTCCTCAAAGCCTTTCCACCATCTATAAGGCACAAGTAAGGAGTGTAATGGAATACTCTCCACTTGCCTGGATGAGGGCAGCTCCAACAATACTCAAGAAGCTCGACACCATCCAGGACAAAGCAGCCCGCTTGATTGGCACCCCATCCACCACCTTAAACATTCACTCCCTCCACCACCGGCGTACCATGGCTGCAGTGTGTACCATAACGAGATGCACTGCAGCAACTCGCCAAGGCTTCTTCGGCAGCACCTCCCAAATCCGCGACCTCTTCCACCTAGAAGGACAAGGCCAGCAGGCGCATGGGAACATCACCACCTCCAAGTCACACACCATCCTGACTTGGAAGTATATCACCGATCCTTCATCGTCACTGGGTCAAAATCCTGGAACACTCTCCCTAACAGCACTGTGGGAGTACCTTCACCTCACGGACTGCAGCGGTTCAAGAAGGCAGCTCACTATCACCTTCTCAAGGGCAACTAGGGATGGGCAATAAATGCTGGCCTTGCCAGCGACGCCCAGATCCTATGAACGAATAAAAAAAAAATATGGTCTGCTCGATGATGTTCCTGGTGGCAGCATGGCTCTCATTATCTGAGTGCTGGCCATGAGTGTTAGGGTTGCGGAGGGGAGTCATGACCCAGCAAATCCTGGCAAAGCCACATGCACACTCGTCCTGCTTCTCTCTGGTGATCGGGAAGCCAATGTAGTCCCTTCTCCTGCTGTAGAGAGTCTCAGTGACCTCCCGGATGCAGCGATGGACGGCGAACTGTGAGATGTTAGATATGTCTCCTGCTGCAGACTGGAAAGATCCACTGGTGAAGAAATTGAGGGCCACAGTTTCCTTGACTGCCACTGGGAGAGCCGTGGTTGCCCTGGTCTGAGGCTGGAGGTCTGGTTGCAGGAGTTGGCAGAGTACTGTGACCACCTGCTTGGTGAAGTGGAGCCTCCTAATACACTGCTCCTCAATTAATTGAAGGTAGAAGGTAGGAGAAGTGTTGTCGGAAGATGGAAAATTTGCAGGGCTACGGGGAAAGGGCGGGGGAGCGGGACTAGCTGAGGTGCTCTTGTAAGGAGCTGGCGCAAACCACACGGATTTCTCCTCCTTTGTGGTGAAGTGGATTAGACACTGGGGGGGCCTGGGTTTTCTATTGGGGAGCAGTAATGGGTGGAAAGCTTATTTTGAGATTACACATACATTTTAAATATGGCAGATTTTAACTTTGGCTTCTTTGAACTTGTTGTGTAATTTTATAATGATCGTACTGCTCCAACTTAAATATTTCTGGAGCACGTTTCATATCAATGTAACTGAAGGAAAAATGAGCAGCTGCCCTTTATGTGTTAGTTTTCTGATATTAATTTTAGTTTCTGTAGTTTGGAACAGATGTGGAGAAATAAAGAATAGAATAATACTTGTGTTTGTGCCTGGCCTTAAAGGGCCAAATTCAATACTGTTGTACCATGGAACTGGTGCTTGAATACCAACATATGTAAGAGCATTAAGGCAGCTATTGTTTTAAGTTATTTTAAACTAAAAAAGATGCATCCTAAACTTGTTACTGAAGTAGTTTTGCATCTCATTTCTGAAGGTTTAATCCTAGCCTGATATCCTAAGTAATGATTATTCAGGCCTGAAGATGATTTTCAATAATATTGGAGTGAGACTTCTAAAGCTAAAATGTTATTTTCATACATAAATACATGTCATTTTTGTCTCTCTAATTATCCAGAATTATCAAATTTACCTTATCTTAAATAAAATAAATATATCAGGCCATATGATGGCAAGAATTATTTTTGCTTTCTTATATTCACATTTCTTGCTGTTTGTAGGATGTTGCAAAATGGCTGCCACATTTGCCAACATAACAACAGCCACTGCACTTCAAAGAGTATTTCCTATTTCTGGGACCTGGTTGAAATCCAGGACGGGCCGATGGGATGAAATTCCCCTGTGTGTGTAAGGGTGCTATGTGAAATGAGCTTGAGCAGTCTCAATCCAGTTTCTAGTAGGCACAAAACTGCTCGCAATTTGTCACCAATTGGCAATGTCACTCAGAAAAGGTCTAAGGATGGTTGATGTGGAAAATGGAAACAAAAAATGCCACATTGGTGCAATGAGGATGCTTCTTCAGAGTTTGGGGCAGATGCATGTTGTTGGGGTAGAGTAAGAAGAGCTAATCTCTACATTTGGCTGTGCCACATCTGACCTTGATACTGACACTATAGAAAGTGCTCCATTCCTCAGCATTAACACCCCTCAGCTTGATGAGTACAAAAATGTTTTAAAAAGAACAAAACAATATTCGTTGTAATGCAGCTTGAGATATTTTGGTGTCAAAAGTGTGACACAAACACAAGTATTAATTTATTCTTTATTGCTCCACATCTGTTCCAAACTCAATCTTCATTCATTACGTTTGCTGTTCGTGATTTGTGTATCTCCAATTGTGTTGCATTTGAAGAGATCCTGGTCCTTTATTGTTTTTTGGTGCAGTCTTGTTCCTGCCAGTTGAACTGTTACTATTCAGAATAACATGGATTTACATCTTTGAATTTGTTGTCTGACAGGAATATAATGCAAAATCATTATGTTTTTTGTGTTCTGTGCCCTTGACTCCCTCATTGGTTTTGCATGCATCTGTGGAATAGCTCTGGCACAATTTTTGGTCTTTGTTTTCTATCCCTCTTGTTATCTGAGAGGAAAAGGAAATACATTTCATGAAGCTTCGCTCTGAAGGAATTTGACAAGTGCAGAGTTTCAGAGGCTGCCAAGATGTTTTCAGAAGTAATGTGGTGGGTGTGTCAGATAAAGCACAAGATTCAAACAAATCTAAACCAAAACAGTTACAGTATAATGTTGATTAGATTAGCAGATTGGGGGTTGAAGTGTATGATATTAGTAACCAAAGCATGAATAAATCTATATGAGATTTATTCACTACTTTAACAAAGGCATTAACCAACCCTGGTATCTTTGAAAAGTAATGAATAGATTGCATATAGATTCATTCACGCTTTGGTTACTAATATCAAACACTTGAACCCCAATGTGCTAGTACATAGGAATGTCATGCATTAACAGTTACTAATATTAGATTGAGCAATTTCAAACCAATTATGTTATAATCTACTTTCTACCAAAGATATTCAAATTCCTGTTCAATTCCTGTACATATCTGTATACCATAGCCAGGTGTACGTCACATTAGTAGATAAGAATCATCTGACTGGGTGGTAGGTAGGCATTAATCCAGATTCCTAGAATGTGTATTACAGTTCATCTGTCTAGATTACCTATGACATGATACAACAGTTGTAGGCCAGAACATGGAATACAAAGACCAACATCGTGATCCTGATGTGAGTGCTGCCAGGATCACATCACACAGGTCTCTCTGCTGCCAGCAGAGTGGGAAGCTGGGCTCACTGGATACTGCAAGCCCACTCATCCATACACTTTAAATAAGCTCCAGCAGGATGTGGGAACAGATGCGGGAGAAGATGGCACACTTTGAGGTGTACCAAACAGATGGCACAAGATTCCATGCCACAAATCTGTTTTGCAGCTACTGCTCACCCATGCCAAGCCCTTCAAACAATCTTACAGCTCTGTCACAGCATATGATGTCCACCTAAACCTCAGCGGGGCAGACAGCCAAGTTGCAATGTACAGAGGAAAGTTTTGCCATATGTACATGTTCAAACATCAATGTATTGAAACACAACTTCGTGCAAAATCATTCACAGACACACAGGTTGGCTCATAGCTTGGGCACATGCTTGTCACTGTGAATGTGCTCCTTCAACTTCCAACATCTCAAGACAACTTTTCTACTTGCACGTCAAGGTGGCATAAAATTCAACAGAATAGGTCCCAACTGGAGTTAGGCTCACAAACCGCAGGTCACCCTGGACCTCCCAGTATGCAAGAACATGGAGAGAATAGAGAACAGTGAAGACAGCAGACCTCTTGTAATCATAATTATTATCTGTGAATTCAACTGTCTGTGAAAAGTTGCGACTGACAATTGGAGATAATAGCCTTCATCACTGTACTGACAATAGCAGTGATGTGATTTATTTTCATCTACATTTGGAAAGAATTGAAAGATATGACTACTATTCTGCAATGAAGGTTGGCGTGTGGTAATAGTGAAGAGTGGTAATAAAGACCAATAACTGGAACTGCAAGAGATTCTGGTTCAACTGACAGATTCTGTCAACTTCGAAATGTGAAAAACACAATGAGTGATGGGAGATTCTGAGATAATAGAGAAAATAAAGATAATCATGGGACTAAGATGCTTGGAAAAGGTATAGAAAACAATAGCCTAGCAATTACTGTCAAGAGTTAAGCCTGACATTGGCAGTAATGGTACAGTATGAACCAGTAATATCAAGAGTGCCCATTAGTTTGCACATCTCACCTGTGTCTTGCATTGTCGGACATTTCTGGTGTTTATAGTTGTAGTCTGAGTACTGCTGAACTCTGGATATCCAGGTGGTTGTTGCCAGCTGATGATCTTGTTATCTCAGGAGTGCCCCATATTCCAAAGGTAGTATATTGCACATCCAAAGCAGTGCTAGCCCTCACATAGAATGTACGTTGCTGTAGAGACTGCAGTCTGTGACCTGATCGTCATGAGCAATGATTGCATAGGGTAGTTAAAGCTGCTGCATATTTTAATAAAAACTTTAAGTGATTGGCATATTATTGGATTCAGTGCTACACGAGCAGCACCAGCAAGAGCAGGAAAGGGTTGAAGGTGTACTGTAGTGTCCCACTGCTCCACTATACAGTGGGGCTCCTGTATGAGACAAAGGCTACCTGATAATAACAGTACAGATGTGTCTAATGAGGTTGAGATTTGGCAAGGAGTCAGTGCTAGAACTGTGCCATCTCCTCCAAGGAGACAACATTTAACACCTATACAACACTGCTAGTCGGCTGCAAAAATCAGTGTGGCCCACAATTTTACGCATCAGGCTTCTTCTAAACTAGCACTGGGGACCTTCACAATGCTAGCCTGTTTTCTGTCCATAGATATCGGTAAGTCATAATTATATTATTCAGCAGGTACAACAATATAATTTTGGTCATCAATGGCCAACAGCAGAAATATGAAAGGCCAACATAATCTTATGGAACAGCTGGCTTTTCCAGAGTTCAAAGGTCATTGAGTCCACCTACGTTGCCATTCAGGCCCTATACATAATGCTGAACCCTATATGACAGGAATTGGATTCTGTTCTGTCAATATGGACATAGTATGCAACCACCTGCACAGAACCATAAAGGTTGCCTGCTTCCCCGGAAGCTCCCAGGTGCTTTCATTTAAATATCTTTCCCATCTTATTCAAAGAGGAATGAAGAGTTAGGGATACCAAGGCTACCCTTTGTAGCCATGGCTTATGATAATCAAATACCAACCATAGACAGAAGCAGAGCACAGATACAACAAAGCTCATGATAATACCAGAATTATTATCAAACATTTCATTAGGATCATGAAGCATCACTTCACATGTCTAGATCCACAAGATTTCAAGATAATTACAGATGAACAAAACTATTTGGCTCTTCTTAATTCATCCATTCAGAGATTCATAGTCATAGAGTCATAGTCATAGAGTCATACGGTACAGAAGGAGGCCATTCAGCCCAGCGAGTCTGTGCCGGCTCTCTGTAGAGCAATCCAGAGATCCTAACATTCAGCTGTTAGAGCATCCAATTCAATTGTTTCTTAAATGATTTCCAGGTTTTTGCCTTCACTACTCTATCTGAAAGTTTTCCATTGCTTTTATGTGCTCAGAACTGTACTATGTAACTATGGTCTAAGGTATGAACAAGTTCAACATTACCTCCTTGCTTTGTATCCTATGCCTCTAGATGTAAAACCAAGGATTCCATTTGCCTTTTCATGGCCTTATCTACTTGTGGTGCCACACTTAATGGCTTGAGTCCTTGCACACCAAGCTACTTCTGCTTTTCCACTTCATTTTAAATCTTCCAATTTAAGGTGTACTCCCTTCTTCTATTCTTGCTTGCAAAATATTTTGGCCCAGATTTTGAGGTCAGCAGAGAAGTGACTGCGCTCGCCGCTAACCTCGAAGAAAGCTGCCCACAAACATTTAGCGGGCTCTGTAGCGTCGATTTTATCTTTCCCGACATTAATTTAGTTCCGGCGCCATCTATAGGGGATCTCTAGCGTTCAGCAAAAGTGATGTCATCAAGCAGGCTAAGTTGCCAATCACATTGAACAATTCTCACAGACAGCAAACCAGGAAGTAAAAAGCAGGTTTTATCATTCACTTTTTAATAATTTGACAGAAAGCAAAATAAAGATTGGGACATACACAGGGATTAAGGTAGAAGCTGAAATATCGTAAACAAACTTTGAAAAAATAAAATAAAAATTATTTTTTATTATTTTAAAAATCTATGGAATTGTTATCATGGAATTTTTAAAGGGGACAAAAATAATCTAAGCTAATTTTAAATGTAAGTGAATGTTTAAATCATTTAAAAAATTTGATTTTAACATTTATTTTAACCCTTACACTGGTAAAAGTAGGTCATACGCCTGCTTTTACCAGGCGTAAGGGTTTTGTGGGTGTTCACTGGGCAGTAGTTGGGCAAATAGCCCAACTTTGTGCCAGCGGAAGTGAATTCACAGCAAATGCATACAATCTGTCAAGGAGAAACTCGACAGGTTGCAAGTTCCGGGTTTTTGCGCATGTGCATCGCATACAGGAACCCGAGACTTGTGGGGCACTTACAACGGTGTACGCCGTCATAGGCCCCATAAAATCCGGGCCATTAAATACAACAGCCCAACACAGACCCTTGTGGATCAAGACTCGCTGGCCCTGAATTTCCGATCGGAGGCTTCCTGCGTGCGGATGCCTCCGATCGGAAAAAATCTACGCACTTACCTGCCGGCTCCATAGGTCCCGAGACTTGCGATCCTGGGCCTCTGCTCTACGAAATGCGCAGCGGCCCAGGTATCCCAGGGGCGCATGCGGTTCGCAAGCGTCCCTGGGATCACGTGGGCCATGGGGAACCAATCAAAGAAGGGAATCCCCATTTACACTTTTGACAGATCTCTAAGCATAGATCTGTCAAAAGTATGAATGGGGATCACTTAAAAAACAGTTAAACATTAAATATATTTTTTTAAATCACGTATTTAAAATTAGTTAAAATTACATTAAATTAAATATTTTAAACAAAAATTTAATTTTTTGAAAAAAATAATTAATGTTTTTTATGGGGCTAAAAATAAACTTCCCTTTTTTAAAAGTATTTTTAAATTATAAATGAGTGAAAAAAAATTATTTTTTAAAACTCTTATGCTGGTAAAAGCAGGCCTTAAACGGGCGGAGGTTCTGCAGAAAGCGGAACTCTCCACCCGCAGAGGCCCTTCTCCCGGGCAGGCGGATGAGCTGTCAAGAGGATTCTTGACAGATTGGAAGTGCCGGGTTTTAGCGCATGCGCTTCATGCCTGAAACCGGCACTTGCGAGGCCCCTACGGGTGTGTACAGACCTCGTACGCACCCGTGGGGGTCGGAAAATCCGGCCTACTATCTTTCCATTCCTACAAACTTTCATTCTACCTTTTATTTTATGCCCTCCAACCATCTGCCTATCAATGAGTAGGGCAAAAAGGAAGCGTCAGACTAGCTTAGTTGGTAACATCCTCAACTCTGAGTCAGAGAGTTGTAGATTCAAAGCTCAGTGCAGAACTTGAGCACATAATCTAGCCTTACACTTCAGCACAGTACTGCGGGGGTGCTGCATTGTAGGAGGTGCTGTCTTTCGAATGAAATGTTTAACCAAGGCCTGTTTGTCTGTTCACATTGATATAAAAGATCCCATGGTACTTTTTCAAAGAAGAGCATGAAGTTCTCTTATTGTCCTGGTTACCATTCATCCCTCAACCAACACCACCAAAGCAGATTAATTTTCATCTCATTTCCATTTGAGGGAACTTGCTGTGTACAATTTAGCTGCCACGTTTGCCTACAGAACAAAATGATTACACTTCAAAAGTAATTTATTGGCTGTAAAGCACTTTGAGATATCCCGAGGATGTGAAGGGTGCTACATAAATACAAGTTTTCTTTTTTTCTAACTCTTTGGTCACATTCCTCTAATTCCACGTGCCATTGGTTATGTCATTAGTTATGTGGTACCTTATCAAATGCTTTTAAAAAATTTATATAATTCACATCCAGTGTGTTTCCCTTATCTATCCCCTTTATTTCTTTGAAGAATTCTATCAAATCGATCAAGTCTGATCTGCCCTTTAGAAATCTATACTGACTGGTCCTGATTAATTCATGTTTCTCCAAGTGCTTAGTAATTGCATCCTGTATTATAGACTCTAAAACTGGGGTTTTTTCATTTCTACACTCGCCAGCCTGTGATTTTCTGCCCAATAAAGTGAATGGGTAGAGAATCACTGGCTGGCGATCACAGAGGCATCAATTCCCGGAAAAGTAATTAACCAACAACTGAAGCAAGACTAACTGGTCTATAATTCTCATAAATTAAACATTCTAAGAACTCGATTGCCCCGCATGTTGTAAGCACAAGTACTCTTTATTCTTAAGCAATAGTACTTGCATATTTCTCTAAACACAGAACACGTACCAGTCATATTACAGTTTCTCTAGCTTAAGACATTTAGAAGAGATTGGGCTCCGAGGAGGTGATCTGTAAAACAGAATAGGTTCACCCCATTGTAATTTTCTTCTACATACCAGTTGCTTAATAGCTCCTGGACTTGTGCACAGACAAAATTACAGACCAAAAACCTGTGCCAATAGGAGTAAAACAGAGGAAACTCCAAAATCATGTTGAATGGAGCCAAGCTAAGGCTGGCAATGTGCCCACATACAACTCTCTTAAATGTCCACTGAGAACGTACACACTTATTTTCACTGTTCTTTTTTAATCCAATTTACATATTTAGCTTTAGGCTCCTAACAGTCAAAAGGGAAAAAAACACTCATTTTTGAAATTATGCAGATTAAGCTCATTTGTTTTCATTTGTTCACTGTCAACGAGGAGGGGAACATTGGATCCTTAGAGCTTTCTAACTAAATAAATAGTTAAATTAAAGCCTGTAGTCTGTAAAGAAAGACATTTCTGAGTATTAGAATGCATGTTGTTTTTCCCAGAGAATGGTCCAGGATCTTATTCCAGCTGACACTTCCCTTTCTTCAAACTGCGTCTAACATGAGATATGGAAATACCGCTGATATTAGGATTGCTGTTTAAAAGCTGGCTAACAAGCTTTAAGACTTTCAGTTGCGGACTTCATACTGACTCGACAGCAGTTCATAAAACAAGCAAAAGCCTAATTAGAATCAATGGGAATCAGGGTGGTAGCACCAGACGGCATCAACCATATTCTAAGCAGTGAAATCAGCACTAGCATTGGCTTTGATCCTAATGAAGCTGCAAACCTGAACCCCAGCTGATTCACTTTTCAATTTTATTTTATCAAACATATTGGTATTAACGAAAACAGACATTACCACAGAGATTTACCTTCTGCTTTTCAAAGCACAAATCCACAGTGGGATAAGATGCTATGGAGTAGTTATTGTACAAGGGAATAAATAAGCATGGAATAAAAATGAGGCAAAAATAAGAAACAGGACTTGATCCAACAGTAAGCAATCGGTTTATCCAATTTTGGACAAAATCTTCTCTTCTCCTCTCTTTGCATCATCAAGATTATAAACTCCTTAAGAGTCCTGCACGCTATTGTCTTGCTTCACTTCCTACTTTCCACACTTTACCATAGTAGGATTAGCAATTAGGTAAGCAATGCTTGTGTATAGTTCTTTTTTTAACAAAACATGCTCGTTGAAGGTAGTGTAGCTCTGCTCTAGCTCTCCTTTAGTACTGCTGTGTAGTATCATTGTCAACATGTGAAAAGACCTGCACTATGTATAGGCCAATTTAGTGTGGTGCATTGTGCTGATTGTTTTCACTGCAGAACGTAAACTCAGTTATAAAACAAATAATAAAATGAAAGTAAATATCAGTGCTGAGTGCAGTGTGATTCTACAGATGCAGTGCCACACAATGCTATTACCAACTGTGCATCAGTAATTTGGTGAATTCACAGTAACAAACACAGTGGCCCAGAAATTGATCTCGCTCTGTTCCCGCGTGGGTAAGCCTTCCCCGCGATGTCTCACCTCGCTTATGCTTTTTCTGATCCAGCTCGCACGAAATTGATGTTCCAGACATCAGCTGTGCTGGGCTTGCGTATCCCAGCGGCGCAGTTAATTCGTGCGAGCTGTGGGATCACGTGACTCAGTTAGAGCCAATGGCAGCACACCATCTTCCATTCATAAGTCTCACAGCATAGCTGTGAGACTTATGAATCTTACACCCCCCCAAAATAACAGCTAAACCTCAATTAAATTTAAAAAAAAACCCATCACATTAATAAAATAAGTATAGTTAATTAAATTAACCATTTTAAATAAAAAATTAAATTTTTGAAAAAATTTAAAATCTTTTAAAAAGTTATAAAAATAAACTTACCTGTCTTTAAAGTCTATAAAAAAGATATACCTGTAAAAAAAAATTCAAAAAAATACTTAATTCACTACTTACCTTCTTAAAAGCGGGTCTTACTCCTCCTTTTTCCATTTCCAAAATCTTCCCTACTTACCTGCGCGTCCACAGCATGAAGTGCACAGCGTGCGCGCAGCCTGTAGCGCGCACGCGATGCACTCAGGCCCCGCCCCCTTTTTGGAAGAGCAATTGCCGGTTTTCAGCGCATGCGCAGGGCATGCAGAAAACCGGCAATTGGAGTGGGAATACGCGAGAGTACGCAGTGCGTACTCTCGCGTCCCGGGATCAATTTTCGGCCCATAGTTATTATCATTATGAGTGCATCAGAAAGGTCTCACGAAGAGATTATCACCTGGAATTTCTGTTTCCCGCCATAACTTTGCTGAAATATCAGCAGTATTCCTGGAGAAATGGAGTAAACTGCCTTTTACACAATTTCTCAGCATTTTCTCTGATCTTCCGCTGAAGTTATGACAGGAGATGGAAATTCTCCCTCTATAGACATAAAACAAATCCAATATGTTTTTTTTTATTCCCTGGACATTGATGACTGCAGTCTTCTAAACTTTGCCTAAATGCCAATCAAAAAATGCATTTTAAATTTAGAAGTTATGAAGAAAAATGATTAGAACAAAGTGACAATATTATTTTTAGCTGTGCCAACTTTCTGTGTTAAACAAATGAAGATTAGTATGGCATCATTAAAATTAGATTCCACTGGAACCACAAGTATTATTGGCCCTGAAATTCCGTTCTCTACGGGTGAGTACGCGCTGTGTACTCACCTGTAGGGCCAACGGAAGTGCCGGTTTTGCGCATGCACTGCGCATGCGCTGGAAACCGGAACTTCTGCTCTCTTGAAGGAAGGGGTTCACAGGTCAATCGCGTGTGCCGGAGAGGCAGCGTGTACGCATCGAACTTCTGTTTTTTTCTCAGTTGATGCAGTGCGGGTAAGTCTCTAGCAGCTGCGCGTGGAAAAAGCAGGCGCAAGGCCTGCTTTTAACAAGGTAAGAGGTGAAGAAAGTAAAAGTAAAACATTTTTTCCACAGGTTTATCATTTTAAAATACTTTAAAGAAAGGTAAGTTTATTTTTAGCCCTGTTAAAAACTTTAATTATTTTTTTCAAAAATTTATATTTTTGTTTAAAGTAGTTAATTTATGTAATTTATAGTTATTTTAAAAATGTGATTTAAAAAAAAATTATTTGAAGTTTTACTTAGGTTTTGGGGCCGATCTCTATTCATAGATTTGAGAGGTCTTCCTGTCAAATCTATGAATGGAGATTCCCTGCTCCGATTGGCTCCCCATGGCCCACGTGATCCCAGGGACGCTGCGAACTAGCTTCGCCCCTGGGATACGCAAGCACTGCACACCGGCAGCTGGAGCAGGCACAGGAACGGAATTCTGCGCGGGCCTAGAGCATAACGGTAGGCGCGCTTCTTAAGTGCCGGTCGGGGGCTTGCACCCGCGGGAAGCCTCCGAGCGGAATTTCTGGGCCATTGTTTTTTCCTGGAAAATGTGCAGCTAATAACTTTGATATTAATTCAAAAAGATTGAATATATGCATAGAAATGTCAGCTTTTCACCCCCTTTGTGTAACCATCCTATGTTTCTATTCACATGCAGACAACTGAGTCTTACAGAAATCCCTGTGAGAAAATCCTTTCGGAATCAAACATCCATTTTTAAAGCATAAAAAAAAGAAAAATAAGTAGAATTATTCATTCTCAGAGAAAGTGTGTTCATTCTGAAAAGATAAAAGAAGGGATCTGTCTCTTTGTATTTTTCAGACTGATGGGTTTATGTCAATGTAGACAATGTCAGCTTAATGGATTAAGTAAGAACATATCTTACAATTCTCTCCTGATACGTGTTCTGATGATAATACCACATTGATCTATAAATTACATAGATCTGCAGATCAGATTTTTGGATGTAAGAGCTTTCTTTGTCCTAACTGATAGATTCCTGTGGCAAATCTAATTGTATCTTACCTGGTGGCCAAAATTAAAACAATTCCAAAGTACAATGCAGGCAAGTGAAAATAAAGAAGTGAACAAGGCCCCACAATGGAAACCCAGCTCATCAGCACACTTTACTAATATAGTCAGGCTCCGTAAAAAGTGATCTTTCCTTACTTCAACTATAAATTTGTAAAAATTTTATTTTTGATTAACCAATATAGAATGAAACTTACACTGATATTGATGAGAGGGAACAAAATGAGTTCTTATTTAAATAAACTTACATACGCTTTATTCTCACGTAGAGCAATTAAATTATACAGACAGAAAATGATAAACTACCTTGTGAGCCATCATGTGGTGAAATTACATAGACTTCCCCGACGACAGAAGTTGCTGGTTTATTGGTCATTTTTTTCCCCCTCTTTCAGCTATAGCTGCAGCAAGCTAGGTGAACCAGTCTGTTAGTGAGCCTCCTGAGTGACACACTCCCGGACAATTCTATCTGTTTCTACCTGTCATAAATAATCTCACCATTAGCCTTCCTTTCAGTTTTCCACTTATTGCCTTTCTACCAGACATGTCTAGTTCTCAGCGATGCTTTTAAATGCACTGGAATGGCCTGGGCAACCTCTCTTTTTTGAAACTGGCAGGAAGCAAAATTCATGAGTCAAATTCTGATGATTACTAAAAGGACTGCATTATACAAGTCTAAGGAGCAAGGCTGGGGTCATAAATATAAGCCTATGGGTCATAAATATAAGATAGTCAGTAATAAATGCAATAAGGAATTCAGGAGAAACTTCTTTACCCACAGAGTGGTGAGAATGTGGAACTCGCTACCACATGGAGTATTCACTATATATATTAATGATCTAGACGAGGGAACTAGATGTAATATCTCCAAATTTGCAGATTACACAAAGCTGGGTGGGCGTGTGTGCTGCGAGGAGGATGCCGAGAAACTCCAGTATGATTTGGACAGGTTGGGTGATTGGGCAGAAGCATGGCAGATGCAGTATAATGTGGATAAATGCGAGGTTATCCACTTTGGTGGCAAAAACAGAAAGGCAGATTATTATCTGAACGGCAATAGATTGGGAGAAGGGGAAGTGCAACGAGACCTGGGTGTCCTTGTGCACCAGTCACTGAAGGTAAGCATGCAGGTACAGCAGGCGGTTAAGAAGGCAAATGGTATGTTGGCCTTCGTAGTGAGAGGGTTTGAGTACAGGAACAAGGATGTCTTGCTGCAGCTGTACAGGGCCTTGGTGAGACCACACCTTGAGTATTGTGTGCAGTTTTGGTCGCCTTATCTGAGGAAGGATGTTCTTGCCATGGAGGATGTGCAGAGAAGATTCACCAGACTGATACCTGGGATGGCAGGAATGACATACGAGGAGAGATTGGGTTGATTGGGCTTATACTCGCTGGAGTTTAGAAGAATGAGAGGAGATCTCATTGAAATTTATAAAATTCTAACAGGGCTAGACAGACTGGATGCAGGAGGGATGTTCCCGATGGCGGGTGAGTCCAGAACAAGAGGTCACAGTCTAAAGATAAGGGGTAAGCCATTTAGGACAGAGATGAGGAGGAATTTCTTCACCCAGAGAGTGGTGAACCTGTGGAATTCTCTACCACAGAAGGCAGTTGAGGCCAAGTCAGTAAATATATTCAAGAAGGAGTTAGATATATTTCTTAAGGCTAAAGGTATCAAGGGATATGGGGAGAAGGCAGGGACATGGTACTGAGTTTGGATGATCAGCCATGATCTCATCGAATGGCGGAGCAGGCTCGAGGGGCCGAATGGCCTACTCCTGCTCCTATCTTCTATGTTTCTATGTTTCTATGTTGAGGCGAATAGTGTCGATGCATTTAAGGGGAAACGAGATAAGCACATGAGGGAGAAAGGGATAGAAAAATATGCCAATAGGGTTAGATGAAGTAGGGTGGGAGGAGGCTCGTGTGGAGCATAAACACCAGCACAGACCAGTGGGGCCGAATGGCCTGCTTTTGTGCTGTATATTCTATGTAACTATGTAACTTCTACAGTCAGTACGGCTGCGGTTGTTAACGATGCTGTAGCCATTTCTGTTATTATCAGCAGCATCAGTGTTTTGAAACTGTGATGTGAGCAAATGGCCAGGCCAGTTGAAAACACAACATGAATTGTAGGGAACTAAATGGGAGAAGCACGCACAACAAGATGTGGACAATGAAAGCAACACGTTATAGCAAATGTAATATTTAAACAACGTATGAGGCCTAAAAACATTAAGGAGGAAGCAAAGGCAGAGGGAAGTGCCGCAGTAAATAACAAGCAACAATTCCCACATTGCCAAGCACGATAGCTGAACTTTTTGATTTCCAGGTTTTATTTTTGATCCCTGTATTTAGTTGAAAAGAACAGGTGAAATCAGCCATGAGCAAATACGCGCTTTATCGGGTGAAAAATAAAACACAATTTCGATCAGACAACTTCAGGTTTAATCAGATTTAATCAGCAGAACAATTTTGGAAGGAAAAAATAAAATAATTTCAGAAAACAGTATTTGCCGACAACGGCATTCACAAAGTATTGACCCTAGAAATTCACAGGGTGGCACATCTCGGTGTAAGCTCCAAGGTGAACTCGCCCCAGACCTCTGCCGCTGACCCTGCCAAAGTTCATGAGGTCGGGGGGGGAGGTCCTGTAATTTAAATGTCTTCAACAAGCAAGGGGTGTATCTGAGGTGCCCCTCCCAAATAGAGTTCAGAAGATCTGGCGGTAGAATCCCGGACTGGCATGGAGAGAGGTTCTACGTCATTTACAAATTTTTAAAAGAAAAATCCTAAATGTTTCACTTGTGAAGCAGAAAATAATGCAGTGTTTCTATTTCTAAAGTTCCCACATCAGAAGGGGAAGTTTGAGGCACATGCTGCAGTCTTCTGCTGGTTATGTTGAATGCACTTCATGGCCATGAAATTCCTGAAATTGGGCTTGATTTCCACTGAGGCACACCGAGGACATAATGGGCAGAACTCCCCCTCCCCCTCCCCCTCCCCCGCCAGCCATGCTCCCCTTGACATGTGGGCAGAAAATTCACCCATGCCACCCCCCCACCCCCAACGGAATTTAAAGGGGCATTGCAAATAAGGACGAATCCAGGTGGAACCAGGTTCGGCCCCAAATTCCTGACCCTTCCTGGGCAGAAGTCTTGCTTTCCATCCTCTACGGGCCCAGGAATTTCAAGGGCCATGATTTTATTTTGCTCTTTTAGGCGCTTTGGATCCTTGTTATACTCTGCAGCAAGGAACTATAAGGTCAGGAGTATAACGTCATCAAGGAGAGAAATTAAGTCTAACTGGAGGAGATGGACAGGAAATATCTTACACAAGTACTTTCATGAATAATCTCTTTCTTCAAGCGTAAACAGCACAAAGCTGCATGGAGGTAGTTAATTAATGAATAGCAGCTCCTCCATCACTAATAGAGCTTCTGCATTACAGCCTTAGTCCAAACATAGACAAAGGAGCTGAATTCCAGAGGTGAGGTGAGAGTGACTGCCCTTGACATCAAGGCAGCATTTGACCGAGTGTGGCATGAAGGAGCCCTAGTAAAACTGAAGTCAATGGGAATTGGGGGGGAAACTCTCCACTGGCTGGAGTCATACCTAGCACAAAGGAAGATGGTTGTGGTGATTTAAGGTCAATCATCACAGCCCCAGGACATCGCTGCAGGAGTTCCTCAGGGCAGTGTCCCAGGCCCAACCATCTTCAGCTGCTTCATCAATGACCTTCCCTCCAATATAAGGTCAGAAATGGGGATGTTCGCTGATGATTGCACAGTGTTCAGTGCCATTCACAACTCCTCAGATAATGAAGCAGTCCATGCCCGTATGCAACAAGACCTGGATGACGTTCTAGCTTGGGCCGATAAGTGGCAGGTAACATTCGCGCCACAGAAGTGCCAGGCAATGACTATCTCCAACAAGTGAGAGTCTAACCACTGCCCCTTGACTTTCAATGGCATTACCATCGCCGAATCCCCCACCATCGACATCTGGGGGTCACCATTGATCAGAAACTTAGCTGGACCAGACACATAAATACTGTGGCAACAAGAGCAGGTCAGAGGCTAGGTATTCTGCGGCGAGTGTCTCACCTCCTGACTCCCCAAAGTCTTTCCACTATCTACAAGGCACAAGTCAGGAGTGTGATGGAATACTCTCCACTTGTCTGGATGAGTGCAGCTCCAACAATACTCAAGAAGCTTAACACCATCCAGGACAAAGCAGCCCACTTGATTGGCACCCCATCCACCCCCTTAAACATTCACTCCCTCCACCACCGGCATACCGTGGCTGCAGTGTGTACAATCTACAAGATGCACTGCAGCAACTCGCCAAGGCTTCTTCGGCAGCACCTCCCAAACCCGCGACCTCTACCACCTAGAAGGACAAGGGCAGCAGGCGCATGGGAACACCACCACCTCCAAGTTCCCCTCCAAGTCACACACCATCCTGACTTGGAAATATATTGCTGATCATCATCGCTGGGTCAAAATCCTGGAACTCCCTTACCGCACTGTGGGAGTACCTTCACCACACCGACTGCCGTGGTTCAAGAAGGCGGCTCACCGCCACCTTCTCAAGGGCAATTAGGGATGGGCAATAAATGCTGGCCTTGCAAGCGACGCCCACATCCCTTAAACGAATAAAAAAATGTTACTCCTCTGCTACCCCTTTCCTAGCTTACTTCATACGTGCAAAGGAGCTCTTAAACCAATGGCTGCTGTGGAGAGGAATCTTCTGCAGAAGATCCTTATAACTGCTGAACACACAGAGATTTCACGGGTCAGGACAAAGATGAACATTTTATGCACAGCTCTTGCATATGGATGTAAACAAGCGAGGAAGCTACATTTGCTTTTACATCGTTTTTATATTCTTGCCAGTGTTTGTGCACCAAAAGGAAAACAGACATCTTTTGTTCTGTGTTCCCTAGCTTGACCCAGTTGATTAGTTTTTAATTATGCGAAGGATAGTAATGGTGATTGGATCCTGCATAGATATACCCATACTGCTAATGAGGAGTACAAGCTGACAAAAGAAATAGATGAAATGATGAGAGAGTAACAGAGAGATACCTGCATGATTCCTGGAGACCAATCAATTCTAATGGCAGTAATTACAACACAGTCTGCCACTTATTCCTCAGCCTTCCATGTTGACACAATTCTAATATCAGATACAGTGAAAAGTTGAAGGGGGAAAAAAAAAGTCCGATTCTAGCAATGAAACCAGGGGGTCTTAAAAATTGACAACGGATTTTAAAAATGTCAGAAATTTGAATTCCTTTCCCATTCACTCCAAGTGGGAACAAGGAAATCCTCCTTGCTTTAATGTGGTCTTTCTGTTCCTTTTGACAGCATCCAGTACTTGTCAAGCGTTCCTGTATTGCAGACTATCAAAGATTAAACACAGATGGGGAGAAATTCCCCTCGAGGGCCATTTGGGCGGCTAAGTCAAAAATGTTTGAAAAGTTAACACCAGGCGCTAATCTTTTCAAACATTTGAGAAATTCCCATTTTTTGCTCCAAGAGGGAAGTCGACATTAAATCAAGCGCTCCACTTGCCTCTTGGAGCACAAGAGACGGGGAACGTCTGATCCGGGGCGATGTGCTCAGCAGCGCCACGTGTGGCCACGCGTGGTACTGCCGTGTTGCAGGGGCTCTTGGCTCTTCCCTCAATTAAAGGGAAGGGCTCCCCGCTGCGAGCTCTGCCTTTTTTTGGCATCTGCTGGAGCAGGAGCAGGAGTGCCGCGCGATCAGCCCGGCACTCAGAATTTGTTTTTTAAATCGCCGATTTTTTTCATATCGGCCAGCCACCGCGCCTTTAAGTTGCGCCTCGCGAGCGGCCGGCCTCACTGTTCGCGACCCCTGCAGCAGTCGGTAACATCGCCCGGCGCTGCTGTGGGGCGTGAGGGGGAATTTTTCTCTCGAGGCGCTACCAGAGCGCTGCTCCCAGAGATGACGTCATGATCTCCAGACGCAGAAGATCGGGGCGGTACCCGTTAGCGCCGCTGCTAACCTCCCGCGGATTTCGCGGGAGGCGCGGTTATTGCCTCGGGGGGGGGGTGGGGTGAGACAAAAAGCCATTTGCGCCCCGTTAGCGCCTCCCATCGGAGGCGCAAACTCGGGTAATTCCGCTCCAAGAGTGTGGCCACCAGGGCCCAGCTTGAGAGTGAAAGAAAACTTGCTCGTTCCAACAAATCTCTGGGAAATGTTAAAAACAGAGATAGCTGGACATCGTAAGCAAAATTACTTTTCATCTCTTAGATGTAATAGTTTAGCTGGAATGAGCAGGTTTTCTTTCACTCTCAAGCTGGAACTTGGTGGCCACTCTCTGTCTTTGATAGTCTGCAATACAGGAACACCTGACAAGTACTGGATGCTGTCAACAAGAACAATAATGCCACATTAGAGCAAGAAGGATTTCCTTGTTCCCACTTGTTGTGAATGGGGAAGGAATTCAAATGGCAAACCATAAGTTGCCACACTGTAAACCTTTGAACCTTTAAACCTTACACAGCAGCCTGGGAAAATCTTTCTATAAGATTACTGTGTCCACTAGTTTAAATAAGGTGTTAACCCATTTACTTTAAATAGATTAACACTGCTGTTAAAATAGTAAGCAAAGTAATTTAATTCGAACGTATTAAACACACGTTAATATTGAACAGTTTAATTCCTCGGCTACATTCTATAGAGCAGAAAATCATACGAAAACAGTAAGTGCACAGTGAGGAATGAATTTGAAGACTGAGATAAGAAATGGCTTGTTTTCTATCTATATTACTGAAACTTAGCAGAACAGAATGTGACGTGAAAGCACAGAAAAATGTTAATGGAAAATAACATGATGGGGCGGGTGGTGAAAGAGAGAACATCGAAAATACTCTATTGTTGATAGAAGGAAGGATTGAAAGTGGACTCGGGGTAATATAGCCCAGTTGAGAATGGTGACATTGCCAAGGCTGACATTTACAAGAATGTACACAGAAAGCACAGTGTTATGGTGCAGAGGGATCCCATTTGCTGGAGGAATTGCAGTTCAGAACAAGGCTCAGAAGGCATGGTATGGTGACAATAACCCCTGCTCCAGTGTGGTTATATGGTTCACCTTAATGCTCCTGCTTTAGAGCTCAGTTGTTTGAAATCATTCTTGCTTTATTCATTGAGAGTTGAACTTGGTAAAAAGCAGTATTGCCAACCTAATCACCTCACAAATCAGGAGACAAACTCTTAAAAATCATGAGATTTAGTGTAGAAATCATGAGTTGCTATTTTCTTCGAACCTACACCAATATAGATTGACAGTTGGTATATAAACCTCATTAGTGGCTTTAATTAATCGCTAACAGGTCACAGCTCTTTACAGAAACTATATTTATTGCATCCGAAAAAGCTTTACAAAAAACTTTTAAAAAATCTTACCTGTTACCACCACGTTGCTATGTTTGAGTACTCCTCCTGCGTCTCGGATGGTTGATTTTTCAGTATCAGGAAAGTGCAAAATTATTGTACTCTAAACAAAAATTGAGACTTTGTAATGCCTGGATTTTCACCCAAGAGAAAAAACACAAGATTTCGCTGTTAAATCACGAGTTGGGTTAAATTTAAATTAAAAATTGCGTATTTCACAATTAATTCACGAGAGTTGGCATTAATGAAAAAGGTTACTCTCAATGAGAATATTTTCCTCTAACTTGGGATCATTTGGAGGTGAACATGGCAAAGAAGGGACTATTATATCATCGGAAACAATGGCCCAGATTTTGCAGTCAGCGGCGTTTGCCGCTGACCTCGAAGAAAGCTGCCCACAAGGCGGGCTCTGTGGCGTTGATTTCCCCTATTCTGATGTCAGTTTCAATTTGGCACCATCTATAGTGGATCTGTGGTGTCCAGGAACAGTGAAGTCATCAGGCAGGCTGAGCAGCCAATCAGATTGAAGAATTCTCACAGACAGCAAACCAGGAAGTAAAAAGCACTGATTAATCATTTTACAGAGAGTGAAATAAAGATTGGGACATACACATGGGATTAAGGTAGAAGCTGAAATATCATAAACAAACCTTAAAAAAATTATAATTTTTATTATTTTAAAAATCTATGGAATTTTTATCATGGAATGGAGCGAATGACACTCCACACTTATAAAATTAGTTTTTCAGGGCTAGAGAGGTTGTTCAGCAGTAATTATGACTTAATATGCCGTTAAAAACTCAGTTACACCTCATTCAACAAGGTTTAACTTTTTCAATGGTATTTACAGTGAGATTAGCGTGTAAAAAGTTGAAGTTCCCGTCAAATCACTGATTCTGTGTTGATTGCATTGGCAAAGACTGCAACAGCGCACCCTGTGGAGGAGCAGGGTATTATTGACAGCAACCTCCGGATTTCCGCATTTAACTGCGCATTTGCAGATGCCAGAAGTTGCTGTCAGTTTTACGCAGTAATGACGGCAAGTGCTGACAGTTTCGCTATCATTACAACCGCAAATTCCTGGCCAATATGTACCTAATGGAAAAGGTACAAAGAAAAGCAAAATAATTTGGATACTGCAGGAAAGAAAGGAAAGCAAGCTATAAGGTAACTTTAGCCCTGAAATCCCATGGGCATTCTCCCAGTCTCCCATGGTACTCTGGTAGAAAACTCACAGCACCCCAGGGAAATGGCATTAATGGCCATTAACAACATATTCCTGGGGTTCCTCTGCCCTCCTGCCAGAGTTACAGCAGAAGACCAGGAGAACCCCCAGGGTTCTTATGTTAAAGTAGAAAAATTTAGAGATAGGAGAGAGCGGAGTCCTGAAAGTACTAAAAGGAATTCTGGAAAGATCTGGAGGGTCTGTGCAGTTAGTTGCATATATATAAAAAAAGAAGACTTGCATTTATATAACACCTTTCATGACCTCAGGATGTCCCAAAGCGCTTTACAGCCAATGAGTACTTTTGAAGTGTAGTCACTGTTGTAATGTAGGAAACATGGCAGCCAATTTGTGCACAGCAAGCTCCCACAAGCAGCAATGTGATAATGACCAGACAATCTGTTTGGTGATGTTGAGTGAGGGATAAATATTGGCCAGGATACCATGATCAATGCCTGTATTCACACCTGGATTTTGGCCTTAAGACTTTTTCCATTAAATAAGGTGGATTAGCTATTAAAAGCAATGCCATGTGTTCCAATAAAGTGCATAATGTACCTTTGTAAGTCAGAACCTGCACTTTAAGGTGTCACAACACATAACTGTAAAGCAATTCATTGTTTAAAATGGTGAGTTTTATATTATAGTTACCACATCAATTCGGTTTTACTTTCTAACATTTCACCTCATTGTTCACATTGGGGAGAATTTTAACCTAAAATAAATGTGGGTTTGGAGCGTAGGGGTAGTTAAATTGTTAAAAATTGGAATCCCGTCCTGAACCCGCCTCCAACCCACCCACTTCCGGTTTTAACGGAGGCGGGACGGGGGCAGGCAGCCAATCCACTGCCAGGAGGCGGGACATCAATTTAAATATTATAATGAGGCTGGAAGCATCTTCTTTAACCTCCATTTTGTCTTTAACTGTAGCTGGTCGGGTTCTACACACCTCGTAAAACCCAGCAGTTACAGCAATGCAAGGACTGCTGCGTCCAGGAGGTAATTACCTTTACACCTACCCCCGGACCCAGGGTCCCTATTTAACCCACCCTCCGCAATCAGAGACCCCATCCCACGAGCTCTCCGATCACCGCCCCCCCACTGCTCCTCTGGCCTTCTCTGTGCTCCTCTCGGCCCCGATCTTCTGCAAAACCCCCCCTTGTTCCCCCGGCTGCCACCCGGCCCTCGGTAATCCTCACCCCACTCCCCGATCTTCTTCGCACCCGGCCCCCGATGATCCTCACCCCCCCTTTGTTCCTCGCACCCGCCCCCCCCCCCCATGACCCTCGCACTCCCACACGGTGATCCTTGCACCCGGCCCCCAATCTTCCGCTGGCCGCCACCTGATTTTCCTCGCACCCGCCCCCGATCCTGAGCACCCTCCCGTGCTCCTCTGGCTGACCCGTCCCCCCCACGATCCCTTCTTCCCTCCTCTGTGTGGCCTAGTGCTGCAGGCCTGCCCGCCCGCAGCCAGCCAGCCTCTCCATCTGACTGGCTGAGGGTGGGAAACCAAGGCTTCAGATGCAAATCGGGCCCCGCCATTAAATCTGGCAGGGCCTGTGGGAAACCCGTTCACCCAGGTTTCCCGACCACATCGGAGCCCCCCCTGCCTCCAACCCGCCTTCCCCATTAATATCCAGCCCAACTGAATTAGTAAACTTCTTAGAACACTGTCTTCTTAACACTTAGAAATCATTTATTTTCAATATTAAAATCAATAAAGTGATACTCAATAATGGATGTAAATGAAAAACAACATCTCAATAAAGCAAGTGACAACTCTGTTACACTTTCACCCCCTCCCACCCTTTGCTATAGTGGATGTCTTTTAAAATTCAAAGCAGCAAATCAGCTGCTAATATCAGGCCAAACTAATTGACCAGAATCAGGTACAAATGTCTCATACATGTGACTCTTGTAAAGTCTAATCACCTGTAAGATTGGGGTCACTGATCCTACTTCTACAATTTAAATAATAGCAAATTCTAATAAATTCAGCCTTTAAAGTGATAAACTCATGGACCACATCCCAGTGCTTAAATACCATAGGTTCAATGTCCCATTTTAATTTTAATCTTAACATACAACCATGTGGAAAATGGCAATCCGGGCATTAGTTTCTTTTGGGCTGTATGTGCTAGTTTGAAAATTATGATGTAGCTTTAACATAACAGTAGTGGGGAGAAATTGGGCTCTATAGCACCCGTTTTTTAAGGCGTTTCGCAACCTCCTAATGCTCAGAAATGGCGTCCGAGATGCGGGTGCAAACTTCTGATGGGAAATGCACAGGACGGCATCTTGGTAAAAGGGCTTGCAGCGCCGCTAATGACCGCCAGCAACATGCAGAGCAGCCACATTATGATGTCAATCAGTGTGCAACACTGATTTGTCACCACGCTGCCATTTTTGAACTCCATGCTCCAGCCTATACCCTGTCTTAACCTCGCACAGCTGAACACAACATTAAACGGTATGAAGGACCCCCCCACCACTGCTACTTAAAGGGATCATGAACTACTTACAGGTTAGTTGCTGGATTATTTCTTCTGGCTGCTGGTGTGTTTTTGGAGGTTTTCTATACTTGCCTAAAGTTTCAATAGTCTACAGGGAGTGGTCTGGCTGGTGCTGAAGTACTTTTTTGTTGATTTAAAAGCTTGTGCTGAAACAAGTTGCTTCCAGGCATGGGTGGCCTGGTAGACCTTTCTCTTGGAATTGAGCATGACTGGGAGAATGAAGAGAGGCCACACAGAGCAGGGCAAGCTGCTAGAAGAGGGAGGTGGAGGAGGGTGAAGGGCTTTCAGCAGGAGGCCATCTCCTACCTCAGCTTCAGCAAGGACAAATGTTTGAGATGTCTTTGCTTCACTAAAAAGGTCATGACTGAAATTTGCCAACTGCTGCAGCCACAACTGCAAAATCTGTTGGTAGAAAAGATTTAGTGGGAGAAATTGGCTAACCCCGAAAACCGGCGTGGAGATCGTGTTACGCAATTAACTCGCGCCTGTTCATTGCTGCCTGCTGCTTTATATGATTGCTGTGTGCAGCCAGCGCTACCCACATTGTTCATTGGCTGCATGCATCAGCAGGGGGCCCGATATCACGAGTGGCTAGCGCTACTTAAAGGCAGCCTGCACCTCTTAAAGGGAAGGTGGCTGCAACAGACCAATAACGTCTATTGAGCAAATTTCTAGAGTGGTTTGGCAATTATCTTTGTGCTCAATCGCCTCACTAGCCAACAGATTTGTGTGCCAATCACTGTTGGCAGTCCAGCAGGATTCTCCCATAATTTCAAGTTTGGATATGAGAGACTCATTTTAGTTATCTCTATTTAACTGACTCTGAAGACCATAAATTATTCTTCCACCCCAACCCTTGCAAATAACAATAAGTGAACTATTTTACAATGCAAATAATGTAAATGTGACACTACTATATACATCATATGCATATCATATACCACATAAGATTCGAAATTTAGGTCACTGTTTGGCGGTTTAATGAAGATCTTATATGTGAGTAATATACACAGAGATGTCAGGGAGAGCAAGACTTTAAAGGAATCTTTTGGAGCTAGTATATGCATGCATTAAAATCAAAGGTCCTGATATTCTGAGCCCTATAATCCACTACCGGAACCGTGATGGGGTGGGACTCTGCCCACCCTACAGCTCCAACAGGGGCATCGAACAGCTCTGTCCTAGCTGGTGCCAAGTTTCTTGAGTGCTGCTGTAGCTGCACCCATCCAGGCAGGTGGTGACTAATCCATCACATTCTTGCCTTGAGCCATCTAGATGGTTGTGGGGTCAGGAGATGAGCCATGGTGTTGATGTGGCTGGTCCATTTCAGTCGGTGGTGACAATCAAGATGTATATGGTGGGGACTCAGCGACGGTAATGCCGTTTCTGGTCAAGGGGAGCGTGCGGCCCTTTCTCTTGTTTGAGATGGCCACTGATTAGCACTTATGTGGTGTGAATGTTACCTGCTACATGTTTGCCCATGCCTGGATATTGTCCAGATCCTGCTGTAGGCCGGCACGGGCTGCTTTATTATCGGAGGAGTTGTGAATGGAGCCGAATGCTGTGGAATTGACAGCAAACAAACGGACTCCTGAACTTATGACAACCCAATCCTGCATCAACTATAACGAATGTGGTTGCCCTGGTGAACAGGCCATTAATTACTTGCCTTATGCAAGAATGGACAGCAAACTGACTGGCCTGCAGCAGTCACTTGTTGGCCCTTGGAATGTTCCAGTGGTCTGGAAATGAAGCATTTTAAGTGACTTTCTGAGCACAATAATCATTATCCTGGTTCTTCAGGAAGTTGGAAGATCTCCCTGTTAGAAGGAGCAACGCTCTTCCAGGGCTTCTCAGCTGACCCACAGCCTTCCTGCACATGAATCCAGGGTGGTCTTCTGAGTCTATACATCCTGGTAGCTGGGTATCTCCCAGAGGGTCTGGATCTCCTGGAATGTTGCCTTATAAGCCTAGCATCCCAACTTCTCAGCTGTTCCTCCTCCAACATATATATCATAGAGGGGGGGGGATCGTCATCGGGAAAGTCTTACTGTAGCCTTACAATATAATTTAGAGAAATTCCCCAAACAAAAAACAGTCTCAAGGGAAAATTCCAAATGAACCTAGAAGCTTGAAGTATAAAGTGCAAAGAAAATGCTACATAAAACTTCTCCAAAGTGAAGTTATGACACTGTTCACATTTAAGAATCAAGCATTACCCTTTTATAGTTGCTGATCTAAGTTACAACATCTGGGAAGCCTTTTCTGTATTGCAGATATCAATGGAGCATGTGGCAGCTTCATTACAGTCTGCGACTGTTCTGCTCCCAGAGAAGTGGCCCAGGACAAGTCGAAAACCTCCTTATTGGAAGCACAGACTACACCCTTTCAGACCCCTGAGGATAGATTTGAGAAAGCACTGTATTCCAGCTTTCAGACACTTGGGGCTGGGTTACAGGAGGCACTGAACCCAAATGCGATCTCACTGATGACCTCTGCCACTGACCCCACATAAGAGGCCATTTAAGGTAAGCTTTGTTTACTTTCCTCGTGGGGCCCGGAGGAGCTGGGCTGCACTTTTAGGCCCCACAAGGAAAGTTTAGGCCTCCCCTGCCGTGGGCTCCTCCCACTTCCCTCCTGCGAGACCCTCCTGGAACTCCCTTCCCCACATCTGCATGCTGGTGGGCAGCCATGGGCCACACGATTTTCTGCAAATGGATACAAGGAACCTGAATGAATGAATTTATATATTAGGATGAGCACTTAGTTTGAACTTTAAATCGGAAATGATTTTGTTTCAGCCATTTCACCTTCATTCCTAAAAACTTTCCAGTTCTAACCAACCTTTTAACATAAGATAAAATGTATAGCGAGAAGAACAAATGTCCCTCTGAGTAGATATACTGTCATTTTCTAAGCGTTATCATTAGTTTCACTATATCCTGGCTGCACTCCTGAGCTAAGGTTTTCCTCATCTATATTTATTTTGTGCTCTTGTGAGTCAGAAAGATGTTTCTTTTTTTCATTTGCAATGTTTTCCATCCTCAGGGTCTACTCATGGAATAGGAATCAGTCCATCTCTCACAATGTGAGCTATGTATTTGTTTCCCTGGCTGTAATGGCCAGCTGATTAGTCGAAGAGAGGGTATGTGTCCCATACGTGGTGGTGTAGAGGTGAAAGTGCATCCTAATTCCACAATAGTGTAGCTGCAGCAAGTGTATCTAGGTTATGTTATGGCCTCTGGAGGCTCTCATATTGATCTGCAGCACTGGAATCAGATCATTGTTTTTAACTTTGCAAAACTTAAATTTTACAAGCTCTAAAATGAAAACTGTAAAACCAAACATCATAAGATACATGGGGGCAGCGAGAGAGAGAAAGAAAGAGAGAGAGAGGGACTGGAATTCCAGGTAATCAACCAAAAACAGGGACTTCAACTTCTGCCAGACAAACACCAAATGTGGGTATGTAGAACAATTTGTATGCACTAATAACTGGGAACAATGATATAAGTCAGCAATGCAACAGCACATCACCTTTTGCCTCGCTACATTTTACACAAAGCATTATCAATTTGATTTATATACCCAACTTCAGTCTCCCTTCTCGCCTTCTCTTCCCCAGAGGTGAGAGGAGCCGCAAGTCTACCTTTCCATAGCTTCAAAATCATTACATTTCAGTTTCTGACAGAACCTTAGAGTTAAGCAAGATCACACTGGTATGGTAACTAAGCTAAAAGGGTCAACAATACTTGCTTGTCTTTTTCGAGGACAAAGTATTCCAACCATCAGAGCTCTCCTCAGGCCACAAAGCTTTAACAATCTGCCCTGACCCTTATAGGGTCGTGAGGCTTAGCCCGCGATTTTGCTGACTTTGGCGGGTCCGTGGTGGGCGACGTCGATGGTGGGTTCTGGCCCCACTGCTGTCTCCATCCCGGCCTCTGAAATGAATTTCCCTAGCTGGGCTTGTTAAGCCTGCCCAGCGCGTTTGTCGGCCTATTAGAGGAAGCGGGTCTGGTGACGTCATCTGATGACACGTCATCAGCCGGTTTTCTTAAAGGGACCATAGCCAACTTTATTTTGACGTTTGTGCTGTCAGTGTTCTACAGCACTGAGATGCTGCAAACACTGACAATCACTGCACAAAGGTGCACGGCTGCACCCAGGCTCTCCCGTAACTCTCCATATGCTTATGGAGGGAGTCACAGCACGCAGGGAGGTCTTCTTCCTTTCCCATGGGCGGAAGAGACCTCCCCAGGAGATCAACACAGCCTGGTTGCACATTGCAGAGGAGGGCACAAGCTGGGATGCGGTCAGGAGGACCTGGGTGAAGTGCCGCAAACGTTTCAATTATCTCAGTAGACCACGAAACATTAGTACAAAGCCACACTCAACCTTATCCTGCTGTGCTACTCATCACATCCCCATGATATCTCTGTAGAGCTTTTACTTTACATTTGAAGCTGTCAACTCAACAGCTGATTCAATAACCACTGATCTCCCGCCTCAGCTTGACAGACGTGGTCCACGACCAGCGTGGACCCCGTGGGCGAGCTATCAAATGCAGACAATGCGCTGAAATTCATTCTATAGTGGCTCTAAACAAGCCACTAATGACCTGAATTGGGTCACCCGCTGTGAACCCGCTGCTGCGTGTCGGGTCTGCTTAGCACTGACAGACTCGACATCGGGGAAAGGTGTGTGGCGGCGGGTTCACAGCGGGGTCCCGAACCAGCTGGAAAAAAAAAAATACTTTCCCAACCGACCCGCCACCGACCATGCCCACTGACCCCCCGGAAAATGCAGCCCTAATTGTTAAACTGCTAACAATAGTTGTATGTTCTTGCACTGATAACTTCATGAACAGTATGGGGGTAGTTTTACAATCTGCTTTATATGACACAAGAGGGTAATTGTACGAGTCTGAGCTGCTTGGCACATGGACATCACTTTAGGTGTGTCTGCTCAGTGGGTAGCACCCTCACACTCAAGTGTAATGTTATGAGTCTGTGCTGCAGGTGGGTGAGGCTATAAAGAAACTGGGGCCGATTTACCTGTTCCTGCACCTGGGTGTATTGGATCACCAAGGCACAGTGAATAGAGGAAACTTGCGTGGGAGGCTCACATGCCCATAAGGGAGCCTGACAGATTTTCCATCCATTATTTTAAATGAACAAAAAATTGGGTGGGCTGCTTCACAGCTGTCCAGTTCTGACTGCCCAATTTTCCTCTAAGTGCTGCACTAATAGACTCACACGCAGAAACAGGAAAATCTACCTTACTGTGAGGCAAACTGGATTCTTCCCAAGAGTTTGTAAATTATTCTCTTCCCACTACCAATTCTTTTCTTTAGTGTCAGCTGTGGCTCAGTGGGTAGCACCCTCACACTCAGAATCATGAAGGTTGTAGGTTCAAGTCCCACTCCCGAGACTTGAGCACAAAAATCTAGGCTGACACTCCAGTGCAGTACTGAGGGAGCGCTGCACTGTCAGAGAGGCTGTCTTTCGGATGAAGCGTTAAACCAAGGTCCCGTCTGCTCTCTCAGGTGGATGTAAAAGATCCTATGGCACTATTTCGAAGAAGAGCGGGTGAGTTATCCTCGGTGTCATAGCCAATATTTATACCTCAATCAACATCACTAAAAAACAGATTATCTGGTCATTATCACATTGCTGTCTGTGGGAGCTTGCTGTGCGCAAATTGGCTGCTGCGTTTGCTACATTACAACAGTGACTACACTTCAAAAAAAAAATGTAAAGCGCTTTGGGATGTCCGGTGGTTGTGAAAGGCGCTATATAAATGCAAGCCTTTCGTTCTTTCTTTAAGCTCCCTTCCCCCATCAAACAACACCATGATGAGTTAAAGCGAGCTCAGTTAAATGCTCCTGGAATTTTCAAAACATCTTGTGGAGCATGAACATTCAGGTGGCATCTTAAAATCCTCTGCACAAATGTCAAACTATTTTATATTCCTTTGCGCTCAAGTGATGTTAAGAAACTGCCATTACACATCCCAATGGGACGAATCTGTTATAGAACGGACCACACAAGATTCAGAACTTCAGTGTGCAATTTGGCAATCTAACTGAAGGAGAGTTGGACAAGCTGTTTCTTAACCATAAAAGAGCATGACAAGAAATTGAATACTTGTTAGTGTTCACGTTCAAAGCTGCACATCCTGAAAATGAAAGATCAAAATTTGAGAAGCTTTGCCAAATGACACCACCCTTGCTTTGTAATATTAACCAAGAGTTTATTTTCTATCTATTCGGAAAAAGAGAACCACACAGAAACAAATTTTCAGATGAACTACTTTTTTAAAATTTGTTCCTGGGTTTTGGGCAATGCAGTTATTGCCCATCCTTAGTTGTCCTCAGAAGGTAGTGTTGGACCTTCACCAAGCACTGCTGCAATCCTTGTGGTGATGGTGCTCCCTCAATGGCGTTAAGTGGGGAATTTCAAGATTTTGACCCAGCAATGATGAAAGAATGGCAGTATATGTCCAAGTCAGATGTGTGTGACTTGTAGGGGGACCTGGAGTTGATGGTATTCCCATGACATTATTGCTCTTCTCCTTCTCACTGGTAGAGGTTGCAGGACTGGGAGGTGCTGTTGAAGTAAGTTTGGTGAGCTTCTGCAGTGCATCCTCTAGCTGGTGTATACTACAGCCACAGTGCAGTGCTGGTGGAGGGCTTGGAGATTGAGTCCAGTGACAAGGGTGCCAATCAAGCACTGATCTAATAACTGTATCTCAAGATTTTAAGTCTAAGTAATGCACATAAGGCTCAGCTTTGCCTTTATTCTGCTCTTAATTCTAATCATGGAAGATAAGTAGCTGCAGCTCTGATCAAGTGAAATGGGAGAGCTGCAAAGTGAAACTTGCATCCATAACTTGCAACACGGTGGCATAGTGGTTAGCACTGTTGCCTCACAGCGCCAGGGACCCGGGTTCGAATCCGGCCACGGGTGACTGTCTGTGTGGAGTTTGCACATTCTCCCCGTGTCTGCGTGGGTTTCCTCCGGGTGCTCCGGTTTCCTCCCACAGTCCAAAGATGTGCGGGTTAGGTTGATTTGGCTATGATAAATTGACCCTTAGTGTTAGGGGGATTAAATACGTGGGGTTACGGGGATAGGGTGGGATATGTGTCGGTGCAGGCTCGATGGGCCGAAATGGCCTCTATCTGCATTGTGGGGATTCTGTGATATCACTGTGAGAGGGCAATAAGCAAGGCTTCCAAATAGGGAAAATCATGCACCTAATGTTTTGACACACATCGTCCAGTAGGGATTGCTGGATTTGGAATCAGGAACATGAATGCTGTCTGAGTTTCCTCTCTTTAATCTAGAGCACTAAGGCAATTGTTACCCCGACCATACGCTGACTGAGATCAGCTAACTAAGCACAGTCCAAGTATTGAATCTGGTACTTTTCCAGTCTGAATGGCTCAGCTACTCACTGGTCTCAATAAGCTAAGCCATTAGGGAGCTTCTATCTGGCATAAGAGTTTTAAAAATCCCATTCTGTACTAAGTGCAGTGGCATACACACCTGAAAGCTCAGGACCAGCTTTCCGAGTGGTGACTCAAGCTTCACGGTCAACAAAGTTAATGACAGCTGTTACATTGTAACATTGTGAAAGACCATAATGCCCAGCATAACATCTTGAGAATAAGTCAGTTTATCTCTGAGTCTCATCACCTTTCGACTGCAACAGGACATAGAAAGGTTAGCAGAATGGGCAGACAAGTGGCAGATGGAATTTAATAAGAGAAGTGTGAGGATACAGGGGGGATGTGAGGGAAAACTTTTTTACGCAGCGAGTGGTGAGGACCTGGAACTCGCTGCTGACAGAAGTGGTGGAAGCGGACACACTCAATGTTTTCAAGGGGAGACTGGATAGGCACTTGAGGGAAATAAACTTGCAGGGCTACGGGGATAGAGCGGGGGAATGGGACTGACTGGATTGCTCTACAGAGAGCTGGCACGGACTCGATGGGCCGAATGGCCTCCTTCTGTGCCGTTATGACTCTATGACCTTTCACCTTCTTGTCTGTATATCTCTGAATATCCACCAAAATTAAAAAGGTACTGCCCAAAAAAACCACCATTTGTGTGTCTGAGTCTATCAACTATTGCTTCAACATTTTACTGATAACATTTTGTTTGTATGTGAAGTGCATTGATGGTGCCCGGTACTCACACAAACACAACTACTTGTTACAATAGCAAAATACTGCGGACGCTGGAAATCTGAAATAACAGAAAATGCTGGAAACACTCAGCAGGCCAGGCAGCATCCGTGGAGAGAGAAACAGAGTTAACGTTTCAGGTCTGTGACCCTTCGTCAGAACTGGAAAAAGTTAGAGATGTAACAGGTTTTAAGGGCATTCCCAGAAGAGAAGTGGAACTACGACTGTTATTTGGATTTGGCACATGTCTACAGCGTGTTGATTACTGGATCTTTAATTTGAAACCAAAACCAATGCTCTTTCTGACAACATCAAGTATATTACAAAGAAACAGACAGCATTCTCTGCTTTGAAGTGATTCATTCTCATGGGAGTACAGAAAAATAAAATAAAAATGACAGGGTACAGCAAATTCATTATTAAAGACCATCTTTTTCAATATTTGCCAGTGCAGCAGAAATCTATATTTGGCTCTTGTCCAAAGATTTTCAAACATACCGTGACTGCCTTAGTGCCTTCAAACTGAAAACAAAGGAAATAAGGTTATTTTAGCAAACAGAAAACCTTCTACAATAAATCATCCTTTAGCTTTTAGCTCAGGGCAGGTAATGAGTATCCTCCTTGGCTATGACAAAACTGTAGATCAAGCTATGCATTTTCTTATAGATAAACAACTAACTATATTGGAGGTTTGTATATAAGATCATCAGTTCTTTTGCTACTGGATCCTGCAAACTGTGGGACACATTGCATAACTTATTTCTAATAAATTTCACACCTGACTTAACAATCTACAATATCGGGGATATTAATAAATATTGCAATGGCTAGTCAACATCAAACCTTAAATCATATCCACAACAGAATCAGAGATACATTTGAGTCATAGAGTCATAGGGGGAAAAATTAAGTTGGTTGCGCCTCCCGTTAGCGCCTTAAGAGGGCGCTAATGGGGCGCAAAGCATCTAGCGCCCAGGCGCGGCGAAGTTTGCGCCGCTCGCGAAATTAACCAGACATTTTGCGGCGGCGCTAAACACTACCGCCACGATCTCCTGCGCCGGCAGATCGTGACGTCAGTCGAGTGCGCAACGCCCCGGTATCGCCCCGGAGCGGATATTGAGTGGCGCCCCCTGCCTTAACGCCTGACGCTAGCAACGACAGGTTGAGGGGAGCGTTCTGCAGTCATGAAGGGAAAGGGGGAGCGCTATTTAAAGGTGACCGCTTCCTGCCTTTTATTGTTGGTGCCATTTTTGAACTACGCATTCTGAGAGAGAGAGAGAGAGACTTCTGGAGAGATTCAATGTTTTGTGAAGGAGTTTTGGGTACTGAGCAGCACTTTGCAGGTTCATTTTGATTTGCCATTCCTTGTATTGATTTAGAAGAGACTGTGGGGGCTGCACTCTGAGCTCTTTGCCTGGTACTCTCCATTGTTCTTTCCAGCAGATTTGATGTGCAGGTCTCTCCAGGCCGAGATTCAAGGCTGCAATGAGCAGGATGTGGATGGAAAGCAAGATTAACCATCCCCTTTAAGAACTGGCCCGTGCCATTGTGTGTGTGTTCCATTGCTGACTGACATTACATGAGCTTCACCAGCGCTCTGAGGTAGCGTCTCGCTCCTCGGCCTTTGCGCCTTAAGACAGGTGTGAAGCGCCTGATTTAGCACTCCAATCACCTCCAGGGGCGATAAAAGTCAAGTTTGCAGTCGGTGGCGATAATTAGTGCCAGGCGCTAATCTTTGCGCCCGGCCGATAATTGCGCCCCAAATGGGGCGATACTGAATTTCTCCCCCATAGAGTCATAGAGTTATACAGCACAGAAAGAGGCCCTTCGGCCCATCGAGTCTGCACCGGACATCAAGCCCTGTCTATTCTAATCCCATTTTCCAGCACTTGGTCCGTAGCCTTGTATGCTATGGCGTTTCAAGTGCTCATCTAAATGCTTCTTGTATGTTGTGAGGGTTCCTGCCTCTACCACCCTTTCAGGCAGTGAGTTCCAGATTCCAACCACCCTCTGGGTGAAAAAGTTTTTCCTCAAATCCCCTCTAAACCTCCTGCCCCTTACCTTGAAACTAGGCCCCCTGGTTATTGACCCCTCTACTAAGGGGAAAAGCTCCTTTCTATCTATCGTATCTACGCCCCTCATAATTTTGTACACCTCAATCAGGTCCCCCCTCAGCCTTCTCTGCTCTAAGGAAAACAACCCCAGCCTGTCCAATCTCTCTTCATAGCTGAAGCGCTCCAGCCCAGGTAACATCCTGGTGAATCTCCTCTGCACCCTCTCCAATGCAATCACATCCTTCCTATAGTGTGGCGACCAGAACTGCACACAGTATTCCAGCTGTGGCCTAACTAGCGTTTTGTACAGCTCCATCATAACCTCCCTGCTGTTATATTGTCCAACACCGGCATCTCCGCATCATTATATTGTATGCCTCGGCTAATGAAGGCAAGTATCCCATATGCCATTTTAACCACTTTATCTACCTGTCCTGCTGCCTTCAGGGATCTATGTACATGCACACCAAGGTCCCACTGATTCTCTGTCCTTCCTAGGGTCCTACCATTCATTGTGTATTCCCTTGCCTTGTTAGTCCTCCCAAAATGCATCACCTCACACTTTTCAGGGTTAAATTCCATTTGCCACTGTTCTGCCCATCTGACAAACCCGTCTATATCGTCCTGTAGCCTGAGGCTTCCCTCCTCGCTATTTACCACTCCACCAATTTTCGTGTCATCTGCGAACTTACTGATCATACCTCCTACATTCATATCTAAATCATTAATGTACACTACAAACAGCAAGGGACCCAGCACCGATCCCTGCGGTACACCACTGGACACAGGCTTCCAGTCACAAAAACAACCTTTGACCTTCACCCTCTGCCTCCTGCCACTAAGCCAATTTTGGATCCAATGTGTCAAATTGCCCTGGATCCCATGGGCTCTTACCTTCTTGACCAGTCTCCCATGCGGGACTTTGTCAATAGCCTTACTGAAGTTCATGTAGACTACATCAACTGCACTACCCTCATCCACACACCTAGCCACCCCCTTGAAAAATTCAATCAAATTGGTTAGACATGATCTCCCCCTGACAAAGCCATGCTGACTATTCTTGATTAATCCTTGCCTCTCCAAGTGGAGACTAATTCTGTCCCTCAGAATTTTTTCCAATAATTTCCCTACCACTGATGTTAGGCTCACTGGCCTGTAATTCCCTGGTTTATCCCTACTACCCTTCTTGAATAATGGTACTACGTTAGCTGTCCTCCAGTCCTCTGGCACTTCCCCTGTGGTCATGATGCGGAGATGCCGGTGTTGGACTGGGGTGGACAAAATTGAGAGGTCGCACAACACCAGGTTATAGTCCAACAGTTTTATTTGAAATCACAAGCTTTCGGAGCTATCGATTGCTCCTTCCTCAGGTGAAGTAAATTAGATACAGAATCGCCAAAGCATATATAGATAGAGAACAAAGCATGTGTACCTTACAATTGCAGACCACTAAATTAAGGTCTGCAATTGTAAGGTACACATGCTTTGTTCTCTATCTATATATGCTTTGGCGATTCTGTATCTAATTTACTTCACCTGAGGAAGGAGCAATCGATAGCTCCGAAAGCTTGTGATTTCAAATAAAACTGTTGGACTATAACCTGGTGTTGTGCGACCTCTCAAAACTTCCCCTGTGGACAGAGAGGTACTGAAAATTTGTGTCAGAGCCCCTGCAATCTCCTCCCTTGCCTCACACAGCAGCCTGGGATACATCTCGTCTGGGCCTGGGGATTTATCCACTTTTAAGCCCGCTAAAACCGCTAGTACCTCCTCCCTCTCAATGCTAATTTGTTCAAGTATATCACAATCCCCCTGCCTGATTTCTATGCCTACATCGTCCTTCTCCATAGTGAACACAAATGCAAAATATTCATTTAATACCTCACCTACATCTTTCGGCTCTACACACAGATTGCCACTTTGGTCCCTAATGGGCCCTACTCTTTCCCTGGTTATCCTCTTGCCCTTAATATACTTATAAAACACTTTGGGATTTTCCTTTATTTTGCCTGCCAGTGTTTTTTCATGCCCCCTCTTCGCTCTTCTAAGTTCTTTTTTAAGTACCCCCCTGCACTTTCTATACTTCTCTTGGGCTTCCACTGTTTTTAGTCCTTTGTATCTGCCAAAAGCCTCCCTTTTTTTCCAAATCCATTCTTGTATATCCCTTGATATCCAGGGTTCCCTGGACTTGTTGGTCCCACCCTTGACCTTTACGGGACCATGTTGGCGCTGTACTCTCTCTATTTCCTTCCTGAATGACTCCCACTGCTCTGATGTTGATTTTCCTACAAGTAGCTGATCCCAGTCCACTTTGGCCAGATCCTGCCTTATCATATTAAAATTGGCCTTCCCCCAATTTAGAACCTTTATTTCCGGTCCATCTTTGTCCTTTTCCATGACTACCTTAAATCTCACCGAATTATAGTCACTGTCACCAAAATGCTCTCTAATTGACACTTCTACCACTTTCCCGACTACATTCCCTAGAATTAGGTCCAGTACCGTCCCTCTCTTGTAGGACTTTCTACATGCTGGCTCAAAAAGCTCTCCTGGATGCACTTTAAGAATTCGCACCCTCTAAGCCTTTCACACTCTGACTATCCCAGTTAATATTGGGGAAGTTGAAATCCCCTACTATTATTACCCTATTATTTCTACACTTCTCTGAGATTTGCTTACATATCTGTTCCTCTGTCTCCCCCTGACTGGTTTGAATGGTTCATTATTATACTTTTAATTACTAAAGATAACAAACCAAAAATAATTTGCTGTTACTTTAAGATGCTAATTCACTTTATTCTGGCCTTAGTTTATCTGCCTAATGAATGATGTTGTTTATAAATAAATCTGCACGTTACACAGATTGGCTGCCTAAGGTGCAACATAGTTTTCTTCAGGATGAATAATACACCTGTGGAGTGAAGTGATCATGCTCAAAAATGATAGAAAAATAAATCATTTTTTTAACTGAGCAACTTTAAAAGTTAGGCTTACAAAAATATGTAAAGTTTACTAAATTCCACCCTATTATGCTGCATCAAGCAATGTAGGATTGGAAGTATTTATGAGAGTGTTGCAAATTACATAGAATTACGTAGAATATAAAGCAAAGAAACAGGTCATTTGGCCCAACTAGTCTGTGCTGGTTTTTATACTCCACACGAGTCTCTTCCCATTCCACCTCATCTCAGCCTTTCAGCATATCTTTCTATTCCCTTTTCTCTCATGTACTCATCTACTTTCCTTTTGAAAGCATCTAAGCTATTTGCCTCAACCACCTCCTGTGGTAGTGAGTTCCACATTCTAAACACTCTGAGTAAAGAAATGTCTCCTTATTTCCCTATTGGATTTATTAGTGACTATCTTATATTTATGGCCCTTTGTTTTGGATTCTCCCACAAGTGGAAACATTCTCTCCATATCTACCCTGTCCAACCCATTCCTAATTTTAAAGACCTTTATCAGATCTCCACTAAGTCTTCTCTTTTGTAAAGAAAAAAGCCCCAACCTGTTCAATCTTTTCCAATAGCTGTAATCTCTCAGTTCTGGTACCATCCTTGTAAATCTTTTTTGCACTTTCTCCAGTTCCATCCTTTTTATAGTATGGAGACCAGAACTGTGCAGAGTACTCCAAGTGCAGCCTGACCAGGGTCCCATACAAGTTTAACACAACTTCACTACTTTTGAATTCTATACCCCATGAAATAAATCCCAGTGCTTTGTTAGCATTTTTAATTGCTTTGCTGACCTGCAATGCTGCTTTTAATGATATGTTCACCTGTATCCCTAGATCCCTTTGCTCTTTCACCCCTTTTAGTTTCTTATTTTCTAAGGTATGGGTGCTGTTTCTGTTTTTTCCTATCAAAGTGCATCACCTCACACTTATCTATGTTAAAGCTCATTTGCCACTTAACTGCCCAGTCTACAAGTTTTCTAATGTCTTCTTGTATTATGTTGCATCCTTCCTCAGTGTTAGTTATATCCTCCAGTTTGGTATCATCTGCAAATGTTGATATTGAGTTACTTACTCCTAAGTCCAAATCATTAATGTAAATTATGAATAACAGTGGTCCCACCACTGATCCTTATGGAACACCCCTTTCTATTTTCCTCCAATCTGAATAACTACCATAATCCATACTCTCTGCTTTCTATTTTTTTTGCCCATTTGCTATCCATTTAGCTATTTGTCCCCTGACTCCACATGCCCTACCATGTGGTACCTTATCAAAGGCATTTTGAAAATCCAAGTATATGACATCTACTACATTACCCTTGTCTACTCTTTCCATTACCTCTTCAAAGAATTCTATCAGGTTAGTTAAGCATGACTTAGCCTTTTGGAATCCTATTTTTTATTATATTTTCTGTCTCTTCTATCACTTCTTTTAGTATAGATTCCAGTATCTTTCCTATCACTGACATTAAGTTGACAGGTCTATAGTCCCCAGGTTTTGATATAGCTCCCTTTTTGTATATGGGAACAACATTAGCTGTCTGCCAGTTCTCTGGCACTGCCCCCTCTTCTATGGAACTTTTATATATATATATAAAGTAGTGCCTCCACTATCTTTTCCCTTGTTTCCTTAAGTATGCATGGGTGCCTACCACCTGGACCTGGGGTTTTAGTTTTAGCTAGTTTGTAAATTATTTTTACATTTTCTATCCCAACTGTATTAATATTCTTCTTCAGCTCATCCTCTAGTGAAGTGTCTGTTTCGTTATCTGCTGTAATAAAAACCAAGGCAAAGTAGTTATTCAATACTTCTGTCATTTGTCTGTCATTACCTGTCAGTTTACCTGTGAAATAGGCAACCAATTTTATATTGTCCATACATATTGTTTTTAAGTCATACAAAAAGAAACCTTCCCATGTATTTTATGTAATTTATTTATTATATAATCTGTAATTTATATATCTAAAACAATCTTGTTGTGTTCACCTTTCAACTTTCAAAGTTCTGCACTCACCATAGCCGTTGCACATTTGCTGCCGTGTTCAATAGCATGTTCTAAGATATTGAAGGAATATTAAAGGGCACCATCTTTGGCTGTCTTCCTGAAAAATAATATTGTACACATTATTCTTTGTACTTGCAGGCACTTAACCTAATGATGTGAATCATATTGAAATGCATCACTGCATCATCTGGCTTGTTTTCCCACATCAAAAAATGATTAGAATGATTCCATGAAGCCAGCACTCCTATAAGAACATATTTGTCCACTCATAATGCACGTAACTTTTATTTTAACGGTACAGTCTGCCCTATTTCAGTAAGACATATTTCAGTAATGTAATCACACCAGTAATCAAATTATTCAAATGAAAATTAACATAACAATACTTAAAGCATTCATTTTAAGTTCCCTATTCTGCTATTTAAACAGAGGAATTAATCCAATTAAACTAGTGGACAAAGAAATTCCATACAAACAGGTTAAGCAGTCATGCATTGATCTCATAGAGTGTAATTTCAAGGTCATGGTCATTTGAGAAGCTTTTTGAACCTGTTGAGCAGAAATCTACCTTTTATCACAACATATTTTCAACACAATTGAGACACCGTTTTTTCTGTGCTCTGTGGTATTATTCGGGTACTCAGCTGTTGACTTATTGCTTTGCAGTGTTTGTCCTACATAGGTTTCCTCTGAACTTTCTCATAAAAAAAAACCTGGCTATTAACCAATACACGTGGTGCCAGTCTCTGAGCTGGTGCCTACTACGGTCAGATCGAGCGATGTTGCATCTTCAGGAAGGCTGGCCTCCTCCTGAAGTGGCTCAGGGGCCTCAACATTTTCAGCACCTGAAATGAAAGAGTGGAACAAGGGTTAGCTTTTAGTGTGAAGCGAGAGCAGAGAGAGATGAGTGGCTGATTAAAGCATCTGCAGTTTGTCCTGCAGAGTGTGTAAGCTGAGATAGAAGTAAGAGGGAAAAAGAGGATAAGTTGTGAAGACATCCTACGCGGTGTCTCCTCCAGCATTGCCACTCACCACGGCCATGACCCCCACCCTGTCCTTGATGGCCAGAGGGGAAAGGGTGTGGAGGTGGGCTCGGTCTCCTCTGGTCACAGCCCCCTGCCGCAAGTTGTAAGAATTCTCATATGAGAAGGAGGGAGTGCATTAGTGACAGCCTTGTGAGGTGCTTTGAGAATGTTTCTTTCATGGCTGAATGGTTTGCATGGAAAATGTGAGGTGTGAGGAAGTGAGGGTTGCAATAATGTTGAGAGTTGGAGGTGCAGAGTGTGTGAGTAGGAAGCTAAGGAGGTGGAGTGAAGTGTGGTGCAGTGATTGGAGGAAGGTGAAGGGCAGCGGGGGAAGAGGAGTATTGTGAGTAGTGAGGCTGCAGGTGGTGGAGGTGTGAGGAGCGAGTAATTGAGGTGAGAGGTAAGATTCTTAACTTGACAACTCTGGTGAAGTCATTGGACTTTTTTGTGCATTGCAGCCATGTCCTGGGAGCTAAGCTTCTGGTATTACCCTCTTCTGTAACCTTTTCCCACTGGCGACAGAGGTGTTGCCTCTTGGGCTTTCTGGCTCAAAGCGCAGGTAGTGCAGGCTGCACGCCTGACCCATTGTAATGAGCTGGCAGCACCAATTTCACGTGGCTCCTGCAGCCGTGTGAACAGGCGCATGCAACGCATGGCCTGCCTCCTGCGCACTCGTTTCTGGGCGTGATTGAATTTCTATGCCATTTATTTTTAAATAACTGGCTATATATTCTATGAGGGAGCATTTAGTCGCTACACAATCAACTCCTAAATTTCGTAAATTTCTTTGACAAACCTAATATAACTGATGAGTTGTAATTGTAATTTGACCAGATCATCCTATTAGATGCAGAGGTAATTAGTAATTTATAGCACTAACAGACTTTGATTCCTAAGGCTCCGTATTTAATTAATGAGTCCTGCACAAAATTAAATGGGTAATTAAATTCATCACTGTGTCTCAGTAGTACAGGCTTCTAGACACAGGTAATCGTGACAGAAACCTTCTCCAGGATATTTTGGTGGATGTAGCTGCTTTTCATTTTGTTTACGGTTTCACTTTTAGATTCCCGTTTTATAGCAGGTACTTTACAGTTTTCAGAAGCATCAAAGAAAACACTGTACTCAACACCCAACTTAAATAATTTTTATTAACTTACTAAATAAAAAGCATCACTGTGTAATGGTATTACGGCTCAAAGTTTCTGAGTTAAATTGATAAAACCTGTGAAAACACCAAGAATTATGGGGTCAAAAACAAACAAAATATTCTTACCAGGAGCTTGTGATAATTCCAGCAGTCTGACTTTAGAAACTGCACGAAGAAACACGTCACTATGAGGTTCTCAGTCATTCTTTTACCTGGTTAAACTTTCTTAAACCACATTTGATCCTCATGGACCTTTGCTTTGAAACAAAAAAAAATTTGGTAAAAGTAAAAAAAAATAAAAACAGAACAAAATTACTGCCAAATCAAACACAAAAACTGGGAAAAAAACAACAAACTAGTTCAGAACAACATGGTTGGGTAAAAGATTCCAGGCATCATCCGTAGGAAGGTTAAATATGGAACCATAGTGAGGGAAAGTGGTTGTAGAATGAAGCATCCATATTCGGAAAATAAACCAATTACTTTTATCATCTTTTGATCAGGCTGCTGGATGGAACATCCTGTGATAGTGAAGGGCTTATATATAGGGTTGGGCCTATTGTTTAAGATGGATGCTTCTTTCTGCTGTGATCGGATTGGCAATAAGAGCATCCCCCAACAGGACGGCCTGAGGGCGCTCCACTTCTTCCTTGAACAGAGGCCCAACCAGTCCCCATCCACCACCACCCTCCTCCGCCTGGCTGAACTTGTTCTCACATTGAACAACTTCTCCTTTGACTCCACTCACTTCCTTCAAATTAAAGGTGTTACTATGGGAACCTGCATGGGTCCTAACTATGCCTTCCTTTTCATGGGATATGTGGAACATTCTTTGTTCCAATCCTACTCAGGTCCCTCCCTCACCTCTTTTTCCGGTACATTGATGATTGTATCGGTGCTGTTTCCTGCTCTCGCCCTGAACTAGAAAATTTCATTCACTTTGCTTCCAATTTCCACCCTCACCTTCACATGGTCCAACTCCAACTCTTCCCTTCCCTTCCTCGACTTCTCTTTCTCTATTTCTGGGGATAGACTATTGACAAACATTTACTATAAGCCGATAGCAAAATACTGCGGATGCTGGAAATCCGAAATAACAACAGAAAACGCTGGAAAAACTCAGCAGGCCAGACAACATCCGTGGAGAGAGAAAGAGAGTTAACGTTTCAGGTCGATGACCTTTCGTCAGAACTGACGAAAGGTCATCGACCTGAAACGTTAACTCTCTTTCTCTCTCCACGGATGTTGTCTGGCCTGCTGAGTTTTTCCAGCGTTTTCTGTTGTTATTTACTATAAGCCCACTGACTCCCACAGCTACCTGGACTACATTTTCTTCCACCCTGCTTCCTGTAAGGACTCTATTCAATTCTCCCAGTTTCTCCGTCTCCATCGCATCTGCTCTGATGATGCCACCTTCCATACTAGTGCTTCCGATATGTCTTTCCTTTTTCGTCAACCGAGAATTCCCCTCTACCGTGGTTGACAGGGCCCTCGACCGTGTCCGCTCTATTTCTCGCACTTCTGCTCTCACCCCTTCCCCTCCCTCCCAGGACAACGATAGGGTTCGTCTTGTCCTCACCTTTCACCTCACCAGCCTCCACATTCGACGTATCATCTTCTGCCATTTCCGCTACCTCCAGTGTGATCCCACCACCAAACACATCTTCCCCTCCCCTCTCCTTTCAGCATTCCAAAGGGACTGCTCCCTCTGCCACACCCTGGTCCACTCCTCAATCACCCCAACAATCCTTCCCCTTCCCACATCACCTTCCCGTGCAAGCGCAGGAGATGCAACACCTGCCCTTTTACCTCCTCCCTTCCCACTGTCCAGGGCCCCAAACACTCCTTCCAGGTGAAACAGCGATTTACTTGTACTTCTTGCAATTTAGTATACAGTATTCACTGCTCACAATGTGGCCTCCTCCACATTGGGGAGACCAAACGTAGATTGGGCGACCGCTTTGCGGAACACCTCCGTTCAGTTCCGTAAGCGTGACCCTGAGCTTCCGGTCGCCTGTCACTTTAACTCTCCGCTCCACTCCCACTCTGACCTCTCCGTCCTCGGCCTCTTATACTGTTCCAATGAAGCTCAACATAAGCTCGAGGAACAGCACCTCATCTTTCGATTAGGCACTTTACAGCCTTCTGGACTCAACATAAAGTTCAACAATTTCAGACCATAACCTCGGCCCCTATTTTTTTTCACATGGCAGCTGTTGATGATTCTGCCATTCCCATTTACACCTAATCTGGACTTTTTTTTTCTTAACTTGTCCCTTTACCATCTCCTTTTGCCTTGCACCATCATCCCTTTTGTCTCTTAATCTCTCCTGCCTTCCATCCTATCACAGACCTTCCCTTTTGTTCTTTCCTCCCCTCCCCTCTTTCCCTGCCCCTGCACTTGCTTAAAAATCTGTTACATCTTTAACTTTTTCCAGTTCTGATGAAGAGTCATCGACCTGAAACTTTAACTCTGCTTCTCTCTCCACAGATGCTGCCTGACCTGCTGAGTATTTCCAGCATTTTCTGTTTTTCTTTCAGATTTCCAGCATCCGCAGTATTTTGCTTTTGCTTCAAGATTAATGGGTTCAGCTTGCTTTAAAGTTACTCACCATTAATGGAGGCTATTTCCCTTCTTCCTATAACTAGCCTTACTGACAGGATGTCTGAAATATTATGGGTAGAAATTGGGCCTTGTAGCACATGTATTGAGGGTGTAAAATGAGCGCAATGAGGGTCCATTTCGAATGCCAACGTCCTGCGCCCGAACGACGCCTAAAAGACATTTGTCACAATATTGAGATGGGCCATTTTTCAGGTGTCCCTGGCGGCTGCTAAAACATGCCTTACATATGTAAGTAAGTGGCCCAATGCCTGTTTTAGGCCTCCTTGCAGATATTGGTGCTGGGCTTGCTCCACTCAAGATTCTTCAGCAGCCGCTGCAGCATAAGCAGCACCCACCAACAAAAGGTATTTTTATTTAATAATAACAATTTTCTGAAAACATCGCTGTAGAGCCAGATGGATCAGGAGAGCTTCCCCGGCTCCATAATACTTGCAATCGGCCCTCCCCCATTGCCGCTCCACTCCTCCTCCCAGGACTTACCTTAGGGCTGCTGCCGGTGAGTCAAGCAGCCTGACATTCATCTAATCAAAATGGCGCGCTGCCAGTGCTTTCGTAGGCAAAGAATGTACATGAGCTTCAGGCCCAATTTTGGGTCAGACTTGGGCCTCCTGGTTCGGGCCCGTGGTGACGGTGCGTCGCTGGTTATGCGCTCGAAAGCGTGCCATAAGCAAACATTTCCCCTTGGGAGTTTTTAAAACTATTTATTGCGGTGAAGATTTGGTTTGTACGCCCTAATTAAACAAAAAACAAAATCCTAAAAAGACGAATGACAACTTTGGAAATTGAATATCTCAGAGTACTATGAATGTAAAATGTGCTCTAATTCCATTAAGATAATGAAGTCAGTTGTTTTGAGATGTGACAGCAATAAAACCCATTTTCAGAATCCTTATCAAATTTAGTGGCTTGTCTAATGAACTGTGCTGTGAGATTCTGTGTTTATGAGAGAAAATTTGACATATTGCAGGGTACGCACCTGCCTATTGCTGTCAATAATATGTCAGAAATCCAATGCAAGCTACTGAGAGGAGCTGTTTTGAATCATTAATAGAAGGATAGAAGTGAGTCTATATCATAGCACCAAAATGCCTTCCATTTCCTTAAAATACTTACAAAATGACATATATTTAAACCATTACGGCACAGATCACCACCTGGCATGTTTCATTTGAAGAGGCAAGACCTGGCACACATGGCATGATGTTTTCCTTTATTCTGTCTCTCCTGATTAAATTATACAGACATTTCCTATGACAGAAATATCTCTACACATCTTCTTGGGGATGAATGCAGTCGGTGTTTTAATTGTTATGGGCTGATTTTAACTTGTTAAGATTGGCATTAATAGGGTGGTAACTGCCTCAAAATGGAGTTGTTAATCCCAATGCCTTGCCCACTGCCATTTTTATAGGGGGCTACTTCTGGGCAGCCAAAGTGCCTGCCTGCTTCAGGTGGTAGGCCCCTTTTAATATGCAAGTCGGGGTCCTATGACGTACATAGGGCTGCCCAATATTGCGCCGACCTGAATCTAGCGGATGGCATCAGAATGCCTTTTTGGGGTGGGCAGCTCAACGGTTCTTTTTTCAAATGAGCCCCAGGCCTCAAAATAGTTCCGCACTCTGCTGCCCAACAGTTAAAATCGAGCCCGTAGATTAGACGGTCAATCTGCAAAGACCAAAAAGGGACAATGAAAACTCAACTTAGATGAAAAGTCATAGAACAAAAATGGTGGTGTTGCATTTTCTTACACCGTCAGCCATAAACCGTTGAATTATTTAGTATAAAATCATCCTTCATTCATTCTACATGAAACGTAGATTTAACATTGACATTTTTCCGACATTACAACAGTAACATTACATTAATGTTTCCTACATTACAACAGTGTCTACACTTCAAACGTACTTCATTGGCTGTAAAGCACTTTGGGATGTCCTGAGGTTGTGAAAGGTTCTATATAAATGCAAGTCTTTCTTTCTTTGTTTCTTGCCAACATTGAGTCTGGACTTCTTAACTACCTTGAGATAATTTATTATAGAGTGTAACTCATATTGAATTCCATCCTGGCGTTTTGGAGGTGCTCTGTGCCACTCTGCAGTTATTACACCTTAGATTAGGTTTGACTGGAATTTTAGTGCTAATAGTTGGCAGTTCTCTTGTTGTTTAATCCTAGCTACAATGTGTATTATAGAGGGTCGTAATCCAAATGTCCACTAAAGCAGTACAGTGGCTTCACTGTGGACATTGTGGGGCATCCTTTCAGAATAAGAAAGCTGTAAATATCGCTCATTGGATTACTTGATTCCATGGTTTTATTGCATGTTCCTTTAACACTAGTGAAAAAAAATGACCAATTTAGCTCAAATGAACTTAAATCTGCCAATTATTTGATATTTAACTCCGATGCCATCACATTAAGGCAAAGGGGTCACAGTTGAGGAAAGTGGGTTGAAACTCGAGTGGTCACGAAGGGGCGGGTGGAAGTACCACCCGTCAAGTCAAAGCTCCATCCAAGGAGGAAATGTGTCACATGCCAGGCATGTTTTCAATCTGCATTTGAAATGGGAATAGAAAACTGGCTTGAAAAGAAGAAAAAGACACTAGAGAAAGGAATCATCAAACAATTGTTTAATCAGATAACCAGATACATTTTGCAAGTACATTAATACTATTGGAGTATTTTCAATGTATAGGTGTAAAAGTGCAGTTAACTTTGACAGCCCTTCAATATAATTAAACTTGCTCTACTCTTAAATTTGATGTGTTTTTTAAGTAGTTTTCTGTGTTTTCTCTGATCTTCATCAAAGATTAACCTGGACACATTTGTGAATCTTTATAGTTCTGGTACTCAATTGATGGAAAGTGGCTCTTGGGAGATGGTTTTCAGCTGATCATAGGCCATTTTTTTCAAAATTGCTCCGAACTCCAAAATAGGTGGTGGAATCCAGGTGGCACAGAAAACAAGGTAAGTGAATTATCTTAAAGTTTTATTTTAGAAACAAAACAGATGCAAAAAAAAGAAAGATTATAATAGAAAAAAATAAATAAAGAAATAACAGGGCGAGCAGGTCACAATTTTTTATTTTTGTTTAAAAAAAATAGAGGGGTGAATTGCTGCCGTTGAGGTGTGTAACAATATATGAACACTTTTTGAATGGTGCTATATATAGAACCACAGCTATTCTTTCCCATATGTGATTATTTCAGCATTTCAGGGTTAGTCGTACTGCATTTCAACAGCTCTATTGATGTCATTTTAGGTTTTGTTTTTGCAACACAACCAGTGAGCTGAAAAACTAAAAAAAAAGTAGCAGGACATTTATCAAGGGATTTTCCTCAGATCATCAGTAAAATGGTGGCCGAGACTTCCGACTGTCTATGTGATCCTGCTGGTACCTGATCACATTTTCCTTGAGGGCAGGTTGCATAAACTTGGCTTGTATTCCCTTAAGTTTAGAACATAAAAGAACATAAGAAATAGGAGCAGGAGCAGGCCATTCGGCCCCTCGAGCCTGCTCCGCCATTTAATGAGATCATGGCTGATCCAATTTTGGCCTCAACTCCACTTTCCTGCCCGCTCCCCATAACCCTTGACCCCGTTGCTCAAAAATCTGTCTATCTCAGCCTTGAATATATTCAATGACTCAGCTTCCACAGCTCTCTGGGGTAAAGAATTCCAAAGATTCATGACCCTCTGAGAGAAGAAATTCCTCCTCATCTTCATCTTAAATGGGCGACCCCTTATTCTGAGACTATGACCCCTCGTTCTAGATTCCCTGACGAGGGGAAACATCCTCTCAGCATCTACCCTGTCCAACCCCCTCAGAATCTTATATGTTTCAATAAGATCACCTCTCATTCTTCTAAACTCCGAGTATAGGCCCAACCTGCTCAACCTTTCCTCATAAGACAACCCTTCCATCCCAGGAATCAACCTAGTGAACCTTCTCTGAACTGCCTCCAATGCAAGTATATCCCTCCTTAAATAAGGGGACCAAAACTGTATGCAGTACTCTAGGTGTGATCTCACCTGCTCCCTATACAGTTGTAGCAAGACTTCCCTACTTTTATACTCTATCCCCCTTGAAATAAAGGCCAATATTCCATTTGCCTTCCTAAATACTTGCTGCACCTGCATGTTAACTTTTTGTGTTTCATGTACAAGGACACCCAAATCCCTCTGTACCGCCACATTCTGTAGTCTTTCTCCATTTAAATAATATTTCTCTTTTCTATTCTCCCTACCAAAGTGGATAACTTCACATTTTCCCACATTATACTCCATCTGCCAAATTCTTGCCCACTCATTTAACCTATCTATATCCCTTTGCAGACTCTTTATGTCCTCCTCACAACTTGCTTTTCCACCTTTCTTTGTATCATCCGCAAACTTGGCTACAATACACTCGCTTCCTTCATCCAAGTTATTAATATAGATTGAAAATAGTTGAGGCCTCAGCACTGATCCCTGTGGCACCCCACTAGTTACAGATTGCCATCCTGAAATGATCCATTTATCCCGACTCTCTGTTTTCTGTTAGTTAGCCAATCCTCTATCCAATCTAATATATTACCCCCAACACCATGAGCTCTCATCTTATGCAATAATCTTTTATGTGGCACCTTGTCGAATGCCTTTTGGAAATCCAAATATACTACATCTATTGGTTCCTCTTTATCCACCCTGCTCGTTACCTCCTCAAAGAACTCTAATAAATTTATCAAACACGATTTCCCTTTCAAAAACCATGTTGACTCTGTTTGATTGTATTATGATTTTCTAACTGCCCTGCTACTACTTCCTTAATAATGGATTCAAGCATTTTGCCAATGACAGATGTTAGGCTAACTGGCCTATAGTTTCCTGCTTTCTGTCTCCCTCCTTTTTTGAATAAGAGCGTTACATTTGCGGTTTTCCAATCTGCAGGGACTTTTCCAGAGTCAAGGGAATTTTGGAAGATTACAACCAATGCATCCATTATCTCTATAGCCACTTCTTTTAAGACCCTAGGATGCAGGCCATCAGGTCCAGGGGACTTGTCAGCCTTTAGTCCCATTAGTTTGCCTAGCACTTTTTTTCTCTAGTGATAGTGATTGTTTTAAGTTCCTCCCTCCCTTTTGCCCCTTGATTTTCTACTATTACTGGGATTTTTTAATGTCCTCTACTGTGAAGACAGATACAAAATATTTGTTCAAAGTCCCAGCCATTTCCTTGTTTCCCATTATTATTTCCCCAGTCTCGTCCTCTAAGGGACCAATGTTTATTTTAGCTACTCTCTTCCTTTTTATATACTTGTAGAAGCTCTTACTGTCAGTTTTTATATTTCTTGCTAGTTTACTCTCATAAGCTATTTTCTCCCTCTTTATTATTTTTTTAGTCATCCTTTGCTGGTTTCTAAAATTTTACCAGTCTTCTGGCCTACCACTAATCTTTGCAACATTGTAAGGTTGAAGGATTGAGGTGTTTAAAATGATAAAGGGATTCGATAGGGTAGATGCATTAGGCCCATGCCAGTTTTGTAGCCAGCTCTAATTTAAATTAATCTGGCACCAAATGTGCTCCCTTTAGGTAGCTCACCGATCTAGGGGGTGGGAGATATGGGGGGGGGCCGGCTGATTTCAAAAACTCAAATACCCACAGGTGGCGGCAGTAAAAATGAGTGCCCGTTTTCCGCCGGGCGGTCAGGGATAAAATCGGCCCTAAAATCTCCTCCCACAGATAGTATTAGCGCAGTTTATGAATAAGCAGTTGCATTGAAAGCTAATGTAGCCTTCACCATCAGTGAACATTGTCACAGAAGAGCACATAAACTGTACAAAGCTTCTTTTGTAATCATCGGATAAATCCAGGTCACAGAAGCCAGCAGCATATTTTTTAAACTCTCATTCAGAGTATTAACATAACAGCTGCACGCGGGTGAGAAGAACCATTTGATTTCTCACAGAATAATCAGTTTACTAAATATTGAGTGGTATTCATATAATTAAATTGGATCTTAAATTGGCAAAATACTGATTTTCCTATTATGTTGCATTTTGGGGTTTTATGTTTAGCCACCAATTCACATGAAGCAATGGATTTATTGACACATGCACTTAAAGGCAACATCAATAAATGAAAGCAAGGTATTTCTTCCACACTAAGCTTTTAATTATTACAATTATAGTTAATTGCATGTTATAATGACCTTCTTTCTCTTGTACTTGACATGCATATATTAAAATCATTTGGCAGACATTTACAAAAGTATAATTCTGCACCACAAGCTGGCAAAAATCCCCACTTCTTTTTATAGAAGTCACTAATGGATGTTTTATGATCAGTTAACTAGCTCAATCTATTATGAATTAATTTGGGCTAGCAAGCAACTATGACAGAAAAGCACTTAAGGATTTTTCAGATGTGTAGTCAGTAATTTTATCAAAAGTAGCCACCAATTAGCACTTGGTATCCTTGGTTAGAGCCACAGAGGCAAGAGTAAGCAAGCTTCTTATTAAATGTTTTAATTTATCCAATTGTCTTGAATGAAACATCCAACTACTGGTGACCTATTGAGTGGCCTTCCAATTGCTGTCACTCTAGTTATGGATTATGCACTTCATCCCTTTTTATTACCTTAATCTCTGGCATTGTAGTTGGGATTTTAGTTCCATGCCCATCTTTACCGCAACTCCCAGTTTAAATCCCTACAATCAGTTTTGCGCCCCTCCCATATCATCGAAATGGCACTAACCAAAGTTGCAAATACCATCTCTGGGACTGTGATTGTGGTGGATAATCTCTCTTCATTCTTCTTGACCTCTCTGCAGCCTTTGACGATCAACCGCACCTTTCCTCCATTGTCCAGCTCAATGGGACTGCCCTGGCTTGCTTTCACTCTTGCCCATTATACATTTCACCTGATTTTTGTTCCCACTGAATTCAATGCAAATGAAAATTGGGAGAGGTATGTAACAGGCAGCTGATCCAATATTTCCCGTTTTATTCTATTGCCCAAAATTAAGATTACCCCATTAGATTCTTATTCTAAATGGTTTGAAGTGGTTCCGATGTCATCAACAGGCAATTGACGTATTATGATATTTCTTTGCCCAATATGGAATGGTGTGTCTCATGTTAGAACATAAGAACATAAGAAATAGGAGCAGGAATAGGCCATTCGGCCCCTCGAGCCTACTCCGCCACTCAATAAGATCGTGACTGATCTTCTACCTCATCTCCACTTTTCTGAACTATCCCCATATCCCTTGATTCCCTTAATATTCAAAAATCTATCGACCTCTGTCTTGAATATACTCAACGACTGAGCCTCCACAGGCCTCTGGGGTAGAGAATTCCAAAGATTCACCACCCTCTGATGAAGAAATTTCTTCTCATCTCAGTCCTAAATGGCCGACCCCTTATTCTGAGACTGTGACCCCTGGATCTAGACTCCCCAGCCAGGAAAAATATCCTCCCTGCATCTACCATGTCAAGCCCTGTAAGAATTTTGTATGTTTCAATGAGATCACCTCTCATTCTTCTAAACTCTAGACAATATAGGCCTAGTCTACTCAATCTCTCCTCATAGGACAATCCCCCCATCCCAGGAACCAGTCTGGTGAACCTTCGTTGCACTCCCTCTATGGCAAGTATATCCTTCCTTAGGTAAGGAGACCAAAACTGTACACAATACTCCAGGTGTGGCCTCACTAGGGCCCTATATAATTGCAGTAAGACGTCTTTACTCTTATACTCCAATCCTTTTGTAATAAAGGCTAACATACCATTTGCTTTCCTAATTGCTTGCTGTACCTACATGTTAACTTTCAGTGATTCTTGTACAAGGACACCCAGGTCCCTCTGAACACCAACATTTCCCAATCTCTCACCATTTAAAAAATACTCTGCTTTTCTATTTTTCCTACCAAAGTGGATAACTTCACATTTCTCCACATTATATTCCATTTGCCATGTTCTTGCCCACTCACTTAGCCTGTCTATATCTCCTTGAAGCCTCCTTGCATCCTCCTCACAACTTACATTCTTACCTGCACTTCTCCACCCACACACAGACAGTCAAAAAGGGGAAATTGAGAGAGTTGTACATTCAAAACTTCTCTAAAGACAGTGTTACAAGATCCTGGCACTATGGGCTCGATTTTACCAGGCCCGAGGAGGCGGGATTGGAGGCGTGTGAGTTGTCAAAATCGCAAAAAATGGTGGGTGGCTCCGATCCTGCCTCCAGCCCGCCTCCGAGCAATTTTCCCAGAATCGGGGCTCCAGACCCCGTTTCCATCCCGCCTCCAAGAGGCGGGATAAGCCCTTAAGACCCATAACAAGCAGTTAATTGCCTCTATAATCCCATTTTGAGAGGCTTTCCTGATTTTAACACTTTTCCCCCGTCCTGCACGTCTCCTCTGGAACATTCCAGTTAATCCTGGCGGCCTCACAAGTGGATTGCTTACTAACAGCTGCAGCTCCACCATTAAAAAGCAGTTTTCACCAATCATCATTTGCAGGTGGCAGAAATTTGTTGTCTCAGGTCTGGGGGATCTTTTAGCAGGCATACTCATTGTTGTGGAAGTTTGGAGCCTGACACCCATCTCCAGTGTGACCTCCTGGGAAACCCCTCTCCCCACCTTGACTGAGCACTTCCTCAACTGAGGCATATACCAGAAGCATGGGAACCATTTATTTCCTTTCCTCCTGGACATCAGATTCGGACGAAGACCAGCCGTGGCAGCAACAGAGCCATGAACAACAGCACCACCAACAGCAGGAGCAACAACAGGAGCGCCAAGCTGCTGCTCACCCACCTGAAGCTGCACAGGCCAGAAGGCGCCAGTGCGTGACCTGGGATGAAAGGGACGCACTCATGTTGGCCAGATTTGCTTAGCCTGCACAATCAAACACTTTTGCCTCGCACCTTCTTACCAGAGCATCGACAATGAACAAGAACCTGCAGATTCCTGTCACTCTGACCACCATACTGACAATTGCAAGTCGCTCTAAGCCCTCAATGTGGAAGTCCCATTTGCGAAATGACACAGGCCACAACTTCAACAGTTTGCCATCAGAATTTTTTATCACAACAAGCAACTGATGGCATTTCAAAAATAAACACAACATAACACCCAAGTGACTACCCTTGTGACTACTTGTGCATTATCTTCCTCTTATGCATGCTCCTACGTGGTGCTTCCCCTGTGGCTTCAGCAGATGTGGAGGCCCCTTGCTCACTTTCTTGCTGCTCCTGTTTCGACACCTTTGGCGGCCGTCCTCTGGGGTTGTGAACCTGTGAGGGCTCGGCAAAAGTCTACTGCTCCTGCGGCTGTGCAGTGGATGAGACGCCCATCTCAGTTGGGTGAGGACTCTGGTGGGGCTCTGACCGAGGGCTTTGCAGTGGCATGGTCATGTGAGCGCTTGGAGAGGAGCCCCCACTTCCTTGTTGTCTGCCACCAACATCCCTCTCATGGGTCAGCCCCACCTCAGAGCTAGCAAGTGGTTTGACAGCACTTTGCTGCACTTCAGGGGGGCCATGAGGACCCGTTTCTGCACTGGAAGTCCTACTCCAGAGGACTTCCATGATGGTCTGGTTTCTCTGCTCAATAGCTGACTATTGCTCCTCAAGAGATGCCAGTCTATTCTGAACAATGACCATGTTTTCAACACTCTGGCGACCTAGCTCCTCCATAGCCGTAGCCACCCTCTCCTCTACTGATAGCCATCCTTTCCACGGAGGTTGCCATCCTTTCGGTGGTGATGCGTTCATGCGCCAATGCCTCCACAAAGGCTCTGCTCATGTTCGCGATGGACTCCTCCATTCGCTCCACACTCGCAGCGACCCTGGAGACAAAACCTGCCAGAGACTCCTGCACCTGTTCCTGGAGCTCCAGCACCGCTCTCGTTCTGGATGAACCCGGAGGCACAGGGTCGACATGCAGCTGAGCCAAGCTGGCAGAGTCCTGTGCCCTCCGACGAGGACTCTCCACTGCTGTCCCTGTCTCCGCCATCTGCTGATGCTCACTTGTGAGCTGTGATACACCAGGTGACAACACTACTCTATCTCACGAAGGTCCCACCGAGGTGTGTCTGCACTGTTGCTGGGTGCGCTGAATTCTGCTGATGCTGCGCCCTCAGAGGTTGCAACTTCCTCTGAGGAGTCTTGAAGCTCAGGATGTTCCTCCTGGACAGTGGGGATGGGGGCCGTCGATGGTTCTGTGGGGGAGTAAAGGAAATTGTGCAGATGATCATAAGTCAATCTGTTAGAGCATCAGAATCATTATCAGTCACTCATGCAATGTCAATGAGAGAGATGCCAAACTATTCTGTCACCAGCTTGCTGTGATGCGCCCGTCTGTCTGTCCCCCACTTGCGAATCATCCTCGACAACGGCGATTTCCAGGGCCGCCTCCTCCGAGGTGGTGAGCTGGGCTACTGAGGGTGGCCCTCCTCCTGTCCTCGCTCTTTCCCTCTTATTGTGGGCTCTCTTTTCCTGCAATGAGGGACACAAGTGGAGTTTGAGTGAGAATGAAGGAGTGAGTGTAGAGAATCCATAGCATAGATGCTTAGAAGGAGACAAAGGGCCCTCCCTGTGTGTTGTAAGTTGTTGTCATTGCATCACACTGATAGGGAGTGTGAGGGCTGCATGGTCGAATAGTTAAGTGAATGTGACCATAGAGAGAGAGGGAATGGGTAAGGGTGAAGGGATGTCAGTGTCAAGTGGGATGTGGAGGAAGAGGTTGGCAAAGCAGAGTGCTGGTGAGGAGAGGCGATGGGAATCAGATTGAAGGTGATGGGAAAGTCATACTCACTTTTCCTGTGCAGAGAAGGTCATGAAACTTCTTCCTATGTGGCACATAGAGATTGAGTTGACCTCCTGGGCCACTTGCATCCACACAGCTTTAGTCTGCTGGGGAGGCTTTTTCCTCTCTGAGGAAGGGAAGGGCATCTCCTTATTTGATCTTGCTCCCTCCACCAGAGCTTGGAAGGAGGCCTCATCGACCTTGGAGCACACGTTAGCGTACTGCTGGACATAGTTGATGAATGAAGCGATCACAACAATGGGCATAAAGTTTAAAGTCTCCAGAAGAAGCAAAGCTGCTTGCAGGCCTTAAATCCAGCAGCATTGATGACATCATTGGAGGCGACTTTCTGTATGAAAAGACTCATTGGGCCAGGGGTTTCCACACGCTGAAAATCAAGTGCCCAATTAGGGCAAAATCGCACTTTTTTCCCACTTCACATCGGAGTCGGGGTCCTGACACGAAAACCACCTGACACGCCCCAGCCCACCCCCAATGGCAAAATCAAGCCCTATGCATCTGAAGTTAGCTATATTTTTGAGTTATCGTTCAACGCCTCATACCGTTACACATATGACACCAGCTGAGTTATTCACTGGAAGGAAGTTACATATTTGTTTTGATATTTTTAAATCTGACTTAGAAATATCAGTGTCAAGAAGAAAACTTACTTTGTAATGTTGGATCGCCAACTTTGAAGCAATACCGTGTAGGAGAAAGAGTATTATGTCTTGATTTAGGTGGGAATGTGATAAAATGTGCGTGGGTTTCCTCCGGGTGCTCCGGTTTCCTCCCACAGTCCAAAAATGTGTGGGTTAGGTTGATTTGGCTATGATAAATTGACCCTTAGTGTTAGGGGGGATTAAATATGTGGGGTTATGGGGATAGGATGGGATATGTTAGGGGGAATTAAATACGTGGGGTTACGGGGGTAGGGTGGGATATGTGTACTGTGGGGATTAAAGCAGGGACAGGGTACTGGATTTGGATGATCAGCCATGATCGTATTGAATGGCGGAGCAGGCTCGACGGGCCGAATGGCCTACTCCTGCTCCTAGATTCTATGTTTCTATGTTTCTATGTTTAAAATGGAATGTTGGTGTTATTGAACAGAAGTTTGGAGCTGTTACATTTTTAATTTCGGAAGATGGTCTGCTGTGGAAGCATCATTAGGATCAATTACAAGAACTGCATTGACGCAATTGTACCAAATTATAATGTTGCCTAGCCTGACCTACCACCAATGCCTATTCCACCTAAGGAAGTAGCTGTTACCATGCCTCAGAAAGTTTCAGATGGATCGCCTATTCCCATGTGTAACAAAGCAACCATCTCCCAGGACGTTGTTTGTGCTCCCAACTCCAGTGTGAACTATCCAGGAAAGTTTCCAAAGAAAATTGTGAACCTGACAAATTTGTAACCAAAGCTGAGAAGTTCCCATCTACTGTTCCTGTTATTAGTCCCAGTGTACCCATTGTCAATCCTACTTGAAGATATCCATAAAGATCAAGGAAACCTCCAAATTGTTTAGACTTGTAGTTAGTATTGAGTATAATGGTTTTCATTATGTTTCAAATGTTGGCATAGCTTACCTTCCCTGCATACTACTGAGAGAGTGCTATGGTTATTGTTTTTATCACATTACTTCAAGATGTAGTTGCTGAATTTCCTTAATTAATGTTTTATAGCTGTTATCGAGGCTCATTCTTGGTGATGATTATTTTCACCTTGTAGTTCTGAGGGTGGAAAATGATATGCATGGTACTTGCATATCTAGACTTGACTATTCCAATGCACTCCTGGCTGGCCTCCCACATTCCACCCTACATAAACTTGAGGTCATCCAAAACGCGCTGCCCGTGTCCTAGCTCGTACCAAGTCCCGTTCACCCATCTCCCCTGTGCTCACTGACCTACATTGGCTCCCGGTTAAGCAGCGCCTCGATTTCAAAATTCTCATCCTTGTTTTCAAATCCCTCCATGGCCTCACCCCTTCCTATCTCTGTAATCTCCTTCAGCCCCACAACCCCCGAGATATCTGCGCTCCTCTAATTCTGCCCTCTTGAGCATCCCTGATTATAATCGCTCAACCATTGGTGGCCGTGCCTTCTGTTGCCTAGGCCCTAAGCTCTGGAATTCCCTGCCTAAACCTGTCCGCCTCGCTACCTCTCTTTCCTCCTTTAAGACGCTCCTTAAAACCTATCTCTTTGACCAAGCTTTTGGTCACCTGCCCTAATTTATCCTTACGTGGCTCGATGTCAAATTTTTTGTCTTAAAATACTCCTGTGCAGCGCCTTGGGACGTTTTACTACGTTAAAGGTGCTATATAAATGCAAATTGTTGTTGTTGTTGTTGCATATTGTTAACTGATCACTAGATGGCCACCCGATGGGAGTAAGCACATTGTAGCAATTGCACTCCAAGGTCTCCCTTGTATTACTTTGTTATTTTTTGACAGAATATTCTAGAGGGTCTGGAAATAAAAGCAGCGCGTTATTACCACACCAATTTGTATGTTAATTTGGACATAACAGTGGACACATGTCCCCTGGTTACTAGAGACTTATAGAAATGTTCTTGCCACACTTGAGTCTGAACTAGTATAACAGCAGTATGTTACTCAGACTTCATATCAGCACAATTACTGACAATAATGAAGTTCTGCTGCATAGTGGGCACAGCTGAATCAATTAAATCTTGATTAATTCATGCTGGTCCTTGTTCTCTCAGGTCTGTATACTGAGTCAATTGGCAACTATTTAGTACCGTAAACAAAGCTCTTTTAGCACAGCAGATTAAGAGACAAGTATCAGCTGACACCCACATTAAGGTATTGTATTGGTATCGTTCCTAAAACTGAATTGCATGTGTTTACTGTAATATGTTAAGATTACACCTAATGATATGGGTGAATCAAAAAAAAATCTATAGGGACCTTCATGGTATGCCCAGGGAGATGGCAAACACTTAAAATTCTCTACAACAAAAGTTAAAGTAGCATTGAATGCTAAAAAGGCAAAAACGCTAATGGAAATTTTATATAACTGTGTGTGTAACATCTAATATTCATGAAAGCATTCCTTGTTTCATGCCTGTCACATGATGTGTATAAGAAAATGCAACTAAAAATTGAGCTGCATTTTTAAATATCAAGCAGCTTTGTCAAGTAGAGCATGAATATTTGGTTGTTATGGCAACTTAAGTAAAGCACTGTAAGTCCTCAGATACCACTTGATGAAAAAGAAAAATTAAAGTCTCCTTTAAAAACAATCAGTTTTACCATCAAACCTGTCAGCAATATAGGATTATGATCTTTAATAACCTTTGTGGTGCAATTGTGGTATTTTAAATAACAAACTCATTTTTAATTTTTGTAAAATCTAATAAAAGAACAATATCGTTGGCTCCTGAAAAGAGTTAGTTTAGGTCTGAGTGACTGCCTTTCACTGTTTCATTTATGAATAATTCAATCTTACAGGCATTTTCATTTCTATGTAAATTTATGACTTTTATTTAACTTATTAGGAAACTAAAAATAACATTTCAAATTAAAAGATCAATTGAGGAAGAAATTGGAGTTAAAATACGTCAGGAAATGCTGTGTAAATTAAGATAATGCAAGTTACTGCATTGAAGTTTGGCAGACTAGTTCCTCTCACTGGCACAAATCAATAGCAATTCCATAATGTTACACATTTTCACTATTTTTCATAAAAGCTGTCTGGGATGATGGTAGCAATAGGTAGTAAATAAAATAAAAATATATTTTAATAAGGAACAATTCTCATTGACATTGACACAAATAATAAGCCATATGACCGTTGTCTTGTACCAAGTCATGGAATATATCCCAGAATGGCATTGCATCCGTTTTGGAATTGTACTGCGGCTCCAGCACTGGGTGTCACAGGCACGATCTGAGTAAAAATCGCATCGGGGGCCCAAATGATGTCATCGGACGCTGGCATTTAAATATTAATGAGGCCTGCAGTGGGCACCTTCCCTGTGACTGGAATAGGTGGGGTTAAAATGACGGCAGGTGGTGAACACGTCGGGGACACTATGGGAAGCGCCCAACCGTCATTCTAGCCACCTGCCCATCCTGTTCCCGCTGGTCAGGCAGGGTTAAAATTGGGCCTTACTAGATTCGAGTCCAGCCCAGACTGATGGGATAAAACTCTCTTCTCTCTGCTGTTGTAAGGTTCCTACGGGAGATGTGTTTGTGCAGTCTGCAATTCCTGGTGGGCATGGGGCCAAAGCACAAAAGCTGTCTATAATTTGGCAAAATTCACACTGATGAGGTTTTTGTTTTGAGGCTGCAGTTGAAACAGATTGGTGGGGTGGAGCAGTGGGCAATTAACTCCACATCTGGTTGTGGTGTACTGTATCTAGGAGCACTTCATGCTCAAACTGTGTGCCAAAAAACAGAAAGGTTCTCCATTTCCCAGCACAGGCATCCATCCACTTACTGACTACAGCAAAACAAAGTTTAAAAAAAAAATTAAATTAACGAGAAGTCAATTATTTTTAAAAAGCCCGACAGGGTAGAATTTCCACAGGGGTTCTCCTGATTTTCCACCGTATCTTCAGCGGAAACCTCGGAGAAACAATGGTTTGGATTTTGCGGCCAGCCAGCGGCAAATGAAAGGCGCTCGCCGTTCACTACGCTTACAGCTGCCCACAGACGTTTTGCGGGCTTTTGAGCGGCAACTTGCCGTCATCGGGCCTCTGATCCAGCGCGGCGCCCTCTAAAGGGGATCTATGGTGTGTGTTAGCAGGGAAAGCAACAGCTTGACTTTTCAACCAATCAGATTGAAGAATCCTCACAGAGCCACCCAGAGTCGAAACCAGGAAGTATAAATTAGAATATTTAATTCATTGTAAAATCATGTACAGAAAGTGAAACAAAGAGAGGGAAAGAAAGATGGGATTAAGAGAGAGAGATGAAAGAGACAGAAAGAAAAACAAAAAAAATTATTTTAATTTTTAATTTAAAAAAAATCTCCAACAATAAGTAAAATCTGAAGGAATGAAACTCCACACTTCTGAAATTAAATTTTCAGTGCCAGAAAGGCTGTTTGGCAGTAATTAAGACTTATCACGCTGTTAAAAATTCACTTACACCTGAATGCACCAGCCCTAATTTTTTCTGGTGCGTTCAGTGGGTAAGTACAGCAACTTCATGCCTGTACATGGATTTCAATGCCGAGTCTATTGGTGAGGTGCCGGTGTAGTGAAGCTTGTGGAGGAGAAGGGCAAATCGGACAGCAACTTCCAGATTTCTGCATTTAACTGTGCATGTGTGGACTCTGGAAGTTGCTGTCCAATTTATTACATAGCGCTGTTAGCCTCACAATTATTCTTAATGCAAAATCCTGGCCAATAGTAGACAGAGTTTCTGTCGATCTGTCACCAAAGTTACAGCGGGAGAGCGGGAGAATCCCAGCAGTACATGTCTACCAGAAGTTTCCAAAGCTCCTTAAAGCCTTAAAGGTGTCCTCCATCCTTCACAACAGCCATATAAAAGATGATTAAAATTTCTACTCCTTGAAATTTGTTTACCCATTCCAGCCCAAAGGAGAACCTTTTTCTTGAACTGCTACAATTTGTGATTGCAGTTATGTTACCAGTGATAGCAGAGAGTAGGGGTAAAAGGTAACGGGCCGATTTTCCGATCGGAGGCTTCCTACGGGCGGGTGCCTCCGATCGGAAAAAATCTACGCACTTACCTGCTGGCTCCGTAGGTCCCGAGACTTGCGATCCTGGGCCTCTGCTCTACGAAATGTGCAGAGGCCCAGGTAATCCAGGGGCGCATGCAGTTCGCAAGTGAATTCTTGACAGATCGGAAGTGCCGGGTTTTAGTGCATGCGCTTTGAGTAGGTAACCGGGGTTTTCCTTCATCTCTCGTTTAAAATTAACTTTAAAAAAAACCCCGAGGCGTTTGCCTTGTATCGGAGCGTGTAGATTGGGAGGGGAATGTGCAGCCCGGGTAGGCAGCGGACACGACAGATGGTCAGCTGGCGGTCCCCGGGGAGACGGAGCTCCGAATGCAGGCGCATGTCAATGTGTACGGGGCTCTCGTACGTTGGGAGATATAACTCTCCGTTATCCGGACTTTTTGATTAACCGGCACCACGCCGGTCCCGTCGGTGCCGGTTAATAAAGAGTTTCCTGTAATTGGCAAATGAAGTTCAACACAGATAAATGTGAGGTATTACATTTTGGTAGGAAGAATAGGGAGGTCACTTATTACTTGGAGGGTGCAAGTCGAGATGGGGTAGAGGAACACAGGGATCTCGGAGTACAAATACACAAATCACTAAAAGTTGCTACACAGGCTAGCAAGGCCATAAAAAAGCACACCAAGCACTAGGATATATTTCTAGAGGTAAAGAATTGAAAAGTAGGGAAGTTATGCTAAACTTGTATCGAACCTTGGTTAGACCACACTTAGAGTACTCATAGAGTCATAGTCATAGAGTTATACAGCACAGAAAGAGGCCCTTCGGCCCATCGTGCCCGCACTGGCCATCAAGCCCTGTCTATTTTAATCCCATTTTCCAGCACTTGGTCCGTCGCCTTGTATGCTATGGCGTTTCAAGTGCTCATCTAAATGCTTCTTGAATGTTGTGAGGGTTCCTGCCTCTACCACCCTTTCAGGCAGTGAGTTCCTGATTCCAACAACCCTCTGGGTGAAAAAGTTTTTCCTCAAATCCCCTCTAAACCTCCTGCCCCTTACCTTGAAACTATGCCCCCTGGTTACTGACCCCTCTACTAAGGGGAAAAGTTCCTTTCTATCTGCCCTATCTATGCCCCTCATAATTTTGTATACCTCAATCAGGTCCCCCCTCAGCCTTCTCTGCTCTAAGGAAAACAACCCCAGCCTGTCCAGTCTCTCTTCATAACTGAAGCGCTCCAGCCCAGGTAACATCCTGGTGAATCTCCTCTGCACCCTCTCCAATGCAATCACATCCTTCCTATAGTGTGGCGACCAGAACTGCACACAGTATTCCAGCTGTGGCCTAACTAACGTTTTATACAGCTCCATCATAACCTCTCTGCTCTTATATTGTATGCCTCAGCTAATGAAGGCAAGTATCCCATATGCCTTTTTAACCACCTTATCTACCTGTCCTGCTGCCTTCAGGGTACATGCGTGTACATGCACGCCAAGATCCCTCTGATCCTCTGTCCTTCCTAGGGTCCTACCATTCATTGTGTATTCCCTTGCCTTGTTAGTCCTCCCAAAATGCATCATCTCACACTTTTCAGGGTTAAATTCCATTTGCCACTGTTCTGCCCATCTGACCAACCCGTCTATATCGTCCTGTAGCCTGAGGCTTCCCTCCTCGCTATTTACCACCCCACCAATTTTCGTGTCATCTGCAAACTTACTGATCATACCTCTTACATTCATATCTAAATCATTAATGTACACTACAAACTGCGTACAGATCTGGTCACCATATTATAAAAAGGATATAGAGGCACTTGAGAGGCTGCAGAGAAGATTTACAAGGAAAATACCAGAAATGCGAGGGTATACATATCAGGAAAGGATGAACAGGCTGGGTCTCTTTTTTCTTGAAAAAAGGCTGAGGGGTGACCTAATAGAGGTCTTTAAAATTATGAAATGTTTTGATAGAGTGGATAGAGAGAGAATGTTTCCACTTGTGTAGAAGAGCATAACTAGAGACCATCAATATAAGATAGTCACCAAGAAATCCAATAGGGATTTTAGAAGAAACTTCTTTACCCAAAGAGTGGTGAGAATGTGGAACTCGCTAGCACAGGAAATGGTTGAAATGAATAGTATAGATGCATTTAAGGGGAGGCTAGACAAGTATATGAGGGAGAAGGGAATAGAGGGTTATGCTGATAGATTTAGATGAGGAAAGACGGGAGGAGGCTCGAGTGGAGCATAAATGCCGGCATGGACTGGTTGGGTCGAATGGCCAGTTTCTGTGCCGTATATCCTATGTAATCCTATGTAATCATATGTTACTTTACTTCATGAAAAATAGTTCAGCAAATAGTCACTTTTTAAAAATTTACAATTAGTATTCCATTTTTTGCTGCACTTAACCACTAATGCTCAGAAACGCATGCTCCAATCTCCATAATAGCTTTATTCATCTTCTTATTTATTCAACAATGATGTACATCAAGTTGACTTTTTCTTTGTGAGTTCAAAGCCACTTTCTTTGTGTTGATTCACTAGGAATGATCTGGTTTTACAACATGTGCAATAATGGTAGTGGTAGTGTGGAGTTTTCCACCATATACGGCAACTCCTAAAGAGAACATCTCATGAGTAACAGCAAGTTTCAGCCACTCATGCAAAAGGCCACGGTAATAACTCATTCACTCCTCCTTGCCAATTCTGTACTTATGAAAGAACTGATGCAGCTTGCTGTCACCGTTGAGATGTCCTCTGTGTCATACAGTCTGACACAGCACAGTGATCTACATCGCTATTGTTATAACTGACACCTTAATTCATGCAGTAAAGCTTTAGTGAAGAAGCTATTTACATCAATTATTAGAACATTTGACGGGAGAAATGCTGTAGTACTGTGTGTGACAGGGTGGAATTTCTCCTGCCAGTTTCACCTGCTGTCAAGCCATTCCAATTCCTGGACACAGGATCATTTAAATAATGGCAGTTTCTCCAAGGAGGTGAACCAAAAGGGCTAAAGAAACTAGCAATAATTTTTTTATTTCCCCTGAGGGAGTCTTGTGCATTGCTGAGGCCTTCCCTAGGCTCAGAACAGGAGCGATACCTATTCTCAGCAGACGTAAGTCTCACTGGGCCTCTCCCGTATTTCTGGCACAATTCTGGGCATCTTGGGAATGCCCCCAAAGTGATGGCCATAAATAAAGAGGTGGCAGAAGAATTGCCCCCTCCATTCCTATTGAGATTTCCTCTGCAGCTTAAGCAGGGCAGAAACCAGACGATCAGGCTACTGCTTCAATTGAAATCATTGACAAACAACTTTGCTGGAATTCCATCCCCAGGGTGGAATTTCTACCCTTTGACGTATATTTTAGAGATTTATAGGAATAATAGCATTTTACATAACTGTCTTGGATGGGTTTATTGAGTCATTAAAATGAATTAGTTTAGTTTGTTAATGGCTAAAGGAATGTGGAAGAATTCAACCAAATAAGACAATATTTAGACCAATTGTTTTACTCCACAGAATGAAGTATAACAGCCGTGGGCTGATTCAAATTGTTAAAATAAATAAGGCACATTGAGACTAAACAGTTAATGTAACTGGACCTCTAGTGATGGGCCCACATGCTGTTAAAAGGAAACATTGAGCAAGTTATGCTAGTTTCAATTGAACAAGGACACTATAATGTCATTTTGAAGTTAGACCCATCGCTAGCCATCTTGAGATAAATGCCCATGTGTTGTATTTCTGTTGTGTGCTAAATAATTTGCATTTGTTTGAAGGGATTTTTACTAGTCCTAGCCCCTTTGGGGCTATCCTGGATCAAGCGTATTTCTCAGATGTTCACTTTCAATTAAAGTTTGAGGTAGCCGAATCCTAAAGATGCTTAATTGGGTCTAAAGGTCCAGGCTATCTCTCCCTAAAGGAAAGGAACAACCCGAGAATGTTACCGTCCTCCAGATAGCGCTTCTAATAAGTTTAGCTAGACTGTAACATCCCGGATATTATGAGGGTCCGGAGAACTCCTTCAGAATTCTGTAACTCTTCACCAAAGAGTGTACAGAGATTGAGTTTGTGAGTTATTGATACAGAAGACTTATGTGAGACAATTCTAAAAATATATAGAGATTTATTAAACGAACCAACATGCAATTTACAGTTGGTGAATCAGTCAATCGCAACGTTAACAGTTCTAAAAAGAGAAAAAATACTATCTTATTATTAACAGAGAATCTTACTTTTAAATCTTAACTTCGCTACAGTATTACAGTTCTTAAAGTTTTCTATACAGGATATCCATCAATATCAAATACCTTTGATCCCCGAGGTACAAAGAGTTGGAAATCACAGAGCCGCCTCTGTGGTCGAGAATCGCTTTGCCCGATTAAAGTGAGTCTGATATCCCATTTGAAACTTCAATATTTATACCCTTTTCCAGTTGTATTTCCTTTAAGGTTTTCTGCTGATGCAAGTTAATTATCCCTATTCATCTTTCTGCCGACCTCTGCAATTCTTACTGCTACATCAGCTTGTAATATTCCAGAATCTTGTCTTTCTCCAGGTGTTCTGAGTTGACTATATAAAACGATGTGAAGGGCAGGTGTTCCTTATTTTTTCATCTTTACGAAGTTTAAATTAAAACACCTTAATCCAGTATGGATCATTGTTTTGTTCCCAAAAGGTCAGCTTGTCGGAGTCATGCACCTTCTGTTTCAATAAGGTTATTTATTCAGGGTCAACAACAGTCTTATCTCAATAGCCAGAATTCTTTCATAGCTATTTCATTGTTAGGTTTCTAAATTTCCAAACCCAGTTTGTCATGTTTTAATAAAGCCAGAATTCTTTCATAAGATAGTGTATTTTTCTGAATAGGTTATATGGCTTATTCCTTCACATGTTGTCAATGAGGTAATTGAAGTATTGCAATACAATTGCCTAATGCTACAACAAATGGGAATTGGCTCCTAATGCCTTTGCAGTGCTTTGATCTATGTGGTTGATGTAGACAGCAGGTGGGACACTGTCCGCTGTTGAAATGACTGAAGGGCCAGGACATAGTGAAGCATTGGCTGATCGTGATGGATGTTCGGAAGCCTACTGTCAATGATGAAAATAGATTTGAAGTTCAGTCCAAGTAATTACCTTGCGATATCTCATGGCATGTACTATCTGAATTGCTACTCCAAAGGATCCAATTAGTTACGGTTGTGTGGAATAAATTGGACAAGGCTGCTGACTTGTAAGCAATAAACAGATAAAGTGGCAAACAGCATGAGTATGCATCACAGAATTTGTTGGCAACAACCTAATCTCAAAGGTTTTTCTTGTGAAATGCTTTATTTTCAAAATTTATAAAAATGTATTTTTTGCTGACTGAGATGTAATTTCTGAATAATATAGAATTATCAAATAATTGTGCATGTTGAGGAAAGCAAGTAGCATGATGAGAATAAAGGAATTAAGAACATAAGAATTAGGAGCAGGAGTAGGCCATACGGCCCTTCAGGCCTGCGCCGCCATTCAATAAGATCATGGCTGATTTTGACCTCAACTCCCATCTTTCCCGCTTGATCTCCATATCCCTTGATTCCCCAGAGTCCAAAAACCTATCTCTCTCAGTCATGAATATACACAACGATTCAGCATCCACAGCCCTTTGGGGTAGAGAATTCCAAAGATTCACAACCATCTGAGTCTTAAATGGCCGACCCCTTATTCTGAGACTATATCCCCTAGTTCTAGTCTCTCCAGCCCGGGGAAACAACCTCTCAGCAGCTATCCTGTCAATCCCCTCAGAATCTTATATGTTTCAATGAGATTAACTCTCATTCTTCTAAACTCCAGAGAGTAGAGGCCCAATCTACTCAATCTCTCCTCATAGGACAAGGCTCTCATCCCAGGAATCAATCTAGTGAACCTTCATTGCACCGCCTCTAAGGTAAGTATATCCTTCCTCAGATAAGGAGACCAAAACTGTGCACAGTACTCCAGGTGTGATCTCACCAAGGCCCTGTACAATTGTAGCAAGACTTCTTTACTCTTATACTCCAACTCCCTTGCAATAAAGGCCAACATGCCTTTTGCCTTCCTAATTGCTTGCTATAACTCGCTGTGTTTCCGGTACGAGGACACCTAAATCTCTCTGAACACCAACTTTTAATAGTTTCTCACCATTTAAAAAATATTCTGTTTTTCTATTCTTCCTACCAAAGTGAATAACCTGACATTTCTCCACATTATACCCCATCTGCCACCTTACTGCCTACTCGTGTAACCTATCTATATCCCTTTGCAGGCTCTTTGTGTCCTCCTCACAGCTTACTTTCCCACCTAACTTTGTATTGTCAGCAAACTTTGATGCATAACACTCGGTGCCTTCATCTAAGTCATTAATATAGATTGTAAATAGCTGAGGCCCAAGCACTGATCTTTGCGACACCAGCAAAGTGATGGAAGATGTCATTGACAATGCTATCAAGCAGCACTTACTCACCAATAACCTGCTCACTGATGCCCAGTTTGGGTTCTGCCAGGATCACTCCGCTCCAGACCTCATTACAGCCTTGGTCCAAACATGGACAAAAGAGCTGAATTCCAGAGATGAGGTGAGAGTGACTGCTCTTGACATCAAGGCAGCATTTAACCAAGTGTGGCATCAAGGAGCCCTAGTAAAACTGAAATCAATGGGAATCAGGGGGAAAACTCTCCACTGGCTGGAGTCATACCTAGCACAAAGGAAGATGGTTGTGGTGGTTGGAGGTCAATCATCACAGCCCCAGGACATCACTGCAGGACCTCAGAGCAGTGTCCTCTGCCCAACCATCTTCAGCTGCTTCATCAATGACCTTCCCTCCATCATAAGATCAGAAATGGGGATGTTCGCTGATGACTGCACAGTGTTCAGTGCCATCCGCAACTCCTCCGATAATGAAGCAGTCCATGCCTGGACAACATTCAGGCTTGGGCTGATAAGTGGCAGGTAACATTCACGTCACACAAGTGCCAGGCAATGACTATCTCCAAAAAGCGAGCATCTAACCCCCACCCCTTGACATTCAATGGCATTACCGTAACCGAATCCCCACCATCATAATCCTGGGGGTCACCATTGACCAGAAACTTAACTGGACCAGCCACATAAATACTGTGGCAACAAGAGCAGGTCAGAGGCTGGGTATTTTGCAGCGAGTGTCTCACCTCCTGACCTACCAAAGCCTTTCCACCATCTACAAGGCACAAGCCAGGAGTGTGATGGAATACTCTCCAATTGCCTGGATGAGTGCAGCTCCAACAACACTCAAGAAGCTCGATATCATCCAAGACAAAGCAGCCTGCTTGATTGGCACCCCATCCACCACCTTAAACATTCACTCCCTCCACCACCAGCGTACCGTGGCTGCAGTGTGTACCATCTACAAGATGCACTGCAGCAACTCGCCAAGGCTTCTTCAACAGCACCTCCCAAACACGTGACCTCTACCACCTAGAAGGACAAGGGCAGCAGGTGCATGGGAACACCACCACCACCAAGTTCCCCTCCAAGTCACACACCATCCTGACTTGGAAGTATATCGCTGTTCCTTCATTGTCGCTGGGTCAAAATCCTGGAACTCCCTCCCTAATAGCACTGTGGGAGTACCTTTACCACATGGACTGCAGCGGTCCAAGAAGGTGGTTCACCAACACCTTCTCAAGGGCAACTAGGGATGGGCAATAAATGCTGGTCTTGCCAGCGACGCCCACATCCCATGAACGAATAAAAAAACAAAACACTAGTTACAGACTGCTAACCTGAAAATGACCGATTTATCCCTACTCTCTGTTTTCGTCCGTTAACCAATCCTCTATCCATGCTAATATATTACCCCCAACCCCATGAGCCCTTATTTTCCGTAACAACCTTTTACGTGGTAACTTATCAAATGCCTTTTGGAAATCCAAATATACTACATCCATTGGTTTCCCTTTATCTACCCAGCTAGTTACATCCTCAAAAACTCTAATAAATTTGTTAAACACAATTTCGCTTTCATAAAACCATGTTGACTCTGAATTAAGTAATCATATCTTGAAAAAGATATTTATGATGCAGCTACATAATGCGAACCAGAGCAATTTCACCCATGTTGTTCTTTAACTCGAGACGTAATGTGATTATTTGATTCCTTTACTGTACTATGATTTTGCTACACATAGCAACCAAAGCTTCTTCCATGGATACACAATGAACAAAACCATTACCAACTTCCTTGGAGCAGTTATTTCAAGCAATGGTCGCAAATCCACAAAGTGATAATGGGTCTTTACAAGGGACTGGTATGGACACATCTCGCGTACTGTATACAATGCCAATTACGGTATGACAGCAAGGATATCGAGGCAGTAACAGTAGTGCAGAAAAGAATGAACTAACTGATACCTAACCTTAAGACTTCTAAGCAATGTGGAGAGGTTGAAGGATCTGGGATTATTTACTCTGGAGAAGAGAATGTTCAGGGAAGATATTATTCAAATATTCAAGATTCTTAAAGGAATAGATAATATTCAACCCTGATAGTATGCTTGAGATTATCAGAAGACCAAGGGACATGGGTTCAAGCTTAAGAGAGGAAAGGTTCACAGATAGTTTAGGTTTAATTACTTTAAGCAGAGGGTGGTGAACATGTGGAATGCATTGTCCAGGGAGGCAGTGAGGCTGGTAGTGGCGAAAAATCTAAGGGCGAATTGGATAGATATTTGAGGAAGTGGGTCATTGGGAGGTATTCGTGTTTGAGAGTGACTGAATAGACAGCAGAGTCTTCTCTGCAGCAAGGAGCCCAACTGCCCTCTGCTGCTTCTGCTAAGCTGTCGTCCCATATTGATAAACTGTGGTGCATTCTCGAAGAGAAAATCTGTGAGGTGTCGGATGCAGTATCACACCCGCACTGACGTTGCATTGGTCAACAGTGGCACCCTGGCAACATCGAGTGGCAAAAGAAATTAAAGCTCTGGTGACTTTGATAGTCACTGGCAAAGCCATGCATGTAAGGTTTTGTGGTTGAAGGTGGGGCTCCAAATGGTGGCAATTTCATTCAGCAAATGTTTGGTGAAACAAATTTGGGGCAAACACAAGTTTTCATGTCCAGATATGAGCGGTAGGGTCTGTAAGCGTGACGGCAGGGACACCATGGGTAGGTTGGCACCTTCTCCCTGTTGGTTAGTACACCTTTCTCTCCATTCGCTCCTTCTGTTCCTCCTCTTCCATCAAAGTGGTCAAGAAAGATATCCCCATAGGAAACTATACTCTGAACCTCCTGTGGTAAAAACAAAAGCAACTCTATAAAATTCTGCACGTAGTATCTGTGTGAAGGGCTAAATGGCCAGCCCTGCAGGCTAAACATCATCCAAATCGGCCTCCAAAAAGCCTTTCAGCAAAATAAATTTCAAAGTTGCCTCGAACTCCTTTAAATAAATTACGTTTGTGCCCAGGTCAAAAAAAAATAATGTTCGTAGCTCTTTACTCACTAACTCAGTGAAGGCATAAACATCCAGCCCTCAGGAAACATAAATGTTCAAAATCAGCCTCTAACTTGCCTGCAAGTTGCAGAAATATTTGCTCCTTGGTGTCCTATTTGATCTCAGCTGAGCTTGCAACCCCATATCTGCTCCATCACAAAGACTGCCTACTTCCACCTCCATAACATTGCCTGGCTCTGGCTCCAACTCAGCCCATCTGCTGCTGAAAACATCATCCACGCTTTTGTCATCTCCAGACTCAACTATTCCAATGCTCTCCTGGCTGGCCTTGTATCCTTCACCCTCCATAAACTTCAACTCACCCAAACCTCTGCTGCTTGTATCCTATTCCACACCGAGTTCCTCTCACCCTCACTGAACTACCTTGGCTCCCAGTCCCCCAATATCTCAAATGTAAAATTCTCATCCCCATGTTTAAAACCTTTCACACCCTCCATTTAACTTAAACTCCTTCAGCTGCTGTCGCCATTTTCCTTCCCCCAAAAAGAGATGGTGCATGAATGGCGCTAGCTGCTCTTTACATGCTGTTGGTGCTGGGAATTCCACTCACAACGTCAGTGCTTTCCCAGCTCATCACACACAATGGAGGTCATTTTGACTTTGGGCGATAATGTAAAGTGAGCAATATCAGATCAGCCGGGCGTTATACATCTCTCCAAATTTTAATTTCTATTGGAGTCTCTGGAAATGAAAATCAGGAGAGATGTATAACAAGTGACTGAATTGATAGCGCCCGTTTTACACTGTCGCCCTAAGTCAAAATGACCCCCAATGTCTTGCAGCAACTGTACCAGGACTGCAATAATATGGCCTCCACCCCCGTGTAGTCCATTTCTTCCATGAACCCAGATTTCTGAAATAATAAACTAAATTTCCCTAATTCGATGAAGGGAATTATGTTTATTAAGCCTAAAAAAAGGTTGGATCCAATGTCCACATTGAGAACCATGCAAAGTCCTTTTATAATGAAAACTCCAACAGTTCATGAGACCAGTGGTGTCACAGGAAGGGAATCCCTGGGTTTTCTTTACAAAGTTCAATTTTACCAGTATTTGACAGACTTACAGCACTTCAAAGTTAAGATTGGATCCAGTTCATTACTAAAAAAAGGTTTGCATTAGACATTGGGCCGGAGTTTGCTCTCAGCGGTGAAGGAACGGCGCTCACCGTTCACCTCGCTGACAGCTGCCGACAAACTTTCACGGGCTTGTCCGTGGACATTTCTTCTAATCTGGTGTCTTTACCAGCATGGCATCCTCTGCAGAGGATCTGTGTCGTCTGTGAACAGGGAAAGCAACAGCGAGACTCTTCAACCAATCAGATTGAAATATCATCCCTAAGACACGCTGGGGGGAGTTTTAACCTCAAAGAGTGAGTGGGTTTGGAAGCCGGTGGGTAGTAAAATGCGCTGAAGTTGACCGCGTCAGGAAGCAAGTTCCAACCCGCCGATTTCCGCGTTTCATTGGAGCGCGTTCGGCAGCGTGCGAGAAACTCCCTCAGGAGAGGTGGTCTACTAATTGACAGCAATTAAGAGGTAGTTAACAGGTTTTTTAACAGCTTTTTCAACTTTCACTGTGGGTCCACGGGTTTTTGAGCTTCTGGACCTCGCCAGTGAAAGCAAGGCGAGAGCCCAGCGGCAGTTCAGGGGGCTGAACAAATGACAGGCAAAAAATATCATAAGTACTGAGACCTCACACCTGCTTCCTTGCCTAAGGGAAAGGCTTTTGCTCACAGCACTTGTTCTAAGAGTTTGCTTTCATTACTTTGCAGGTGATTTCTACAATTTTGAAGGTAGTTTCTATTACTTTGGAGGTGACTTTCACTACATTGGAGGTCAATCTCACTATTTTGAAGGTGACTTTCAATACATTGGAGGTCATTCTCACTACTTTGGAGGTTTGTTCCTCTGATCGCCACTTTCCATCTGTCCTATATCAGATCAGCATGGGTGCTGCTTATGCTGCTTCACCATGGACCTCAGATGAGGACCAAGATGAGCAACAGCACATCAGCAGCACCAGCAGCGGTGTACATTGCTGTCCGGGATGCCCGGGATGGACTCATCATGACACGATTTAGTTAGGTTGCACCACTGTACCCATCTGGCAGCCACATATTGGAGTAACTCAATAATTTTGATTTGTGAAGCCAAAGTGATTCCCAAAATCATTGAAATGGAATGGAAAAAATAAATATATTTGTGTTGAAGGTATATATGTCTATAGTTTCTCTGCTTAGTTAAGCGCTTGTGTTGTCTTTTTAAAATGTTTTTCTGTTTTGTAAATTGGTCATCCTTTTCTTCTTTCTTTAATGTCCATGGATTTCTGCATTTTAATTTGGTTATTTTACAACTGATTATCTCATCAGTCATATTCCACCATAGAAAAAGTTCTCCAAGATAAGATCCCCTTGACCGTTTCCCACCCAAAGTGGATGTTTGAAGCTGGCTGCAGGCCTTTACCCTATGTTGGTTCTGAGCATTCCAGCCTTGGTTGGTTTGAACAGAAGCAGAGTTTAAAAAATATGGTTTTAAAACAAAATCTGTTACCTCTGCCTGATTATAGTGCAAGCTTCACTGACTTTCAAAATACAATATAAAGTATTTAGAAAATTGATGTAAGCAAAGTGCACCTTTTTTTTAAATTCACTTATGGGATGTGGGCGTCGCTGGCAAGGCCAGCATTGCCCATCCCTAACTGCCCTTGGGAAGGTGGTGGTGAGCCGCCTTCTTGAACTGCTGCAGTCCGTGTGGTGAAGGTACTTCCACAGTGCTGTTAGGTAGGGAGTTCCAGGATTTTGACCCAGCGACGATGAAGGATCGGCGATATACTTCTAAGTCAGGATGATGTGTGACTTGGAGGGGAACTTGGAGGTGGTGGTGTTCCCATGCGTCTGCTGCCCTTGTCCTTCTAGGTGGAAGAGGTCGCGGGTTTGGGAGGTGCTGCTGAAGAAGCCTTGGTGAGTTGCTGCAGTGCATCTTGTAGATGGTACACACTGCAGCCACGGTACGCCAGTGGTGGAGGGAATGGATGTTTAAGGTGGTAGAGGGGGTGCCAATCAAGCGGGCTGCTTTGTCCTGGATGGTGTCGAGCTTCTTGAGTGTTGTTGGAGCTGCACTCATCCAGGCAAGTGGAGAGTATTCCATCACACTCTTTACTTGTGCCTTGTAGATGGTAGAAAGGCTTTGGGGAGTCAGGAGGTGAGACACTCGCCGCAGAATACCTAGCCTCTGACCTGCTCTTGTTGTCACAGTATTTATGTGGCTGGTCCAGTTAAGTTTCTGGTCAATGGTGACCCTCAGGATGTTGATGGTGGGGGATTCGGCGATGGTAATGCAATTGAATGTCAAGGGGCGGTGTTTAGACTCTCGCTTGTTGGAGATAGTCATTGCCTGGCACTTCTGTGGCGCGAATGTTACCTGCCACTTATCAGCCCAAGCCTGAACGTCGTCCAGGTCTTGTTGCATGCGGGCATGGACTGCTTCATTATCTGAGGAGTTGTGAATGGCACTGAACACTGTGCAGTCATCAGCGAACATCCCCATTTCTGACCTTATGTTGGAGGAAAGGTCATTGATGAAGCAGCTGAAGATGGTTGGGCCTAGGACACTGCCCTGAGGAACTCCTGCAGCGATGTCCTGGGGCTGTGATGGTTGCAAGGTGGCCAAGGTTGGGAACTAAATGTTCCAGGATACTTGATGTTTCGAAAAGACAGGCAGAATGGAAAAGGAGGGGGAGTAGCCCTGATAATAAAGGATGACATAAGGACAGTAGTGAGAAATGATCTTGGCTCGGAAGATCAGGAAGTAGAATCAGTATGGGTGGAGATAAGGAATAACAAGGGGCAGAAAACACTGGTAGGAGTAGTATATGGGCCCCCTAACAGTAGCTATACCATTGGACAGAATATTAATCAAGAAATAGTAGGAGCTTGCAACAAAGGTAATGCAATAATCTTGGGGGACTTTAATCTTCATATAGACTGGACAAATCAAATTGGCAAAGGTAGTCTGGAGGATAAGTTCATGGTATGCATTCGGGACAGTTTCCCAGAACAATATGTCATGCAACCTACCAGGGAACAGGCTATTTTAGATCTTGTATTGTGTAATGAGACAGGGTTAATTAGCAATCTCATAGTAAAGGATCCTCTGGGGCAGAGTGATCATAATATGATGGAATTTCACGTTAAATTTGAGAGTGACTTGCCTAAGTCTGAAACTAGAGTCTTAAACTTAAATAAAGTGAATTACATAGGTATAAGGGGTGAGTTGGCTAAGGCAGATTGGAAAAATAGATTAAAAGGTATGGCGGTAGATAAGCATTTAAAGAAATATTTCATAATTCTCCACAAAAATACATTCCATTGAGAAACAAAAACTCCACGGGGAAAAGTGATCCAATCATGGCTAACTAAAGAAGTTAAGGATAACATTAGATTGAAAGAAGAAGCTTATAATGTTGCAAAGAATAATAGTAAGCCTGAGGATTGGGAGAGTTTCTGAAACCAGCAAAGGTTGACCAAAAAATTGATAAAAAGGGTAAAAATAGAATATGAGAGAAAACTAGCAAGAAATATAAATGCATGTAAAAAGGAAAAGAATAGCAAAAGTAAACGTTGGTCCCTTAGAGGCTGAGACAGGAGAAATTATTATGGGGAATAAGGAAATGACAGAAATGTTAAACAAATATTTTGTATCTGTTGTCACAGTAGATGACACAAAAGGCATACCAAAAATGGTGGGGAACCAATGGTCTAATGAAAGTGAGGAATGTAACGTAATTAATATAAGTAGAGAAAAAGTACTAGAGAAACTAATGGGACTAAAAGCCAACAAATCCCCTGGACCTGGCGGCCTACATCCTAGGCTTCTAAAAGAGGTGGCTGAAGAGATAGTGGCTGCATTAGGATTTCATCTTCCAAAATTCCCTAGATTCTGCAATGGTCCCAGCGGATTGGAAGATCACAAATGTAACACCGCTATTCAAGAAAGGAGGGTGAGAAAAAACAGGAACTACAGGCCAGTTAGCCTGACATCAGTCGTCGGGAAAATGCTGGAATCTATTGTTAAGGAAGTGGCATCAAGTCACTGAGGAAAATCATAACATGATTAGGCAGAGTCAACATGGTTTTATGAAAGGGAAATCGTGTTTGACAAATTTATTGGAGATTTTTGAGGTGTAACTAGCAGGGTAGATAAAGGGGAACCAGTGGATGTAGTACATTTGGATTTCCAAAAGGCCTTCGATAAGGTGCCACATAAAAGGTTATTACACAAGATTAGGGCTCATGGGGTTGGGGGTAATATAGTAGCATGGATAGAGGATAGGTTAACGGACAGAAAACAGAGAGTAGGGATAAACGGATCTTTTTCAGGTTGGTAGACTGTAACTAGTGGGGTGCCGCAAGGATCAGTGTTGGGGCCTCAGCTATTTACAATCTATCTTAATGACCTAGATGAAGGGACCGAGTGTAATAGAAACATAGAGGATAGGAGCAGGAGTAGGCCATTCGGCAATCTCGAGCCTGCTCCGCCATTCGCTGAGATCATGGCTGTATCCAAGTTTGCTGATGATACAAAGCTAGGTTGGACAGTAAGCTGTGAGGAGAACACAAAGGGGTAGAAATTAGGTCGCGCCCCATTTGGGGCGCAAATATCGTCTGGACGCAAATATTAGCGCCTGGCGCTAATTATCGGCACTGACTGGAAACTTCACTTTTACCGCCCCGGGAGGTGAGTGGAGCGCTAAAGCAGGCGCTGCACACCTGTCTTAAGGCGCAAAGGCCGAGCAGTGAGGCGCTAACTCAGAGCGCTGGCGAAGCTCATGTAATGTCAGTCAGCAATGGAACACACACACAATGGCACGGGCCAGTTCTTAAAGGGGATGGTTAATCTTGCTTTCCATCCACATCCTGTTCATTGCAGCCTTGAATCTCGGCCTGGAGAGACTTGCACATCAAATGTGCTGGAAAGAACAATGGAGTGTACCAGGCAAAGAGCTCAGAGTGCAGCTCCCACAGTCTCTGCTAAATCGATACAAGGAATGGCAAATCAAAATGAACCTGCAAAGTGCTGCTCAGTACCCAAAACTCCTTCACACAACGTTGAATCTCTCCAGAAGTCTCTCCCTCTCTCTCTCAGAATGACAAGTTCAAAAATGCCACCAACAATAAAAGACAGGAAGAGGCCCCCTTTAAATAGCGCCCCCCCCAGCCCCACAGCGATTGATAGCGTTCTAGTCTTCTGGTCGTTGGATGCGCCAGGCGGTAAGGCAGGGGGCGCCACTCAATTTCCGCTCCAGGGCGCCACAAGGGCGTTGCACCATGGAATGACGTCACAATCTGCGCACGCAGGTGGTCGCAGCGGTAAGTTTTAGCGCCGCCGCACAATGTCAAGTTAAGTTCCCGAGCGGCGCAAACATCGCTGCGCCCGGGCGTTAGCGGCTTTGCGCCCCATTAGCGCCCTCTTAAGGCGCTAACGGGAGGCACAACCAACTGAATTTTTACCCCAAAGAGTCTGCAAAGGGATATAGATAGACTAAGTTAGTGGGCAGTACAGTGTCAGATGGAGTATAATGTAGGGAAATGTGAGGTTATTCACTTTGGTAGGAAGAATAGAAAAACAGAATATTTTTTAAATGGTGAGAAACTTTCAAATGTTGGTGTTCAGAGAGATTTGGGTGTCCTCATGCAAGAAACACAGAAAGCTAACATGCAGGTACAGCAAGCAATAAGGAAGGCAAATGGCATGTTGGCCTTTATTGCAAGGGGGTTGGAGTATAAGCGTAAGGAAGTCTTGCTACAATTGTACAGGGCCTTGGTGAGACCACACCTGGAGTACTATGCACAGTTTTGGTCTCCTTATCTAAGGAAGGATATACTTGCCTTGGAGGCAGTGCAACGAAGGTTCACTAGATTGATTCCTGGGATGAGAGGGCTGTCCTATGATGAGAGATTGTGTAGAGTGGGCCTATACTCTCTGGAGTTTTGTAAGGTGTTTTCTCCGATACTGGTCCCCCGTTACACACAGTTCTTGGACGTCAGGATTTATAAGAACAAAATACACACAGCACAGGGTTTTGGCTCAACCTTTGATTCGTTTGTTTATTGAACACACACAATTACTTCCCCAGTATAAATCCCTACGATTTATATGAGGCTAACAACCCCAAAATACAAACCCGTATGCAAGGGTCATTTGCATCGACACAATATGATACAGTTAAACTCGCCCGCAATTTGACTGTTACATATAAAGTTACCCAGACTCAATCACAAAGCCCTTATTGTGATCTGACTGAAACTCACAAACTTACTCAGACTCAATCACAAAAGCCCCCTCTATGATTTGACTGAAACATATAATCACCACTCCCAATCGGCTGTCTCTTGGAGTTGATTGTAGGCCCGAATCTTTCTCTTCGCTGTTCTGCCATTGGCTTCCCACACCACTGTCTTCAAAGTGATCTTTTACTTAAACCCAAAACCAACTTGCAATCTTGAAACACATATCCTAGCCCCTCCTATGCACACGATGGCCGTATCAAAATGTGTGAATTGTCCCTCGTATTGTCCATTGATTAGAGACACCTTTCTGACAATGCAACCTTCCCAAGGTGACTGCATATGCGAAGTTGTTGGTTTCTATTAGCATTCGTATTCAAATGGTTCAAGGCCTGGCCCATTGTCTAGGCCTGCACTGGTACTAGTTATTCCGGGGCCATGGTCTTCTTTAACAATGTAACCTCTTAAGGTAAATGAATATGCGAATGTTCTTGTTCAGAATCATTCGTATTTTAGATTGTCTGTGATCCAGTCGTAGTTTCGGCTGCAATGTTTGAATTAACCCTTTATTGCCGAGCCCTTTTTGCGGTCTCTACAGTTCTGGGTTTTTATATTTCATAGTCCAATTTTTACCATTGGGGGGAGGAATGGATCCTACATCTCCTCCCTTTAATATCTCTTACATTAGAGATATTACTCCCGTCCGTTCTTCTGCCGTGGAGGGTGCATTGTCGGTCCCAGCCAAATCTCACATTTTTTACACAGTCTATACATTTGATTCTATAATCCCAAATCCCCTTTATACAGTCTTTCCTGTGATTCCCTTTTTACCCTTTGTTTCATTTTACACGATAACCCGAACAAATACAACACCATAATTAATTGCACAATTATCAATACATGTGAGGCAATTCAGATCCAGGGAGGAATTTCAATATTATCTCCTCTTGCATTTCTCTGTTTTCCAGCGGGAGAGTGTAGTAATGCGTAATTCCTGTCCCTCAATCTCATTACCCTCCCCCAGTATCCTCTTTAGTTGATCCTGTAAGGTATTGACCTGCGTTTGCAGCTGGGCATCATCTATACTATTGACCAGTGACGTCCCAGATTAAACACTGTGGCTGCGTCATTGATCAATCCCCTCTTCCATCTCCCCAAACTGGTGTGACTGTTGTCAGCTCGTTTATACAAATCCTTCCGACTTTCATCCCCATAGTTCAACTCATAGAATTGCCGGAACATTTCTTTTAATAGTTTCTTGTACAATTTTTCCGTTTCAGCTGGGCAGCACTGGGGTAGCCGTACCTTTGTCAAATTAAGGATGACAGATGCTACCTTGTAATGCACGTTATGATACAACACCTTCCCTGTTGGAATCAGTACTAACCCATTCCTAGGTCCGGGTGTCATTATGGGGCACTTAACCTCTTTATCCCATGTCTTTGGGGTTGATGGTAGGGGCTTCTTATCGTGCGCTACTAGTTCGGTAGCATTGACTGCGTTTGGAGGATCTGGGACCACACACGAAACTCTGAGTCCAGCCTATTGCCATTGCCATTTAAAAGCGATGGACACCCCCTGCTGGCATTTACGTTCCGTTCCTCCCACACACACATAAACCCCTTGTTCCTCCTTCCACCACTTGTCCCAACATAATTTTACCCCCCCCCTTTGTCCCCACAATCGATCCGTACGAGTCGTTCCCCAATCTTTCCCAATCCGTGGATTCATTACCCTTTGCCTTGTCTGTTTTCCGTAGCCACCACCACCATCCCACAGAGATACTTCCCCAGCATTCTAGGCACACTTGCCTTCCCTCGTTCACCAGTGCCTTTTTGGTGGTGATATTTAATTTGGGGCAGGGCACTGATGCTTCACCGAATTTGTAACCAGTGTAATTGGAATATTTAGTGGAATTTGACCCCAACCAACCCAGCCATTCTCCCTCATGGAAGTATGTAGCTATCCCGTCAGTGTCTCGTGCTCTACCTCCCTGTGTTACGGTGGGCCTGGCTCCTCCCATACACCCGTAAGTAAACGACATCTCGATGTCGCCTCGCTCCATCTGTCCTGATCTGATCAGGATTACCAACAGGCCCAGCCACAGAGTGCATTCCATCCTGCGTCCTCCGTTCGACTCGCCTCTGCAAATAAAAGAAAAGAAAAATTGCAACGCTCTGTGAGAGGTCTTCCCTCCACAGGTCAAACTTAGGTTATATACATATTATACATGCTGTGATTGCTGCAATCACCGAGTCCCTTTTTCCTTACTGTCCGGTTGGGACCGCTGCGGCTCGGGGTCGGTGTACGAGGAGGTGTTCAAGGCACCCTAGGTCGGGGTGTTTGACTACTCCTTCTCACTGCTCCGCTCTCTGGGTTTTCGTCATCATCTCACAACATGGGAGGAAAACTTACATTGGTCAAACTCATGATCGTTCCCTGGGCTCTGGTTCGTTTTATTCCCCTCTTCCTGGGGTCATAGAGTTTACATTGATTAATGTGGAACCACTTTGTCCGTTTTGGCAGCTGCACTGCGTAAACCATAGGACTTGCCTTGTCCACTATACTGTACGGCCCCTTGTACAGTGGTTCGAAAGCCCCTAGCGGGCATAATTTCTCACCATGACCTGTTCCCCTACCTTCCACTCCTGTACTTTCTGTGGCTCTAACAGGATTCTATTCTTCTGGTGCTGGCTTCCCATGTTATTTGCGGCTTCCCATTGTACTTTCCTCAAGGTCTCATACAGGTCTTTTACAAACCTGAGCTTCGGTCAGGGGTCCTCATCGCCCTACCGGTCATCAGCTCATACGGAGAGTGTCCTGTGCTTTTGGAGAGGTTGGCCCTGATATTCATGAGAACTAGAGGCAGGACCTCGTCCCATTTCTTTGGGTACCCCCCCCATCTCCTTCCTAAGCCTTTCCTTTAAGGTCCGGTTCATCCTTTCCACTATTCCCGATGATTGGGGGTTGTGGGCCAGATGTCATTTTCCCTGTATCCCGAAAAGTTTCAGGGTGGTCTGCATGACTTGTCCTGTGAAATGGCTCCCCTGATCTGATTCCACTACCTGGGGCAATCCCCATCGGGAGAACACATCCCTTACTAGGATCTTAGCCGTGTTTAACGCTGTGGCTGTTCGACAAGGGAAGGCCTCAACCCACTTAGAGAAAACGTCCACCAACACTAGACAATACTTGTTGCCTGCTTTTGTGGTGGGCAGGGGCCCAATGAAGTCTATTTGTATAGAAATCCATAGTCCCTCTACTCTCCTAACGTGTCCCAATGGTGCCTTTCTACGGTGGGGGTCTGGATTATTCGCAGCACACACTAGGCACTCCCTGCAATATTCCTTCACCTCTTCCCAGAGATGAGGCCACCAACCCACCTCCTCCACTTTCTTCCAGGTAGCTTCCGGCCCTTGATGTCCAGCTCCCGGACCCCCGTGAGCTAGCTGCATAAATTCCTCCTGCTACTGTGTGGGCACAATCCACCTTTCCCCTTTAAACAGCATCCCCTTCTTGACCACTATATCTGCTGCTCCAAAAGGACCCTCAGTTGGTTCCCCTTCTACCCTTTTCTTAATCATGGTTTTTAAAACCGCATCTTGTGCTTGAACCTGGGTCAGGTCTGGGGGCAACTTCACCTCCTGTGGGCCCTCCGTATCCTTTATGGCTGCGAACTGTCCAGATCGGTACGGGTCCCAAAATATTCCCTCCCTGGCCCCCTTTTTTGCCAACTCGTCGGCCTTCTGGTTACCTTTCCATTTAGGCTCAGTTTTTGAGTGCGCCTTTACTTTTTGAATGTAATACTCCCCTTAATTGCCCGTAATGCCCAGGATTGTGTTCAGCAGTGGGGCGATTACTAACGGTTTCCCGTCGGCGGACTTGAATCCTCGTCTCGCCCATATTGCCAGATATTCAGTGCAAGAATTGCACGTGAACATCGAGTCTGAGCATATTGTGTAGGGGGTTGGGAATTCCTCAGGATGCGTGACCACATTAGCTACAGCCGCCAGCTCGGCCTGCTGTGCACTCAGTGTGCTGGGGAGTTTGATGGCTTTCTCTATCCCAGCCCCTGGGTCATAACTTTCACACCCTGTCCTACGCTCTCCATTTGTCACCGAGCCGGACCCATCCACATATATATCTCTCCCTGTCGGATGTTGCCCGGCCCGGAATCGCACATCTACATCCCATACCCCTTCTACCGTGCACACGTGATTCATCCCTGGATAAATCATGTTCAAGGCCAGCTTAGGTTCCGCCAATCTTTCCATCCTCAGGTTCATCTGGGAGAGTAGCAATGTCCAGCGGACAAAACGACTGCTACTCACTGTCCCATCTTTTATCCTCCCATCCAATAGCATCTGTGTCGGGGTATGACATGTCAGTAAGGTTATTAAAGATGACCCTGTAAAAAATTGGAAATGTTTGACAGCCCAATAGCTTGCCAAGAGGTGTCTTTCACAGTTCGAGTAACCCCTCTCTACATCTGTCAGGACTCGGGCGGCATAAGCCACTGACCTCAACTTGTCATGCCTGTTCTTGGAGCAACACTGCACTCAAACTATCCCCAGTAGCTGTTACCTCCAGATAAAAATCTTCGTTCCCGTTTATTGCTCCTAGTGCGGGTGCAGTTTGTAAATTTTCCTTTAGGCGAGTAAATGCCTCCTTACAACTCTCATCCCATTCCCATCCTACTCCATTCATAAGGAGTCTAAGCAAAGGGGCTGCCGTGGCTGCATAGCCTTCAATAAAATCCCTGCAATACCTTGTCATACCAAGAAAAGATCTCACCCCAGTTACACTCTTTGGAGCGGGTAGTTCCTGTACTGCCCTCCTCTTCACCTCGTCTATAGCCCTTTCCCCTGCCCTAATCGTCAATCCTAAGAATTTCACCTCCTCCTGTCCTATTTGGGCTTTCTTGGGGTTTGCCTTAAACCCTGCCTCCCCCAACAGCTTTAGTAGCTCGTCCAGCAGTGGCCCGTGGTCCTCTGCACTTTCTGAGAATAATAATAGGTCATCCACGTACTGGATCAACTGGCTAGGCTGACTGAAATTCTTTAAAGCATTAGCCATACACTGATGGAGAATCGAGGGACTGTTATGAAACCCTTGTGGGAGGCACGTCCACGTATACTGTTGCCTTTTGAATGTAAAGGCAAATTTATACAGATCCTCCCATCTTACTGGGATAGACCAGACCCATTAGCTATGTCCAATACAGTGAACGTCGTTGCCTCCGCAGGGATATTCCCTATTAGATCGGCTACTGCTGCTACTGTGGGCGCGCATGCTGGAATACCTTTATTGAGAACCCGGTAGTCTACCGTGGCTCTCCATGACTGATCGGGCTTCTTAACTGGCCATAGGGGTGAATTTACATGGGTCACTATCGGTCTCAGTACCCCTTGTTCCACGAGAGAGCTCAGTGCAGTGTCCAAGTCCTTCTCTGCCTCCCGGGGAAAACTATACTGTTTCTGAGGTCGCGACATTGGGTCCCCGTGTACCTCCACCTCTACCCCCGTTACCCTACCAGTCATGTCGGTGAGTGGCGAACACTGCGAGATTATTTTTCACATACCCCCGATAACTTTCCGGGGTGCTACGGACCAATTGTTCCAAGTCATAGCTACCCTTCGGTTTCATAGTACAGGCGCTACCTTTCACTTTCTCCGCCTTGGGGATAACTAGAACGTCCTCAGGTTTATCTGAACCAACCGCCCCCCATAGACAGTGGTTTCTCATATCCACGATCACATAGTGGGCCAGCATAAAATCATCTCCGAGGACCCCCGCGCCGGGCTGATCCCATTGCATCAGTACGCATTCCCACTTAGTGACAAGGGGTCCTAACCCTATAGACAAAGGTTTCGATACCGCCCCAGCCTGCTCGTTCCCTGTGAAACCCACTAACTTAAACGGGACCCTGCTCGACCATGGAGAAGTGGTCGGGTTTGGTGAGTGTACCACCGTACTGGAAGCTCCAGTGTCCACTAGATACTTTACCCGAATGGCCTCTACCCTGATCTCTACACATCGTAGGTGAGCGGGCACAGGTACTCGGACTGGGCTGCGTCCTAGTCATGGGAGAAGTGGGGGCACGCTGGGCTTTTCACTGCATACGGCAGCGCCCAGTTTTCCCTGGTCTTTGCCCATAACCTGCCGTAACGTGGTCACTAGAAGTTCCACCAGATCTTCTACCCTCTCCTTCTCTGCCTCTACTACCCGTGGTTTTGACCCTGAGGGACCCCCGTATCCTGGTTTTTCCCTTTTTGGGAACTTGCACTCCCTGTTCCAGTGTCCCATTCTCCCACAGTTAAAGCACACCTGGGATCTATCCACCTTACCCCACTCCTGCTTCCATTCTTTACTACCATCCACGCTTCCCTTCATCTCGTGCACTTTTTCCTTTTGTTTATTCTCCTCCCTCGGTCGGATTTAAAAGCCAAAGTCAGTTTCCTTAACACGCCTAGCTCTGTATTATTAACACCCTCGGAGTCGAACCATGATTCCGCCCTAGCCCTGATCCGTGGCAGGCTGTTAGCCACTAGGGTCCTCAACCAATGATTCCTGGGAGCCCCTAACAACTGTGCTCGGGCTAGATTTCCCCCTGTCGCTTTCAGATACACGGGCCACAACCTGTCTGCGAATGCATTCGGTGCCTCGCCAGCCAGCTTATCTGGTCTGCTCGACTTGCAAGAACGGGCTGCCCTGGCTATGTCCAAGCGCCATTAAAATTTTGTCCTTTACCCCATCCAGGGTACCCCCTCCTAACTTAGTGGCTGCCGACAAACCCTGGTACAGCTTCCCATCTAGAGAGAACAGTATCAGCACTTTCCGTTCGTCGTCGTCACAATTATTGATCCCCCCATCTGCTCTACATTGGCAAAATGAACAGAGGCATCCCCTCCGTGCTTCAGTTTTGGCACACTGGCCAGCATTTCCTGCAACTGAAGGGACGTATAGGGAAGCACATAATCACCCTGCAATGGCCCCTGACCGCCGTCTTGTGGGGGTGGACCGAACTTTTGCTGTCGCAGGGGACACATCGGTCCCGGTGGTCCCTGTGCTTCGGGAGCCGGTCAAACCTCTCTATACTGGATCCCATCATCAGGCTCCTTTTCCTCCTCATCCCAGTCTACCCCAACTTCCCCTGGTACCATGAGTCAAACCCTGGCGCTGGATAATGCTCGGGTCAACTTACGGACTTTTTCATTACAGGGCCCGTGATTGGTCTCTTCATGTACCCGATTTTTGGCTACCCTGTATGCCACCTTTATATCGTTTAACTGCTCCTCAGCCTTGTCAGCTCTCTCTGAGTTCCTATTACCTTCCTCACGCTGAGCCTGACACTGCCTTCTACTTTCGGTGACCTGACATTAGCTGTTTCTTCCTGTGCTTTTCTCTCCTGCCTTTCAAAGCTCAACTCTTCTGTCAGCCGGTTCACTACGGCCTCTCTCTCTCCTGCCCTACTTTCTGATTCCTGTTTCTCTTTTCCTAAATGCTCAACTTTCTCTGTGAGCATCTGAATTTGTTTCTGCATACATATTAGCCAAATCAGCTTTTCCTTTGATTTCTTATGTATACTACTACACGTCCACGCTACCGCTTTCTCATACGGACTGTCAGAGTGTAACATTTTCCCGCACCCAGTGCTCGGAAATGTTTACTTTCCCAAACACATATGAGGATATCCTATCCTCCATCGTGGGTTTCTTGGACTGAACCCTGTCCATAATTTTGTTCTAAACCTTGACGTCCTGCCGCGGTTGCCAGATTCTGTAAGGGGTTTTCTCCAATACTGGTCCCCCGTTACACACAGTTCTTGGATGTCAGGATTTATAAGAACAAAATACACACAGCACAGGGTTTTGGCTCAACCTTGATGCATTTGTTTATTGTACACACACACACACATTTACTTCCCCAGTATAAATCCCTACGATTTATATCAGGCTAACAACCCCAAAATACACACCCCTACGCAAGGGTCATTTGCATCGGCACAATATGATACAGTTAAACCTGTCTGCGATTTGACTGTTACATATAAAGTTACCCAGACTCAATCACAAAGCCCTTATTGTGATCTGACTGAAACTCACAAACTTACTCAGACTCAATCATAAAAGCCCCCTCTATGATTTGACTGAAACATACAATCACCACTCCCGATCAGCTGTCTCTTGGAGTTGATTGTAGGCCCGAATCTTTCTCTTCGCTGTTCTGCCATTGGCTTCCCACACCACTGTCTTCGAAATGATCTTTTACTTAAACTCAAAATGAACTTGCAATCTTGAAACACATATCCTGGCCCCTCCTATGCACACAATGGCCGTATCAAAATGTGTGAATTGTCCCTCGTATTGTCCATTGATTAGAGACACCTTTCTGACAATGCAACCTTCCCAAGGTGACTGCATATGCGAAGTTGTTGGTTTCTATTAGCATTCGTATTCAAATGGTTCAAGGCCCGGCCCATTGTCTAGGCCTGCACTGATACTAGTTATTCGGGGGCCATGATCTTCTTTAACAATAATGAGAAGTCGCACAACACCAGGTTATAGTCAACAGTTTTATTTAAAATTACGAGCTTTTGGAGCGCTGCTCCTTCTTCAGGTACAAGTACAGTGAGGGAATACAAGTCGGCAGTATATATACACAGAGAGCAATTTGTCTGCAGAGATACAATCTGTTGGGAAGGCATTACATCAAAGACACCTCAGAGTACAGCTAAGACAATGAGGTGGGTCACAGGGGGTCCAACATGTCAAATGTTGCCGTCTGCAGTTGAGCTTTTAACTTTTTTTTTCTGGCTGTTTTTTTTTCTCTTTTTTTTTAAAACTGGAAAGACAGACAACGATGTCGAGTCACGTTCTGTTGCGTGACATGAACCCGAAATCCCTATTGAGGCCGTCCTCATGGGTGCGGAACTTGGCTATCAGTTTCTACTCGATGATTTTGCGTTGTCGTGTGTCTCGAAGGCCGCCTTGGAGAACGCTAACCCGCAGATCCGAGGCTGATTATTGTTAAAGAAGATCATGGCCCCCGAATAACCAGTATCAGTGCAGGCCTAGACAATGGGCCGGGCCTTGAACCATTTGAATATGAATGCTAACAGAAACCAACAACATTGTTCTTTAACAATGTAACCCCTTAAGGTAAATGAATATGCGAATGTTCTTGTTCAGAATCATTCGTATTTTAGATTGTCTGTGATCCAGTCGTAGTTTCGGCTGCAATGTTTGAATTAACCCTTTATTGCCGAGTCCTTTTTGCGGGCTCTGCAGTTCTGGGTTTTTATATTTCATAGTCCAATTTTTACCATTGCAGGGGGAGGAATGGATCCTACAGTTTAGAAGAATGAGAGGTGATTTCATTGAAACATACAAGATTCTGAAGGGGATTGACAGGGTAGATACTGAGAGGTTGTTTCTCCTGGCTGGAGTATCTAGAACTAGGGGGCATAGTCTCAGGATAAGGGGTAAGCCATTTAAGACTGAGATGAGGAGGAATTTCTTCACTCAGAGGGTTGTGAATCTTTGGAATTCTCTGCCCCAGAGGGCTGTGAATGCTGAGTCTTTGAGTATATTCAAGGCTGAGATCGATAGATTTTTGGACTCTTGTGGAATCAAGGGAGATGGAGATCGGGCTGGAAAGTGGAGTTGAGGTCGATGATCAACCATGATCTTATTGAATGGCGGAGCAGGCTCGAGGGGCCGTATGGCCTATTCCTGCTGTTATTTCTTATGTTCTTAAGTTCTTATAAGAGTAAAGACGTCTCACTGCAATTACATATGGCCCTGGTGAGACTACACCTGGAGTACTGTGCACAGTTTTGGTCTCCTTATCTAAGGAAGGATATACTTGCCTTGGAGGCAGGTGCAACGAAGGTTCACTAAACTGAGTCCTGGGGTGGGGGCGGTGTCCTATGAGGAGAGAATGAGTATACTAGGCCTATATTCCCTAGAGTTTAGAAGAATGAGAGGTGATCTCCTTGAAACGTATAAAATTCTTATGGGGCTTGACAGGGTCAATGCTGGGAGGTTGTTTCCCTTGGCTGGGGAGTCTTGAACTAGGGGTCACAGTCTCAGAATAAGGGGTCGGCCATTTCGGACTGAGATGAAGAGAAATTCCTTCACTCAAAGGGTTGTGAATCTTTGGAATTCTTTACCCCAGAGGGCTGTGAATGCTCAGTCGTTGAGTATATTCAAGACAGAGATTAATAGGTTTTTGGATACTAAGGGAACCAAGGGATATGGGGATAGTGCGGGAAGGTGGAGTTGAGGTGGAAGATCAGCCATGATCTTATTGAATGTCTAAGCAGGCTCGAAGGGCTGAATGGCCTACTCCTAATCCTATTTCTTATGTTCTTATGTTCTTACACACTTGCCCCCCGCCCCCTGCACAAAGCAGTCCTGCAATCAACAAAGCATCCCTTTCACAGACAGCCATTGCTCAGATTTAAGTCTTGTCTTACCATTCAACAGAACTGAGAAGGACAGTTGCCAGGCTGCAGGCAAAAATGGGCAAGACTGGAAAGTGGTGCAAAGAAATAATTTTATATGTCGATCAAAACTTGTACATTAACTTATCATTGTGAAATGTCTAACACGCCCATGTGAATATCCTTGTGCAACTACTAATCTTTCATCTTCCTTTTCCTATAACTCCTATGACGTGCAACCCTTGTGGCTTCAACAGAGGTAGAGGCAGGCTGTTCACATCCCTGCTCTGACTGCTCAGATCCTCTTGGCCAGCGTCCTCTGGGTTTTGGAGTCCATGAGGGTCCCGCCAAAGACTGGTCCACGTGCAGGGACAGATTCGGCCATTGGGACTCGAGGCAGCATGTTGGACACTGACTGGGGGGGTGGGGGGGCGGTGGGGGTTGAGAAGTGGAAGCGCTTGTAGCAGAGTCCCCACTTCTATGTCTTCTTTCGTCATCATCTCTCTCATGGCTCACTCGCACTTCCCTGCTAGCAATGAGCGGAAGAGCACTTTGCTGCACATCAGTGAGGCACTGAATGGCCAAGTCTTAGGTTTTGCTCTATCCTAGTTAGGGTGGCAGTTAGAGTGTGCAACCATTGCTGAGAGCAAGCATGCACTCATTTCACTGCCATGCTTGATGTTTCATGCAGGTGGCCACTCTTAACATGGACGAACACATCATAGCTAAGGCCTGCAACATCATGTCACTCATGCTTGAGACGGACTCCTCATTCTCTGTGCAAGTGTGCACAGTGCGGCTGGAAATCCTGTCAGAGCCTCACGCATTTTTTGCTGCTCCTCCAGAATCATCCTCTTTGTCGGCGGCCCCCGAGATTCAGCCTCTGTGTCCAGCTGAGCAGAGCTCGGATTATCATGCGGCCTTCGACGCGAACTCTCCACTGCTGTCCCTGTCTCCACCATCTGCTCTTGCTCACTGTGATGTGTAAGGCACCAGGTGACAACACTAATCTGTCTTGATGGTCCCACCGATGTGTGTATATCTGTGCTGGTGCATGATATGCATGTGTCCTGTGACGGTGCACCCTCAGAGTTAGCGACCTCCTCTGAGGAGTCGTCTTCCTCCTCCGGCTCCACCGCTTGCGGGACACTTGATGGGCCTGTGGGAGATTAAAGACATGAATTAGAACTGTCATGGTAAGAATGCTTAAAATTAACATGATGTACAAGATCATATTTCACTGGCTGCTGACATCAAGTCAACATGAGTGACTGTTGTATGTCATGTGGCTGTGTGATATTTAATCCTGTCACCAGGTAGCTGGGAGCTCCTCATCTCTCCATCTCCCACCGCCAGGAACGTCGACACTCCGCTTATCTCAAGTGCATCCTCCTCTGCAGCTGTGAGTGTGGCGATGACTGGAGGGCCACCTCCAGTTCTCTGTCTCTCCCTGGTGTTCTATGCTCTCTTCTCCTGCAAGGAGGGAAACAGGAGACCTTTGAGCGAGTGTCGTGGAATGAGTGGAACGGATGGATGGACAACATCTGTTGAGGGTGACTATGAGGGAGAGACCTTACATTGCATTAAAATGAGGGTGAGTGTTAGTGGTGGATGGTCAGATGGGGATGTGAGGAAGTGCATCAACAGAGAGGAATGGGTGCCTCTGCAAGGTAGGTTGGTGTGAGGAGTGATGTGCAGGAGTAGGCTTGGGAAGGCAGAGTGAGGGGGTTGGGGGTAACACGCCATCAGGATGTAGTTGAATGTGTCGTTGCACTCACCTTTCCTGCCCTCATGAGGTCATTAAATCACTTCCTGCAATGTATCCAGGAGCGTGGCACCACTCTCCTGCTGCTCACCTCCTCTGCTATCTCCAGCCATGCCTTGTTCGTCAGTGAGGCTGGCTTCTTCCTCCCATCAGCAGGGAATAAGACCTCCCTGCGGGTCCTTACACCTTGCAGCATGAGGTCCAGGGAGGCATCACTAAAGCTAGGGGCAGTTTTAGAACGCTGTATGCAGCTAGCTATCTTTCTCCCAACTCCACAATCCTTCAACTGTCATCTTTGCAGTGCTTCTTTAAATACCTCAGTTGAAATAGACCCTTGCATGTCATCATCATGCCCGCTCCCATTAATTGGTCGGGAAACCCGGAAGTCAGATGCAAATGCAATAGCTGGGTTAAAAATCCACTGACAGACGTGCTGCAGCTACTTACGGGTTTCCTACACGCTACCGGCCCCTCTGTGCCCAGTGCATCGCCAGGTAAATATTCTGGCCACAATGTCCAAATCAGGAAGTATAATGCAGGAAATATAAATTAGATTTAAATGATGTATCGAAAGCAAAATAAACACTAGGCAAGACAGATGGGATTAAGGAAGAGAGTTAAAAGAGACAGACAGAAAAAGTAATACAATTTTTTTTTTAAATCTCCAAAACTAATTTTCTTCCGAGGGATTGAGACTCCACACTTGTAAAATTAATTTTTCAGGGCCAGAGGGGTTGTCCAGCAGTAATTATCACTTATCATGCCGTTAAAAACTTACATACTCCTGAATGCACCAGCCCTAACTTTTTCAGACAATTTTAGTGCAGAACTAATGGGCAAGTACAGCACATTCACGCTGTTGCAGTGATTTCAATGCCAAGTCTATCAGCGAGGACTGCAACTGCGCACCCTTTGGAGGAGCAGAATATCTTGACAACAACTTCTGGATTTCTGTGTTTAACTGCACGTGAGCATACTCCAGACGTTGCGGTCAGATTTCCTCCATTATAGCAGTGAGCGCTGATAGCCTCAACATTATTCTCATCGCAAATTCCTGATTCTGCATCTCTTGGAACAAAAAATGCTGTGTATTGTTTCTTAATTTAAATTCATTTTGTAATGTAAAGCTAAAGGCTCCTGGTTTTCTTTGTGCTCTGTAGATCAGAGTGAGGATCATCTCACCACCTGTTTCTTAACATCTGTTATCCTGTACATGAGAAGAGAAGCTAAGGAATCAAGCCTTGGGATACGTAGTCGTTCTAGGCCCATCACATCATCCAACACATCTGGCAAAGAGCCATCCACAAGGCATTTATGTTTAATCTGCACATAACCAGATGGGCAGCTAAGTGTTGGCACAAAATGTGAAAAGTCTTTGCGATTCATTTCCACTAGGTTTGAGAAGAACAAGCTGATACTTTGCTAAATATAGGTGGGCAAATGGTTGTTGCTGACCTGGATACAGGAAGACATAATTTCAACTATAGGTACCAATAATATGATCTTAGGTACACGTAGCGTTGCTGTGTATCAGGCACAGGTTCCCCACATTGCGGGGCTCTGAGGCCTTCTCTGCACCGAGCGCACAGGGCAGCATTACTCAGGAGCATTTGTAGCACTTAGGAATCTGTGTGCTAAGCTTATTAATGCCTCAAATTTTACGTAAAGTAGGGGAAAATCCCATGATGTATTTGGAACATATGAACAGGATTACAATGCTTAGCACCAACATTAAAATGGGTGCTGCTCAAACACCTCTTCCCTTCAGCTGGGAAGTTGCTGTTAAAGGTGTCTTCCTGTTTGTCACTCATTGCTTCGGTGCTGTATTGCTTTTGTGGGAGAAAGGAGGTGAGTGAAAATTATTGGATCCATACCGACAGCTGCTTAAACTTGCACCCATATCTTTTGTCTGTGCCTGTTGCCCCAGGGAATGGCCATTGTGTGCTGCTTTGAGAAGAGCTACTATTCACCTCTCTCTATCTGCAGGCTCTAGAGGAGCAGGAGGAGAGAATCACAGTGGACATGACAGACAGGCGCGTTGTTTCTCAGGAGATCAGTGAGGGCCCTGCCTTACATCGTCAGCCCTGCGTACAGACCCAAAAATTCATGCCCGGATATGTCATATGAAACCTGTTTATGAAGAGACTGTAAATTAACTTTGTACAGTTAGAAGCGCAGGCAGCTTGCCCACATCAATTAGACGAGGCCTGAGGCCCAATCTTGGGCAGACTTGGGGCCTCCCACAGCCCCTGCTTCTCTTGCTCCATGCTGAGAATCTCCAGGGCCCTCTCCTCATAAGGAGTCCGGAGTCATATCTTAGGTGGGCCGCTCCTGTCTGCACTCCATAGTGCTGGTTACTCCTGCAGAAAATAGAACAGGGACATAAGTTGCAATAAGGAATATGAGAGAAGAAGGCCTAGACTAGCAGCCAGTGAGTGTACGCAGCAAACTGTGTGACCTCCCTCTGACCCTGTGAACCTTGGTGGGGTCAGCGATGGAGGTCCGAGGTGGGTGCATCTGGGATTCTTAGCACCAATAGCTGCTGCATTGCCTTTATCTATTCAATTGGTCATTTCTTCAACAAAACTATTACATTTGCTAAACACGACTTGCTTGCTGTACTTGATTATGCATCTCTAAATGCCCGCTAATTTGATCCCGAATTACACGATGCCATCTGCCACCACCTCCATGTACCGGTCTGTTAATCAGATTCGTCGATGTCCAACCATAAGGATAGTATTGCTTTTCCTTTCACACTCTACAGCTGGCTCTTGCAGTGATTACCAGGCAATTTAGCTCATTATGAAATGTGAAACTGGCATTATTGCAGGTGTGTCATGATTGGACTGTTTCCTGCTGTTTTATGATCAGCTCTGTCTTACACAAATTCAATGGCAGAACTTGCTGCCACCTGGCATTTTCTTTGCGGGGTGATTTTTGCATCGCCTTTTTCTGTGCATGTGTGTCCGTTTGGGACCAGGCATGTGCACTCGATGTGGTCGCTCATGTGCAGAACCAAACAGTGTGGCAGCTGCGGGCTGCACCAGCACACTTTCCTCGGCTCCGTACAGAGAAGGTCAGGGGATCGAAGGGGAGAGAGGATCGAAGGGGATCGAAGGGAGAGAGGATCGAAGGGGAGAGAGGAGAGAGGATCGAAGGGGAGAGAGGAGAGAGGATCGAAGGGGAGACAGGAGAGAGGAGAGGGGATCGAAGGGGTGAGAGGAGAGGGGATCGAAGGGAGAGAGAGAGGGATCGAAGGGGTGAGAGGAGAGGGGATCGAAGGGGAGAGAGGAGAGAGGATCGAAGGGGAGAGAGGAGAGAGGATCGAAGGGGAGAGAGGAGAGGGGATTGAAGGGGAGAGAGGAGAGGGGATCGAAGGGGAGAGAGGAGAGAGGATCGAAGGGGAGAGAGGAGAGAGGATCGAAGGGGAGAGAGGAGAGGGGATTGAAGGGGAGAGAGGAGAGGGGATCGAAGGGGAGAGAGGAGAGAGGATCGAAGGGGAGAGAGGAGAGGGGATCGAAGGGGAGAGAGGAGAGAGGATCGAAGGGGAGAGAGGATAGGGGATTGAAGGGGAGAGAGGACAAGGGATTGAAGGGGAGAGAGGAGAGGGGATTGAAGGGGAGAGAGGATAGGGGATTGAAGGGGAGAGAGGACAAGGGATTGAAGAGGGAGCGAGGAGAGGGGATTGAAGAGGAGAGGGGATTGAGGAGGAGAAAGGAGAGGGATCGAAGGGGAGAGAGGAGAGGGGATTGAAGAGGGAGCGAGGAGAGGGGATTGAAGAGGAGAGGGGATTGAGGAGGAGAAAGGAGAGGGGATCGAAGGGGAGAGAGGAGAGGGGATTGAAGGGGAGAGAGAGGAGAGGGGATCGAAGGAGAGAGAGGAGAGGGGGTCGAAGGAGGGAGAGGAGAGGGGATCGAAGGAGGGAGAGGAGAGGGGATCGAAGGAGGGAGAGGAGAGGGGGTCGAAGGAGGGAGAGGAGAGGGGATCGAAGGAGGGAGAGGAGAGGGGATCGAGGGGGGAGAGGAGAGGGGATCGAAGGGGGGAGAGGAGAGGGGATCGAAGAGGAGAGAGAGGAGAGGGGATCGAAGAGGAGAGAGAGGAGAGGGGATCGCAGTGGGGGAGTGGAGAGGGGATCGAAGGAGGGAGAGGAGAGGGGATTGAAGGGGAGAGTTGAGAGGGGATTGAAGGGGGAGAGAGGAGAGGGGTTCAAAGGGGAGAGGGGTTTAAGGAGAGAGAGGAGAGGAGATGGAGGGGTAGAGAGGAGAGGGGTTCAAAGGGGAGAGGGGTTTAAGGCGAGAGAGGAGAGGAGATGGAGGGGGAGAGAGCAGAGGGGATTGAGGGGGTGAGTTGAGAGGGGATAGAAGGGGGGAGAGGGTCAGGAACTCGGCGGGGGGGCGGGGGCGGCGGTGGAGAGAAGCTCAGGAGGGGAAGGTCAGGAACTCGGCGTGAGAAGGTCAGGAGCTTGGGGGAAGGTCATGAACTTGGGGAGAGAACGTCAGGAGCTCGGGGGAAGGTCATGAGCTGCAGGCCCAGCTCAAACCCTGGAGCCCCTTCACAGGCTGTAGGCCCAGCTCAAACCCCGGAGCCCCTTCACAGGCTGTAGGCCCAGCTCAAACCCCGGAGCCCCTTCACAGGCTGTAGGCCCAGCACAAACCCCGGAGCCCCTTCACAGGCTGTAGGCCCAGCTCAAACCCCAGAGCCTATTCACAGGCTGTAGGCCCAGCTCAAACCCCGGAGCCCATTCACAGGCTGTAGGCCCAGCTCAAACCCCGGAGCCCCTTCACAGGCTGTAGGCCCAGCACAAACCCCGGAGCCCCTTCACAGGCTCGCACAGCTGAACATGCAATCAACATCAGCTAGGACCCCCCACCAGCGATATTTAAAGGGATCAGCAACCACTCTAAGGTTAGTTGCTGATTGATTTCTATTGGCTCTGTGTAAGTTTGTGGAAGTGTTTGGAGCTTTCTAGAATTGTTTAAAGTTGGTGAGGTGACAGGAAGTGGTGCTGCAAATGGAGAAGACCTTGCTTCTGACTTCAAGGTTTCTGCTCAGACCACTTGCTCCCAGTCATGGGTGCTGCAGTTGCCATTCCCACTTAACCTGTAGCATGATGGGAGATGGAGCAGAGGCAGCAAAGAAGAGGACAAGTAGCTCACAGAGGGAGGGAGCGGAGGATGAGAAGGACGCTCAGCAGGAGGCTTTACCCACCTAGGGTCTTCCGAGAACAATTCTCTGACCTCAGCCTGAGCCAGAAGCAGTGTGTGAGGCATCTGCGCTTTATGAAGGAGGTGCTCACAGAACTCTGCCACCTCTTGCAACCAGACCTGCAGCCTCACACCAGGGCAAGGACAGTGCTGCCAGTGGCTGTGAAGGTGACCGTGACCCTGAATTTCTTTGCATCGGGCTCCTTTCAGGCTGGAGCAGGCAACATCTGTAACATCTCCCAGTTGCGGAACTTGGCAGTCGGGGAACACTTCAGCAGTCAAGGACATTCAGCCTCCGATCTTCGGGTAAGCGTTGTCCAAGGCGGCCTTCGAGACACACGACAACGCAAAATCGTCGAGCAGAAACTGATAGCCAAGTTCCGCACCCATGAGGACGGCCTCAACCGGGATCTTGGGTTCATGTCACGCTACATGTAACCCCACCTGACGTAGAGTCATCCAGACTCGAGTCGTCATTGGCTTGTTCTCTCTACACAGATGCGGCCGGACCTGCTGTGATTTCCAGCAAAAAAAGTTTTTTGTTTTCCATGCAGACCCCAGCATCTGCCACATTTGACCCCTTGTGACCCCACCTCATTGTCTTTGATGTAATGTTTTCCTGACTGACCTGTTTGGACACCATCCATACCTTTGATTGCTGTGATTATCTCTCTGCCGAGGTGTGATAAAGGGCAGTTGGAAAGATTAACTGTAATCATCTGGCAGTGTTCTCTGACTATATATGCTGTGCCTATATGCATCTCTTCACTTCACCTGACGAAGAAACAGCGCTCCGAAAGCTTGTGATTTCAAATAAAGCTGTTGGACTATAACCTGGTGTTGTGCGACTTCTCACATTTGTCCACCCCAGTCCAAGACCGGCATCTCCACCTCATAACCAGAGAGAAGCAGGTGGAGTGTGCACGTGGCTTTGCCAGGATAGCGGGCTTCCCCATGGTGCAGGGCACCATCGATTGCATGCACATGGCTTTGCGGGCACTGCATCTAAATGCTGAGATCTACCACAATATGCTCTACAACCTCGCCATCATGAGGGCACAGTCCTTGCCACCAGGCGACCAGCTGAGGAGGAGGAGGAGGAGGAGGAAGTGGAGGAGGAGCAGGAAGTGGAGGAGGAGGACGAGGAAGAGGAGGAGAACAAAGAAGAAAAGGAGGAGGCGGAAGAGGAGGAAGCGGAAGAGGAGGAAGCAGAAGAGGAGGAAGCGGAAGAGGAGGAAGCGGAAGAGGAGGAAGCGGAAGAGGAGGAAGCAACCCAGACAGCACCTTTCTGCCCAAGCTTTCTGTGATCGGCTTATCCAACTGCGGTTCCAGTGAATACAACCCCAATTCCCCATAGAGTGATAGGGGGAAAAATTTGGTTGCTTTGCGCCTCCCATTAGCGCCCTAAGAGGGCGCTATGGGGCGCAAAGCAACTAGTGCCTGGGCGGCGGCGCTAAACACTACCGCCATGATCACCTGTGCCCGCAGATCATGACGTCAGTCGAGAGTGCAACGCTCCGGTAGCACCCCGGACCGGGTATTGAGTGGCGCCCCCTGCCTTTCCGCCTGCCGCTAGCAACGACAGGTTGAGGGGAACGTTTTGCAGTTTGGAAAGGACTGGGGGAGCGCTATTTAAAGGCGACCGCTTCCTGCCTTTTTTTGTTGGCGACATTTTTGCACCACGCATTCTGAGAGAGAGTGAGAGACTTCTGGAGAGGTTCAAGGCTATGTGAAGGAGTTTTGGGTACTGAGGAGCACTTTGCAGGTTCATTTTGATTTGACCTTCCTTGCATCGATTTAGAAGAGACTATGGGGGCTGCACTCCGCTCTTTCCCTTGGCCTCTCCATTGTTCTTTCCAGCAGATTTGTTGTACAGGTTTCTCCAGGCCGAGATTCAAGGCTGCAATGAGTAGGATATGGATGGAGAGCAAGATCGACCCTCCCCTTTAAGAACTGGGCGGTGCCAGTGTGTCTGTGTTCCATTGCTTACTGATATCACATGAGCTTCGCCAGCGCTCTGAGGTAGCGCCTCGCTCCTCAGCGTTAGCGCCTTAAGAGAGGTGTGCAGCACCTGATTTAGCGCTCCAATCACCTCCAGGGGCGATAGAAGTCAAGTTTGCAGTCGGAGGCGATAATTAGCGCCAGGCGCTAAAATTTGCGCCCGGCCGATAATTGCGCCCCAACCGGGGCGATACCGAATTTCTCCCCCATAGAATCATAGGGCTGGATTTTCCAAGCCCCGAGGAGGCGGGCATGGATGCGGGACAGCCCATAAAATTGGAGAAAGTGGGGGCGGATGGCAAACCCGCCCCCATCCCACCTCCGTGCCCTTTTGCCAGGAGGCGGGAGGATGTGCAGCTTCGGGTCCCGTCTCCTGGAGGCGGGAAAGGCTTTTAATCCTTTTAACTGCCTGTTAGAGGTAGTTAATAGGCAGAAAAAAGGATTAGGGCCATTTTACCTTCACAGGTGAAGGCTTCCTGACCTCGGAGAACCCCGTCGGGTGGGAGGAGACATGGAGGAGACTGGGTATTATGTAACGAGAAAGGATTAATTAGCAATCTTGTTGTGCGGGGCCCCTTGGGGCGGAGCGATCATAATATGATAGAATTCTTCATTAAGATAGAGAATGAAATAGTTGACTCAGAGACTAGGGTCATGAATTTAAATAAAATAAACTACGATGGTATGAGGTGCGAGTTGGGTAGGATAGATTGGGGAATGTTACTCAAAGGGTTGACGGTGGATAGGCAATGGCAAACATTCAAAGATCGCATGGATGAACTACAGAATTTGTTCATCCCTGTCTGGCATAAAAATAAAACAAAAAGGGTGGCTCAACCATGGCTGACAAGGGAAATCAGGGATAGCATAAGATCCAAGGAGAGTACATATAAATTGGCCAGAAAAAGCAGTAAACCTGAGGATTGGGAGCAGTTTAGCATTCAGCAAAGGAGGACAAAGGGATTAATTAAGAGGGGGAAAATAGAGTACGAGCGTAAGCTTGCAGGGAACATAAAAACTGACTGTAAAAGCTTTTATAAATATGTGAAGAGAAAAAGATTGGTGAAGTCAAGCGTAGGTCCCTTGCAGTCAGACTCAGGGGAATTTATAATGGGGAACAAAGAAATGGCAGTCCAATTAAATACATACTTTGGCTCTGTCTTCACAAACGAGAACATAAATAAACTCCCAGAGATGTCGGGGAACATAGGGTCTAATGAGAGGGAGGAACTGAATGAAATCAGTATTTGTAGGGAAATGGTGTTAGGGAAATTGACGGCATTAAATGCCGATAAATCCCCAGGGCCTGATAATCTACATCCTAGGGTACTTAAGGAAATGGCCCTAGAAATAGTAGATGCATTGCTGGTCATCTTCCAAAATTCTATAGACTCTGGAACAGTTCCCATGGATTGGAGGGTAGCTAATGTTACCCCACTGTTCAAAAAAGGTGGTAAAGAAAAAACGGGGAATTATATTCTGACATCGGTTGTGGGGAAAATGCTAGAGTCCATTATAAAAGATGTAATAGCAGAGCACTTGGAAAACAGTGACAGGATTGGACAAAGTCAACATGGATTTACAAAAGGTAAATCGTGCTTGACTAATCTGCTGGAATTTTTTGAGGATGTAACTGATAGAATAGATAAGGGAGAACCAGTGGATGTGGTGTATTTGGACTTTCAGAAGGCTTTCGATAAGGTCCCGCATAAGAGATTAGTGTGTAAAGTTAAGGCACATGGGATTGGGGGCAAGGTACTGACTTGGATAGAGAACTGGTTGGCAGACAGGAAGGAAAGAGTTGGAATAAACGGGTCTTTTTCCGAGTGGCAGGCAGTGACTAGTGGGGTTCCGCAGGGATCTGTCCTAGGACCCCAGCTATTCACGATATATATTAATGATCTAGACGAGGGAACTAGATGTAATATCTCCAAGTTTGCAGATCACACAAAGCTGGGTGGGCGTGTGTGCTGCGAGGAGGATGCCGAGAAACTTCAGTATGATTTGGACAGGTTGGGTGATTGGGCAGAAGCATGGCAGATGCAGTATAATGTGAATAAACGCGAGGTTATCCACTTTGGTAGCAAAAACAGAAAGGCAGATTATTATCTGAACGGCAATAGATTGGGAGAAGGGGAAGTGCAACGAGACCTGGGTGTCCTTGTGCACCAGTCACTGAAGGTAAGCATGCAGGTACAGCAGGCAGTTAAGAAGGCAAATGGTATGTTGGCCTTCGTAGCGAGAGGGTTTGAGTACAGGAACAAGGATGTCTTGCTGCAGCTATACAGGGCCTTGGTGAGACCACACCTTGAGCATTGTGTGCAGTTTTGGTCGCCTTATCTGAGGAAGGATGTTCTTGCCATGGAGGGTGTGCAGCGAAGATTCACCAGACTGATACCTGGGATGGCAGGAATGACGTACGAGGAGAGATTGGGTCGATTGGGCTTATACTCGCTGGAGTTTAGAAGAATGAGAGGAGATCTCATTGAAACTTATAAAATTCTAACAGGGCTAGACAGACTGGATGCAGGAAGGATGTTCCTGATGGCAGGTGAGTACAGAACAAGAGGTCACAGTCTAAAGATAAGGGGTAAGCCATTTAGGACAGAGATCAGGAGGAATTTCTTCACCCAGACAGTGGTGAACCTGTGGAATTCTCTACCACAGAAGGCAGTTGAGGCCAAGTCAGTAAATATATTCAAGAAGGAGTTAGATATATTTCTTAAGGCTAAAGGTATCAAGGGATACGGGGAGAAGGCAGGTACAGGGTATGGAGTTTGGATGATCAGCCATGATCTCATTGAATGGCGGAGCAGGCTCGAGGGGCCGAATGGCCTACTCCTGCTATGTTTCTATGTTTCTATGTGATGGTCGGAGGCACCTGGAAGTAAGGTGTAGAGGTGAGTGATGGGTGCAAGTGTGGAGTGGCAAGTATGCAAGGTGAGTGATTAGTTTAAAAAAGTGTTCGCTTACCTTTTTTTCCTTCTATAACCGTGCTCGATCGGGAGAGCGGACATCCACCTTGTCAATATCAGGTAATGGCTGATGGACCCTCCGATCCATCAGACATCTTAAATTTACTCATTTTCAATGTTTGATGAGTCCTCAACACAGAGACTCATCAAACTAAAGAGAATGTCAGTGTTTGACAGCTTCACAGAGCTGTCAAATGCTGTCATTTCTTCTTTCAAGAAGTCTTGACAGATAGCACGTCTGACGTTGATGTGATCTGTCAGTGACTTCTTCCCTAATTGGTCTGCTGAGCCTGCAGGGCGGGCTTAACACGCTCAATCAGGGGGAAATCCCTCTGAATGGTCAGGCGAGGATGGAGGCGGGACATTGACGCGACAAGCAGCAGTCCCGCCTCCAACTCGCCTCCGTTCACAAAATCCAGCCCATAGAGTCATAACGACACAGTAGGAGGCCATTCGGCCCATCGAGTCTGTGCCGGGTCTCTGTAGAGCAATCCAGTCAGTCCCATTCCCCCGCTCTATCCCCGTAGCCTTGCAAAATTATTTCCCTCAAGTGCCTATCCAGTCTCCCCTTGAAAACATTGAGTGTCTCCGCTTCCACCACTTCCGTTGGCAACGAGTTCCAGGTCCTCACCACTCGCTGCATAAAAAAGATTTTCCTCACATCCCCCCTGTATCTCTTGCCCAAAACTTTAAATCTGTGACCCCCTAGTCCTTGTACCATCAACTATTGGGAACAGCCTTTCCCTGTCTAGCCTATCCAAACCTATCATAATCTTGTACACCTCTATCAAATCACCCCGCAACCTCCTTTGCTCTAATGAAAACAAATCCAGCTTCTCCAACCTGTCCTTATAGCTAAGCTCCCCCATTCCCATAACCATTCTGATAAATCTCCTCTGCACCCTCTCAAGTGCCTTCACATTCTTCCTAAAGTGTGGTGACCAGAACTGGACAAAATATTCCAGTTGTGGCTTAACCAGCGCTTTATAAAGGTTCAGCATAACTTCTCTACTTTTGTACTCAATACCTCTATTTATGAAACCCAAGATCCCATATGCTTTGTTAACCACCTTCAGGGACCTATGCACATTAACTCCCAGGTCTCTCTGTCCCTGCACACTCTTTAAAACTGTGCCATTAAGTGTATATTGCCTCTCCCTGTTCCTTCTTCCAAAATGCATCACCTCACACTTCTCTGTATTAAATTCCATCTGCCACTTGTCTGCCCATTCTGCTAGCCTTTCTATGTCCTGTTGCAGTCAATTGGTATCATCCTCACTTTTGCCACACCCCCAAGTTTGGTGTCATCGGCAAATTTAGAAATTCTACTTTGTATTCCAATATCCAGGTCATTTATATATATCACAAAAAGCAGTGGCCCCAGCACTGACCCTTGGGGAACACCACTGTCTACCATCCTCCAGTCTGAAAAACAGCCATTTACCACAACTCGCTGTTTTCTGTCCTTAAGCCAATTCATTATCCAAGCTGCCACTGACCCAGCTATTCCATGAGCCTCAATTTTGTTAACCAGCCTTCTATGTGGTACTTTGTCAAACGCTTTCTGAAAATCCATGTAGACAACATCCATTGCATTCCCTTCATCAATCCTCCCTGTTACTTCATCAAAAAATTTAATTAGATTAGTCAAACATGATCTGCCTTTTACAAATCCGTGTTGGCTCTCCTTAATTAGCTTAAACCTCTCCAAGTGCCCGTTAATTTTTTCCTTGATTATTGTTTCTGAAACTTTACCCACCACTGATGTTAAACTGACCGGCCTGTAGTTACTGGGATTGCCCTTACACCCTTTCTTGAACAATGGTGTCACATTTGCCACTTTCCAATCCTCAGGCACTTCCCCCGCATCTAGGGAAGATTGGAAAATTATGGCAAGCCCTTCGGCTATCTCCTCTCCCAGTTCCCTTAGCAACCTGGGATGCAAGCCATCTGGACCAGGCGACTTGTCCACTCTAAGCATACCTAGCCTTTCTAGTACATCCTGTCTATCAATTTTCACCCCTTCCATTGCTTCTACCTTTTCCACTGCTACCGATATTCACAAATAGTCCCACACCTTACCATCCCTCTGATACGGACCATCACAGTGTCCTCTTGGCCACAATGCTGAAATGAAAGCCACCAAAAAACAAACATTCCAATTCAACTTTATACACCAATGCATCTAATATTATAATACAAAGTCAACTCATCACCCTGGTGCATTCCCGTAGTGCCTGACTTCCGTGTGCCTTTGCTTGTCCTGGTGCTCCAACAAAGTGCTTCCCCAGTGGCTGCAGCATGGCTGGTGGAAGGCTGCTGACTTTCAGTGAGGGAGACTGCAGATGGCCTTGGAGGATGAACAGGAGCAGCTCTGGGCCTAGAAGGCCCGGCTGCAGACTGCACACCTTGGCATGGGCGGCAGCAGTCTGGGCTGGCTGGCTGACAGCCAACAGCAAGGGCACTGGCGGAGTGGCAGTGGTGGGAGCATGAATGCTGTCATCCTGAGAGAAGACAGCAGGTTCGTGCTCCATGGGGCCACGGCCACTCCCCCAGGGCAGCGCCTCAGCAATCCTAGTAATCTGTTGGAGGACAGATTGCTGGACTGCTGTGACACTCTGCAAGCCCCTTTCCACACTGGGAAATGCAGTCATGCTGGCAGCAGTCTGAGCTTGTGTGGCAGCAAGCTGAGCCTGCATGCGAGAAGTCTGAGCTTCGACTGCAGCACTCAGACATTGGGTCGCTTCTGCCTGTGTTGCAATGGAAGCTGAGACATTGGCCATCAGACACTGCATCATGGTTGGGTCCACAAGTGCGGTAATGGAATTGGCCATCAATTCCATGCTGGAAATCAAGGGCTCCGAGCTCTGCGCAAAGATCTGTGCAAGGTTGGTGCCGGACTCCTCCATGCTCCTTGACATTGCACTCAGGCTTTCTGGCAGGCCTGCCAATGCACCAAGCATTTCAGTGTGCATACCCATCAGTCTTCTTCTGTAGGCCGTCCCATCGAAGTCCTCTGTGAGTCCTCTGCAGCAGAAGACTGTTGTCGTGTGCGACCTCGCCCTCCGGGGAGCTGGGACCTGTGCTACCCTTTCCCCCTGCACTGGCTGCAGGCCACTCGTGTCCGGTGTCTCACCACATGCAGATTCTGCCCCTAAGCTATCCTCTAAAGTACACAGTGTGCCAGTATTTGAGCTGGTGGCTGGGAGTGTGAAGTCGAGTGACGGTGCTGTGTCTTCAGCATCACTGCCTTCTTCCTCTTCCATTTCCTGCTCCTCCACCAGTGCCTGGCCAGGTGGCAGTTCTTGGCTATCTTAAAGGAGAAAGGCACAAGGGTAAGGTTGTGGTGATAGGAGCGGGGGGGGGGGGGGGGGGGGGGGGAAGCAAGAGGTGCATGCTTATACCATGTGCAGCTTGTAAATCAGAAAGATTGTGGATGAGGGGGAAGTGGGATATGAGGAGGAGGATTAGGTATGAGGATACGGTCATCTGTATTGTTTCAGCCTCGCCGCTGGCCACGGGCTCAGTGATGGCCCTCCCAATAATGGACAGCACTGTTTCCTCCATCGGGGTAAGGTTATTCAGGCATGTCTTTTCCCCGCTGGTTAGCTCCTGCTGCCTCTGGTTGTGAGCCACCTTGTCCTGCAAGAGAAAGGGAAGTGTGTCAGTGAGTGTGGTGCAATGTGTTTCGGTGATGTGCTTGTCATGGTTGAATAGCTGACAGTGTGTGTAAGCTGTGAGATGTGGGTGTGAGGCTTGCAGCAGTGTTGAGTGTGTGAGCATGAGGTGAAGCTATGAATGTGAGCTTTGAGTTGTGTTTGGTAGAGATTTTTGGTAGGTGAGTGATGGGGGTGTGGTGCATTGAGCAGTGTGTGAGGCTAGTGGTGCAAATGGTAGGATACGGCATTTGAAGATGAATTCACTGACTTTGATCACTTGTGTGATGTCATTAAACTTCTTGCGGCACTGCATCCAGGTCCTCGGGGCTACACTGCTGGCATTGACCACGATGGCAGCTGCTCCCATTGCCTTTTCCAAATTTGCCTGGAGGGCCTCCTGGCCCCCTGTGGAAACAGGACCTCTCTCCTCCTGTCCACCTCCAGCACCAAGGCCTCCAGTGCTGCATCAGAGAACCTTGGAGCACACTCTCTCCCCTGTTGTACCATCAGTACTACTTCTTCCTGCTCACACTCTGTTCCCCAGCCAATTGAATGAGCTGCTGCAGCCAGAATGCACCTCCCTTTTAAGAGGTGCAGAATGCCTTTAAGAAGTGCAGGCTAGCTTTAATTGGTGCAAGCCTCACATGAACTTGGGCACCCTGCAGCGTGTTCAGTGCTGGGCTGCACGCTGCAAGCATGTTAACCAGTAGACAGCACGAAGTTGGTGTGCTGCCTGCATTACTTTGAACGGGCACGGGTTGATCCCGCATTGCGATCCCCGTGCCCGTTTTTGGGAGCAATCGAATTTTTAGCCCGTAATGTTCTTTTGTTACAATTGTATAGCAAAAGTTTTTGTTGGGGGTTTTGAACTATGCAGACATGCTGTCTATCGAGTGTCACTTAGCTGCAAGATGTTATCCTATTGAGAAATCTGAAAAGCAGTCATGCAGAGTAAAAAAACCATTGAAGTGACACAGAGTTGACAGATGCCTTTGCAAGAAACCAGTTTTTTTTTGTCTACCTGCAATGACGTGCTTATGATGAGGCCAGAACATATCCGAGCATTGATGCCATTTACAAGATCCATCTCCATTGTTATGACTCTTTTCAGAAGAACGAATTGAAGAGGTCTGATAACTTCACTCAGCAAAAGTTATCACCAAGCAACCCGAAAGGTAGACTTGCTGAACATAATTGATAGATTCTTGTATGCTGTAGAACTGAGCGCTTGCTTGAGTGTGTCAAAAATAGGCAACAGAAACAGAAAATAGAAAATCACCTTCTGTGAAATGTGAAAGATTAAATATGACCTGTATTGGCAGACAAGCTGCATTTGAAGAGGAGAAGTCAAATTGAATGCAGCATGTCTACAACCTCCTGATGTCACTGTGCTGTCTAGTCCATGTATTTTAACTTTGATGATTTTTTTCCATTCCCATTATTTTCACATTTTATCTTTCTTCTTCCTGCTCATCATGGACCGTGAACCTCTGTTGACCCATGTTCATCCATCATGGTTCAAGTAGGGAAAGTTTTGGATCATTTTCTCATCAAAATCAACTAAGTGTCTTCTATTGGCGCACTGTCAGCTGAGTTACCCGATCTAGGTAGGCAAATCTGAATGATTGGTGACACTGATAGTTAACTATCTAACCTTGTTGTTGGGGGACAGCACAAGGCCATACAGTTACCAATCTTTCTTGATGCAAATGCATGTTACAGTAACATCGCACATACAATCATTTCTGAGACTTCCCTAAAAATTCTGCATTGTACAAATGCCTGTAAGGAAAATTAATAACTATTATGACAAATGACATAACAAAATTGCAATAAAAATCTCAAATAATGTATTAACTAATTGACCTTGGGCCAAATATGGCTTAAATAAGTCCTTGAGACTCAAGGATCGGAAAGTGTACAGGAAACAAGAATGAAAACATAACTGGTTAATTTTTGAAAAAAAAATTGAACAATTGATGATTTGAATGAATTTGGATCTGCAGGGGTTCTGAGGTATGTAAAATTATCTCCACCAGTTAAGAGGATTTTCTGAATTTCTGTTTCAAATTTCAATGACCTACCTGGACTGTACCACTGCAGCAAGGTTCATTGGCCGGACCGTACCACTGCAGCAAGGTTCATTGGCCGGACCGTACCACTGCAGCAAGGTTCATTGGCCGTCCCGTACCACTGCAGCAAGGTTCATTGGCCGGACCGTACCACTGCAGCAAGGTTCATTGGCCGGACCGTACCACTGCAGCAAGCTTCATTGGCCGTACCGTACCACTGCAGCAAGGTTCATTGGCCGTACCGTACCACTGCAGCAAGGTTCATTGGCCATACCGTACCACTGCAGCAAGGTTCATTGGCAGGACTGTACCACTGCAGCAAGGTTCATTGGCCGGACCGTACCACTGCAGCAAGGTTCATTGGCCGGACTGTACCACTGCAGCAAGGTTCATTGGCCGGACTGTACCACTGCAGCAAGGTTCATTGACCGGACTGTACCACTGCAGCAAGGTTCATTGGCCGGACTGTACCACTGCAGCAAGGTTCATTGGCCGGACTGTACCACTGCAGCAAGGTTCAATGGCCGGACTGTACCACTGCAGCAAGGTTCAATGGCAGGATGGTACCTCTGCTATAAGACAAATGCAGAAAATTTGTAAATTTAATTTACTTCAGTATGGTAGGTTCCATGCAGGTTTGTTCCCATTAAATGATTTAGCATTGCCCTCAATACTACTTCAGCCTTGTATTTTCTACTTCCAATGTCAGCAGATATTTTTAATGCATACATGATAACTTAAAGGTTTTCCTTGCTCTGGCAGCCACATTATAATCTGCCCAAAAGAGCTTTTCAAAAAGGTTACAATGCATTAAATAATCAACGGGCTCTTATAACATTAGATTTTGCCTTGGCTCAGTGGTAACTCTCTTGCCTCTGAGTCAAGGTTGTGGGTTCAAGCCCACTCCAGAGACTTGACCACATATTCTAGGCTGACAATTCGGTACAGTACTGAGGGAATGCTGCACCGTTGGAGGTACATCTTTCAGATAAGACATTACACTGAGACCGCATCTGCCCTCTCAAGTGGATGTAAAAGATCCTATAGCACTATTCGAAGAACAGCAGGGAGTTCTCCCCATGTCCTGGCCAACGTTGATCCAGCAACCAACTTCACTAAAACAGAGTAACTTGTCATTTATCTCATTGCTGTTTGTGGAATCTTGCTGTGCACAAATTGGCTGCTGCGCTTTACTGCATTAGAACAGTTACAGATAAATAATGGTGGGCAATCAAGAGAACTCCTGTGGAAACTCCATCCATTGCTTTCTATCAGTGCTGCTACTAGAAAGAGAAAACTATAAAGACACTGGGCAGCAACAAACTCTCATTTGATCTAATGGCAGGGCTGAGAAAATGATTGTGCTAATAATGTCAGTGCTTATTATATAGAATAGAATCATAGAATCTGACAGCACAGAAGGAGGTAATTCAGCCCATCATGCCTGTGCCGGCTCTTTGAAAGAGTTCACCAATTAGTCCCCGCTCTTTCCCCACAGCCCTGCAATTTTCTCCCTTTCAAGTATTTATCCAATTCCCTTTAGAAAGTTACTGTTGAATCTGCTGCCACCGCCCTTTCAGGCAGTACATTCCAGATCACAACAACTCGCTGCTTAAAAAAATTCTCCTCATCTCACCTCTGGCTCTTTTGCCAATTGATGGCAGCCAAAACGAATATGGCTTCTCGTGTGTTGGTAGGCATAGAATAGAAACAAATCTAATATAAGTTTACTGAGCTTTGGTAACTAATCATCAACTTTGATGTGCATGTCAATACATTCTCGAATTTTCAGCTGGTAGTTATATAAAGTTTTATCTAAACTACTTGAGAAAAAGATCAAAATAGAAACAAGACAGCTGGGGAGCTGATCTTATATTTAAAGGTATTACACAACCCCAGCTGTATCACACGAGTCTGGAGCGACTTTTTTGGGTTATACAACTAATGCAAGTACTCGTTGGAAGTTACTAAGTTTTGAGACTGAAATCATGTTTTCCTTCATACCTGGATGATAAAGCCATGGAGCAACAATTCTAAGAAGTAGAGTAATGGAGAGATGGCTTATTTCCCCAATATGAAGGACGATCATGAAAGTTATGGCATGCAGGGAAGTAGGGCAGCCAGCTTGTGCTCAGCAAGGTCTCACAAACAGCAATGAGCGAAATGATCAAATAATCTGTATTTTTTTTAGTGATGTTGGTTGAGGGATGCATACTGGCCTGGAGGCCAGGAGAACTCTGCTCTTTGAATGCTTTAAGAGCATAATAGATTGTGGCAGTCATTGGGTGATGTGTCCAGCAACCTCTGCACCATGGCAACGAGTGTGAAGAAGCCCACATCCCGAATGTTCAAGGAGCTGATGAGGTATTGAAAGCATACAGACTTTGAGTGAGTGGCAGGTGCAGAGCCATCTCCTGTGCAGCTTCTCACAGATGAGGCCCTTTTAGTCTTATGTTCTGTCATAAATGCTCAGACTGCTGCAATACGGGGCTTCCACTGCACTCTGGCAGCCTCTGTGGACAGGCTCATAGTAAAGGTAGCTTAGACAAGCCGGTAACTCAAACCTGTGCCGGGTGCCCTGGAAATCCTGTCATGGAGTCTGACAACCCGCAGACCTACAGGCAGAATGGCAGAGAGGCAAGGAGAAGGGGAAGGTTGGAGCAAACTGTCGAATGTTAGCGCTGTTTCTCAAGAAGGCTCCACATCCACAGCTTTCAGTCTCCTCCTTGCACCCCCCAACTGCACAAGAGCCTGAAAGCAGACAAGGCCACGGCAGCTGCTAAGATACAGGCTGAAGCTGGCCCATCTAGTGTGTGAACTCACAGAGACTTAGAGCTATCTCAGCTCCTGGTGCCTGACAGTGACACACAGGCTGCCTCCTCCTGCTCTGCTCCTGCCTCAGGGGAACACAAAGCACTAGCTAACTGAGCGTGAAAGACATGTTACTGTTAGAAAGGGGAAGCACTGTGGTGGAAAGAATTAGATTGACAGTCATAATTGGATGTATGTGCAATAAATGTGGAATGAGAGAAAGATCCTAGAACAGACTCTCCAGTCATGACAGCAATATTCAGGTCCTGGACAGAATTGGACTTTATATAGCATTAAGATCTGATGAGAGAAAGAAGTGTTCAGCACGAAAAAGGAAACCGAGCTTCTTGGAGTTAATTTTCGTATTGGAAGAGATTTTGGAGATTGATTTTAGGCAAGGAGCCATCAATTATAGGAGGTGGTAGCTGTTTGATACATAAGCAAGGTTTTATCTTTGAGAAACTGAAAGAACAAATATTTTCACAGCCTCATTTAAGGGCCTATTGCAATGTTTTGATTCTACATTGCACTGCGAGAGGACTGGAGGTGGGACCACAGAGGGTGGGTGATCTGAATGGAAGTGGATGAACATAGATGGAAATCACCAGCAAGAGTTCTGACAAAGGATCCACACCTGAAGCGTTAACTTGTACCTTTTCTCCACAGATGCTGCCTGACCTTGAGTGTTTCCAGTGTTTTCTGTTCTCGTTAGCGATTGCTTGGGTTGGGTAATGAGTAGAAGATGCCACTGATATGAAGAAGAAACAGATATACTGGAGCTGGCCTAGTCAGCCAATAGTACGGAGACATAATTAACAGGCAATTTATGGTTTCAATTACACTACCAAATCTGAATAGAAATCAATATTTTTAATATAGCAGCATAATACTGTGACAATCTACCAGAAACTAGCAGTGGTTCTCCTGCTCTCCCAACATAATTTCAGCAGACGATTGGTGGAATCCCCGGAGAAATGGCGCAAGAGGTTATAAACAGCTGTTTGCGCCTTTTCTCCAGGGTTTCTGCAGATCTTCTGCCAAAGTTATGGTGGGAGATTTGGAGAACCCTGTTGAAATTCCCCCCCAATAAATCAGATTAGTAAGTTGTCTTTCAATCTTAAAACATTTGTTGGAAAATTAAGTTTCAACCTCTGAGTTGCAGTAGTTTTCAAACTCACGAAACCACTACAACAACAACAGCTTGCATTTTTATAGTGCCTTTAGCATAGTAAAACATCCCAAGGTGCTTCAAAGGAGCGTTATTAAACAGAATTTGACACCGAGCAACATAGGAGATATTAGGACAGATGACTAAATGCTTGGTCAAAGAGGTAGGTGGTACAGAGGATCTGTGTCAGCTGTGGCTCAGTTGGTAGCACCCTCGCCTCTGAGTCAGAAAGTTGTGTGGTTCAAGTCCTGCTCCAGAGACTTGAGCACAAAAAATCTAGGCTGACACTCCAGTACTGAGGGAGTGCTGCACTGTCAGAGGTGCCGTTTTTTAGATGAGACGTTAAACTGAAGCCCCGTCTGCTCCCTCAGATGGACGTAAAAGTTTCCATGGCACTATTTCGAAGAAGAGCAGGGGAGTTATCCCCGGTGTCCTGGCCAATATTTATCCCTCAATCAACATCACTAAAAGAGATTATCTGGTCATTATCACATTGCTATTTGTGGGAGCTTGCTGTGCGCAAATTGGCTGCCGCGTTTCCTACATTAGAACTGTGACTATACTTCAAAAAGCACTTCATTGGCTGTAAAGCGCTTTGAGACGTACGGTGGTCGTGAAAGGCGCTATATAAATGCAAGTCTTTCTTTTCTTTCTAAAGGAGGAGAGAGAGGTAGAGAGGCGGAGAGGTTTAGGGAGGGAATTCCAGAGCTTAGAGCCTAGGCCTAGGGGATGCGCAAGAGGTTGGAATTGGAGGAGCACAGCAATCTCGAAGGCTTGTCGGGCTGGAGGAGATTACAGAGATGGGGGCGGGGGGGGGGGGGGGGGCGGCGGTGCAAAGCCATGAAGGAATTTGAAAACAAGGATGAGAATTTTAAAGTTGAAGATGTTGTTGGACGGGAGCCAATGTAGGTCAGCGTGCACAGGGGTGCTGGGTGAATGGGATCGGGTGCAAGTTAAGATACGGACAGCAGAGTTTTGGATGAACTCAGGTTTATGTAGGGTGGAAGATGGGATACCGGCCAGGAGTGCATTGGAATAGTCAAGTCTAGAGGTAACAAAGGTGTGGATGAGGGTTTCAGCAGCAGGTGAGCTGAGGCAGGGGCGGAGATGGGCGATGTTACCGAGTTAGATGATGGAGCGAATATGTGGTCGGAAGTTCATCTTGGGGTCAAATACGACAGTAAGGTTGCGAACAGTGTGGTTCAGCTTCAGACAGTTGCCAGGGAGTGTGATGGAGTTGGTGGCTAGGGAATGGAGTTTGTGGCGGGGACTGAAGTGAATGGATTTGGTCTTACCAATATTTTGTTGGAGGATATTTCTGCTCATCCAGCACTAGACTAGAAAACATTTTTCTTTAAAGTGATAATTTATAAATGAATAGAAATTATAATTTTACTGATACATTCTGCCTCTCATCCATGTCTGTTGTACCTTACTATTTGTGTTCAGATACTCGGGGCTTCTCTTCACTGAGTAATTCCATTTGTTTCATCAAATCGTCATGAATAATTGAAAAAATTAACATTCTTCATTATGTCTATTCAATTTCAACATTCACACAATTCAGTTGCTTGGTAACTTGAAAAAGAATACATGGCCTTCTTTTATGAATGTTGGCAATCTGTGACCTGGTGCCATGTAGCAACTGGGAGACTTGGCATTAATTCCATTTAGAAATAAAGTTCCTATATTTATATAGTGTCTTTCACATCCTCAGGACATCCCAAAAGGCTTCACAGCCGACAAATTATTTTTGAAGTGTAGTCACTGTTGATTTGTAGGCAAATGTGGCAGCCATGTTGCCCACAGCAAGTGAGATAAATGACCACATAATGGGGGTAATTTTGATGTTGTGTGATAGTGTAATGGGTGATTGCGAATTGGCAACCCGTTTTACATCTCTCCCGATTTTTATTCCATTGACTTCATGGGATTTAAAACGGGCTGCCGTTTCGCTAGCGCCTGTTTTACACTATCGCCCAATCTGTTTTTTGTGGTGTTAGTTGAGAGAGGTCTGCTGGTCACAACACCAGAAGAACTCTCTGCTCTTCTTCTCATATTGCAATTGGATCTTTTGTGGCCACCTGAACAGGCATATGGGTCCTCAATTTGACGTCTCATCCAAAAGACTTCTGACAGTGCAGCAGTACCTCAGTATTATACTGAAATGTCAGCCTAGATTAGAAATCTTGGAATGGGGCTTGAACCGAGAGCCTCCTGACTCAGAGGGGAGAGTGCTATCAACTGAACCATAATAGGTGATGTTAATACATTTTCATTTAACTTAGAGGAGCAAGGTGAAAGTGTAATGCAGTGATGGCAGAGGAGAAGAACCAGTACTTACCACTGTGAAAAAGTATAGGCCCCAAAATACATTTGAACTGTGTCATCGGCTCAAGTGTCACGGAACGCCTGGGTAAAGGGAAGGTCATCCAGTTCAAATATGGCCAGCAGGCACCCAAGTCACCATGGGTGTATCTTGAGCACCCACCAGAAGAAGAGTGTGGGAAATGTAGCCCTTGTCAGCCACTTGAGCAGCTGCCAGCACCATTGACCCCACCCGCCGCACCCCCCCCCCCCACCCCCCAGCCATCCTTTAACAAGGGGGCCAATTTACAGAAAATGCTGCCAGATATTTCTGGGAGTCCAGGTCTGAACCCACAGTGTTGTGTCCCCATTTACATCCCTCCGAGTGCTGGTATACCTGGTTCATCCCAGTGTACCAGCTGCTCGATGGAAAGCAGACCAAGATGAGGAAATTCCCAGCCTCAGAAATCTGGCCTCCCTTCTGGCATCATGTGCCATGTTTGGGGTGGGTGGAGGTTCTGCCCGAACTGGGACCAAGGGACAGCATCTGGCATCTCCGTGTTCTGGCTGTTTCTCTGTCCCAAGCACTGCACTCCTGACTAACGATTGGCTTACATTAGGAGTGCCTGGCAAAACAATCACTGACAAAGTAAATGCTGCATTCAGCACTATATAGAGCTGGGAGGAGGTCTGCAAGAAACAATCCAGAACAGACTATGAAGGTAAGCCAAGGACAGCCCCTTTAATAAGGACGGGAAGGACATATTTGACTGCTGAAAGATGCCAATCTTCTTTAAGTAGATAAATATCAGAGTGTTGAGCTGGTGATAAAGAACATGAAATATATATCTAACTTTAAATGTTTCAATGGTTTGGCTTACAAAGTGTTAAAGTAATATGTAAATTATATTGTTGTGGCAGATTATGAATTCACACAACTGTTTATATTTTAAGCCTTGCCTTGCTTGGGATAGCAAGCAACGAAATGAAAGGGTAGGGAACCATATTAGGAGAAGCTGTTAAAAGATAAGATTTAAAGATACAGTTTTACAATTATATACTTCTAATAAAGAATGCTGTAAATAAAATATTGATCTGTTTGGGAAATTCTAGCTGTAGTCACATTGTGAGAGCACCAGAATTCAATAACTTTGAGTACTGGAACAAATATAATCATCTATCCTGTACACACCGATGAGTTGTGACATCTACGTTTTCTCTCTGTATTGAGCCATTTTTAAATAATGTTTATTTTTACCTACTTCATTCAATAGTGCCATTCATGTTTTTTTTTTATCCTTTAACAAAATCTAAAGCAACTAGGCATGATATAATGTGATGATATGGCAGTGATTTATTTAAGTAATATCTTTCACTTCAGCATTACCTGAGGAATTGCTTCTGTCTTCCAGACCAGCAGTTTTGCAAAAAGAGATTCATCACTACTCTCTTGGCTGCACACGTTTTACAACGCACTCACCATCTGCCACATGTAAGGGACTTTCAACCATGACAGTCCTAAAGCCTGACTGAAATATAAAGATTCATGACAATTTAATAAGGATTTCACCTGATGGCTACTTTGACGTGCTGCCTGCAGGCAAAAGAACTGGCTCAGTTTGAACGCAGCATCTGAAAAGGAAATGCTGTGTGATGGCGTGATTAAAAATGACCGCTATCCATTTGTAATTAAAAGTAATAATGTTAGTTGGAGCAAAGAGCGCTAAAATCAACATTGCTACCTGAATATTTAACAATACTATTTGCCTGTGCATGGAATTTTAATGCTATACATGTCAGTAGTGTATGCTTAGAACCAGGTTGGTTCATTGAACAGACCTAAGTTAAATTCATTAAGAAACTGACATAGGGCTGCAGAGGAAATATCATAAATAACAGGCTGGGCAAAAATGTTCCTATAAATGGCACTTTGTGCTGTCGTCAATGCAAATTTTGGCAGCGACAGCTCGAAGCACAAGCCAGCGTTTTAACATATTATTTAAATTAACAAGTGTTTGCAACGCTGGTTGTTATGAATTTATCATCAATGCGAAAACAGGAGATAAACACAGAAATGAGGTAAACATGTATCGCGCCCACTGTTTTAGGGCCATCTGTTCAACCTGAAGTCGGAACCCATCATGAACCCGTTTAGAATTGGTCAAAATATTCCCTCATTGTACTGTGTTAAAAGCACTTCTCAGCAGGTATCGAATATCTAATTGCTGGAGAACATCGGACGTTCTTTTCCAGCATGTGAAAGTCATGATCCCATCTTGTTCTCATTCAGCCAGTTTTCATGTACTTTACAAATGCTACTTTAGAATCAACTTGCAGGAGGTTAAACATACCATGGCTGCAAATGGTGGTGCAAGAGATTCACTGGTACCTCGACAAGGTCTGAAGTACCCGGAGTACGTTTCACTGCTTTTCTCAGCTAGATTGTCAACATTTGTTTTCATAATCAAAGGCCCTGAAATTCCGCACCAATTTTGGTGTTTCTGGAGTCTAAAATTGGGCAATCTTCTTTTCCTGGCCGACAAATTGGGATGGACACTGTCCTTAAATTGTCTGTTGAACTGTATACTAATGGCAGCTGTCAGATGATAACGTCACATTTGCCCTCAGTTAATTGGGGCTGGGATTGGGGTTGGGATCGGGATCGAGGCGGGGGATCGAAGCCGAGGGTCGGGTCTGGAATCGCAGGGCTGGAGATTGCGGGGGATGTCATATGATTGCACAAAGCTAATGTCGCGAACAATAACTGCAACCTATAGTGACCTTTTATTGAAGAATAAGTTTACTTATCAAGGTAAACATTCTAGAGGCAGCTTTGTACCACCAGAAGTGCAAAGGGGTAGAATTTTGATCCACTGCTTTAGCCTCCCTATTACCCCATCCTAAATCCAGGGATAGGATCATTAACGTAGAAGGCCTGGGGACTCACACCAGCGGCTGTGCAACTCGAGCGCGTACCGAGCGCCCTGAACAAAATATCGGAGTGGTACCCTGCTTATCTGAAAGTGAGGTCGACAGGCTAGTCTGGCCAAAGATTTCAGATAATCTATGGTACTCTTATTCAACTCCCACACTAGGAAGTCAACATTGCAATTGCCCACTTTTGGCTCAGAATGGCACCTGTGCAGGCTCTCAGCGAACATAATGGCCCTGGGAGGCCCCAACATTGACTCTAGACCTCATGAAGCCTCATAGCATCAGGTCAAACATGGCAAAGGAAACCTCCTGCTGATTGCCACCTACCGCCCTCCCTCAGCTGATGAATCAGTACTCCTCCATTTGGAAGAAGCACTGAGAGTAGCAAGGGCACAGAATGTACTCTGGGTGGGGGACTTCAATGTCCATCACCAAGAGTGGCTCGGTAGCACCACTACTGATCAAGCTGGCCGAGTCCTGAAGGGCATAGCTGCCAGACTAGGCTTGCGGCAAGTGGTGAGAGAACCAACACGAAGGAAAAAACTACTTGTTCCTCATCCTCACCAATCTACCTGTCACAGATGCATCTGTCCATGACAGTATTGGTTGGAGTGACCACCGCACAGTCTTTGTGGAGATGAAGTCCCGTCTTCACACTGAGGACACCCTCCATCGTGTTGTGTGGCACTACCACCGTGTCAAATGGGATAGATTCAGAATGGATCTAGCAGCTCAAAACTGGGCATCCATGAGGCGCTGTGGGCCATCAGCAGCAGAACTATATTCCACTACAATCTGCAACCTCACGGCCCGGCATATCCCTCACTCTACCATTACCATCAAGCCAGGTGACCAACCCTGGTTCAATGAGAGTGCAGAAGAGCATGCCAGGAGCAGCACCAGGCGTACCTGAAAATGAGGTGCCAAACTAGTGAAGCTACAACACAGGACTACGTGCATGCTAAACAGTGGAAGTAGCATGCTATAGACAGAGCTAAGCGATCCCACAACCAACGGATCAGATCAAAGCTCTGCACTCCTGCCACATCCATTCGTGAATGATGGTGGACAATTAAACAACTAATGGGAGGAGGAGGCAGAGCACGGGACGTGAGTGCAAAAGACAAGGCTGAAGAGTTTGCAACCATTTTCAGACAGAAGTGCCGAGTGGATGATCCATCTCGGCCTCTTTCTGAGGTCCTTACCATCATAGAAACCAGTCTTCAGCCAATTCGATTCACTCCACGTGATATCAAGAAATGGTTGAGCACACTGGATACAGCAAAGGCTATGGGCCCTGACAACATCCCGGCTGTAGTGCTAAAGACTTATGCTCCAGAACTAGCCGTGCCTCTAGCTAAGTTGTTCCAGTACAGCTACAACACTGACAAAGTGGAAAATTGCCCAGGCATGTCCCGTCCACAAAAAGCAGGACAAATCCAATCTGTACCATTAGCCTACCCTCATTCAGCAGCAAAGTGATGGAAGGTGGCATCAACAGTTGAGTTGAGGCAGAAGATCAGCCATGATCTCATTGAATGGCGGAGCAGGCTCGAAGAGCCGAATGGCCTACTCCTGCTCCTATTTCTTATGTTCTTAACAGTGCTATTAGGCGGCACTTACTCACCAATAACCTGCTCACCGATGCTCAGTTTGGGTTCCACCAGGATCACTCAGTTCCAGACCTCATTACAGCCTTGGTCCAAACATGGACAAAAGAGCTGAATTCCAGAGGTGAGGTAAGAGTGACTGCCCTTGACATCAAGGCAGCATTTGACCAAGTGTGGCACCAAGGAAAATTGAAATCAATGGGGATCAGGGGAAAATTCTTCACTGGCTGGAGTCATACCTAGCACAAAGAAAGATGGTTGTGGTTGTTGGAAGCCAATCTTCTCAGCCCCAGGACATCGCTGCAGGAGTTCCTCAGGGCAGTGTCGTAGGCCCAACCATCTTCAGCTGCTTCATCAATGACATTACCTCCATCATAAGGTCAGAAGTGGGGATGTTCGCTGATGATTGCACAGTGTTCAGTTCCATTTGTAATTTCTCAAATAATGAAGCAGTCCATGCCCACAGGTAGCAAGACCTGGACAACATCCAGGCTTGGGCTAATAAATGGCAAGTAACATTCGCACCACACAAGTCCCAGACAATTACCATCTCCAACAAGAGAAAGTTTAACCACATTCCCTTGACAATCAATGACATTACCATTGCCGAATCCCCCACCATCAACATCCTGGGGCCACCATTGACCAGAACCTTCACTGGACCAGCCACATAAATACTGTGGCTACAAGAGCAGGTCAGAGGCTGGGTATTCTGTGGCAAGTGACTCACCTCCTGACTCCCCAAATCCTTTCCACCATCTACAAGGCACAAGTCAGGAGTGTGATGAAATACTCTCCACTTGCCTGGATAAGTGCAGCTCCAACAACACTCAAGAAACTCACCACCATCCAGGACAAAGCAGCCCGCATGATTGGCACCCCATCCACCACCTTAAACATTCACTCCCTTCACCACTGGCGTACCGTGGCTGCAGTGCGTACCATCTACAAGATGCACTGCAGCAACTCACCAAGGTTTCTTCAACAGCACCTCCTAAGCCCACGACCTCTACCACCTAGAAGGACAAGGGCAGCAGGTGCATGGGAACACCATCACCTCCACGTTCCCCTCCAAGTCACACACCATCCTGACTTGGAAATATATCGCTGTTCCTTCATCATTGCTGGGTCAAAATCCTGGAACTCCTTACCTAACAGCACTGTGGGAGTACCTTCACCACAAGGACTGCAGCAGTTCAAGAAGGCAGCTCACCACCACCTTCTCACAGGCAATTAGGGATGGGCAATAAATGCTGGTCTGCCAGCGATGCCCACATCTCGTAAATGAATCAATAAAAAAAAATTAGCTACCGCTGAGAATATCAGAAGCATTTATTCCTGATTTCTTTGGATAGACTGTGAATGCCCACAGACAAAACCCCAAACTACTGTTGGGACTTTGGAGGGGCGGGGGGCAAAGGACCAGCCTCCTCCCCAGACACAATTTATTACTGCTTCGTGAACGGAGTGATAACCCAGCAGAGCTGGGCCCTGCCTCAAGTCCCGTTGTCTCCATGATGCCTGCAGCAGAACTCCATTCCAAGAGGGAAGAGAATTTCCATCCTGCTCTAACGGAAGTCTTGGAGAGCAGTAGCAGAAGCATCAACTGTAGCTTCAGCATGATAGGGCTAGATCAACAACCCGAGTGCAAACACTTTGTTGATCTTCAGTTGAGCTGGGTTCCAAATATTTACCAGTTGAGTTAAACTGCAGTCTGAATGCAAGTTAATGAAAAGCTGTAAGAGATTCCCATGTCTTCCCATTTATACATCAGCTCTAAGACTCCAATGTCTTGTTTTGTTCCATCTCTTTCTTAACGTGACCAACATATAGGAAAGGGTTGGAATGGTTTGTTGTTCTGTGTATGTGGTCATTACTATAACAGGGAATTATTAGTTTCAGGTTAGTTATAGAGCTCAGGGTGAGTTTGGAGAGCTAATACTTAAGGTTCCTATTTTGCAAGTTTCATAACCAAGCTTCCAGAAAGCTTGGAGCTAGTTCATGGTGTGATAACATTTACTTTATTGAAAATCTCTAATTATCTTCAGACTTATAATTAGTGATTTTCTAATCTAGGTGACAATTCATACAGCATAACTCATAATTCAAATAAACCTGAAGCAAATTTAGGGCTGCGTTAATAGGGTGCATTTTATAATTATTACAACTACAATTACAACTTGACAATTATTTTAGGCTACATTGCTAACACATTGAAACTGCAGTTAAAGGCAACAGTAATTAGGAGTTGTTAGATCAGTTTGAATGTTTATGGAACAAAGATGTAATAGTAAGATAATGAATATAATTATATAGGCAACCGACGTGACAGTTTCCTGATGTGTAGACATATGTTATTTTATGAATATGATCATATTTAATTAGAGGTATCAGCACTTTAACAGGCCATTTTTAGTAACCTTTCCTTTTCTGTGCTGGTTCAAGTGCTAAATAAAACACTTCGATTGAACATCCAATATTTGCAAGCAGTTTTTTAAAAAGACAGCTCCTCCATAATTATGATGGTGACTAACCAGTAGGGCACTTAGCATTTTAGCTCAATGGTGTGTGCAAGGAAGTAAAGCTGGAGACTGTCAGTGGGCACCTGTGTTTTTGAAAACTCAACACTCAAAAACACCCCAAGACTGTCCTGTTGGCTTTTTTTATCATCTGTAGTTTTGTCATTTCCTTCTATTGGTAGGAAATATTGTTCTAACTATTCTGTTCACTTAAAAAAAAGCTACCATCTCACGGGTACAGTTAGGAGGAATAGCCTCCCTCTGAATGAAAATGTCAATGGGCTGGATTTTGTCTTGGGGTCGGGTTGGGGTCGTGTAATCCGCATTTCGTGATTCCCCCCCGACTCCAGATTAATGTGGATGCCTGATGCAATTTTCACTTAATTGGGCAATTGAGTTGGAGCATGTGGGAACCCATGAACTAATTAGTGTTTTCAGTCTGAAAGGCGCCTCTGATGATGTCATCATTGCTGACTGCCTAGTCTCAGAGACTGTTGGTGAGAGAGGGGTTGCCTGGCTTATGATGTGAGTGGACCTGGATGCAGAAATGGGGGGGGGAGGACAGAGAGAGAGAGAGAGAGAGAGAGAGAGAGGGAATTTTTTTGCCAAGCAAGTCCTCCCAGGCAGTATCTGAAGACATTCAATGCAGCAGCATCAGAGGCGACGTTCAGACCTAATACTACTACAACCTTCATCACACATCTCCGTTATAATAGTGGACCTGCAGCAGATAGTCCGCTATCCACTTGTGCTCCCGCCAGCTTTCACTGGAGTGTTTCACACCAGGCGTGCTTCACGTCAGAAGAGGGTTAAACTAGCTACAGCGTTTCAAAATGGCATTACAGAGCCAATTTAGAGCTTGTTAAGGGCTTTATTGGCATCTCCCGCCTCTTGAAGGCGGGACGGAGTCGGGAACCCCGCGACTGATTATGTCAAAATTGCGTGGAGGCGGGATGGAGTCGGGATGGGGTCGGAAACCCCGACCCCGCAAATTTAACCCCCCACACGCCTCCAAACCCGACTCCATGGGTCATTCAAAATCCAGCCCATTGTCTTTATGAATTCTGGAGCATCTCCATTAATTTCAATGGGATTCAACACGCCAGGTGAGGCTGAAGGTTAACATGAAGCTGCCCAGGGCTGGCTGGGCACTGCTGCAAAACTCTACCAGATGCACCATTTAAAATAAATACAATTCTTGTGCATCGGGTGTTGACTTCCAGACAGTAATCCTTCAATTCTTGTATTAACCTACACATCAAATAACAGACTTCACTTATCTTACTTTCATTCCCTGAAAGAAGCTGTCCACTAAACAAAAGTCATTAAATTACTTACCTTCACTGACAACAGTTTAGTGTTTTATTATACTGTACATAAACATTAGTGATCCACAGCAAACACTTTTGCTTTGTCTTGCTATTGGATCATTGATCAGGACTGGCAAAGACTTTGAAATATTGTTAAAATCTATTTACTCTGTGATTTCTGGCTGCCAGTAATGACACTTTTCATCTCTGCCAGTAGCGGTGACAGGAAACCATGATTGCTTAACTTAAATAAGAACCTTAGCACTCAGCAACTGATGCATGGAGTACCTGTTGGCACTAAATGAAGCAACAATCCGACTGACCTTGTCATTCTCATTGGCAGCAAATATTGTTAAGTTTCATTGAGAATTTACAAGAGAATATAGAGACTTGTGCAGAAATTTTCCAGAGTATTTTTTCCCTTATTGGCCCTGGGATTTTTCTTTGTTTTTTTGCCTTGGAGATTACATGGCTGTGGGGTGGGAGTGGAGGTGGTGTAAGGTTTCCAAAATTTACAGATCCCCAAAACCTAAGGAAAAAGGACTTTGGAACTACCTCAGAGTGATAATATTGTATTTGGGCCTAACCTAAGAGACTGTAAGACCAAAAACCAAGTTTTGGCATTTTAAAACTATGTCTGGGCCTGTAAAGGAACAAGAGGTGGGTTCAACCTCTGTAAAAGCAGTTTTGGGTATTGCAGTTAATTGCAATGTCTGGGGAACCGGGATGACCTCACTCAAAACCCCAGCAAGCATTAACATTTTGACAATAGACCCTAGGAGAAGACAGTCCCACCCTAAACAACAGGTCCCATCAAACCGATTACAGGGCCCATCAGGAAACATGCATAATACAGAGCACCCAGGACTAGGCTATAGATCAGCCTAGGGACCCAAAACACGAAACCAATCACCAGCAATCAGCCAAGGAGATCGACAGGATGCAAACCATCCCAAAACCCATTCGACACTTACAGAGCAGTTACTGGTAGCAGGCCCGCCAAATTCAGACAATGAACTAAACAGATCTGGCGGGTAGATAAGGCCATATTCAATGGGTGAGATTGAAGGCCTGTTAAAACCCAATTAACGTGCTAGTAAATCGTTACCTACTGCTCAACTAAAGAAATTGGGTACTCACCAGATAAATCCATAACGACATCCTACCGCATCAGCGGACTCGCGAAGACTGACCAGAGATCCAGGTGAAGTCCTCTACCGCGTACGGGGTACGGCAGACACTAACCGCCATAAACAGCGAACCCCAAAACCGCGATTTAGCCCAACTGTCAAAGGATTGGCGAGCATTATCCCTGGTCCTTCAAAACCTAACTTAGCTAGTAAAGTGGGGTTGGGAGGGGTGAAGTATTGTTCTACTGTCATTTCCCACACTTGTTCCCCACCTTTAGAGTGATAAGAGTGTTATTATTTGTGTCTTACCTTTTAATAAAGATTGAAGTTCTTTCATCAAACTCAGTTGTCTGCTGCACCTTTTGTATCACAACCCCCAAATATGTCCAAGTTCTAGAACCAAGGGAGTGGGAGTGATTTGAACCGCTCAGAAGTCAGAGGTAAAGCTGACACAAAAACACCACCCCATCTACAGAATGGCGACCGCGGCAGGACCTTGGCAAAAGGGATGTGATGCAGTGGACACTGTTTTTGACGAGAGAACCAAGATGGAGGAAAGGATTTCCTCCTATGTGTTCGAAAAGGTGAACATAACTAAGAAGTGGGTACTCAGTCTGCTACGTGCTGAACGTCCAATAGACGCTGCAGCTAAGTGGACTGCGAGCAAAGACCACAGGAAATCTGTGGAAAAGGCCGTCTGGTTGATCTGTTCCCAGAAACAGATGCAACTATTAGATAAATGTGTAGAGACACTCAAAGCAGAACTGCAGGAGTCTGCTCAGCTGTCTCAAGCAAGGGCCCTAGCAGGGGAAACATTACTCAGTGAACTAACAGCCTGAGATCAGGAAAGGAGGCAGTTAGTGGAAATGCACAGGAACAGTCAAGAGTATTTTCAGTGTCAGGTCACCAAAGCAAAAACCAGTGAACTAATGTTGAGGGAAGAAAACACCTGCCTTGCCAGGCAAGTAAAGGAACTAGAAGAGAGGTTAAGAGATGTCCAGGCAGCTTACAAGGTAGCAAGCACAAGGGGGTATGAAGCGGGAGAGCACGGCCCCTGCCAGAAACAAATAGAAAGTTTGAACCTTGCCCTGTCCAGAGCCAAAGGCATGGTATGCCTGTTAAGCCCGGGTACGGCCCGAGTGGACCTGGAAGTGCAGGGGGAAACTGTTCGAACGCCACCTGTGGCGTCGGGGAATGACCCAGTTGGGCAGCAGGAGGGAAGGGCGATTTGTGAGGCTGGCAGAGAGTGCACACCACCACCTGTGGCGCCGGGTTTTGACTCGGTTTGGCAGCAGGCAGGGGTGGGCGAGCCAATGCAGGAGAGGTCGGAGCCAGGGCCGATGTGCCCAGTCCGGCAGCAAAAGTTTGGCCCACCTGGGGGTGGTGGGGGTCAAGGACCCCTCGAAAGCCAATTCGTGGCTCCCCACGGTACCCAACAGCTTAGCGCTATGATAAGCCACCTGGGCAAACTCACCCAAAAAGGGGACCCCTCAGTCCACTTCATGGAAGTGGAACAGGCAGCAGGCATCAATGACTGTGATGATGCCGAGATGGCCAAAATGCTCCTGTTCTCACTGGACAGCAAAATCTACCAGTCCCTCTCTGCAGAGAGTAAAAGAGGGCAGGGTGGATATGCTGCTATCAGAGAGGGAGTTCTGGAGGCCATGGGTATGAACGATGGTAGTCCTTTCTCCAGGGTGGAGAAGACTACACAGCTAGTAGGGGAGACCCCACAGGGTTTCGCAGACCGACTGTGGCCTGTGTACAGGAGTGCCTGTAATGGGGTTCTCGACAGGGCTCACCTGACTCAGGATGAGCTGGCCCACTGGCTCCGAAGTCTGATGGCAAACAGCTTGCCACGGATCAGAGCCAAGGCCGAGCTGTGGTTTGACCCAAGGGACCCCCGGGGTACCGAAGAGACAGTGGTCAGACAACTGACCCTAGCTTACCGAAACGGTAAGGGGGCAGAAGAGCATCCTCCCAAGGGGAAGGTGCATGAGATAAAACCCAGCCAGGGTAAGAAACAGTGGCACCAGGAAGGGGGTAACCCTTCCGACACGAAGCGTAACTGTTTTGGGTGCGGGAAGAGTGGGCATTGGAGGAAGGACTGTAGGAATCCATGGAAGGATAACCTAGGAAAGAATTCCCCAGCCGCTGCCCCAAAAGTAGAAACCCCAACCTCGCCCCACACGTTAGCCTTGGTTGTAGAAGCGATTCGAGCCTTGTTAACTGGCCCAGGAAAGGTAGCCACAGCCATTGGGACAGTGACCCCATCTGCCCCACCAAACACAGACTTATGACGAGAGCCAGCGCAGCCTGTCTACCTGAGTCCCCTGGAGTATGACACTTGGAAGAGGCCACTTGTTAGGATGGAGGTGGAAAAGGTGAAAGGGACTTATCTGCTAGATACTGGAGCTTCCAGCACCATAGTCTATTCAGAGAATCCCACAGCCTCACCTCTGTCTAACGGGGGCCCGTACAGTTTAGTGGGATTCACAGGTGACGAGCAGGCTGGCTCGTTCTCCATCCCGCTGTCCATTCATTTAGGAACACTCCACACCAAGTGGACCTGTGTCCTGATGAAATGGGAGAAAGAGGGGACGGGGATCCTGGGGGCCGACTTTATCACAGGCCACAGGATTTTAGTGGATCTGAGGAGCCACTGTCTGTGGGGAGCAGTGGGTAGAGAGAGTGAAGTGGCAGTCATCCCAGGGAAACAGGGCAAGGGAACCTTGTGTACCCTAAAACCTAAGGAAGGTTACGACCTCGAGCAAATGGTCAGTAACACTCCGGTGGAATACCAGGCATTTGTGCGAGCACACCTCGCAGCATTTGCCACTCACAAGCACGACTGTGGGAGGGTCAACGGGGTCGAGGTTAGTGTCAGTGGAGACCCCATGACCTGACCACAGAAGCCATGTAACTTCCCCAGGGAGGCGAAAGCAGACATGGAAGCAGCCATGGCTTCCTTAGTAAAGCAGGGGGTGCTGAGACCGATAGCCACCCATGTAAACTCCCCACTGTGGCCGGTTAGAAAACCGGACAACTCCTGGAGGGCCACAGTGGACTATCGGGTACTCAACCGTAACATCCCCGCCTGTGCACCCACGGTGGCAGCCGTTGCTGACCTCATTGGAAGTATCCCAGCATCTGCAACCACCTTCACAGTGCTGGACATTTCCAACGGGTTTTGGTCCATCCCTTTAAGAAGGGAGGATCAGTACAAGTTCGCCTTCACGTTTAAAGGCCAACAGTACACCTGGAATTGCCTACCCCAGGGTTTCCACAATAGCCTCAGCATTTTTCACCAATGCATGGCTAATTGTTTGAAGGGCTTCAGCCGGCCCCGGCAGTTGGTACAGTATGTGGATGACCTACTCCTGTTCACTGATGAAGGAGAGGAACACGGTCCACTACTTGCTGAACTGCTGGAGCTGCTCCGGCAAGTAGGCTTCAAGGTAAACCCTAAGAAGGTACAGATCGGCCAACAGGAAGTAAAATTCCTAGGGCTAACTGTGTGCGCAGGGGAAAGGGCCATTGACAGAGCCAGAAGGGAAGCAGTGCAGGAGTTACCAGCCCCCAACACAGTCACAGGGGTAAGATCTTTTCTAGGACTGACTGGGTACTGCAGAGATTTTATTGAGGATTATGCAGCCACAGCAGCCCCTCTGCTCTGACTCCTACACAAGGGTGTAGAGTGGGCTTGGGACGAGGGTTGCGAGGCAGCATTTGTAAGGCTCAAAAAGGATCTGCAGACCGCACCAGCTCTAGGGGCAATTGATGGGGAGAGAGAGTTTTTCCTGGAGGTGGCAGCCAGCGGGGACAGTCTAAGTGCTGTGCTGCTCCAAGAGAGGTACGACAGGCTGAGACCAGTGGTCTACTCCTCCAGGATACTCACTGATGTGGAGAAGGGCTACTCCAACTGTGAGAGGCACCTCCTCGCCACTCACTGGGCTGTGAAAAGATCATTGATCTTCACAGGCACATCTCCCATCACCCTGCTCACCCATCACACGCCCACCCAGATGCTCCTAGATGGGAGAATCAAAGATGGGACAGTGAGCAGTGCCCGTATTGCCCACTGGACCCTACTCCTCTCCCAGATGGACCTAAGGGTAAAAGGGCTCTGCGAGCCGAGGCTCACAGCCAACCTAATTTACCCAGGGAACGCCCACCGGTGTTCCATTGAAGGGGTATGGGAAGTCAACATAGGTTTTTGGGCCGGGATACACACCACAGGCCGCAAAATCTATGTGGACGGTTCGAGCACAGTATCTGCTGGAGAACAACTCACAGGGTGTGGAGTTTATGACCCAGAGGCGGACATTGCCTTGGCCATTAAGCTCCCCAGCACCATGAGCGCCCAGCAGGCCGAACTGTCTGCGGTGGTGTATGTGGTTACACACCCCGAGAAGTTCCCTACCCCATACACGATTTGCTCGGACAGCATGTTCACATGCAATTCGTGTACGGAGTTCCTGGCCATCTGGTCCCATCGCGGATACACCTCCGCTGATGGGAGACCCCTCACCATAAAGCCCCTGTTGGAGAGAATTATGGCAGCAGTGAGGGAGGAAGGGAAGGTCTTTATCCATAAGGTAAAGGCCCACTCTAAGGAAGAGCCCAAGTGGGAAAATAACCACAAGGCAGATGAGCTGGCCAAACAGGGGGCCAGAGAAGGGGTATTCTGGGACCCGTACTAAGCGGGTCCAGTAGCAGCAGTCCGGGCCAGGGGAAGCACACAGGGTGTAGCTTTGGCCCCGGACTTAAAACAGGCCCAAGCCCAGGACACAGTCCTCAAGACTGTCCTGAACAGGCTTGAAAAAGGGGAGAAAGTAGAGGGCCCGTACGGCACAGCAGCCATCACTGTAAAGGAAGGCATGCTGTTCAGAGGGAGCAATGGGTAGTGCCGCAGCAGCACCGAAGGGAATTCCTCCAACTGGCCCATGAGGGTCCAGGAGCGGGGCATCCCGGACCTGAGACCACCTGGCATCAGGTGGAACAGACAGGATGGTGACCAGGACTCAGGGAAGATGTCCGCGAGTTCTGTGCAGGCTGCCTAGTGTGTGCTGCTAACAACCCAGACCCCCAGAAAAGGAAGGTGTCCATGGGACACATCAGGAGGGTAGAGGGACCATGGCAGTCGATCCAGGTCGACTACATCGGGGCCCTACCCACCGCCCAGGGAGGCTTTAAGTACTGCCTAGTCCTGGTGGATGTGTTCTCTAAGTGGGTAGAAGCATTCCCATGCCGTACGGCTACTGCATTGGGTACGGCTAGGATCCTAGTCAGGGAAGTGTTCTCACGGTGGGGACTACCACAGCATGTGGAGTCCGACCAGGGGAGTCATTTTACTGGGCAGGTTATGCAAGAGACCCTCAGGGTGCTCGGCATAGAGGGGAAATGGCACGTAACCCACAACCCGCAGTCATCGGGTCCTGTGGAGCGTTTAAACCGTACCATTAAGGAAAGGCTAAGGAAGGAAACGGGAGACTCACCCAAAAGGTGGGTAGAACTCTTACCGTTGGTCCTAATGGGGATCCGAGCCAGCCAGTCAAAAAGCACGGGGTATTCCCCACACGAGCTCATGACTGGTAGGGTTATGCGGACCCCCACCCATGTGCTAGCCCCGGTGCTCACGGAAGGGCAGCTCAGAGAGATGAGCCGGGACAGATTCGTCAGGAATCTGTTGGACCACCTTAAACAGGTCCACTGGCGGGCTGCGAGCAACATGGGAAAACAGCATCGGTGTAACCGATTGCTGCTCCAACCCCGCAGGCACCACGAGTGGGAGGTAGGAGATCAGGTCATGGTTAGGAATTTTGCCCGGGTAGGGAGTTTCGAACCACTGTACATGGGGCCCTACCACATTGTGGACAAGGCAAGCCCCATGGTCTATGCCATAAAGATGCCCCGCCGTACAAAGTGGTTTCACATCAACCAATGCAAGCTGTTTAAACCCGAGAAAAGGGAACAGTCAGCAAAGGTGGACCACTCAAAGTTAGAAATCCCCAGCCAGCAGCTGTGGCAGACGCACAGGCTGCAGTGGCGGGGACAGTGGCTTGTATCACAGGAGGGTACACTCCACCGATTATGTGGGACTCAGGCACACCCCCAGTGGCCAGAGTCCTGAGAAGGTCTCCTCGCACACCACAGCCTAAACTGCCGTGGTCACCGGTACATCAATGGGTCAGCCCAAAAGGGGCTGCAACCCAAAAAGGAGTGCCCAAGGCCAGGGAGCGTTCAAAGGTTAGGGATCCCCAGCCTGCCGCCTCAGGCTGCAAGGAACCCACAGGACAGGACAGGGACTCAGCAGCCACACCAAAGGGGGCAGTGTGCTGTAGCACAGCAGGGGACACTCCCGGGATTGTCAGGGATTCAGGGAAATCCTCAGTTGTTTTAAGAAGGACTCTCAGGGTCCTGCGGTACAGGGCACCTTATGGGCTGCTCAGAAGCTGCCCAAGGCAGAGGCCATACAGGGATTGACCTGGCCATCTGGAGACGGGCGGCGAATGTACAGAGTTTGAGTAATTTTAGGTGTTTTACAGTTTGGTAGTTTTAGGATTTTTTTTTAAGGATTCTAGTTTTAAGGATTTTAGTGAGTAAGTTTAAAAGTTAAAGAAGTTTTGTGATCGTGTGTTATTTTCTTTCTATGTATGTATTTTGGTTTTTTTCCAAGTAGTGTAGGGGTGTTGGACTCCCTCCGTGCTTGGGTGTGTATGTATTGTTGATTCTTACCTGTATATATTGGAACACTACACCAAAAAAAAAGGGGAATGTATGTTTTTGGGTTTTAGTTTAGGTAATATAGGGGAAGGTTGGCTTTCGAGGATCAGGAATTTTGTCCACCCACAACGATACTGTAGTGAATTAAAGTATCGCAGGAGGGACTCTGTAGGGTTTCCAAAATTTACAGATCCCCAAAACCTAAGGAAAAAGGACTTTGGAACTACCTCAGAGTGATAATATTACATTTGGGCCTAACCTAAGAGACTGTAAGACCAAAAACCAAGTTTTGGCATTTTAAAACTATGTCTGGGCCTGTAAAGGAACAAGAGGTGGGTTCAACCTCTGTATAAGCAGTTTTGGGTATTGCAGTTAATTGCAATGTCTGGGGAATCGGGATGACCTCTCTCAGAGCCCCAGCAAGCATTAACATTTTGACAATAGACCCTAGGAGAAGACAGTCCCACCCAAAACAACAGGTCCCAACAAACCGATTACAGGGCCCATCAGGAAACATGCATAATACAGAGCACCCAGGACTAGGCTATAGATCAGCCTAGGAACCCAAAACACGAAACCAATCACCAGCAATCAGCCAAGAAGATCGACAGGATGCAAACCATCCCGAAACCCATTTGACACTTACAGAGCAGTTACTGGTAGCAGGCCCGCCAAATTCAGACAATGAACTGAACAGATTTGGCGGGTAGATAAGGCCATATTCAATGGGTGAGATTGAAGGCCTGTTAAACCCCAGTTAATGTGCTAGTAAATCGTTACCGATTTATGAGCCTACCAAAACTAGACAATGAATCGAGTAGATTTGGCGGGTAGATAAGGCTACTTCATCTGTATAATTGAAGGCCCTCCCAGCACACATGAAAGAAAAGGAGAAGAAGAGAGAGAAACACCACAGTTTGAAAGTCGTTGGGCCGAGCAGTCAGTCGCAACCGGTGGTCATCAGAAAGAGGAGAGACCAAGAAGAAGAAGGCCCGAGCTGGAAGTGAGTCGGCATCGCTCACCACTCAGACACACCTGAGTCCAGCTCGCGAAGACACCACCTCGACGGACCTCCAACAATGGCCCCAACACAGTCACCTGGAGCAATAAGCAGTAACAAGTCACCGACGGCTCCACGAGGTCGACCGACACACTAAACAAGGTCTAAAGCCATCGCGGGAACCAAAGGCCTCATGAAACCAACAATCGCGCATTACCCCCAACTGACCGGGTAATAGCAGGCCACCGCGACCAACAAAGATCAACTCCAGGGAAGAAAACCTGAAGAACCGCAAAGTTTCCACACTACAAACTATTCCTGACTTACCCGTGGGTAAGATTTTCCCTAAAGACTCTAAGCCCTACTGCTGAACTAAAGAAATTGGGTACTCACCAGATAAATCCATAACGACATCCTACCGCATCAGCAGACTCGCGAAGACTGACCAGAGACCCAGGTGAATTCCTCTACCGCGTACAGGGTACGGCAGACACTAACCGCCATAAACAGTGAACCCCAAAACCGCGATTTAGCCCAACTGTCAAAGGATTGGTGAGCATTATCCCTGGTCCTTCAAGACCTAACTTAGCTAGTAACGTGGGGTTGGGAGGGGTGAAGTATTGTTCTACTGTCATTTCCCTCGCTTGTACCGAAGTGTTCCCCACCTTTAGAGTGTTAAGAGTGTTATTATTTGTGTCTTACCTTTTAATAAAGATTGAAGTTCTTTCATCAAACTCAGTTGTCTGCTGCACCTTTTGTATCACAACCCCCAAATAAGTCCAAGGTCTAGAACCAATGGAGTGGGAGCGATTCGAACCACTCAGAAGTCAGAGGTAAAGCTGACACAAAAACACCACCCCCTACAGTGGGGGTAGGGTGTGTGTAGGGAGTGTCTAGTCATGATGCTCCAGCCATCGTGACTGTGGGTCAAGTTTGAAAGGCCAGCTGGTCTTTACCTTTCCGTCATTTGCGGATGTTCATAACTGATGAAGAGCTATGCCTGAAATATCGACCGCTTTACTTTCTCCACAGATGCTGCCTGACTTTTTAAAAATTCGTTTATGGGATCAGGGCGTCGCTGGCAATGCCAGCATTTATTGCTCATCCCTAATTGCCCTTGAGAAGGTGGTGGTGAGCCACCTTCTTGAACCGCTGCAGTCCGTGTGGTGAAGGTACCCCCACAGCGCTGTTAGGTAGGGAGTTCCAGGATTTTGACCCAGCGACGATGAAGGATCGGCGATATACTTCCAAGTCAGGATGGTGTGTGACTTGGAGGGGAACTTGGAGGTGGTGGTATTCCCATGCGCCTGCTGCCCTTGTCCTTCTAGGTGGAAGAGGTCGCGGGTTTGGGAGTTGCTGCTGAAGAAGCCTTGGCGAGTTGCTGCAGTGCATTTTGTAGATGGTACACACTGCAGCCACGGTACGCCAGTGGTGGAGGGAGTGAATGTTTAAGGTGGTGGATGGGGTGCCAATCAAGCGGGCTGCTTTGTCCTGGATGGTGTCGAGCTTCTTGAGTGTTGTTGGAGCTGCACTCATCCAGGCAAGTGGAGAGTATTCCATCACACTCCTGACTTGTGCCTTGTAGATGGTGGAAAGGCTCTGGGGAGTCAGGAGGTGAGACACTCGCCGCAGAATACCTAGCTTCTGACCTGCTCTTGTTGCCACAGTATTTATGTGGCTGGTCCAGTTAAGTTTCTGGTTAATGGTGACCCCCAGGATGTTGATAGTGGGGGATTCGGCAATGGTAATGCCATTGAATGTCAAGGGGAGGTGGTTAGACTCTCGCTTGTTGGAGATATTCATTGCCTGGCACTTCTGTGGCGCGAATGTTACCTGCCACTTATCAGCCCAAGCCTGAACGTCGTCCAGGTCTTGTTGTATGCGGGCATGGACTGCTTCATTATCTGTGGAGTTGTGAATGGCGCTGAACACTGTGCAGTCATCAGCGAACATCCCCATTTCTGACCTTATGTTGGTGTTAAGGTCATTGATGAAGCAGCTGAAGATGGTTGGGCCTAGGACACTGCCCTGAGGAACTCCTGCAGCGATGTCCTGAGGCTGTGATGATTGACCTTCAACCACCACAACCATCTTCCTTTGTGCTAGGTATGACTCCAGCCAGTGGAGCGTTTTCCCCCTGATTCCCATTGACTTCAGTTTTACTAGGGCTCCTTGATGCCAGACTCGGTCAAATGCTGCCTTGATGTCAAGGGCAGTCACTCTCACCTCACCTCTGGAATTCAGCTCCTTTGTCCATGTTTGGACCAAGGCTGTAATGAGGTCGTGAGCCGAGTGGTCTTAGCGGAACCCAAACTGGGCATCAGTGAGCAGGTTATTGGTGAGTAAGTGTTGCTTGATAACACTGTCGATGACACCTTCCATCACTTTGCTGATGATTGAGAGTAGACTGATGGGGCGGTAATTGGCCGGGTTGGATTTGTCCTGCTTTTTGTGGACAGGACATACCTGGGCAGTTTTCCACATTGTCGGATAGATGCCAGTGTTGTAGCTGTACTGGAACAGCTTGGCTAGAGGCGCGGCTAGTTCTGGAGCACAAGTCTTCAGGACGATAGCCGGGATGTTGTCGGGGCCCATAGCCTTTGCTGTATCCAGTGTGCTCAGCCGTTTCTTGATATCACGTGGAGTGAATTGAATTGGCTGAATTCTGTGATGGTGGGGACCTCGGGAGTAGACCGATATGGATTATCCACTTGGCACTTCTAGCTGAAGTTGGTTGCAAACGCTTCAGCCTTGTCTTTTGCACTCATGTGCTGGGCTCCACCATCATTGAGGATGGGGATATTCTTGGAGCCTCCTCCTCCCATTAGTTGTTTAATGGTCCACCACCATTCACGACTGCAGAGCTTTGATCTGATCTGTTGATTGTGGGATCGTTTAGCCCTGTCAATAGCATGCTGCTTCCGCTTTTTAGCATGCATGTAGTCCTGTGTTGCAGCTTCCCCAGGTTGGCACCTCATTTTTAGGTACGCCTGGTGCTGCTCCTGGCATGCTCTTCTACACTCGCTGGCTGAGTGTTTCCAATATTTTCTGCTTCTTGCTGAACATCATTTCCAACCTCGGTTTGCAACTTTATCCTGCCGGGGCTGACACGCCACAGGCATCCGTGTGACTGTAAATTGGGAGATTTTCACTATCAATTTTAAAAATATTTCCACAGGCTATGATCCCTGAAACTTTAGTTTTACACAGTTAAAATCTGATTAAATTCATGACATACAGAAATCAGTCAATGCAATTTCCTTCTTGTGCAGTTGATTTTAACCCCCTTCGTTCTGCTCTCTGTGAAGTGTGAATTCACTCTGTATGATAAGAACATAACAAAAAATAGGAGCAGGAGTAGGACATTCGGCCCCTCGAGCCTGCTCCACCATTCAATATGATCATGGCTGATCTTCTACCTCAACTCCACCTTCCCGCACTATCCCCATATCCCTTGATTCCCTTAGTATCCAAAAATCTATTAATCTCTGTCTTGAATATACGCAATGACTGAGCAGGGGAAACATCCTCCCAGCATCTACCCTGTCAAGCCCTTTAAGAATTTTATATGTTTCAATGAGATCACCTCTCATTCTTCTAAACACTGGGGAATATAGGTCCAGTCTACTGAAACTCTCCTCATAGGACAATCCCCCCATCCAGGAATCAATCTAGTGAACCTTTGTTGCACATCCTCTATGGCAAGTATATCCTTCCTTAAGTAAGGAGACCAAAACTGTGCACAATACTCCAGGTGTGGTCTCACCAGGGCCCTATGTAATTGTAGTAAGACTTCTTTACTTTATACTCTAATCCCTTTGTAATAAAGGCCAACATACCATTTGCTTTCCTAATTGCTTGCTGTACCGGCATGTTAACTTTCTGTGATTCATGTACGAGGACACCCAGGTCCCTCTGAGCACCAACATTTCTCAGTCTCTCCACTGTGTCAGCTGTGACTCAGTGAGTAGCACTCTCACCTCTGACTCAGAAGGTTGTGGGTTCAAGTCCCACTCCAAAGACTTTGAGCACAAAAATCTGGACTGGCACTCTTGTGCCATACTGAGGGAGTGCTTCACTGTCAGAGGTGCTGTCTTTTGGATGAGACGTTAAACCGAGGCCCTGTCTCCTCTCTCGGGTGGACGTAAAAGATCCCATGGCACTATTTCGAAGATTGTGCACAAGGGTACTGCTGGAGTTTAAACAACTAAAGCAGGTGTAAGCAGATGAGATATTAGCAACTGACAAGTATAATGTTATACTGTTATACGCATCTGTCTAAGATGGAAGTCAATGAACTTTGAACTTAAATATAATGGAAGCTAACCATTACAGTATCAGCAGCTTTAGTTAGTCAATGCTTGTGTGAGCTGATCAATTAATTGAGGACGTGCCTTAATGATGCAGGTACCAGTGTTCTTAATTGGGTCATGCTTGTGTAAGTTAATTGCCGAGCTTAGATGAGAATGAATGCACTAAAATGTAGAATTAAAACTGGAATGTAGTATTAATGTACTGAGGAAATGTGGAATTAAAAACAGATAGACTTGTGCTCAGTAGATCCACTTGGTTGGACAGTCATTATTCCAGAAAGAGAGTGCTGTGTGATAAGATAACAGGAATAAGGGATTCTATTCATCTTGTCAACTGAACTGTAGATAGATATATATTTGCTTGATAGTTAGGAATTCAGCTTGTTAGCTGAACTGCAGATAAGGTATATGTTTGCTTATTAGTTTCTCCTTCTATGGAATTATTTTGAACTCTTTTGGTATAAACGTGTAATGGGTAGGTGTACCACTGGTCACGTGCACCTGGGACCTTAGAGTTTATAAGGTGAGAGTTTGAGCAGCTCCGTGAATACAACCCCTGGAAGAATGCATGCAAGATGAATTTAGTCCAGGTTAGCAGATTTATTCGTGTCTCCCAGATGGGTAATATATGGTCTGTTCCTTTTGGTTTATTGAAGATAGTTTGTTTACAGGACTTTGCGGGTTTTTTTCTGTTGAATCTGTGACTCACCAATAATTAATTAGGATAATGTTGTGGAGTGCCTGAGAGTTCTGAACCAAATTGGAAGCATATAGTTTGAAGACCGATCTGACAAATTAGTCTAACACCACATAGCTTACCAGTACAAAGCACAAGTAAGCTGCCGACTGCACGCCCAGCTAAAACCTGGAGCTAAATGTGACGAATCCCAGCCTCAGTGACAGATCTACCCCTCCTGGTTTCATTAGTGAGCCTGGCTAGCTGGTCAATCATTAACAGTGCCCTGGAATACTGTAGACTGGCCTGGTTCAGATTAATGAGTCTGCCATAGTAGTTTGACTTGGCTCCAAACTTCCATTGCCACTCATGTCATCTTGGAGCCACCTCAACCACAAAGAAGCCCTAGTACCCTACCCCTCAAGGAGGTTAGTCACTAGTTAGTCATTGGACAACTGACAAGTGGGCATTTCAGCCCTTGCTAAGTGGACAGCAGTGCCATGAACTCCTCACAGCACAACTGAAGAGCACTTTGCAAAACTGATAAATACAAAGAGGTAGGAGGAACAGGTAGAAGTCAAGAGATCAAATATAACTACTTTCATAAAGAATCTGCTAATGTACACTGCTACTGAAGTTTGTTTCTAATTGTTCCACATGCTCTGCAACAGTACAACAGAATAATCTATCCATGTAGCAACAGACCATATCATGAAGTTGCTTAGACATGATTTTTCCGAAAATCAAATTAGAAAGCCATTAATTTTATTTACTAATTCTAAATGTCAGGCAAGCTTAAAATCATTGCTCCTCTGGGGAATTTATTTACCACTGTCTTATTCTATTAAGACGGATACATTTTCTAATTATGATTAATGCTAATTCTCAGAATTAAACTATCATAAATTTTCAGCCCAACCTTCATGTTTAGGTAACTGCATCAGTCATATTTTACTGATTAATGGGAAGTGTTGCGTTCAAGAAATTTGCATAACTTCAAATAAATTCCTGTTTTAGCAGCAGGCTCTTTGAAAAGTGACAGCTGTCAGGTTCCTTATCTGCTTTTAAGCTATACATTGCGCTGACGCGAAGCGAAACTACTGTGGATCGAAGCTGCAATTATTGTGTAAATTATAGTGTAAATGCAGCCTGAATCCGTAGTCACACGCCAACCTGACACCATAGTAAAGAGCAGTGAGACCCCACTTAATCTCCTTCACTTTGGAGCCAGTTCAGGCCTTGACACCCAATTTACAATCCACACGTTGCACCAACACTTAACTTGTGGGGGCGATTGTCCTCTCATAGCTGTCGTTGGGCACCGAACAAGTGCAGTGTCTAGAAGGTGCACTGAGCCTGGGAGGGGAAGAGTTTACAGAATCTCCTGGCCCAGCCCATTTGCATGGCTTGAGGGACACTCCTGGGCAGGCCCAACCCCTGGCAGAGCCTTCTGCTGAGGTCAGGAAGTAGGAACAGACACTTGCAACTGTGATCCTGACCTCTGGCATTTTGGTCGGATGATCTTGCTATGGAGAGGTGGAGGATAAAGGTTAAAACATACCTCTTACCTCCCAGGACCCCTGCAGTGTGAATGCCAGGAGCTCTAGGGAGATCCACACTCTCAAGCTCGGCCATGTTTTTAAAAATAGTTTTCATTTCATGTGTATTGCTGAACGAAACATAGTATTACACTACACAGAGCCTAAGGCCACTTGTTGCATCTACTATTGAATGCCCAAACTGCTGCAATAAGGTGTTGGGCTCCAATGTGCAACAGGCTTTTTTCTGCACCTCGAACAAGGATTGCATGAATAGAGCTGTTGGCAAAAGTTTTAACAATTTCTTTGCTGTTACTATGTTTGCTATCATGCATATCTGTAGTCATGGTGAGACAGTGCCTGGTTACAGTATGGAATGAGCATGGATAATGTTGTTGTCTTTCAGGATGACAACATATCCATATTCTTCCACCACACCTCCCTCTGATGACGTGGTGTTAGCTGTGGTTCAGTGGTAGTAATTCTGCCTCTGAGTAAGGAGGTTGTGTGGTTCAAGTCCCACTCCAGGTTGTGGGTTCAAGTCCCACTCTTCCCCACCCATAAACACTCACTCACCAGGATCTACAGGCCAATTAGGTCTTACTTAGAATGAGAACCCAGAATATTCAATAAATAAAGATTGACTCAACAACTAAAATCACTTCAAATTTGCCTGTTTTTGCAACACACTCACACACCTCACAAAGTCCCGCACTTTCCAAGACATCTTCCAAGGTCTATCATTTTATATTGAATAGTTCTGTGAATGCAGCCCAACACTGAGCAACCAGAATCTGGCGCGCTGCCTCTGGATGCCTGTTTCAGGCGGGCAGCTCACCGACTACATTTAAATGAGGCCCAGCCGTTAAAATGGACCGGGCCTCCTGCAACACCTCCAGGGCGGTTGGCCTGCGCATACTGCCGGTTTTCCGCCTGAGTGTTAAAATCCCCCCCTTACATTTCTATCCTATTGAAAGCTGGACAGGGGAGTAAAACATGTGTACATTTTCTCTGGCTTCAGCTAGTATAGTGCAGTGACAGGTAGGCCTGTCCAGCTCCATGAAACCAATGTGGGTGGCTGGAGTTATTCTAATACAGAACTACACAGCTTGGTTCTCTATGGCATGGACAGAATAAATTACACCTGTAAAAGTGGGCTAAGAACCTAGGGAACTGGAAAATTTAGCACTTTCACAGTAGACAAGATTATAGTGGTATCTAATGCACATCATAGGTGAAGAGAATGGGAGAAGGGGAAAGTAGATTATCTTAATTTGCCAAGCAGACATAACAGCGCATTACACAAAACTTTCAGAAGACATAGCTTTCTTGAATTGTTCATCGTCAGAAAAAAAACTACCATTCTCCAAAAATAAGATTTGGGCCCGGTTTCTAACTCACAGTGCAGAAGATCGCAGTTTCATCCAATCCTGTTTTATTTAGTAAAAACATAAAATGGTGGAAATAAACAGCAGATCATTCAGCATCTATAAGGTGTAAAGACAGATTGGGACATTTCAGGTGTGTACCCTGTTGCAAATGAAGGGTTTTACCTTGCCTTATTGCACTCTCATTAAAAACTCATGTTGTGTCATCCAGCAGAGAACTTTCTGTCTGGATTTAGGATGGTTTAATATTGTATACTTTACAAACCCTGTATCTTCATATTCAGATGAATTCTCAATGCATAATACAGCAGGTGTCAGAATAGCAATCCATCTGGTTAAAAAAAAATCTTCAGTGATGTTCAATAGTTCTGTAATGTAATTACAGTAATTTATTAAATATTGTCCCTGAGGCTACACTTTTTTTTAACAGATACTCTGTTCCAAATGGATCACAAGTCTCACAGCCAGCTCTGGATTCTTAACATATTATTGATAGAATTAATAAAACATTATTTTTTATTTCATGGGAATAGTTGGTGTTCCTAAGAGGGGGAAAAAACCTGTAAATGTTGCAAATCTGAGATAAGAGCAGAAAATGCTGGAACTACACAGCAAGCCTATTCAAAGAGAAAAAGATAGATTAACATTTCAAGAGACTTTTCATCAGAATTGGAAGATAACAACGTTTAACAATAAGGAATGCTAACCACTATTAGCATTATAGTGCTAATAATACATGAGTTTATTTGCCTGCAAACAAGTTTTTTAAGCAGCTGAAAAGAAGAGGCGAACAAGTGTTGGATGATATACAATGATCATATCAGTCAAGGCTTGGACCTGAAAGGAAATTAAATGGAATATAAATGGAGATACAGGTGGGGAAATAGGGGTAGAGTGTGGTCGGGGGCGGGGGCGGGGGGTGGGGGGGGGGTGAGATGGGTCACGGGGCAGGAAGAGAGCGTGCAGGGGGGCCAGTGATCATGGGGATCAGAGATCGTGGAGGTAGGGTTTCGGACTGATCATGGAGGATTTACAGGTAAGCATGTTGGGACTGAAGGATACACTCCTGCTCCTCCTGGCCCACAAGCAGTGCTGTAAAGGCACTTACCTTATGGATCCGGCCCTTCTCACCTCCTTTTACGTGCCGGGTTTCCCGAGGCCAAGGAAACCCAATCGTCATGATTTTAAAATAGAAAGCTTGTAACAATGGAAGCTTTCAGTGACTGACCTGCCTCCTGGGAGCCAGTTGGTCGCCCTCCCCCGGACGCACCTCCGTTAAAACCGGAATTGGGTGGGTTTGAGGCGGGTTGTGTTTGGGTGTGAAGTATTTAAAATTTTAACTTCCCATCCAATCGAAACCCACTGTTTTTTGGGGGTTATAATTACCCCCACTGTTTCTAAGAATATGGGGGGGAAATTTGGTTGCTTTGCGCCTCCCATTAGCGCCTAAAAAGGGCGCTAATGGGGCGCAAAGCAACTAGCGCCCGGGCACGGCGATGTCTGCGCCGCTCGCGAAATTGACCAGACCTTTTGCGGCGGCACTAAACAATACCGCCCCGATCTCCTGCGCCCGCAGATCGTGACATCAGTCGAGCATACAACGCCCTTGTGGCGCCCCTGACCGGATATTGAGTGGCGCCTCCCTCCTTTCTGCCTGGCGCAAGCAACGACAGGTAGACTGGAACGTTTCCCAGTCGGTGTGGGGCTGGGGGGGGGGGCGCTATTTAAAGGCAGCCTCTTCCTGGCTTTTTCTGTGGTAGACATTTTTGCAACACTCATTCTGACAGAGAGAGATTCTGAGAGAGAGAAGGAGAGACTTCTGCATAGAGTCAACGCTGTGTGAAGTAGTTTTGGCTACTGAGCATCACTTTGCAGGTACTTTTGGATTTTGGCCTTCATTACTTTGATTACCAAGAGACTATGGGGGCTGCACTGATACGGAGCGTCGTCCTGCGCCTGCAGATTCGGATGCAACAGAGACACAGAGAGAAAGTGGCAATCATGGCCAGACGGAGGAGAGCCAACAGGCCTCTGTACAGGAGACCTTACCCTCCCAGGGTATTTCGTCAACAATTCTCCTACATTAATTTGTCTGAGGAGCAGTGTTTGCGCAGGCTGCGCTTCAGCAAGGAGGTGATCACTGAGCTCTGCCACCTGCTGCAGCCAGATCTGCAGCCTCTACTGAGGACCAGGACGTCTCTGTCGGTGGCAGTGAAGGTCACAGTGGCTCTGAACTTTTATGCCACCGGCTCCTTTCAAGCAGCTACTGGGGACATCACCAATATCTCTCAGTTCGCGGTCCATTGCTGTGTCCGGCAGGTCACAAATGCCCTCTATAAAAGGAGACGCCGGTACATCTCTTTCCCGATGACCCGGGCCAAACAGCATGAACGCGCATTGGGCTTTGCGAGGATAGCGGGCTTCCCCATGGTGCAGGGCGCCATTGACTGCACGCATGTGGCATTGCGTGCACCGCATGATCATGCAGAGGATTTCCGAAACCGCAAGGGGTTCCACTCCTTAAACATCCAGTTGGTCTGTGACCACAGACAGCTGATATTCGCTGTCAATGCCCGCTATCCTGGCAGCAGCCACGATGCATTCATCCTGCGCCAGACTGCTGTGCCAGAACTTTTCCAGGCACCGCATCAGCCAAGTGGTTGGCTCCTCGGGGACAAGGGTTATCCACTCTGCACCTGGCTGATGACACCGCTCCGTAACCCCAACACCCCTGCTGAGCTGCGGTACAACGAGAGCCATCTCGCCACCAGGAACATCGTTGAGCAGACGATCGGCGTGCTCAAGCAACGGTTCCGCTGTCTGGACCACTCAGGAGGAGCCCTGCAGTACTCGCCTGAGCGAGTCTCCCTCTTCATAGTTGGGTGCTGCATTCTGCATAACCTGGCAATCCTCAGGACCCAGCCAATGCCACCAGGCCTTGGAGCACCACCAGAGGAGGAGTAGGAGGAAGAGGAGGAGGAAGAGGAGGAGGATGATCATCAGCAGCACCAAGGCGGGAGGGAGGCCCACAATGTTGAGACTGCAAGGGCCGTCCGTCAACGGCTGATAGCAAGCCGCTTCTAGGCCCCTGCTGAGGAAATGGCTTCTGCCATTGAGAACAACATGAATGAAACCAACCCGCAACCCCTAAGCCGGCCAAGGCAGCAATGAGTCCAAAGACCAAACATGTACATTTTGAATACAAAAGCTTATTTATTTTACAAACTCTGTGTGTGTCATTTCTTCATGACAAACTAATAGAAACAAACACAAAAAATCATTCATTAACATAACTGGTTCTCACAACTTGGAGATAATGTCCAAAACACTAAACAAAAGTTTGAACGCGAACCTCGGCCTTTAATAAAAAATGGACCAACATTTCGTCACACCTCCTACTTTTTGCCCTTCGAGGGTGATCTCCTTCCCTTGCGCACTTCTCCCCATCCCACCCTACTGCTCCTCCGTAATGGGGCCCCAGTGGCTGCAGCAAGGCTGGTGGAAGGCTGCTGATTGTCAGAACCTGAGACTGCAGATGCCCTTGAAGGACGGCCTCGACCAGCTCTGGGCCTGGAAGGCCCGACTGCAGACTGCACCAACTCTGCATGGGCGGCAGCAGTCTGGGCTACAGGTGGTGGCAAATGCAATGGGGAAGTGACAGTGGTGGCAGCAGGAATGCTGTCATCTTGAGAGAGGACAGCAACTCCCTGCTGGACCGACACACTGGCACTCCCACGGGGCACCACTTCAGCATCTGAGCAATCTGCTGGAGCACAGATTGCTGGCCTGCTGCGGCGCAGTGAGCGCCCCGGGGAAATGTGTCCGAACCAGCGAGAATGGCAGCAGTCAGTGCTTGCGTGACCTCAATAGCAGCACTAAGCTTCAGCGTGGCATCTGCCTGTGCTACAGCGAAGTGCTCCACACTCCTTGCCAGTGCTTCAATGCATTCAGGCACCCTTCCCACTGCACCCATGAGCTGAGTGTGCATGTGCACTGCCTGGGTGTTCATTTCAGCGATGAGCCGCTCCTCCTCTGCGTCCAGTGCAGCAGGACTCGCTGGCCTGCTCTCCCTCCGGGGAGAAGGCCCCCGAGCTTCCCTAGCCACATCGCGTTGCTACAGCCTGCTGGGTCCTGGAGCTTCCCCCTCAGCAGACCCTTCCCCCCTGCTCCCCTCCAGGGAAGATGTGTTTCCAGTGTGGGCATGGGCTTCTTGGGAGAGGGTGGCACTGATGCTCCGGCTTCCTCTTCCTCCTCGCCTGCAGCTTCACTCCCAGTGGCAGCTTGAGGGCCCGTCTCCTCAGCTGGTGAATCACTATCTGAAAGCAGGGAGGTACAAGAGTGGCTTTAGCGTGAGGACAGGGAGGCAGTAAGGGAGGAAGGAGTGCAGCGATTTAGTAAGTTGGATTGAAAGTGTCAAAGGCTGGTGTTGTGAGGGACAAGTGGAATGAGAGAGGAGAAAAAGGTGATGACCTTACCATTGCTGTCCAGAACGAGGTTGGCCTCTCCAGGGGTGATGGGACCGATCACCTGGCTTGCCACAATCCTGTGGACGCGCGCCTTAAGATCGCTGAGGGGTTGCAGCTGAGGCCGCCCTCCACCCGCCCGTTGCTGCTGTCTCCTATTATGAGATAGCTTGGCCTGCAAGAAAAAGGATGGCGTCTGAGTAGATATACAGCCATGGTCTTGCCTGATGTGCCTCCCATAATTGAATAGCCCTTACTGTATGCAAAGTGTGGAATGTGCGTATGTGTTTCATGAGAGGGCCATAGTTGTTGGATGAGTGTTGGGCATTGGGGTTTTAAGACCCTCTGGCCATAGAGTTAGGTTGAGATGGAGGGATGGAGGGGTATTGAAAAAAAGCCACTCACCCTGACGACCCGAGTGAGGTCGTTGAACTTTTTGCGACATTGTATATGGGTCCTGGTTACCATGCTCCTGGAGGAGACATGCTGAGCCACCTCCCTCCACACTCTTCTGTACTCACGCGGCAAAGGCCTCCTGCCACTCTCAGGGAAGAGTATAGATCTTCTGCACTCCACCGCGCCAACCAGAGCCTCCAAGGCCTGCTCGCTGAAGCGCTGAGCTCGTTCTCTCACCCTCTCCATAGTCCTTGGCTGGAAAATGTAGTCCCAGGTCTCGCCAGGCCGAGATTCAAGGCTCCAATGAGCAGGATGTGGCTGGAGAGCAAGATCGACCCTCCCCTTTAAGAACTGTCCGGCGCCAGTGTGTCTGTGTTCCATCGCTAACTGACATCACCTGCGCTGCGCCCGCCCATGCTCTGAGGTAGCGCCTCGCTCCTCGGCCTTTGCGCCTTAAGACAGGTGTGTAGCGCCTGATTTAGCGCTCCAATCACCTTCAGGGGCGATAAAAGCCAAGTTTGCAGTCGGAGGCGATAATTAGCGCCAGGCGCTAAACTTTGCGCCCGGCTGATAATCGCGCCCCAAACGGGGCGATACTGAATTTCTCCCCCATGATGTTTGGAATCACTTTTAATTTCTATTTGGCTTTCAAACAGCTGTGCTGTGGTGTTGGGACTTTTGATTTAATTTAAATTTTCTTGTGATAGTAGAAACCATGAGGACTGTACTGTATCTGCTCTACTCTCTTGCCCAGATGAATGGTCGAAGAGTATTACATAAAATTACACAGGATTTACAGCACAGAAACAGGCATTCGGCCCAACTGGTCTATGCTGGTGTTTATGCTCCACACGAGCTTCTTCCCACCCTACTTTATCTCACACTATCAACATAACTTTCTATTCCTTTCTCCCTCATGTACTTATCTAGCTTCCCCTTAAATGCATCTATGCGATTCGCCTCAACTATTCCTTCTGGTAGTGAGCTCCACATTCTCACCACTCTCTGGGTAAAGAAGTTTCTCCTGAATTTCTTATTGGATATATTAGTGACTATCTTATCTTTATGACTCCTAGTTTTGGACTCCCTCACAGAGGCATAGATTAAAATATGAGGTCCAGGTAAAGAACTCGGTGTTCCTCAAATTCCGGCCTCTTGAGCATCCCCTACTTCCTTCGCCCCACCATTGGTGGCCGTGCCCTCAACTGCCTAGGCCCTAAGCTCTGGAATCCCCTCCCTAAACCGCTCCGCTCTCTCTCCTCCTTTAAGATGGAGCTAAGAGAGAGTCTGCCTTGTACCTGATGGCTCGTGAACATTGGCAAGGGTCAGTTTTGTGAGGCCCCACACTGGCAGTTAGTGCCAGCAACGCATATCAGAGAAAGAAAGGCAGAATGCCCCTGATTTTCCTGATGTGGGCTGGCAATGTGCGAGGCTCCATCAGTGGCGAGGAAGCTCACAAAATCGACCCAGTGCCATGGTGAGAAATAATACACAGGGAATAAACCATTACCATTCAGTCCACGACTGCGACATAAAACCAGCCATCAATATAAACACATAGGGGAATCACTAAGCAAAATACAAATTTGCCAGGTAATTTATCTTAAAGGCCAGATGCATGCTCAATTTACTGACATTTTTTTTAGCCAAAAACCCATATCCTGGCTCAGTTATCTACTCGCAGTCACTACCTGTAATCAGACAATACTCAATCACCAACCACGAGATAGGCAGTTGCCTTTCAGCTATAACGAGCTATTATTTTGCTGCCCAGGCGTGTTTTTGAAACTGTCCAAATGAATAGATTAAACACTTTTGATCATTATAAACTTTGTAGCTGGTAGCTCACGAGAGCCATCAGTTGAGTGGATAAGCCTCAAGGCTGCATAATGAACCAAATCAATTCTCCGTGGACCTGCTTTCGGAATACTGTCATTTGTCCGGTTCCATTGGGAAAGCTAATTGCAGCATATGCAGTAGTTTGCTTCAATTTACTGACAGGATGCCAATTTTGAAAGAGAACTAATTAATCAATTGCTGGATCTGCTAAAGAGTTCTCACTGTTGCTGTGGGCCTTAAGCCCGCGAGTGTGGTTTTTTTCCTCACAAGTAACCCTTCTCGCCAGAACTATTTTTTGCTTTAAATTTTTATTGCTGCTAATGAACGCGTTTAGCTTGAAAGTGTGATACAATGAATTAGTTAATCCATTTGTTCTTTGTGTTTTGATTTAGTGAGCAGACTGAGCAGTGACCTCTCTTCATATACAGCATTTGTTTTTTTATATTGACGGTGAATTGTTGCCATCAATCATGGAATATAAAGACATCATTAACAGTAAAAATATTAAATGTGTCTTTTATTGTAAACTACCTGTATATAATTGAAAGTAATATTAAGCATTGGACAGGTAATCATCAAAGGAAATCTGAAAAATAGATGTTATCAACCTTTAATGCAATCTTTAACCATCTGCGATGAAATAATTTAAGGTTTCTTTGCTGGTTTACTGCTCGAGTTCTAAAATAACTGCACTCAGGCTTATTTACTGAGATGATGTACAGATGGTATTTTACATTTCAAAAGAATGGAGGATTGACTGGTATTAAGTACTTGGATAGGATTTGTGAAGAAAGAAGTAAGAAGATGGTCACTTTTCAGCCTTGAACACTTTGGGCAGGATTTTAGTATGTGTGCACTAGTGCTACATGTATCTACTGGCATGATGTATGGCAGCTAATGTTTTAATGCAATTATAAATCAGATACTGTAATGTTCGTATGTGTTATTTATTGGCTGCATTAGTTTAATGTTATGGACAGATGGGCATCAGTCAGCAGTTTGAAGGAAATATACTGAGGAAGGATAAGAGCAGAGCCAAGGATTCTTCGACAGCACCACCCAAAGCCATGACCTTCATCTAGAAGGACAAGGGCGTCAGATGCATGGGAACGCCATCACCTCCAAGTTCCTCTTCAAGTCACACACCATTCCGACTTGAAGATATATCGTCATTCCTTCATTGTTACTGAGTTAAAATCCTCAAGCTTCTTACCTAACAGCACTGTAGGAGTACCTTCACCACCATGGATACAGCAAAGGCTATGGGCCTCGACCACATCCCGGCTGTAGTGCTGAAGACTTGTGCTCCAGAACTAGCCGTGCCTCTAACCAAGCTGTTCCAGTACAGCTACAACAGTGGCATCTACCCGACAATGTGGAAAACTGCCCAGGTATGTCCTGTCCATAAAAAGCAGGACAAATCCAATCCGGTCAATTACCGCCCCATCAGTCTACTCTCAATCATCAGCAAATTGACAGTACTCTCAAGCGGCACTTAATCACCAATAACCTGCTCACCAGTGCTCACTGCCAGGACCACTCAGCTCCAGACCTCATTACAGCCTAGGTCTAAACATGGACAAAAGAGCTGAATTCCAGAGGTGAGGTGAGAGTGACTGCCCTTGACATCAAGGCAGCATTTGATTGAGTGTGCCATCAAGGAGCCCAAGTAAAATTGAAGTCAATGGGAATCAGGAGGAAAACTCTCCACTGGTTGGAGTCATACCTAGCACAAAGGAAGATGATTGTGGTTGATTGTGGAAGATGAGGGTGGTGCTGTTGTTGTTTGGCGAACCGACCTCTACCTAGCGGAAGTTGAACGCCAACTCTCTGACACCTCCTCCTACCTCCACCTGGACCATGACCCCACTACCGAACATCAAGCCACCGTGTCCAAGACTGTCACTGACCTCATCTCCTCTGGAGATCTTCCCCCCACGGCCGCCAACCTCATAGTTCCCCAACCCCGCACAGCCCGCTTCTACCTCCTTCCCAAGATCCACAAACAGGACTGCCCCGGTAGACCCATCGTTTCAGCCTGTTCTTGCCCCACGGAACTTATCTCTTCCTATCTCGACTCTATTTTTTCTCCCCTTGTCCAGTCTCTTCCCACCTACATCCGCGACTCTTCTGATGCCCTCCGCCATTTTAACAGTTTCCAGTTTCCCGGCCCCAACCGTCTCCTCTTCACTATGGACGTACAATCCCTCTACACCTCCATTCCCCACCAGGATGGCCTGAGGGCGTTCCGCTTCTTCCTTGAACAGAGGCCCAACCAGTCCCCATCCACCACCACCCTCCTCCGCCTGGCTGAACTTGTTCTCACATTGAACAACTTCTCCTTTGACTCTACCCATTTCCTCCAAATTAAAGGTGTTGCTATGGGTACCCGCATGGGTCCTAGCTATGCCTGCCTTTTCGTGGGATATGTGGAACACTCTTTGTTCCAGTCCTACTCGGGTCCCCTCCCTCACCTCTTTTTCCGGTACATTGATGACTGTATCGGTGCCGTCTCCTGCTCTCGCCCTGAACTAGAACATTTCATTCACTATGCTTCCAATTTCCACCCTTCCCTCACCTTCACATGGTCCATCTCCGACTCTTCCCTTCCCTTCCTCGACTTCTCCATCTCCATCTCTGGGGATAGGTTATTGACTAACATTCACTACAAGCCCACCGACTCCCACAGCTACCTGGACTACACTTCCTCCCACCCCGCCTCCTGTAAGGACTCTATTCCATTCTCCCAGTTTCTCCGTCTCCGCCGCATCTGCTCTGATGATGCCACCTTCCATACCAGTGCTTCCGACATGTCTTCCTTTTTCCTCAACCGAGGATTCCCCTCTACCGTGGTCGACACGGCCCTCGACCGTGTCCGTTCTATCTCCCGCACATCTGCCCTCACCCCTGCCCCTCCCTCCCGGAACCACGATAGGGTTCCCCTTGTCCTCACCTTTCACCCCACCAGCCTCCACATTCAACGGATCATCCTCCGCCATTTCCGCCACCTCCAGCGTGATCCCACCACCAAACACATCTTCCCCTCACCTCCCCTTTCAGCATTCCGTAGGGACCGCTCCCTCCGCGACACCCTAGTCCACTCCTCTACCACCCCCAGCACCCCTTCCCCTTCGCCCGGCACCTTCCCGTGCACGCGCAGGAGATGCAACACATGCCCTTATACCTCCCCTCTTCCCACTGTCCAGGGCCCCAAACACCCCTTCCAGGTGAAACAGCGATTTACTTGTACTTCCTGCAATTTAGTATACTGTATTCGCTGCTCACGATGTGGACTCCTCTACATTGGGGAGACCAAACGCAGATTGGGTGACCGCTTTGCGGAACACCTCCGTTCAGTCCGTAAGGGGGACCCCGAGCTCCCGGTGGCCTGTCACTTTAATTCACCGTTTCACTCCCACTCTGACCTCACCGTCCTCGGCCTATTACACTGTTCCACGGAAGCTCAGCGTAAGCTCGAGGAACAGCACCTCATCTTTCGTTTAGGCACGCTACAGCCCTCTGGACTCAATATCGAGTTCAACAATTTTAGATCATAACCTCAGCTCCAATCACATTTATATTTTATTTTATCCACCCTTTTATTTGACCCCCCCCCACCTTTTTTTTTTCCTCCTAGAAGCTGGCAGCTGTCCTTCATTCTGCCAGTGGATTTCACACTTCATTCAGCCTTAATCTGTCACATTAACACCACCTCTAGCCTTGCATATCTCTTAATGTCTCTTAATGTCTCTTCATCTCCCCCTTTGTTCCTTTATCCCCTCCCCCTTTTCCCAGCTTTACCCTGGCCTTAAATCTATTTGATTTCCGGCTCTTCCCAGTTCTGATGAAAGGTCATCGACCTGAAACGTTAACTCTCTTTCTCTCTCCACGGATGCTGCCTGGCCTGCTGAGTTTTTCCAGCGTTTTCTGTTGTTATTTTAGATGATTTTGGTTGTTGCAGGTCAATCATCTCAGCCTCAGGACATCGCTGCAAGAGTTCCTCAGGGCAGTGTCCTAGGCCCAACCATCTTCAGCTGCTTCATCAATGACCTTCCCGCTATCGTAAGATCAGAAGTGGGGATGTTCGCTGATGAATACACAGTGTTCAGTTCCATTCGCAACTCCTCAGATAATGGAGCAGTCCATGCCCGCATGCAACAAGACTTGGATGATATTCAGGCTTTGGCTGATAAGTGGCAGGTAACATTCGCGCCACACACGTTCCAGGCAATGACTATCTCCAACAATGCGGAGATGCCGATGTTGGACTGGGGTGGACAAAAGTGAGAAGTTGCACAACACCAGGTTATAGTCCAACAGTTTTATTTGAAATCACAAGCTTTCGGAGCGGCTGCTCCTTCGTCAGGTGAAGTGAAGAAATACAAATGGGCAAAGCATATATTGAGAGGTCGCACAACACCAGGTTATAGTCCAACAGTTTTATTTGAAATCACAAGCTTTCGGAGCTATCGATTGCTCCTTCCTCAGGTGAAGTAAATTAGATACAGAATCGCCAAAGCATATATAGATAGAAAACAAAGCATGTGTACCTTACAATTGCAGACCACTAAATTAAATCATCCTGACTATCTGCCGAGGTGTGATAAAGTTAATTAAGTCAGCCAGGAAGGTACCACATCAAAGACATAGCAAGATACAACTGAGACAATGAGGTGTAGTCGGCAGCTTTTGACACGTTAGAACCCCTGCGACTACACCTCATTGTCTCAGTTGTATCTTGCTATGTCTTTGATGTGGTACCTTCCTGGCTGACTTAATTAACTTTATCACACCTCGGCAGATAGTCAGGATGATTTAATTTAGTGGTCTGCAATTGTAAGGTACACATGCTTTGTTTTCTATCTATATATGCTTTGGCGATTCTGTATCTAATTTACTTCACCTGAGGAAGGAGCAATCGATAGCTCCGAAAGCTTGTGATTTCAAATAAAACTGTTGGACTATAACCTGGTGTTGTGCGACCTCTCAATTTTGTCCACCCCAGTCCAACACCGGCATCTCCGCATCAAAGCATATATAGACAGAGAATAATGCCTGTGCAGAGAACAATGCCAGACGACTACAGTTAATCTTTCTGACTGCCCTTTATCACACCTCGGCAGAGAGACAATCACGGCAATCAAATCCAACCAGGAAGACATTACATCAAAGACAATAGCAAAATATGCTGTGCCCATTTGTATTTCTTCACTTCATCTGACGAAGGAGCAGCCGCTCCGAAAGCTTGTGATTTCAAATAAAACTGTTGGACTATAACCTGGTGTTGTGCGACTTCTCACACTTATCTCCAACAAGCGAGAGTCTAACCACCACTCCTTGACATTCAACGGTATTACCATTACCAAATCCCCCAACATCAATATCCTGGGGGTCACCATTGACCAGAAACTTAACTGGACCAGCCACATAAATACTGTGGCAACAAGAGCGGGTCAGAGGCTAGGTATTCTGCGGCGAGTGTCTCACCTCCTGACTCCCCAAAGCCTTTTCACCATCTACAAGGCACAAGTCAGGAGTGTGATGGAATACTCTCCACTTGCCAACAACACTCTAGAAGCTTGACACCATCCAGGACAAAGCAGCCCACTTGATTGGCACCCCATCCATGAGCTTAAGCATTCACTCCCTCCACCACCAGCGTACCGTGGCTGCAGTGTGTACCATCTACAAGATGCACTGCAACAACTCACCAACACTTCTTCGGCAGCACCTCCCAAACCCATGACCTCTACCACTTAGAAGGACAAGGGCAGCAGGCGCATGGAAACACCATCACCTGCAAGTTCCTCTCCAAGTCACACACCATCCCGATTTTGAAATATATTGCCATTCCTTCATCATCGCTGGGTCAAAATTCTGGAACTCCCTCCCTAACAGCAATTTGGGAGTACCTTCACCACATGGACTGCAGCGGTTCAAGAAGGCAGCTCACCACCACCAAAAAAGACAGGCAGAATTGAAAAGGAGGGGGGTTGCCCTGATAATGAAGGATGACATAAGGACAGTAGCGAGGAAGGAACTTGGCTCGGAAGATCAGGAAGTAGAATCAGTGTGGGTGGAGATAAGAAATAACAAGGGGCAGAAAACACTGGTCGGAGTAGTTTATAGGCCCCCAAACAGTAGCTATACCATTGGACAGAGTATTAATCAACAAAAAGCTTGTAACAAAGGTAATACAATAATCATGGGGGACTTTAATCTTCATTTAGACTGGGCAAATCAAATTGGCAAAGGTAGTCTGGAGGACGAGTTCATAGAATGCATTTGAGACAGTTCCTAGAACAATACATCATGTAACCAACCAGGGAACAGGCTATTTTAGATATTGTATTGTGTAATGAGACAGGGTTAATTAGTAATCTCATAGTAAAGGATCCTCGGGGACAAGACATCATAATATGATAAAATTTCACATTGATTTTGAGAGTGAAATATTTCAGTTGGAAATGAGAGCCTTAAACATAAATAAAGCCAAGCACATAGGTGTGAGGGGCAAGTTAGCGAAGGTAGATTGGGAAATTAGATTAAAAGGTATGATGGTAGATAAGCAGTGGCAAAATTTAAAGAAATATTCCAAAATTCTCAACAAATATACATTCTACTGAGAAATAAAAACTCCATGGGAAAGTGATCCATCCGTAGCTAATTAAAGAAGTTAAGGATAGTATTAAATTAAAAGAAGAGGCTTATAATATTGTGAAGAATAGTAGTAAGCCTGAGGATTGGGAAAACTTTAGAAACCAATAAAGGATCACCAAAAAATTGATAAAAGGGGAGAACATAGAATATGAGCGTAAACTAGCAAAAAATATCAAAACAGATTGTAAGAGCTTCTACAAATATGTAAAAAGGAAGAGAGTAGCAAAAGTAAATGTTGGTCCCTTAGAGGCTGAGACAGGTGAAATTATAATGGGGAATAAGGAAATGGCTGAAACGTTAAACAAATATTTTGGGGGAATTTTTCAGGGGGTTAGTAGACGCGGTTGGTGCCGGGTCAGGTGGGAATTTTTTTGACAGTGGGTATGGATCCCAGATGTTGGGTCTGTCAGTGCTGAACAGACCCGGCACCAAGTGGCGGGGGAGGCAATTTAGGTGATTACGAGCTTATTAACAGCCTGTTAAAGAGAATTATGAGCTCATTTTACGAGGTCGCCAATGGGGTCCACACTGCTTGAGGATCACGTCAGGTAAGGAGGTCGGGAGTTATGTCACCATGAAATGATCTCTTTACTTGACAGCTGCAAATGTGGCATAAAAGCTCCCATCTCACAGCTGTTCACTTTCCAAGCTCAGAAGCTGTTGCTTACTGCATTTGGAAGACAGATTGAGCTTTATGCAAGTTGCAGTGTTTGGAGCAAACTCTCTATCCAGTGTCACCTCATTGGAACAACCTCTCTCACCATTGACAGATCGCTTCTGTCATCTCAACTTCACCTGCCATCTATTACATCAGCATTGGTGCCCTTGAAACTATCTCACCTTGGTCCTCAGAATCCCACCACGATCAGCCCCAACACCAGCAGCACCAGGCACACCAGCAGCACCAACAACAACACCAGCCTTCTCCGCAATCAACTGACACTGCAGAGGACAGAGGGCATCAGCAGCCGACCAGATTGCTGCCTGGGACACGAGGGATGGCCTCACCATGGCCAGATTTACTTCACTTGACGCTGTACACCCTGGCTGCCACATGATGTGCCAGGTTGGCACCACCTCACACCAACACCATAAAGCACCTCTACAATGCCCAAGCCATTCCTTTCACACTCATCAGCATTGCGGGGGGTACCGTTATGTCTCACCATTCACTGCAACTCACTAAGCCACTTCCAAAGGTGCACACAAACCTGTCCAAGAACACAAATTGTTGAAAATAAAGATTTCAATGTTTGACACCACATTAACAGAAACTTCACATGAACATTGCATATAACACCCAAGTGCCTACACTTGTGTGTTGTTAGTTGGTATGATTCGACTAGGATGAGGGTGAGTGTGAGGGGTGGCTAGTGAGATGGGGAAGTGATAATATAGATAGAGAGGGATGGGTGGAGGTGCAAGGTAAGTTGGTGTGCGTAAAGATGTGCAGGAGTAGGGTAGGGAAGGCAGATTGATGGGGATGTGATGAGTGGCACAGCAGGGTGAGCTTGAGTGTGGCTTTGCAGTAACGTTTCGTGATCTACTGAGATCATTGAAACGTTTGCGCCACTGCAGCCTGGTCCTCCTGACCACATCCCTGCTTGTGTCCTCCTTTGCAATGTGCAACCAGACTGCGTTGGTGTCCTGGGGAGGTCTCTTCCGCACATTGGAAGGGAAGAGAACCTCCCTGCGTGTTGTGACTCCCTCTATAAGCATATGGAGGGAGTCATGGGAGAGCCTGGGTGCAGCCGTGCACCTCTGTGCAGTGCTTGTCAGTGTTTGCAGCACCTCAATGCTGTAGAACACTGATAGCACAACTCAAAATAAATTTGCGCATGGTCTCTTTAAGAAAACTGGCCGATGACGTGTCATCAAATGACGTCATCAGACCCATTTACTTCAATTGGCCGGCAAATGTGCAGGGCGGGCTTAACAAGCCCAATCAATGTAAAATCACTTTAGACAGTGGGCTGGAGACAGCAGCGAGGTCGGGACCCGTCACTGACTCCGCCCGCACCGGACCCGCCGAGGTAGGGGAAATTGCGGCCTTTGTATCTGTCTTCACAGTAAAAGACACAAAAAGCATAACCAAAAAAGTGGGGAACCAAGGGGCTAATATGAGTGAGGAACTTAAAGTAATTAATATCAGTAGAGAAAAAGTATTTCAGAAACTAATGGGACTAAAAGCTGACAAATCCCCTGGACCTGATGGCCTACATCCTAGGGTTCTAAAGAGATGGCTGCAGAGATGGTGGATACATTGGTTGTGATCTTCCAAAATTCCCTAGATTCTAGAACGGTCCCAACGGATTGGAAGGTAGCTAATATAACCCCGCTATTCAAGAAAGGAGGGAGAGAGAAAACGGGGAACTGCAGACCAGTTAGCCTGACATGAGTCATCAGGAAAATGCTGGAATCCATTATTAAGGAAATGGTAACAGGGCAATTAGAAAATCATAACAGAGTCAACATGGTTTTATGAAAGGGAAATCGTGTTTGACAAATTTATTAGAGTTTTTTGAGGTTGTAACTAGCAGGGTAGATAAAAGGGAACCAGTGGATGTAGTATATTTGGATTTCCAAAAGGCATTCGATAAGGTGCCACATAAAAGGTTGCTACACACGATAAGAGCTCAAGGGGTTTGGGGTAATATATTAGCATGGATAGAGGATTCGTTAACGGACAGAAACAGAGAGTAGGGATAAACGAGTCATTTTCCGTTGGCAGGATGTAATTTGTGGGGTGCTGCAAGGATCAGTGCTTGGGCTTCAGCTATTTACAATCTATATTCATGACTTAGATGAAGGAACCGAGTGTAATGTATCCAAGTTTGCTGATGATACAAAGCTAGGTGGGAAAGTAAGCTGTGAGGAGGACACAAAGAGCCTGCAAAGGGATATAGACAGGTTAAGTGAGTGGGCAATAAAGTGGCAGATGGAGTATAATGTAGGGAAATGTGAGGTTATTCACTTTGTTAGGAAGAATAGAAAAGCAGAATATTTTTTAAATGGTGAGAAACTATTAAATGTTGGTATTCAGAGATATTTAGGTGTCCTCATGCAGGTACAGCAAGCAATTAGGAAAGCAAATGGCATGTTGGCCTTTATTGCAAGGGAGTTGAATACAAGAGCAAGGAAGTCTTGCTACAATTGTACAGGGCCTTGGTGAGACCACACCTGGAGTACTGTGCACAGTTTTGGTCTCCTTATCTGAGGAAGGATATACTTACCTTAGAGGTGGTGCAACGAAGGTTCACTAGATTGATCCCTGGGATGAGAGGGTTGTCCTATGAGAAGAGATTGAGTAGATTGGGCCTATACTCTCTGGAGTTTAGAAGAATGAGAGGTGATCTCATTGAAACATATAAGATTCTGAGGGGGATTGACAGGGAAGATGCTGAGAGGTTGTTTCCCCTGGCTGGAGTGTCTAGAACTAAGGGGCATAGTCTCAGAATAAGGGGTCGGCCATTTAAGACTGAGATGAGGAGGAATTTCTTCACTCAGAGGGTTGTGAATCTTTGGAATTCTCTACCCGAAAGGGCTGTGGATGCTGAGTCGTTGAGTATATTCAAGGCTGAGATAGATAGATTTTTGGACTTTAGGGGAATCAAGGGATATCGAGATCGGGCGGGAAAGTGGAGTTGAGGTCGAAGATCAGCCATGATCGTATTGAATGGCGGAGCAGGCTTGAAGGGCCATATGGCCTACTCATGCTCCTAATTCTTATGTTCTTATGTTCTCAAGGGCAATTAGGGATGGACACTAAATGCTGGCCTTGCCAGTGACGCCCACATCCCAGGAATGAATTTAAAAAAAACATTGTTCAAGAGAAGACTCACCGCCACCTTCTCAAGGGCAACTAGGTATGGGCAATAAATTCACTAGCGGTAGCCATATCCTGAGAATTAATTTTTTAAATCAGTTGAGATGAGAACTCAGGTTGCATTAGGCTTTTTAAGACCTGAAATTCAAATATTTACAAACTAAATTAAAACTATGTTCCAATGTTAAAACTGGAGTAGCCAACTCAAAATAGTAGTGGTTTTTCGCAATTCTCCTTAGAAAAAGTGAAATCACTTCAGGAAGTTATCAAGTGCTTTTAATTATGCTGTGGAACATTGGTAATAACCAAATGTGCTTGTGATGGCTCAGACAGAAGCACCACAAATATGAAAGTTATTGTACTGAGTGAGAGGCAGAGGCTCTAAGACCTCATTGAGAACCTGTAAATGAATGAAAGTATTTCCAGGACCAGTAGGGGGTAGTCAGTCAGAAGGAAATGAAAAGAAAAAGTGCTTGGCGGGCCAATTGAAGTCTGGAGCTGGAACTGGTAAGATCTGTGTGAGATCTTCGGCTAATTTACAGAGCACACATGACTGCATCCTCTAAATTGTGTCCTGTAAACAATAATCAGTGATTTCCGGAGGGAATTCCTGTATAACTCTGATCAGCGCCTATTAATGCAGATTCGTTGAGATGGAATAAAATGGACGTTTTATCCATAGACTACCTCGGTGTGGTCAGATGCAGTCAGCTCACCTCTAATAGCTTATTCACTGGCAGATTCATCCAGCAGTTTCTTTACTATCTTGTGTAATATTTCTGATACAAATTATTTGCAACACAAAACAAAGGTAGTTAAATTCCTTTATTGTGGACAAAGTGTGGGTGACTAGTACATTCCATTGATATCCTGGAAAAAGATGGAAGGGTGGAGGCCAGTGTCATATTTAGTTTCAAGGGTAGAGTTTAACTATAGGGCAGCCGGTGAAGGGGCCGGTGGGGGGAACAGGGGGGGGGGAAGCCCGTGGCCCCATAAAAATAATTTTTCACTTACATTTTTGGGGCCTTTTCCTCTTGGCCACCAGGTTTTACTAAGCGGGGCGTTCCCGGTGTACACTCCACCCAGCAAACCAGTGGAATTGCATCATGGTCCAATGTACATCCTAGGATTTGCGTAGATTAATGAGGCTCCTGCCTGACTCAGACAAGCACCTGGGCTGCCCGGATAGCCCCGAGAAAAATGGCGGTGGAGCAAGAATGAGGCAGTAAGTTGACCACCTCGATTTTAACTCCACTATCGCCCCGCTTTTGTCGGGCGGAGGGAGTTAAAATCTCCCCTTACCTATTTAATATTAATGAGACTCAAGGCCCATTTTTGGCTGGCTTTGAGCCTACTGGTTTGGGCGCGCGTTGACGCTGCACTGTCCCCTTCGCGTCCGACAAATTTATACCCCGTAATTTCTTCATATTATGGCTGGAAGGAAGAAAACAAAGAGTAATATGTGGGCTGTGGGGTACCAATTAAATATTGGGAAAAATTGACAATCGGAGCATCAGATCATACTGTTTATCCAACATTTACAAGCTGGCACATGCTTGACCCTGAGACCCTACCTGCCAGCCGGCTCAGCATAGGAGCCGACTGATTTCCCGCCCTTCCACAGAGCGGTCGGCAGCGGGGAAGGAGGAGCGGACCTGGTTGGAGCGGCGGGAACGGCGGCGAGTCGATAAAGGGAGCCCCGAGGCTCAGGTAGACCTCACACCAGCGTCGACAGCGGCGGAGGAGGAGCCTTTCTTTCTTCCACAGAGCGGTCGGCAGCGGGGAAGGAGCTTCGCGGGCTTTTTTCAAAGTCAGAGGGCGGGGCCAATTCATTGGTACCCGTATATAGGTGGAGCTGTTGCTAAGCCTGAGACACTACGCTAGTAGTGTCTCCCACCCTCCCACCTCCTCTAACCTTTAGGGGTAGAGGGAATTTAAAAGGTAGGTTCGATTTATATTTTGTTTTCAGGGGCTTAACTTAATAAAGTAATATAAGGGTTAAGTCATGGCAGGAAATCTCGGAACCGTGTCGTGCTCCTCCTGTGCTATGTGGGAAATCAGGGACACTTCCAGTGTCCCTGACAACTATGTGTGCAGGAAGTGCGTCCAGCTGCAGCTCCTAACGGACCGCATGGCGGCACTGGAGCTGCGGATGGACTCACTCTGGAGCATCCACGATGCCGAGAACTTTCTGGATTACTCATTTAGTGAGTTGAACACACCGCGGGTAAAGGCTAGGTCAGACAGTAAATGGGTGACCAAGAGGCAGGGCAATATCAGGAAGGTAGTGCAGAAGTCCCCTGTGGTCATCTCCCTCCAAAACAGATATACCGTTTTGGATACTGTTGGGGGAAATGACCTACCAGGGGAAGGCACCAGCAGCCAGGTTCATGGCACCATGGCTGGCTCTGCTGCACAGCAGGGCGGGAAAAAGAGTGGTAGAGCTATAGTGATAGGGGACTCAATTGTAAGGGGAATAGACAGGAGTTTCTGTGGCCGCAACCGAGATTCCAGGATGGTATGTTGCCTCCCTGGTGCAAGGGTCAAGGCTGTCTCGGAGCAGCTGCAGAACATTCTGGAAAGGGAGGGTGAAGAGCCAGCTGTCATGGTGCATGTAGGTACCAACGATATAGGTAAAAAGCGGGAAGAGGTCCTACAAGCAGAATTTAGGGAGCTAGGAGCTAAATTGAAAAGTAGGACCTCAAAGGTAGTAATCTCTGGGTTGCTACCAGTGCCACGTGTGGTAACACAATACAGCTTCCTGTGACTCGAACTTTATTGCATCACTTCCTGTGATTAGTCCAGGATAAATACTGGACTGATCAGTTGGATCCTGGAGAGGCATAGAGTAAGACCTCTTTTGTATGTAGCACCTTTTTAGTTGATTAAAGCTTACTTTAAGTTCACCACGCGTAAGGCTCATTCTTACGACAATTTAATCAACTTTGAAAAACTTTGCACTCAAACTTTTTGGACGAACTCGGAACTAAGGATCCAGGGAATCACCCATCATGGAAAACATCCTTAAACCATCGCGTCTTGACTTGGACCAAAACACCCCAGCAGCCGGTAAGGTGTGGAAACACTGGTATCGCACGTTTGACAATTTTCTCGAATATTGCAAGGCTGATGATGACTCAAAGTTGCGGATACTCATCAACTGTGTCACCCCGAATGTATTTCAGTATGTGGAGGAATGGGGCAGTTACGAGGAGGCAATTCGGACGCTTAAAAGACTATATACTAAGACACCGAATGAGGTCTATGCCAGACATCTACTAGCTACAGCCCAACAAGGGCCGGAGGAATCCATTGATAAATTCCTCCAAGAGCTTCGCAGACTTAGTATGGACTGTAACTTTCAGGCAGCCTCAGCTGAGCTGTACCGTGAAGAAATGATCCGTGATGCTTTCATCTGCGGGCTTGCCTCCCCATTTATACGCCAGCGTCTACTGGAAAGTAAGACACTTCTTCAGAGAGCTTATGACATGGCTTGCTCTCTAGATCTGGCGAAAAGAAATGCAGACCATTATACAGTGCCCAGACCTCAGTCTGCTGCCTTAACTACAGTCAGGCAATTTAAGAGGCCACAGGTGAACTCTATTAGGGAGGACTTTATCCCTGACGATCAATCTGATGACTTCACTGATGAAGAGGATGATGACCCCACTGTGGCAGCCTCTTGGCAATCTAAGAAATGCTTCTTTTGTGGTGATGAGTTTCACCCTCGGAAATTCTGCCCTGCTCGCAATGCGTTTTGCAGTCATTGCAACAAAAAGGGTCATTTTGCAAAGGTTTGCCTATCAAGAGCCTCTACGAGGGCTTATCAAGCTAAGTCCTACCGAACTGCCCCAGTAAGGGCCTATCAAGATGTTCCGGCTAAAATCTATCGTGCTTCCTCTCAGGTTTTCTCTCGAAGAAACACACCTAGAGTTTCAGCCACTCTTTGTGCAACGACACCAATTACAGCTGCTTGTCCTCAGAACCTATTCCATGCAGCTACAAAAGCATCAATTAATGGACATACTTTAGATGCCTTAATTGACTCAGGTAGCACTGATAGTTTCATTAGGGAACAGATTGTTGCAGAGTTAAAGCTACATGTTTTCCCATCGGACCAGGCAATTGCGATGGCTCAGTCATCACTTAATACCAGAATTTCTGGCTTTTGTATGGTTGAAATAACACTTAATGGTCACAGGTATCCCTCCACCCGGCTTTCGGTGCTCAAGGACTTATGTAGTGATCTTATCTTAGGGCTGGATTTTCAAAAGCAGCATAAGAAACTCACCATTGAGTTCGGCGGATCCAAACCTGAACTCACTATTTCTAATATACGACCTCGATTACCGTTCTGTGCATTGTCAGCAGCTTCACTGGATGAACCCTCACTGTTTACCAGTATCCCTCCTCGATGCAAACCGATTATAACAAAGTCACGACGTTTCAGTCAGGAAGACCAGTCTTTTATTGCGGCTGAGATTTCTCGGCTTTTAGCAGAGGATATCATCGAGTCTTGTTCGTCGCCATGGCGCGCCCAGGTTGTTATTGTTAAGAACCCTCTACAACCTCACAAGAAACAGCTGTGCATTGACTATTCACAGACCATCAATCAATATACGGACTTGGACGCATACCCATTGCCGCGCATCGATGATATGGTTAATAAATTGGCTGAGTACACGGTGTTCTCAACATATGATCTGAAAAGTGCCTATCATCAGGTACCCTTGAAGGTCTCAGACAAGCAGTATACGGCCTTTGAAGCCAATGGACGGCTGTATCAATTTTGTCGCCTCCCCTTTGGGGTCACTAATGGAGTGGCTGTCTTCCAGCGAGCAATGGATGACCTGGTCAAACAGGAAGACTTGAAGGATACGTTTCCTTATCTGGACAATATTACTGTCGCAGGTCGCAATCAGCGGGAACATGACGCCAATCTCCAACGATTTTGGGATGCACTCCAGCACCGTAATTTGACATTAAATGCGGCTAAATCCATTGAGTCACAACCAACCATCAACATCCTTGGCTATTGTGTGGGCAATGGCATCATTAAACCTGACCCTGAAAGGCTTCGCCCACTCCAAGAACTCCTTCCACCTAAGAATCCGGCCTCCTTGCGCCGGGCCCTCGGCCTGTTTGCATACTATGCTAAATGGATTCCTAACTTCTCGGACCGAATCCAATCTCTACTGAAGGCCAGCACATTCCCACTAGACACAGCGGCTGTTGCAGCCTTTAACCTCCTGAAAAAACAGTTGGAGAAAGCGGCTCTTCACTCCATCGATGAGAGTCTTCCTTTTGTTGTTGAGTGTGATGCCTCAGAGGTGGCGATCTCGGCCACTCTGAATCAGGAAGGTCGTCCAGTGGCATTTTTGTCCAGGACTTTTCAAGGGGCTGAGCTACATTATCCTCCAGTCGAGAAAGAAGCTACAGCCATCATAGAGGCAGTACGGAAGTGGAGTCATCTCCTAGCTCGCCAGCACTTTACCTTAATCACGGACCAGCGATCGGTCGCCTTCATGCTCGATAATCGAAAACGGACCAAAATTAAAAATAATAAAATCCAGCTTTGGCGGCTGGAATTGGCCTCTTTTGGTTACACCATCCACTATCGACCTGGCAAGGAGAATGTGGCTCCGGATACCCTCACACGAGCATTCTGCTCCGCCATGGCACCCTCTACGCTCGTAGACATCCATGATGGGTTGTGTCATCCGGGCGTTACTCGCATGCTACACTTCGTGCGGTCCCAAAATCTCCCATTCTCTACCGGGGATGTAAAGAAGATGTGCTCGGACTGCAGAGTCTGTGCGGAATTGAAACCTCAGTTTTTCCGCCCCTCGGGTGGTATACTCATACATGCGACCCAGCCAATGCAATGGCTTAGCATCGATTTTAAGGGGCCGTTGCCCTCTTCAACTCGCAACACTTATCTATTGACCATGGTCGATGAGTATTCCCGTTTTCCGTTTGCCTTTCCCTGCCCCAATATGCTGACGACTACGGTTATCAGCTGCCTTGAGCAGGTATTTGCTTTCTGTGGCATGGCATCCTATGTTCATTCGGATCGGGGCCCTTCTTTTATGTCAGGAGAACTCGAGGCCTATCTCTCGGAACGGGCTATTGCTGCCAGCAGAACGACGCCTTATCATCCGGTCGGGAATGGGCAAGTCGAGCGTTTTAACGCTATCATCTGGAATGCGGTACGTCTGGCTTTGAGATCTCGGGGCCTACCCAACCAGCAATGGGAAGCAGTACTTCCAGACGCATTACACTCCACACGGTCCCTCCTTTCGACCGCCACAAATACGACGCCTCATGAACGGTTCTTCCGATTTCAGCGTCGCTCATCCTATGGGATATCTCTCCCGTCGTGGCTGACTGCACCGGGACCAGTGCTACTCCGAAGATATGTCCGGGCGTCTAAGAATGACCCCCTGGTAGATGAGGTTGAGCTCACTGACGTCAACCCTACCTACGCCTATATTCGGTATCCTGACGGTCGGGAATCTACCGTGTCATTGCGGGATCTGGCTCCCTGCCCGCCGAAACATAGAGGGACACCAGGGGATGATATTGTACCAGGCACATCTCTGGGCTCGCCAGGTGCCTCTCATCACGATCTGGATCTGACGCCGGCTGGTACCTCACTCCAGCGTGCCGACCTGGGGCAGACTGACTATGAGCCCGTCAGGGCTCGCACGTGCAGCCACGATCCACCCCGTACCGTATGCTCGGAAACGGATCTGCCACAGCCCTGCCCGACACCCATTCGGGCACCAGTACACAGTCAGGATCGTCCTGACCCCTCACAGAGCGGGCTGGATCACTCGGACTCTGGTCCACGGCCCGCGGCGGGTAAACGGGCTAGGGGCCCTCTACCGCTACGAGAACCCAAATGGGTGCGGCTCTCCCTCATCCGGCGGCTACGAAATGGAGGGAGCATCCCGGCCTCCTAATCTTTTGGGGGGGGAGAATGTGGTAACACAATACAGCTTCCTGTGACTCGAACTTTATTGCATCACTTCCTGTGATTAGTCCAGGATAAATACTGGACTGATCAGTTGGATCCTGGAGAGGCATAGAGTAAGACCTCTTTTGTATGTAGCACCTTTTTAGTTGATTAAAGCTTACTTTAAGTTCACCACGCGTAAGGCTCATTCTTACGACACCACGTGCTAATCAGAATAGCATGAACAGGATAGCGAGATTAAATACGTGGCTTGAGCAGTGGTGCAGGAGGGAGGGATTCAAATACCTGAGGCAATGGAACCAGTTCTGGGGGAAGTGGGACCTGTACAAAAGGGACGGTCTGCACTTGGGGCAGGACTGGAACCGATGTCCTCAGGGTAATATTTGCTAAGGCAGTTCGGGAGGATTTAAACTAATATGGCAGGGGAATGGGAACCTATGTAGCGAAACAGGGGGAAGTAATATGCAGTCAGAAACAAATGTTAGAAGGGTGAGAAACAATAAGGGAAATCCGAGTAAACAAAGGCAAGAAACACAAAGGGCCATACTAAATCATAAGTCTAAAAGGACAAAGGGTGTTAATAAAACAAGCCTAAAGGCTCTGGGGTAAAAATTCAGTTGGTTGCGCCTCCCGTTAGCGCCTTAAGAGGGCGCTAATGGGGCGCAAAGCCGCTAACGCCCGGGCGCAGCGATGTTTGCGCCGCTCGGGAACTTAACTTGACATTGTGCGGCGGCGCTAAAACTTACCGCTGCGACCACCTGCGCGCGCAGATTGTGACGTCATTCCATGGTGCAACGCCCTTGTGGCGCCCCGGAGCGGAAATTGAGTGGCGCCCCCTGCCTTACCGCCTGGCGCATCCAACGACCAGAAGACTGGAACGCTATCAATCGCTGTGGGGCTGGGGGGGGGGCGCTATTTAAAGGGGGCCTCTTCCTGTCTTTTATTGTTGGTGGCATTTTTGAACTACGCATTCTGAGAGAGAGAGGGAGAGACTTCTGGAGAGATTCAACGTTGTGTGAAGGAGTTTTGGGTACTGAGCAGCACTTTGCAGGTTCATTTTGATTTGCCATTCCTTGTATCGATTTAGCAGAGACTGTGGGAGCTGCACTCTGAGCTCTTTGCCTGGTACTCTCCATTGTTCTTTCCAGCACATTTGATGTGCAAGTCTCTCCAGGCCGAGATTCAAGGCTGCAATGAACAGGATGTGGATGGAAAGCAAGATTAACCATCCCCTTTAAGAACTGGCCCGTGCCATTGTGTGTGTGTTCCATTGCTGACTGACATTACATGAGCTTCGCCAGCGCTCTGAGTTAGCGCTTCACTCCTTGGCCTTTGCGCTTTAAGACAGGTGTGCAGCGCCTGATTTAGCGCTCCACTCACCTCCCGGGGCGGTAAAAGTGACGTTTCCAGTCAGTGGCGATAATTAGCACCAGGCGCTAATATTTGCGTCCAGACGATATTTGCGCCCCAAATGGGGCGCGACCTAATTGTTACCCCTCTGTGTCTTAATGCAAGGAGTATCCGTAATAAGGTGGATGAATTGACTGTGCAAATTGATGTTAACGGATATGATGTGATTGGGATTACAGAGACGTGGCTCCAGAACAATCAAGGCTGGGAACTGAATATCCAGGGGTATTCAACATTCAGGAAGGATAGAATAAAAGGAAAAGGGGGTGGGGTAGCATTGCTGGTTAAAAAGGAGATTAATGCAATAGCTAGGAAGGACATTAGCTTGGAGGATGTGGAATCAATATGGGTTGAGCTGCAGAACACCAAAGGGCAGAAAACGTTAGTGGGGGTTGTGTACAGACCTCCAAACAGTAGTAGTGAGGTGGGGGAGGGTATGAAACAGGAAATCAGAGGTGCATGCAAAAAAGGCGCAGCAGTTATCATGGGTGACTTTAATATGCATATAGATTGGGCTACTCAAACTGGAAGCAATACGGTGGAGGAGGATTTCCTGGAGTGTTTAAGGGATGGTTTCCTAAACCAATATGTTGAGGAACCAACTAGAGGGGAGGCCATCCTGGACTGGGTGTTGTGTAATGAGGAGGGACTAATCAGCAATCTTGTGGTACGAGGCCCCCTGGGGAAGAGTGACCATAGTATGGTGGAGTTCTACATTAGGATGGAGAAGGAAATAGTTAAGTCAGAGACCATGGTCCAGAACTTAAATAAGGGCAACTTTGAGGGTATGAGGCGTGAATTGGCGAGGTTAGATTGGCAAGCGATATTTAAGGGGTTATCAGTGGAAGGGCAATGGCAGACATTTAGAGATCGCATGGATGAACTACAGCAATTGTACATCCCTGTCTGGCGTAAAAATAAAAAAGGGAAGGTGGCTCAACCATGGCTAACAAGGGAAATCAGGGATAGTATTAAAAGCAAGGAAGTGGCATACAAATTGCCCAGAAGTAGCAGCAAACCCGGGGACTGGGAAAACTTTAAAACTCAGCAGAGGAGGACGAAGGGTTTGATTAGGGCAGGGAAAATAAAATATGAAAGGAAGCTTGCGGAGAACATTAAAACGGACTGCAAAAGCTTCTATAAATATGTAAAAAGAAAGAGGTTAGTAAAAACAAACGTAGGTCCCCTGCAGTCAGAAACAGGGGAAGTCATAATGGGGAACAAAGAAATGGCAGATCAATTGAACAAGTACTTTGGTTCGGTGTTTACTGTGGAGGACACAAACAACCTTCCGGAAATAAAAGAGATCAAAGGATCTGCTAAGAGGGAGGAGCTGAGGGAAATCCTTATCAGTCGGGAAAAGGTGTTGGGGAAATTGATGGGACTGAAGGCTGATAAATCCCCAGGGCCTGATGGTCTGCATCCCAGAATACTTAAGGAGGTGGCCTTGGAAATAGTGGATGCATTGACGATCATTTTCCAACATTCCTTAGACTCTGGATCAGTTCTGAAGGAGTGGAGGGTGGCTAATGTAACCCCTCTTTTAAAAAAAGGAGGGAGGGAGAAAGCAGGGAATTATAGACCGGTCAGCCTGACATCGGTGGTGGGTAAAATGATGGAATCAATTATTAAAGATGTCATAACAGACCATTTGGAAAGTGGCGACATGATAGGTCCAAGTCAGCAAGGATTTGTGAAAGGGAAATCATGCTTGACAAATCTTCTGGAATTTTTTGAGGATGTTTCCAATAGGGTGGACGGGGGGGGGAACCAGTAGATGTGGTGTATTTGGACTTTCAGAAGGCCTTCGACAAGGTCCCACACAAGAGATTGGTGTGCAAAGTTAAAGCACATGGGATTGGGGGTAATGTGTTGACGTGGATTGAGAACTGGTTGGCACACAGGAAACAAAGAGTAGGAGTAAATGGGTACTTTTCAGAATGGCAGGCAGTGACCAGCGGGGTACCGCAGGGTTCGGTGCTGGGGCCCCAACTGTTTACATAATATATTAATGATTTGGACGAAGGGATTAAATGTAATATCTCCAAATTTGCGGATGACACTAAATTGGGAGGCAGTGTGAACAATGAGGAGGATGCTAGGAGGCTACAGAGTGACTTGGACAGGTTGGGTGAATGGGAAAATGTATGGCAGATGAAGTACAATGTGGATAAATGTGAGGTTATCCACTTTGGTGGTAAAAATAGGGAGGCAGACTATTACCTGAATGGTGGCAGATTAGGGAAAGGGGAGGTGCAACGAGACCTGGGTGTCATGGTACATCAGTCACTGAAGGTGGGAAGGCAAGTGCAGCAGGCAGTCAAGAAAGCAAATGGCATGATGGCCTTCATAGCAAGGGGATTTGAGTACAGGAGTAGGGAGGTGATGCTACAGTTGTACAGGGCCTTGGTGAGGCCACACCTGGAGTATTGTGTGCAGTTTTGGTCTCCTAACTTGAGGAAGGACATTCTTGCTATTGAGGGAGTGCAACGAAGGTTCACTAGATTGATTCCTGGGATGGCCAGACTGACATATCAAGAAAGACTGGATCAACTGAACTTGTATCCTCTGGAGTTCAGAAGAATGAGGGGCGATCTTATAGAGACGTTTAAAATCCTGACTGGTTTAGACAAATTAGATGCGGGCAGAATGTTTCCAATGTTAGGGAAAACTAAAACCAGGGGTCACAGTCTAAGGATAAAGGGGAAGCCATTTAAGACTGAGATGAGGAGGAACTTCTTCACCCAGAGAGTGGTGAATCTGTGGAATTCTCTACCACAGAAGGTTGTTGAGGCCAGTTCGCTAAATATATTCAAAAGGGAGTTAGATATAATACTCACAACTAGGGGGATCAAGGGGTATGGCGAGAAAGCAGGAATGGGGTACTGAGGTAGCATGTTCAGCCATGAACGCATTAAATGGCGGTGCAGGCTCGAAGGACCGAATGGTCTACTCCTGCACCTATTTTCTATGTTTCTATGTTTCTATGTTTCCGCAACCAGCGAGCTGCAGTAAGGCACTCACCACTTGGCACCTGCAGCCCGCTGACTGGCGGCATTCAAATTCGGTCTGAACCCAAAAATGTTTGGGCTTCAGGTGGGACGCCGGCTTCAGGTGGGTCGCGTGGCTGCTCCACCCCTTCTTGCCCATTTTGGGCGGAAGTTGAAAATCGCTCCCATCATTTTAGCAATTAATCTGTGCCATTTATGTATGCATAAACTTACATGTATACTTGAAGGAGAAAAAATTGCAGGGATATGGAAAAAGAGTGGGGCAGTTGGACTAACTAGATTGCTCTTTGAAAGAGCCTGAAGGGATAATTACAAGTCCTAGCCCTTTTCGGGCTACCCCAGATCAGGCGTATTCCCCAGACATTCACCTTCAACTAAAGTTAGCGGTAGCCGAATCCTAGAGACGCTTAATTGGGTCTAAAGGTTCAGACTATCTCTCCCTAAAGGAAAGGAACGGCCTGAAGATGTTACCGTCCTCCAGATAGCACTTTTAACAAGTTTAACTAGACTGTAACCTTCCGGAAATTATGAGGGTCCGGAAAACCCCCCAGAATTCTGCAACTCCTTACGGAAGAGTGTACAGAAATTGAGTTCACGAGATTGATACAGAAATACTCTTTGAGACAATTTTAAAAATATATATATTTATTAAAGAACCAACATTTAGTTAACAGCTGGTATGGCAATCGCAACTTTAACCGTTCAAAATGCAAATAGCTTACATTTCTTATCAGAGATCCTTATTCTCAAATCTTAACTTCGTTACATTTCCACATTTCTACTTATTTCTTAATCCAGAATATCCACCAAAATCAAATACCTTGATTACCCGAGACTCAGAGTTGAAAACTTACAGAGTGTGCCTGTGAAGTTGAGAAACGCTTGCCCTTCCAGCAACTTCTGACTCTCTATCTGAAAAGCTCTATTTTTATACCTTTTTTTAGTGGTATTTTCTTTGAAGTTTCTTGCTGATGTAAGCTAATTATCTCTAGTGATTCTCTACTGAATTATTTTCTATTCTTACTGTCATTTCAGCTGCCAACTCTTAAAATTCTGTCTCTACCTTTAGGTGTTTCAAAAACTATCATAAAATGGTTATTACAGATTTATCTTTTTGATGCCATTCTTACGAAGTCTTTCTATTTAATTCTTAATATCACTTAACTGCTTGTAAGCCAGATGTCGTGACTCCGTGGTGTTCCAAGTTCAATACAAACACAATGTAATTGCTTGGTGTCATCTATTGATATTATGGGCTGGTTTTGATACTGGGGCGGGTTGGGGTCGTGTCATCCGCATTTCGTGTTATCCACCCGCCTGCAATTGGATGTGGGAGATTGATGCAATTTTCACTTAATTAGGCAATTGATTTCCAGCATGTGGGAACCCATGAACCAATTAGTGGTTTCAGTCTGAAAGTCGCCTCTGATGATGTCATCATTGTTGTTGCATTGCAGGTCAGACACTGCCTGGTCTCAGACACTGCCTGGCCTTTGCTGTGAGAGGACCTGGATGCAAAATGAGCAGCATCTCAGAGAGAGAGAGAGAGAGAGAGGAGAGAGAGGAGAGAGAGAGAAGAGAGAGAAGAGAGAGAAGAGAGAGAAGAGAGAGAGAGAGAGAGAGAGAGAGAGAATTTTTTTTTCCATCCAGGTCCTCCAAAGGCCAGGCAGTCTCTGAAGACATTCAATGCAGCAGCATCAGAGGCAACTTTCAGACCTAATACTACTACCTTCATCACATCTCCGTTGTAATAGTGGACCTGCAGCTGATAGTCAGCTATCTACTTGTGCTCCCGCCAGGTTTCACTGGCGTGTTTCACATCAGGCATGCTTCACGTCAGAAAAGGGTTAAACTAGCTAAAATGTTTCAAAATGGCATTACAGAGCCAATTTAGGGCTTGTTAAGGGCTTTAATGGCCTCGCCCGCCTCTTGGAGGTGGGATGGAGTCGGGAACACCGCACACGATTTTATCAAAATTGCGTGGAGGCGGGATGGGGTCGGGACCCCCGAATCTGCAACTTTAACCCCCCACACGCCTCCAAACCTGACTCCACGGGTCATTGAAAATCCAGCCCATATATCTTCAAAGCCTCTCTGTAGGTATCTTTTACAATTTGTAAATTAAAAACACTCCTCTTAGGGTGTTTGCTTGTTTTCTTGCTATCTCAATTGGTTGCATATTTAATCGTGTTTCCTGTTTCTAAGTTTAACATAAAACTATTTTACGGCAGGTATTTCTTTTACTTGATGTCATTTTTTCAAAGGCACTTGTTTTTTTTAATGTTCTGTGCACCTGTTCGACGTGTTAGATTTTGACACTTTACTTGGGTCATTCCATTGTGTTTCTCCCAAACTCCAGACCTTCTGGAAGCGCCAATGGTTTGCTTCAATAGGAGCATTGTTTTTGTGTTTACAACCATCTCCCAGTTCAAAGCTTGTGGTGTTTTACAGCTTTTGTTAACACTTCACCTTATCTCAGAAGCCTGTATTGTGTTTGCAGCCTGTGTCGCCGAGGCTTTCCAGACTTTTAAACTAGTATGTCTTGTATTAATAATATCAGAAATCTGTTTATAGGATGGTGTATTTTTCTGAAATATGGCTATTCCATTACAAACCGACGCAGACTCGAAGGGCCAAATGGTCTCCTTCTGTGCTGTACTATTCTATGATTTTATGATAAACACTATTGAAAAGAGTTAATTTAGTTGCCTAAGTAGATCATTGGCTGTAAAACGTTTTGGGACGTCCTGAGGTCCTGAAAGGCGCTATATAATTGCAAGTTTTTCTTTCTATTTGGAATGGATAAAATCCCCCAGTGCTGTTCTACTAGTACTTCACACGTGCCCAGTGAGTGGTCCTTTGGATTTGTTTAATAATACAATTCAGTTTTGCTCAGTAAAGGCATTAAGATGATTACTCAGGAAATAACATGGTGCTAAACTGCAGTTCATAAAAAAAAACAACTCTGATGAAAGTGCTTTAAAATTTACAATTTTTATTAAATAAATCATAGAGCATAATTATTCTTCGAGAGGAAAAAGGGGAGCCATTTATAATTATTTCAAAAGGAAAGCTGTTTACTGACCTCTGTAATGAAACATCATTCCTTTAGATTATTCACTGTTTGCTAGGCATCTCTCTGCACAGTAACATGTACTAACCAAACAAGAACTAAGTGGCTAAAGCCGTCAGCCTCTATTCTCCCATTTTCTTTCAGGAACATGGATATCTGCCAAGTCCTATTCAAACAGTGTTTATCCATTTGTCCACTACAAGGGGTAAGATTGGCTCCTCTGCTTTAGTTTCTGATCCATGTAACTTCCAGCAGTGTGACTCCTGGATGTCTGATTATATTTGAATGGATCAGAATCTATCATGTGGCTTTTTTTTACAATCCACCAAAGCTGGGCATCTCTGACCACTGATGCAAATTTGTTTTGCTGCTATCATATTCTGAGAATGAACTTGAACTTCTGGTCTGAATATGACAATTTTCTTCTTTTCATGAGATAGTTCGATCGCTAATATGGTAACGAGCAGCAATGAGGCATCAAAAGTAGCATTAAAAATATTTGTGAAAATATCTTCGTATCTTTCGGAATCTCACCCCTTCTCTTCCCCAAATCAGTTGGTTCTAAGTCTACCTGAGAACCGGCGACTACTATTCATGACCTTCATAGTTGCAGCATTGTACAGTACTGAATGGTACCACAAAGCTAGTAGAGCAGCATTCTGCCTACTATTCACACATCAATCAATTATAATGAAAGTTACAGATCAACTGCTTTAGACCCACACTTCGATGCTGACAAAACATTCTTTATTTTAATTGTCACCTTTTATACTTTTATTGACTGCTGTTTCACAGCACATGCCTCTTGCCCTTCTGAGAATTGTAGTGCATCACATCATTGATCTCCCAGGCTGTTGTATAACTGTGCTGACAGGAGAAGCTATACCATCGAAAGAAAACTTTACAGACAACAAATAGTTCACATTAACATAATCTAAGGCTTTTAATTAAACCTACATTCCAGTTATTTCCTATGAACAGTACATTTAGTACATTATAAGATTTTAAATCAGCTCTGACATTAATAGAAGGTGCCACCCATGTTTTTTTTAGCTTGAGTGCCATCTTTTTATGCGACTATGGGTGTGAGCAGTAAAATCAAAATTGTACGGCGGGGTAAGGCAGTGGTGTGGTGTATTTCGATTTCAGTAAGGCCTTTGCTACAGGTCCTCTGGAAAGGCTGATACTGAAAATTAAGAAAGCGGAACCCAGTGGAAATATTTTACATTGGATACAGAATTGCTTGACCGATAGAACCCAGAGGGTGATGGTACAGGGATTGTCATCAGCCTGGGAGAATGGTACCCAACAGGGGTCTGCTTCGGGTCCTCTTTTGTTTAATGGCTTCACAAATGATCTGGAGCTAGGGGGGGCGATTTTCTCAGCCCCAAGGAGGCGGGTTTGGAGGCGGGAAAAGCGGGAAAATCAGAAAAAATGCGTGCGGGTTCGGAACCCGCAGCCAGCCTGCCTCCGCGCGATTTTGCCGGTGCTGGTTTTGCAAGGTGGGAAACGGTCCCGCCTCCAGCAGGCCAGAGAGGTTGTTAAGAGCCTTAAATGGTCGTTAAGGGCCTCTCTAATCCTATTTTGAAAGGCCCTCGTTATTTTTTGACATTTTCAGTGTGTTGCACGACCCTCCTAAACCACGCCAGCTAATCCTGGCGGGTTGACAAGTGGGTGGCCTCCTCACAGCTGCAGCTCCACCATTAAAATGGAGCTTTCATCAGGGAGCAGTTGCAGGTGGCAGAACTTTGCTTTAAAAGGTCTTTCAGCACTTTTAGCAGGCCTTCCGAAGTCGGAGGTGCTGCAGCTTGTATCTATCAACTGTGGGACCTCCTTGGAAGACCCTCTCCCTGCTTGGACTGAGCTCTTCCCCAACGGAGCCATCTGCAAGCAGCATGGGAACCATTCATTTCCTTTCACCATGGACCTCAGATGAGGATGAGGAGCATCAATGGCAGCAGCAGAACCAGGCAACTCAGCAGCAACAGCAGCAGGAGCCCCAGCCTGCTGCTCACCCACCTGATGCTGCACAGGGCAGAAAGCGCCAGCGCATCGAGGCACCTCGCCGCAGGAGATACCCCCGACAGAGGGTTTACAGACAGAGGATGAGCTACCTCAACATGAGTGAGTAGCAGTGCCAAAGGAGGCTGAGACTTTCGCGAGAGCTTGTCCGAGAAATCTGCGGACTGCTGCAGCAAGACCTGGTGCCCAGAGGAACGGGCGGACACCCCTTACCAGTGGCTGTCAAAGTCACCACCGCACTCAACTTTTTTGCCTCAGGCTCCTACCAGGGATCATCAGCGGCATCTCCCAGTCAGCCGCCCATAGTTGCATCACGCAGGTTACCGATGCCTTTTTCGCAAAGGTGCACAATTACATCCAGTTCTCAAGGGATCAAGCAAGTATAACCGCACGTTCGGTTGGCTTTGCAAATATGGCAGGCTTGCCAATGGTGCAGGGCGTCATAGACTGCACATATGTGGCCCTTAGGGCACCCCATCACAACCCAGCTATCTTTGTCAACTGCAAGGGCTTCCACTCCCTCAAGCTACAGCTGGTGTGTAACCACAAGAAGGAGTTTTTGCATGTTTGCGCCAAGTTCTGTGGTAGTTCCCATGACTCTTTCATCCTGCGGCACTCTGGTGTTCCTCCGCTTTTCAATCCACCAAACCAACATAACGGATGGCTCCTTGGTGACAAAGGCTACCCCCTGTAGAAGTGGCTAATGACGCCGATCAGGAGGCCAGCTAACGAGGCTGAAAAGCACTACAATGCCAGCCACACTTTCACCAGGTCCATCATCGAGCAAACCATTGGGTTGTTGAAGATGCGCTTCTGATGCCTTGACCGATCAGGTGGAGCCCTGCAGCATACACCATACAGGGTCTCCAGAATGGTCATGGTCTGCTGTGCACTGCACAACATGGCACAGCGTCGTGGCTTGCAGCTTCCTGATGAGCAAATGGCTCAGTTCCAGGCCTCCTCAGATGAGGAGGAGGAGGAGGAGGAGGAGGAGGAGGACCGAGTGCCGGTCTATCGACCAGCAGCAGCAGCAGCACGCGAGCACATGGCTGCCCGAGATGCAAGGGATGCACTTATCCTGGCCAGATTTGCATAGGTTGCCCATGTTGGTACATGTCCTTGGCTCCATCTTAAGACATCATGGACAATGGACATGACTCTCTGGCCTGCTTTCACTCTGGCCTCCAACCTCACAACGCAAGTGTCGCGGAGCCCACAATGTGGAGCTGCCTAAGGCGAAAGAACAGATGCCATCACCCCAACATTTTGCCATCAAATCATTTTAATGCTTTCCAACATGGACGGCATTTCATCAATACACATAAACATTCACCCAATCTGCACACAGATCTGGAGGTTATATCCCTTGCCAGCTGCACCCACACAGCCTTGGTTTCTTTGGGAGGCCTCTTCCTCCCAGATGAGGGGAAGAGCACCTCCCTGCTAGCTCTCACCCCCTCAACCAACATTTGCAGTGCTTCATCTGAGAACCTCGGGGAGACCCTTGCCTTGGAATTGGACACAGTGGTTTCTCAAATGATATTGCAGGTGGTGCAGCATCGACAGAGATCCAGTGGAATGATCCAAGGCAGCAAGCAGCCCTTAAAAGAGGCTGGAAAAGTGATGTCAGCAGAGGCGAGTTTCAGTCCCAAACACTAATTGACCCTGGGGAACCCACACCTCTGAAATCAACAGGCCAATTGGGGGAAAATCGCAATTTTTTCAAACCTATCAGGGGAGGCGGGTTTGGAACCCACCCAAACCAAAACCTGCCTCCAACCCACCTCCAGTGGGAAAATCACCCCCTAGGAGTCACAAGTACAGTGGCTAAATTTGCAGATGATACAAAGCTACTGAAGGTGGTAGACTGTAAAGCTGAATAGGATATGCAACAGAAGGATTTGAATATACTTGGGAATTGGGACAGGTAGCAGAAGAAATTCAATATAGGGAAATGCAAAGTGGGGACAAGTGGGGACAAAAAAATCCAGGAAGGGACTATTACTTAAATGGAAAGAAAATAATGTGTATGGAAAATGAAAAAGATCTGGGGGTCCTGATTGACAATAAATTGAAGCTATCGCAACAATGCTTGGTGGCAGTGAGTAAAGCAAATCAGATTGAGGTATCAACATCGAGTTCAACAATTTCAGACCATAACCTCTGCCCCTATCTTTTTTTCCATTCATTTTTTTTCTCTCTCTCTCGCTGTCGATCTTTCTGCCATTGCCATTTACACTTCATCTAGAGCCATCTTTTGTTTCTTAACTTATCCCATTACCATCTCCTTTTGCCTTGCACCATCATCCCTTTTGTCTCTTAATCTCTCCTGCCTTCCATCCTATCACAGACCTTCCCTTTTATTCTTTCCTCCTCTCCCCCCTTTCCCTGCCCCTACACTAGCTTAAAAACCTGTTCCATCTCCAGCTTTTTCCAGTTCTGACGAAGGGTCATCGACCTGAAATGTTAACTCTGTTTCTCTCTCCACAGATGTTGCCTGACCTGCTGAGTATTTCCAGCATTTTCTGTCTTTATTTAAGCAAATCAGATGTATTAAAAGTTTAATATTGAGCTGAAATAGTGAGGTTGTGAAGGAATAAGCCATATTCAGAAAAATACACCATTCTATGAAATAATTCTGGCCTTATTAAAATATGACAAACTGGGTTTGGAAATCTGGAAGCCTCAACAATCTAAAGCTGTAAACAGCATACAGGCTATTGGGATAAGATAAGTTGTTGACACTGAATCAATAACCTTATTGAAACAGGAGGTTGGAAGCTCCTGAAGTCTGAAGCTTTGGAAAGAATATAATGGTACACCCTATTAAGGTGTCCTAAATTACACTTCAGAAAGAAACACAGACAATTAAGAAACATATGCCTTCGTAAAAATGACATCAAATGAAACACAGGAGACACGATTCTGTGTTGCAACCAGCTGAGGTAACTAAGAATTGCATAGATCACCCTGGTTGAGGTGTTTTCATTTACACGTCGTAAAAAGACACAAACAGAAGACCTTGGTAAGAATGACATCAAATAGATGCACTTGTTGTTACACCGTTTTTTATGATAAGCTTCAAACACCTAAAGGAGAGACACGAGTCTGCATTGCTATCAGCTGAACTGACTGTAAGAATAGCAGGGGTCAGCAGAAAAATGACTAGAGATAATTAGCTTACATCAGCAGAAAACTTCAAAGAAAATACCACTGAAAAAGGATATAAATATTGAACTTTCAAATGGGATGATAGTCTCACTGTAAAGGGGCAAAGCGATTCTCAGGCTTCAGAGGCAAGCTCTGTAAGTCTACAACTCTTTGTACCTCGGGGATCAAGGTATTGTACTGTATTTGATTTTGGTGGATATCCTGGAATAAGACTAAGAACTGTAAAAATGTAGCAAAGTTAAGATTTGAGAATAAGGATCTCTGATAAGATTGTAAAAGCTTACTCTTTTTGGAACTGTTAATGTTGCGATTGAAACACCTACTGTAATTACATGTCGGTTCTTTAATAAATCTATATATTTTTAGAATTATCTCACATAATACTTCTGTATCAAACTCGCGAACTCAATCTCTGTACGCTCTTTGGTGAGGAGTTGCAGAATTCTGGGGGAGTTATCCGGACCCTCATAATATCCAGAACGTTACAGTCTAGCTAAACTTATTAAAAGTGCTATCTGGAGGACGGTAACATCTTCAGGTTGTTCCTTTCCTTTAGGGAGAGATAGTCTGGACCTTTAGACCCAATTAAGCATCTTTAGGATTCAACTACCTCAAACTTTAGTTGAAAGTGAACGTCTGGGGAATATGCCTGATCCGGGGTAGCCCTAAAGGGGCTAGGACTAGTGATTATCCCTTCAAGGTAATCCTGCCACTTTAGAAATCATTGGTGAGACCGCACTTAGAATACTGTGTACAGTTCTGGTCGCCACAGTACTAAAGGATATTACAGCTATTGAACGGATACAAAAAGAGCAACAGAATGATTGAAGGGTTGAAGGGATTGGATTATAAGAAGCAATTATGTAAATTGGGCATGTTCTCACTGGAGCAGAGAAGGCTGAGAGGTGATATGATTGCTGCTTTTAGGATTCTAATGGTACGAGATAATGCAGACCATGACGAGCTATTTCACCATGTCCAGAACATTAGAACCAGAGAAGGCAAGGCCTATGCTTGAAGGAGGGTAAATTCTAAACTAAGCTGCAAAAACATCATTTCAGTGAGCGAGTGATCAATCCATAGGGAGACAGTGAATATTGATTCATTCAAATTCAAATTAGATTGATTTCATTCAGAATAATGGGCCAGAAATTCGGGTCTCCACTGGTGAGTACGCGCTGGGTACTCACCCGTAGACCCAACGAAAGTGTCGGTTTCGCACATGCACTGGAAACCGGAACTTCCGTTCCCCTGAAGGAAGCGGTTCAGAGGTCGAACGCGTGCGCCGGAGAGGCAGCGCGCACACAGCAAACTTTGTTTTTTTTTTCAGGTTTCTCTGTGAGGGTAAGTACGGAGAAGCTGCGCGGGGAAAAAGGAGGCGCAAGGCCTGCTTTTAACAAGGTAAGTGGTGAATTAAGTACAATTTAAACATTTTTTCAACAGGTTTATCTTTTTTACATACTTTAAAGAAAGGTAAGTTTATTTTTAGCACCGTTAAAAAGTGTAATTAATTTTTTCAAAAATTTTAATTTTTGTTTAAAGTAGTTAATTTATGTAATTTATAGTTACAGTATTTTAAAAATGTGATTTTTTTTTTTATTTATTTGAAGTTTTAGTGAGGTTTTGGGGCCAATCTCTATTCATAGATTTGACAGGTCTTCCTGTCAAAATCTATGAATGAAGATTCCCTGCTCCGATTGGCTCTCCATGGCCCACGTGATCCCAGGGGACGCTTCGAACTAACTGCGCCCCTGGGATACGCGAGCACTGCGCGCCGGCAGCTGCAGGAGGCCCAGGAGCCGAATTCCTCGCGGGCCCGAAGCACAACAGCAGGCGCAGTATGTAAGTACGCGCGCGATTCTTGCACCCGCGGGAAGCCGGAGAGCCGAATTTCTGGCCCATCATATTTTGGGATACAATATATGAGTCATTTAAAACATGCCATATGGTAACTGAAGTATGCTTGGGAGGAACAGGTGACTTTGGTCCTGTGGGCTTAGAGATGTTTCAGGCACTAAATGGTCTCCTAAGCCTCCAATACGGCAGTCAGGAAGTGCACGCGCATTATGAGCCAAACCTGCGGCATGCAACATATTGATAAAGACCAAAAATTCGACTTGCAGTGCCCATGGCCTTTGAAAATGCAAATAAGGGGCACTGCAAGATTGGTTTGCCCTGAGGCAGCCAGCAGCAGCACTGACACACTCGGGAAACCAGGCCCCAAGCAACAAGGTATGATTTTTAAATACTTAATGAATATGAATTAAAAGAACATGGGTCGCTGCCCCTCGCCACCAGCCACCTCCCCCCGCCCCCCACACATCGCTCCCCCCGCCCACCACTGCTCTCCCTACTGATCCCCCGGCCACCAATTGCCCACTTCGACCACCGCTCCCTCCCCACAGTCACTAATCACTCCCCCGCCCACTGCTTCCCCCAAAGATCGCACCACCCCCACCACCCCTGGCTGCCAATCACCCCCACCTGCCACCGCTCCCTCTCCCACAGTCACTAATCACTCCCTCACCCACTGCTCTCCCCCAAGATCGCGTCTCCCCTGGCTGCCAATCACCCCCGCCTGCCACCGCTCCCTCTCCCACAGTCACTAATCACTCCCTCGCCCACTGCTCTCCCCCCGAAGATCGCACCACCCCCACCACCCCTGGCTGCCAATCACCCCCCCCCCGCCACCGCTCCCTCCCCCACGGTCACTAATCACTCCCCCGCCACCGCTCCCTCCCCCACGGTCACTAATCACTCCCCCGCCCACTGCTCTCCCCCACGGATTGCGCCTAAGGCTAAATATCGGGCCCCACCATTAACATGCAGGGATTGTACCCTGTGCACCCACCCCCCTCCCTCCAGCCTGCCCAAAAATGGTGCCCCTATAATTTCTAGGCCATGGTTCCCAAGCTCTTCTCCACTGGAGTTTTCCTCGCCTCATGTCTTGGTCTGTTACAGACTAATTGATAGCGATTGATTGATATTAGTCAACAACTCCATTATCATTGTATCATTCAGCTACCAGAGTGGTAGAAGGCAAACTATACGGACCTTGGCCGTATTTCGTCCAGCAATTTCTATGTTGCTATGAACACAATCATTCCAAATAGCAGTCTCGCTTCTAAACCTGTGGCACTTGAAAGAAAAACTTGCATTTATATAGCGCCTGTCATGGCCTCAGGATGCTCCAAAGCACTATACAACCAATGAAGTACTTTTGAAGTGTAGTCACTGTTGTAATGTAGGAAACGCGGCAGCCAATTTGCGCACAGCAAGCTCCCACAAACAGCAATGACCTGCTAAATCTATATTCTCAGGGGAGCTACTGGAATATTTCTGAAGTTTATATTAAAAATACTATATCCTGGTTAATTTTACAACACTTTTTTTCATTTTGTAAGTGATGAATTTTGAATATGGGTGAAAACATTTCTATCAATTTATCTGAGGTTGGCCACTCCAGCACCTTAGATCAGATATTCAGGATCATATGGGCAGAAGACACGTTTACTGACAGAGTTCATCATATTTACAGAGAGGGTTCAGCACTTGTTACTGCGAGAGTTCTTCATTTTTATAGTTCATCTCCTCCACCACCAGCGTACTGTGGCTGCAGTATGTACTATCGGCAGGATGCACTGCAGCAACTCACCAAACTTACTTCAACAGCAACTCCCAGCCCCATGAACTGTACAACCAAGAAGGACAAAAGCAGCAAGATCGTAGGAACATAAGAAATAGGAGCAGGAGTAGGCCACACTGCCCCTCAAGCCTGCTCCGCCATTCAATAAGAACATAAGAAGAAGCTGAACTTCTACATCAACTCCACTTTCCTGCACTATCCCCATATCCCTTGATTCCCTTAATGCCCAAAAATCCATTGATCTCTGTCTTGAATATACTCATCAATTGAGCCTCCACAGCCCTCCAGGGTAGAGAATTCCAAAGATTCACAACCATCTGAGTTGAGAAATTTCTCCTCAACTCAGACCTAAATGGCTGACCCCTTATCCTGAGACGATGTCCCTTAGTTCTAGACTCTCCAGCCAGGGGAAACAACTTCTCAGCATCTACCCGGTCAAGCCCTCTAAGAATTTAATACATTTCAATGAGATCACCACTCATTCTTTTAAACTCCAGTGAATATAATCCCCTCCAAGCTGCCCACCATGCCTTCATCGTGTATGTTTCAGAATTCTGGACTTGCCTACCTAACACAATGGCAGCAGCACCATCAGCTGCAAGATTTCAGCGGTTCAAGGAGGAGGTCCACCACCACCTTCTCAGGGCAACTAGGGATGGGCAATAAATGTGGTCAACATCCTGAGAACAAATGAATGAAAAACAGCAGTGCAGAAAGAAGGACAGGCGTGCCAAGCACGGAATCCTGATCCCTGCCAAGGAATGCCACAGGGACTGGACAATTTCCTAGCGGGGCAAAGTAACCATGCCCTTGACACCTTGCCCTACGATTTGTGTTCAGTTCTTCAAATGCTGTCTATTGCCATTGTATGCTCGCTCCTATGTTGTAACCAAAGAAATCACAGGTGAAGCAATTATTTCCTCTATCATGCAGCGTGTGAATGTTTGTTGTTTTGAGTTGGCTCAGCGCTGCTGCTTTGTGCTTTGTGACAGATGTGTGACACCTAACCTACCACTCCCTCTAATTGGTTCCTTGTGCAAGCAGTAAGTGCAGGCTGACTGCAGCCTTCCACAGATGGCAGCTGTAGATGTCGTGGGCTGTGCATTCCCAGTGCCTGGCATGTGAGTCGGCCATGTATGGAACGGTGGCAGCTAACTCAAACTGGTGCAACAGGCCTTCTTGAGGAGGGGTGGGTAAGGTGGCCATTAGACCCATAAATTAGGTCCCTCCTATTCCTGATTCCTTGCAGCAGAACTTGAATTGAAAAAAACAGGCATTCCTCATTGTGCAACACTCGATTCTGCAGCAGTTTTACTCACTAAACGCCTGCCCTTGTCTTTCCCAATGTTGTTCCAGGTGCTCAGCTGCCTCCTAATTACTGTTGATCGCCAACGCCAACTTCTGCAGAAAAACCCAGGAAGCAGACCTTCTTGTCTTTTTTCCGACCCTTTTTGTTAAGATTCATACTGAACTGCTGGCTCGGCTCACAGCTGTCACATGGCATTCTCCACAGCAAGAGAAGCACTTCTCTGTACAATGGCTTCCATTTTTGCTCATTTCTTTTTTACTCATGATGTTTTAAAAAACAATTTTTACAAGGAGGAGAGCATTGGTGATGGTTAATTGTGTGGTGGCGGTAATTTCACAGCACATGTAAATCCCACAGCTAGTTCCACGGCTGTGGAAAAGCTTTGGGTGCAGTTCACATTTTAGATCGCAAACTGAAAATAGCAAAAATCATATGTAAACCAGTATGCTTTGCTAGTCCAAAAAAACATTTAGTAACCCACAGTTCAGATAACCCCTGAATGATACACCAACAGCAACTTCGAGGTGATTCCACAGTAATCACAGAATCACAGAATCCCCACAGTGCAGATAGAGGCCATTTCGGCCCATCGAGCCTGCACCGACACATAGCCCACCCTATCCCCGTAACCCCACGTATTTAATCCCCCTAACACTAAGGGTCAATTTATCATAGCCAAATCAACCTAACCCGCACATCTTTAGACTGTGGGAGGAAACCGGAGCACCCGGAGGAAACCCACGCAGACACGGGGAGAATGTGCAAACTCCACACAGACAGTCACCCGAGGCCGGATTCGAACCCGGGTCCCTGGCGCTGTGAGGCAACAGGAGGAGATAGAATTTTCTAATGTTAATGGATGGAAAATCATAGGCAGTCCACCCATGATTTTTCAATAGCTCATATATGACTGGTAGTGTAGGGTCTCAGAAAATTCCACCCATAGTGTCAGAGAAGAGGCAGTAGCCTACATTTTCCAACATGAATACAGTTTACACCCAAAATGAAGTTCAGACTGACTCAAATAGAAGTGAGATTTGCTGAGGTGAGCTCATTATCATAATTATGCACAGGTCCAGCTGCAGATTTGGGCGCACTCCAGGAATGGCAGCCGAAAACTGCATGTAAGTTAAAGAGATGGGACAATCGAAAGGAATGTCACAATAGGGCGACACAAATACAGAAAGCCTCTGGAAAGGCTCACAAGCCATCTCAATCCATTAACAGCCATTACCAATGCTTAAGGGGCAGGGACTTAGATTACACAGACAAAAATGAAGGGAAAGGAAACCAAAGGTGTAGGTATGATGCTGCAGGCAAGTGATGGTGCGGCCTAGCACTTGATCTGCTGTTGGTTGGATGCTGGGCCAAAAGAAACTCAGAACAATTGACACAAAGGCTCATGACAAGCTGAATGCCAGGAGTAGAACAAAAACACAATAAAAATTAAAATGGTTAAAAAATAACTGAAATACATGTACCTAAATAGTGCTGTCTTCCCTAATTGAACTAGTAATCCTGGGCATCCGGTTCACGTGGGTGTAACTGAGTTTTGAAGACCTACCTGCACAAATGAGGGATGATGGACTTCTGTTATGTGGAAAGACTAGAGAAGCTGTGATTGTCTTACTTAGAGAAGAGAAAGCTAAGGGGAGATTTAACAGAGGTGTTCAAAATTATGAGGGTATTTGATGAGGGGTTTTGACAGAGCAAGTAAGGAGAAACTGTTTCCACAGGCAGGAGGGTTGGTGAGCAGAGGACACAGATGTGAGATAATTGTCAAAAGAATCAGGGGGGAGATGAGAATTTTTTTAACACAGTCAATGGTACAGTCAGTGGTTCTTTATTTATTTATTTATTTATTCATTCACGGGTTGTGGACATTGCTGGCAAGGCCAGCATTTATTGCCCATCCCTAATTGCCCTTGAGAAGCTGGTGGTGAGCCGCCTTCTTGAAGCGCTGCAGTCCGTGTGGTGAAGGTACTCCCACAGTGCTGTTAGGGAGGGTGTTCCAGGATTTGACCCAGCCACGATGAACGAATGATGATGTATTTCCAAGTCAGGATGGTGTGTGACATGGATGGAAACTTGGAGGTGGTGGTGTTCCCATGCACCTGCTACCTTTGACCTTCTAGGTGGTAGAGGTCGTGGGTTTGGGAGATGCTGTTGAAGAAGCCTTGCAGAGTTGCTGAAGTGCATCTTGTAGATGGTACATACTGCAAACATGGTGCACCGGTGGTGGACGAAGTGAATGTTTAAGGTCGTGGATGGGGTGCCGATCAAGCAGGTTGCATTGTCATGGATGGTGTGAGCTTCTTGAGTGTTGTTGGAGCTGCACTGATCCAGGCAAGTGGAGAGTATTTCATCACACTCCTTACTTGTGCCTTGTAGACGGTGGAAAGGCTTTGGGGAGTCAGGAGGTGAGACACTCGCCGCAGAATACCCAGCCTCTGACCTGCTCTTGTAGCCACAGTATGTTGATGGTGGGGTATTCAACGATGGTAATGCCATTGAATGTCAAGGCAAGGCAGTGAGGGGCGAAATTAATTATCGCCCAGGAATGGGCGCTAACTTCGGAAAAGTTTGAGATTTAGCGCCAGGTGTTAATGTATCTCGCTCAACGCAAAATTCGATGTCATCGCTCAAAGAAAGGACTGGCGCACTAAATCAAGCGCTAATGGCCTAGCTCAGTGGCGTTAGACTCAAAGCGCTAGGCAATATCAGGTGCAGTCTAATTGCTGGTCATCATTGCCACAGGCTCTTTCCAGTGCTTAAAGGGGAGGTTCAATCATGCTGCAGAACCTCATTCTCAGCATTGCTGGTTCTGCAGCTGTCTCAGCAAGCAGCAGAAGGCCCAGGAGAAGGAACCAGACCACTGAAGGAGGTGTCATTATGGCAGATCAACGGCCCAGGGAGAGAGCTCACAGATTCTGCAACCAGGCATTGGAGGCGTTGGTCTTCGCTGTGGAGAGACGGAGGGCGGTGGCAGGAGGCCCTCGCCGTAAGTCTTCCGCACCATGTGGAGAGAGGTAGCCCAGCAGGTCTCGGGCAGCACTGTGGTCCTCAGGACCCAACACAGTGCAGGAAGAAATTTAACAAACTCACTCAGGTGGTCAGGGTGAGTCAATGCTTCAACAAATGCTACATACCACGATCTGAACCACAGTCTGCACACACTGGCCAAAGCACCACACCCCCAGCACTCACCCACCAACAATCTCCACCTACCAGCACTCAGACCCACATGTCACACCTTGCATACAATAACAGCTATTCAACTATGGCAGGCACATCTCCCAAACACATTGCTCCAAACTCACTCACACGCTTTCCACTCTCTTGCAGGCCAAGGTCGCTCACAACAGGAGGGAGCAGGAGTGCACAGGCGGGGGACAACCTGACACCCAACCACTGTCTGAGCTGGAGGAAAGAGTGCTGCAAATCATTGGGCGCCAGGTGGTGGGCGCCGTGGCCATCGGCAACGTTGACCCCCTTGGGGACAACAATGGTATGTTCATCTCCTTCTTCTCACATCCCACTTCCCCCTCACCCCACAAGCCTTTCCCACTTTCCAGCTAATCATGGTGTATGCTTGCATTACTCCCTTCCTGCCCCCTCCCCTCACCTTAACCAGACTCTTGTGCCTTTATGCTTTCAGATAATGAGCAAGCAGCTGAGCAGCCTGTCCCTGAGGGCACCGTAGAGAGCGAGGCGGAAGAAGAGGAGGCCAAAGAAGACACCGCGTCACTGCATGTCTCACCCGCAGACACCAGCTCAGACACTGGCACTACGCGTTCTTTAGAGGCTAGTATAGTAGCGGGATCTGCACAAGGTGATGCACCGGGGACAAGTGGGCTGCAGCAAGGCCAGGGGGAAAGGGTAGCTCGGGAGTCAGCTCCCCTGAGGGCGAGTACGCGCTGAGTTCTGCTGCACAGGACTCAGATGAGGACCTCGATGGGGAGGCCTTTAGAAGAAGGGTGATGGCCATGCACTCCAAGATGATAGGTGCAATGGCAAGGGTGCCTGAGAGCCTCTCGGCAATGGTAAGGAGCGTGGAGGAGTCCACCTCCAACATTGCACAAGGCTCTGCGCACATCATGGAGCCCATCATTTCCAGTCTGAAAAGGATGGTGGACTCCTAGAGAGACCGTGGCGACCCAGACCTGATGCTGCATGTGATGGGCGATGTCGCATCTTCCATTGCAGCACAGGCGGAAGCCATGCAACGTCTTAGTGCTGTAATGCAGTCTTGGTGCCATTGATTCTCAGACTGTTCTCATGCAATCTCAGATTGATGCCACGCAAGCTCTGACTGCTGCCATCGTGGTTGGGACGACCACCGTCCGCCGGGGCTTTCATGGTGTCGCAGCAGGCCAGCAATCTGTGCTCCAGCAGATTGGTAGTGATGCTGAGATGCTGCCCCATGGATGTGGCAGTGGGTCAGTGGAGCAGGAAGCTGCTGTCCTCTCTCAGGATGACAGCATTCCTGCTCCCACCACTGGCACTCCGCCATTGCCCTTGTCGCTGCCTGTTATCCAGCCAGCCCAGACTGCTGCCGCCCATGCTGAGGTGGTGCAGTCTACAGCCAGGCCTGCCAGGCCCAGAGCTGGTCGAGGGCATCCTGCAAGGCCATCTGAAGTCTCCCGCACGGACTCTCAGCAGCCTTCCACCAGCTGTGCTGCAGCTACTGGGCCGACACTTTGTAGGAGCAGTAGAGCAGGAAAAGGCACAGTAACGAGAGGGCCACTAAGGGATTGCGCAAGGGTGAATAGTTAATATTGTTGTTGTAAATATGTGTTCACTGATTATTGATGAATTTATTGATTGGCTTTGGATGATTTTGTGATGTCTCTCATTTCAGCTTTGCGTTGTGATATGGCCTGCGACAGGGATGGAATGATGGGGATGTGGTGAGCAATGGGGATCTGGGGTTTAATTTATTGGAACCGCAGTCTGATGAGGCGGTCACGGACCGCCCTTCCAGAAGGCCGATTGAGTGGCTGCCTCCTCCCTCACTCCTGTTCCTCCTCCTCCTCCTCCTCGTCTTCTCTTCCTGCTCATCCTCGTCCTCCTCTTCCTCTCCCTCTTTCTCCTCATGAGGTGGTCCTGCAGCCCCTGGTGGCAAGGGCTGGGCCCTCATGATGGCCAAGTTGTGGAGCATACAGCAAACCACGACGAAATGGGCCACCCGCTCCATCGAGCACTGGAGGGCTCCTCCCGAGCGGTCAAGGCAGCGGAACCGTTGCTTGAGCACCCCGATGGTCAGCTCGATGATGTTCCTGGTGGCAGCATGGCTCTCATTATATGAGTGCTGGGCACGAGTGCTGGGGTTGCGGAGGGGAGTCATGAGCCAGGTGGAAAGCGGATAGCTTTTTTCTCCGATCAACAAACAGGCCTTCGAGTGGGCATAACTAGGCCTAATACGGGATGCAGCAAGGAGCTGTAGGATAAACAAGCTGTCTACAAAGAGGGCAACAAGACCTTTAGAACAGAGATAAGGAGGAAAATGACCTCATGAGGCTGGGAGGGGGCTGTCATAGGTAGCCTCTCCCTTGTAATTGGGCAATAGGATGGGGTACAAATGATTGACACTAGGTATCCATCAGCCCACCGAAATAACTATAAATCTGGACCACCAAGAGAGGAAATCAGGCAGTTAGGGGCGAAGGCTTCCCCGAGGTGGCTACGACTTAACACCTTGGTCAAGTTTAGCCTCTGAGGTGGCTGACGGCCTAACACCTCCAACAGCTCGAGGGATGACCCAATGGAAGTGACTGCTGTTACTGACTGCAGGAATCCACCCAATCCAAGACCACCGTACTGCCTCACCGTCCGTTCGGGAGTCGTAGATCGCTCTCTACTGTCACGGGATGTATGTCTATTATACTTAGCTTAAACCACATATAATATCTGATTATGCTTTAAACTGTAGCTCTTTAATAAAAAAGCCTTACCACTCCTAAGACCCTTTGGGTAATCTGTGTGTGACCTGTGATCCAATTCTTACAAAATGTTACTTGCCACTTATCAGCCCAAGCCTGAATGTTGTCCAGGTCTTGCTGCATGCGGGCATGGACTATTTCATTATCTGAGGAATTACGAATGGAACTGAACACTGCAATCATCAGCGAGCATCCCCACTTCTGACCTTATGATGGAGGGAAGGTCATTCATGAAGCAGCTGAAGATGGTTGGACCTAGGACACTGTCCTGAGGACTCTCAAAATGACTTTTTATAATTGTGGCCAGATGTAAATTTGTAATTCATTAATTCTGCAATTCACATATTAAATGGTGGAAAGGGAAGCTGTCAATTTATGCTGCAAATCAAACAGATATTTTGTCATTCACATCACACAAATACAAATAAACATAGTAATTGCATGCGACTTCTTTTACAAGCTCAGCAGGAGCCTTTCCATATTCATTATTCTGCAATTGTAATAATGCACTTGCATGCATTGGATAAATTGACTCACAATAATTTTGGCTTAAATAAACTATGTTTAAGCTCGATGTAAAAGCATTCAAGTAAATTGGTATTTATTATTACAGATTCTTTATTTTGTGAGCATTGGGATGACAGATGTTCAGACCAATCAAGTTCTCCCAGATCAGTCTCAGCATGGGGTAGAGGCAGAGTGAGCTCCCTCTGTACTGACTTCGCAATGAGCCTCAATCTCAACTTCAGGAAAGATTCCATTATAACAAAGAAAAAAGAAAGATACAGTGCCTTTCACAACCCCAGGATGTCCCAAATCGCTTTACAGCTAATGAAGTACTTTTGAAGTGGAGTCACTTTTGTAATGTAGGAAACACAGCAGCCAATTTGCACACAGCAAGCTCCCACAAATAGCAATGTGATAATGACCAGATAATCTGCTTCAATTATGTTGATTGAGGGATTAATATTGGCCAGGACACCAGGGAGAACTCCCCTGCTCTGAAATAGTGCCATGGGATCTTTTACGCCCACCTGAGAGGGCAGACAGGGCCTCGGTTTAACATCTCATCCAAAAGACAGCACCTCCGACAGTGCAGCACTCCCTCAGTGCTGTACTGGAGTGTCAGCCTAGATTTTTATGCTCAAGTCTCTGGAGTGGGACTTAAACCCACAACCTTCTGACTCACAGGCAAGAGTGCTGCCCACAGAGCCACGGCTGACACTGTCGCATTGCATTGATATAGGGCTTTTAATGTAGTAAAATGTCCCAAGGTGCTTCAAGGAGCACCATCATGGGTGATATTTTTACTTCCCACAACAGACAACTTCATGGATATTCTGAGCAAAACTGCTATATATTGAGGAACTAAAGCTAATTTTGCACTTTGTGATTGTGCTCTAGAGGAATTGGTTTGACATTATTCCAACTCAATTTCTTGCAGACCCTCATGGGAGAATTTGGGCCCTGTAGCGCCCATTTTTTTGGTCGCTATGAGGCCCCTTAAGGTTCTAAATGGCATCCGTGGTGTGTGTGCGCACTTCTGATGCTAAGTGTACCAGACGCCATATTTGTAAAGGGGTTAGCATGCATGCACCTTACGTACGTTGGCAGTATGCAGAGCAGGAAGATCATGATGTCAAGTAGCGTACAACGCTCATTTGATGCCAGCGCTGTCATTTTGGAGCTCCACGCTCCAGCCTACGGACTCTCTTAATTTCGCACAGCTGAACACAACTGTAAGCAGTATGAAGGACCCCCCACCAGTGCTATTTAAAGGGATCATCAACTACTTACAGGTTAGTTGCTGGTTTATTTCTTCTGGCTGTTGCTGCAATTCTACGAGTTTTGGGTGCTCTCTATAGTTGGTTAAAGTTTCAATAGTGTACAGGGAGTGGTGTGGCAGGTGTTGAATGACTTTTTTTCTGACTTAGAGGCTTCTGCACATGCCAATTACTCCCAGACATGGGTGGACTAGTAGGCCTTCCTCTTGGCATTGAGCATGACTGGGAGAATCAAGAGAGACCATGCAGAGCAGGACAAGTTGCTAGAAAAGGGAGGAGGAAGGGCAGAAGCTGAGGCATCGGCCATCAGACGCTGCATCATGGCTGGTTCCACAGGTGTGCTGATGGAGATAGCCACCTGTTTTATATTGGAAAGGTTGGGCTCCAAGCTCTACGCAAAGCCCCGTGCCAAGTTGGTGCCGGACTCCATTATGACCCTTGACATTGAATGCAAATTTTCTGGCAGGCTTCCCAATGCACCAAGCATTTCGATGTGTACACCCATCAGCGTTCTTCTGTAGCCTGGCCCATCAAAGTCATCATCTGAGTCCTCTGCAGCAGATCCAGTGTGTGACCTCACCCTCTGGTGAGCTGGCACCTGCGCTATCCTTTCCCCCTGCCCTGGCTGTACCGCACTTGTGCTCGGTGTCTCACTACATGCAGATCCCCCCTCTAAGCTACCCTCTAAATTATGCGCAATGTCAGTATCTGAACTGGTGGCTGCAACTGTGAAATTGAGTGATGGTGTGTCTTCATCTTCACTGTCTTCCTGCTCTTCCTCCACAGCCTGGGCAGGTTGCAGTACTTGGGTATCTGAAAGGAAAAAGGGACAAAGGTAGGGTTGTGGTAAGGGGAGAGTAGAAAGTAAGTGCGTGCTTACACCATCAGCAGCTTCTCAGTCAGAAGAGATTGTGGGATGAGGGAGAAGCCGGATGAAAGAAGGAGGATTACGTATGCGGATACCCTCATCTTCAATGGCTTCAGCCCCGCCAGTGGCCATGGCCTCGGCAATGGCCCTTCCCATAATGGCCAATACCGTCTCCTCCCTGGGGGTTAGAATAAGGAGGCACGCCTCTCCCCCTTCGGTTAGCTCCTGCTGCCTCCAATTATGCGCCACCTTCTCCTGCAAGAGAGAGAGAAGTGTGCCAGTGAGCATCCTGCAATCTGTTTCAGTGATGTCTCTGTCATGGTTGAATAGTTGCCAGTGTGTGCAAGCTGTGAGGTGTGGGTTTGAGGCTGGCAACAATGCTAAGTGTGTGAGAGTAATGTGAAGTGTATGAATGCTAGGGTTGAGTCCTAATTGTTAGAGATTGCTGGTAGGTGAGTGATGGGGGTGTGGTTAATTGAGCAGTGGCTGAGGCTAGTGGTGCAGTTGGTAGGATATGGCATTTGAAGATGCATTCACTCACCTTGACCACTCATGTGAGGTCATTAAACTTCTTCCTGCACCGCATCCATGTTCTTGGAGCTATACTCCTGGCATTGACCTCCTCCGTTATCTCATGCCACTGCCTTATGAGCATGTGTCTGGAGGGCCTTTGGCCTCCCTGAGGGTACAGGACATCTCTCCTTTCCACCTCTTCAACTAAGACCTCCAATGCAGTGTTTGAAAACCTTGGTGCCTGCACTCTACCATGGCCAGCTTTTCTTCAATCTTTCCAGGTCAGACTCACTTGTAGAATGACTCCCAGCACCTATTGCAGCCACAATGCACCTCCCCTTTAAGAGGTGCAGGCTAGCTTTAGCAACTCACGATATTGCGCCCCCTGCTGATACATGCAGCCAATGAACAGTGCAGGAATCATTATAATGAGCAGACAGCACAAAGTTGGAATGCTGCCTGCATTCCAATCAATGGGCGTGGGTTAATTGCGCATTGTGATCCCCGCGCCCTTTTTCAGAGGCTAACCAATTTAACCCCCTTACAGTCTTCAGTTGAAAGGATATTCTCATCCTATCCAGTTACATTTGAACACAAAAATAGCAAGGCATGCATTTATACAGCACCTTTCATGACCTCAGGGCATCCCAAAGCGGTTTTTAGCCAATGAAGTACTTTAGAAGTGTAGTCACTGTTGAAATGTAGAAAACTTGGCAGCCAATTTGCACACAGCAATGAGATAATGACCAGATAATCTGTTTTAGTGATGTTGGGCGCGATCTTGCCAGCCCTGGGGAGGCGGGTATGGAGGCGGGACTGCCGGGAAAATGGCAGAATTTGGGGGCGGGTGCCCAACCCGCCTCCATGCCATCTTGCCAGGAGGTGGGTAGCCATCCCGCGCCGGGTCCCGTCTCCTTGGAGGCGGGAAGGGGATTAGTGCCACTTATCTGCCTGTTAACAGGTAGTTAACAGGCAGATAAGAGGATTATCCCCATTTTGCCCACACAAGTGCAGGCTTCCCGAAGGCTCCGAATCCCGCCAGGGTCACCGAGGCGAGTAGTGGGTCTGCGGGGGTCGGGGGGGTGCAAAAGTGTGCTGTGAAGGTAAGTGATGGGTGCAAGTGTGGAGGGGTGAGTATGTGAGGTAAGTGGAAAGTGTTAGAAAAAGTTTACTTACCTTTGTTTCTTTCTGCAGGCTTCAAGAGTTGGGGATGCGGAGAGTCTCGCACCTCCGCGGCAGAGATGACAGATTGCCGCTGCATTCTCCAATGCAGCAACCATCTAATTTCTGCAAAAGAAAGAGGTTTGATGAGTCTTGAATTCAAGAACTCATCAAACTTCATAGAATGTCAGTGTTTGACAGCTTCACTGAGCTGTCAAATGATGACAATACATCTGTCAAAAATTTTTGACAGATGAAACGTTAAACGTTGACATTCTCTGTAACCGGCTTTCCCTTAATTGGCCTGCTAAACCCACTGGGCGGGCTTAACAAAGTCAATCAAGGGAAAATAGCGTGGGTTGGCCAGAAGTTGATGGAGGCGGGACTGAAACCCGACAAGTGGGAGTCCCGCCTCCAAAAGCTCCCCATTGGCAAAATCCAGCCCGTTGGTTGAGGGATAAATATTGGCCTTCAAGAGGTTGTGAGACAGATTTCTTTGTACAGAAAAATATTAGCCTCTGACAGTGCAACTTAATTGTTTTCCTCTGGAAACACTGGCTAGGCAAGCACTGGGATATTTTTGTCCTGCTCTATCATTTTAACATGCGTCCTTACTCATGACTTCCCTTTACCTTACTTTGCAGACTTGTTCATCTGAAACTTTGCCTACAGTCACATTCTGCAGCTCAGTGCAAATTAATTCCCTGCAACAACATTTTGAGATTGGCTTTCCATTATAGTCTTTCGGGACCATGAAACTGACTTGAGCAGCAAAATAAATTAGGTTTCAGATGATTTCTCACTAGCATTGAACAATGACACAGGTGGGAGAACGTGACAGTAAAGCATCGCTGCCTTCATATTTACCTCTGGGAGGGGTCTTCATGAAGTAAATGCGTACTGCGATTCCACCATATAAAAGTAAGTTTAGTTTTAAAAAGCAAGCCTGTCCATCGAGATGTGTTAAACAAGAGCAGATTTAGCATGAGACCTCCTTCATTCCAACATGCTAGACTTGTATGCAAATTTCTACAATTTTTAGAGATATACTTTATATGTTGGGCTTCAACTGGGAGAGGAGCTTATTAATGTTGGGCAGCAGGGTGAGGGAACCATGAGGTTTTTAAAGCAATAATCTGAAAATGGTTTTGTTGGCAACGTTAAGGAAAACGTGTGAAGTGGGCGCCAAAATCAATATTCCATATTGCTCAGTTTTACTGATTTCGAGATTCGAGAGGACATAGACAGGCTGGTGGAATGGGTGGACACATGGCTGATGAGATTCAATGCAGTAAAGTGTGAGGTGATACATTTTGGTAGGAATAATGAGGAGAGACAATACAAGCTTAAATGGTACAATTTTAAAGGGGGTGCAGGAACAGAGAGACCTAGGGGTGTTTGTGTACAAATCTTTGAAGGTGGCAGGACAGTTTAACAAAGCAGTTAATAAAGCATATAGGATCCTGGGCTTTATAAATAGAGGCACAGAGCACAAAAGCCAGGAAGTTATGCTAAACCTACATAAAACACTAATTTGGCCCCAGCTGGAGTATGTGTCCAATTCTGAGCACCACACTTTGTGAAGGCTTTGAAGAGGATACAGAAGAGATTTACCAGAATAGTCCCAGGGATGAGGGATTACAGTTACATGGATGGGCTAGAGAAGCTGTAATTGTTCTCCTTGGAGCAGAGAAGACTAAGAGGAGATTTGATAGAGGTGTTCAAAATCATGAAGGGTTAAGTTAGAGTAAATAGAGAGAGACTGTTTCCAATGACTTACAGGTCGATAACCAAAGGGCACAGATTTCAGGTGATTGGCATAAGAACCAGAGGCGACATGAGGAAAAACTTTTTTACACAACGACTGGTTAGGATTTGAAATGCACTACCTGATAGGGTGGTGGAAACAAATTCAATATTAGCCTTCGAAAGGGAATTGGATAAATACTTGAAGGAGAAAAAATTGCAGGGCTATGGGGAAAGAGCAGGAAGTGGGACTAATTCCAATTGAGCCATGTAGATGCGATCGGCCGAATGGCCTCTTTCTGTGCTGTAGTATTCTATGATTTTATGATTCCATGTTGTATTTTGCTGGTTCATAGGTTAGCCTCAAGAAACTGGAAATAGTGACTGTAATACCATATCATTGAATTCTCTTCTACATAAACACTTTCTCAAAATGGCAGGGCAGCTGAATGAATATTAACAAATGCAACAGATGTTCACAGATTTCATTAAAAAAAGTCATTCAGTTATAAAGAATTGATCCATTCTGACTTGACAATGTGAAATTTAGTACGGTGTCATTGACCTTTGCTGATGGTTGCTATATGTACAGTGCATTTGCGAGAGATGTATTCTGTTCTTTGAAGGAATTATTGTCTATGATAATTTAGGCTGGTATTGTTACAAAAAACTATTGACTTTTAGAGAAAAGTAATGAGAGATTTGGATTACATTTTTTTATTGGGCGTGTTTTGTGTTTATAAACCTTCATCGTTTTTATATTATTTTCAGTTTCGGTTTTACTTTTAATTATCTTTTTAACCAACCTTAGAGAAATGGTGCTCAAATTGCATTCACTAACCACTTTACACTTTGGACATCACAATGACTCATATACACCAGACAAGAAAGATCCCAATTGTTATACGTGGAAAGAAATGCTCTATAATTTCATGCCATTCACAGACTTAGCTTTCTGACATTTACTGTTAAAAAGGTGCAGACAATAATGAATAATAGACAATTAGAAGTTTCATAGAATCATAGAATAGTACAGCACAGCAGGAGGCTATTTGGCCCATTGAGTCTGTGCCGGCTCTTTCGAAGTTTATCACAAGTCAGGACAAATATCCCAGATTGAGAGTGAAACCTGAACAGCTAGGAATGTTTTCTGAATTCCCATGATTTGCTACATCCTTTAAACTCTCTCAAATATTTTATTTATTCCAGGTAATAAGTAAATTTAACTGAGGAATTAATTGCAAATTTAATGGTGGTTGGGAACTGATTGAAGCACCATGTGTGTGATAACGAGGAGAAGACGAGCATATTGCTGCCATGTGCTGGTGATAGAAACAATGGCCTAGAAATTTAATCATGCCTGAAAGCGGGTGTGTAGGGGGGGCGCTGCGTCGCTCCTGTTCACGTGCGGATAGGGATTACGGTAAATTGGTCCTGGAACTTCATTGTAATGAGACAGGCCTACAGCTGTGCGGCCTTTCAAGGGGAAATGGGGCAACACTGATGCCTCTTAAAAGCAGCCTGCTCCTCTTAAAGGGAAGCAGGAAAGACTTGGGGGACAAAATTGGGTTGCGCCCCCTTTGGGGGCGTTAACTTCATCTGGGCGCTACTTTTAGCGCCCCGAAAAAGTTAGCGCCCCTGTGCCCGAAATTCACTGGTAGCACCCCAAGAGGGAGGCGGGGCGCTACTGGAAGCACCCTGCCTCCCTCTTGGGGTGCTGCGAGTGAATATCGCGGCGTTGCGGTGCGGCGTTGCGGCACGTCGCGCCACGGTACTGCAGGCCTTCCTCCCATTATTAAAGGGGAGGGGCCTAGCGCTGCGCGACCCCGGGCCCAGCTGGGACACCAGGGATCGGAGTGTCGGCAAAAGAACCCAGCACTTAAGAGAAGTGCCGGGCTCACGGAGCGCAGCCGGCACCCTGCGGGGGGGGGGGCTGCACAGGAGGCTGGGGACAGCAACGAGGGCAGGTGCTGGCAGGCGGCCAGCAACAAAAATGGCTGCCCAGCATCTTCCCTTTAATTTGCGCCGCCCCGGCCACAGGTAGGCCCCCTTGACCCTGTCGGACATAGTGTCCGGCGGTAAGTCAGGGGGCGCTACTGAAGATCATGGCCGGGGCATGAGCGGGGCACTGTGCACGGCGATGACATCATCGTCGGAGGCGCAGCGCCCCAGGGTGCTAATGGTTACCACTGCCGCTAACCTCCCGCTGAATTTCATGGGAGGCGTTAGCGGCACCGCGCCCAGGCGCTAGTTGCTTTGCGCCCCGTTAGCACCCTCTTAGGGCGCTAATGGGAGGCGCAAATCAACCGAATTTTTCCCCCTTGGAATTGGCAGACAGGAGCTGCAAATAGGGCACTCGGATTAGATTGTAAGAGAACCTGTCTGAGTTTCCTTCCATTCATTTAAGTGGGCTTCATTACAGGCACGTGATCCTTCCCGTCCAATGCTCTGTACTCTGCCCAGGCTCTAAAGAAGAAAATCTATCACATAAACTCATACTGAGTGCAAAGTAATTTTTACAGCTAGTTGAAACTCAAAAATAGTAACCCATCTTTGTCTTTTGACTGTGATTTACATTAAGTTTAGATAGAAACTCTAGTCCCGAAACTCAACCGTTCAAGCCAACACAGCACTGCTAAGTGTAATGCATTGCCATGCCTACACAGCTAAGCTGTTACTGCTATTCTATTCAGTCTCCAGATATCATACAGTGTAAAGCATCAGGCAAACATCAATTTGTACACTGCGGGAATCAACAATTGCTTGTTTAACAATGATGAAAGGCTTAATGAAGCCAAATTTACTCAAGTCCTTGAGTTTATAAACATATTAACATGCAGATTACGTGCCTTTAAAGTCAATGACCCAGAATTTCCTGGAGAGTTGCAGCATTGGAATTGCACATCTACAGCATTGGGTTCATTTTAAGAGTTCCAGGAAATGATAGTGTAAGTGAGTTACGGCATTATGCATGCTGCGCCATAATTTCCTGGGACTTTTGCACCATTCGTAACACCCTCACCAAAACGGTGTAAAATTGATTGCCATAGCTACCCCCCCCCTCCCCCACCCCAGTTAAGGCAATGGCAATTGTAAATTTCCTGGATTTACATGAGTTTTCTTACTGCAGCCACTTTAACTGAAAAATAATGGTGGATGGTGAATATATTTAATGGTGCAGTTATGCATAACTGTGAATTTATTTTGAAATCCTGCCCTGACTTTGGAGTGCAGTGATGTAAGAGACCTTTGGGGAAGCCCTATTACACCACTTGGGCTTTATACTCCATGGAGTATAGAAATATAACTTAAGTGCAGTTTCTCACCAGGCTTAAAAATGGACAATAGGAATGGAAAATTATGCTGGGAATACTGACTTCCATGACCAAATTCATGATATGTGTTCCCATTGCTAAATCATAAAATCTAGGCCAATCTGTTCATCACTATTACCTTCCAGTAAAGATGATTGTCTGCAGTCTATTACAACTCACTGTACTGTAGATAAACCCTGCCGTTACAATTTGCTCTTCGTAGCTTGCCCTCCTACATTGAAGCTCTTCCTTTTCATGCGCACTTTAGGATCTGATGGGTGCCATTCCTTTCATTGCTCCGTTACATCTTCAAAGCTACATGTCAGAACCCACCTTCCTAAAAGTATTCCCTTTGAGACCGTCTTCGGTGCTGCTTATCAATGAAGATGACTAATCTCAAGAGGAGCCTGACATCTCCAGCTCAACACTCCTGTACCAGCCTCACCAACTCTGAGCTGGCACCACCCCACATATACCCATATGGGACAATTTAACTGGCGAGCCAGTGGGACTATCACAGGGTGATGCACTGAGCATCAGTAAGCAGGGGTATCGGGGAGCGGGAGAGGATGGAGAAATGACTGCTCGGGATTCTGATATTAGGAGCCCTGTTTTCAAGAAAAAAATCCTATCGGAGCATTAAACTCATGCATAGGAAGTGGAGACTGCTTCCATGTGTTGACTACACCAGTTCTTGTTTGCGTGATCAGTGATTTCGAACACCAGAAATAAACACACTCACAGAGAGGTTATTTGCAGTACTGTACAGATCAAGAACAAAACATCAGCACGTGACCTGGAGAACAAATGTGTTGTGGTGAAGCTCCTTTTCCCTAGGTCTGTTCTAAACAATGTGACTAGCTCAGCCATTTGTATAGTTGCCTCTCTCCATTTCATTATTGGTTATCTCTGTTCAAGGATGCCCTAGCAACATTCCTGCATTCCTCTGCTCAGATACAATTTAGCTGCCATTTCCTCCAGGAAAGAACATCTGTTTACGTACATTTCCCTATTATCTCAAGAATTTACAACTTCCCTACAAATGAACATCTGTTTCACATTCCAGTGAACAATTAGTTTACACAAGCACAAACCCAATTAAGAATGCTGGTGTCTACACAATTAGTTGATTTGCTCAGCCAAACATAATCCAATGAAAGAATGCTGGTGTCTGCAGTTATAGGATGGGTCACTTTCAGTTCAGAAGTTCAGTGATCTTCCATCTTGTGTGTGTAACAGTACAACAGCATACTTGTTCAGCTACCAAACTTTCACCTGCATATGTTAAAGATCATGGATATGTTGGAGCAACCCACCATTTGCATCTGCAACACCATGAAGGACATTTGCGAGGCCATGCAGTCCACCCTGAAGCATGTGGCTGTCTAGGCGAGATCTACAGAAAAAAGGCATTAGGAAGAGGATCTAAGGACAATCATGGCTTCTGGAATAGCAGCTACGACTGCTTCTACACATGCCTTTTGAGGCAAGCTTAATAGCAACATTTCACAGGGCTTCCAGGACTTAATTTGGTCTGTTTTGCACAACCATTAACTCCAATGAGCCTATGCCCAGCACCAGTGGGCTGCCAGGAGTGGTAATGAAAGAGGTCGCTGTCTTTCAGAATAGCGACACTGTTGTTCCATCACTTTGGCTCTTTCTGATGCCAGCACATCAGGGAGCTTTATTTCCAGGATTCCTACAACCATCCTTGAAGGACCCACTCCCAGCTGTAACTTTCTTGACTTTGCAAGGACATCAGCTTCACTGAGATGACTGTCACCTCATGGAGCATCTCGTAGAAGTAAGAGGTTAGGAGGATGACTCAGCCAGGTTTTAGGCACAGGGTGTGGAAACAGTGGTAAATAGTAGTAGTGGGTTAGTGGTTATATTATGTAAAAAGTAAAATGTACATTTGTCAGACTTCAGCTTCGGTGTGAAGATATATGTTGCTTATGGTTGCATCGTGAGGGAGTGACTTATCTCTGAAAGGAATAATGTTTAGAACCCTTGGGGAATAGTGTTCATAATAATAGTAGTCTTCTTTTATAATTGTGTAATACCTCTCTCTCCTCCTTTAAGATGCTCCTTAAAACCTACCTCTTTGACCAAGCTTTTGGTCATCTGCCCTAACATCTCCTCTGTGGTTTAGTGTCATAAATGTTTTTATTGATATCGCTCTTGTTAAGCATCTTGGGAAGTTTTGCTATGTTAAATGCGCTATATAAATGTAAGTTGTTGTTGTAATGGAGTGGGCTTATCTCGAGGATCGTGGTCTTAGATGTTTTATGCAAGTTCGCTTTACTGGAAGCAGTTGGTAGTGATTTCCTGGTGTTTCTCTTGAGCTGCAAACATCTCCCTTCTGGGAATCCACCTCCATGCTGCTAGGACCTGGTGTTTGATATCATCAGTTTTGTTCCTTACCAGTGAGGAGATAGATGATACCGAGGGGTAGATTTTAACTTTCACCGCTGGCTGCAAAACTGGTAGTAGTGGACATGCCATCCTTCTCTGCATAACATAAAAATAAGGGTATTCCCAGAAACAGATTCATTCATCCCCTGAAAAATTGTAACATTTTTGTACTCATTTTAAATTTGATGAGTAGTATCAAGTGCCGAGGAAGTAAAACAAATCCAAAAATCACAGTCCCTTTTGAGTCTCTGAAAGACCCGTGGGTAAGAAAGTATTTGAGAAACTATGGCTTCCACTGTGTCTTTCTGCCTCTGGGGCACCATAATAGGCTTCACAATGTCACATTAATAGTTGCATTTTTTCCTAGGGGTGGTATTAGGGCTGATCTTAGGGAAACAGTGGGGTTCAGTAAAATGCACCTAAACGCTGCTGTTTACTTTGGCAGGGCAGGCTGAGGGTAGGTGGCCTAAGTTACTGCTGGATTCCTGAAGCAGAATACTGGTGGTAGGTTTCTCAGGCAAAGTTGAGGCGGATCAGCTCACTGCCCCATTTTCCTTCATTTACTGCTGCTAAACCAACAACAACTTGCATTTATATAGCACTTTTAACGCAGTAAAATGTCCCAAGGCACTTCACAGGAGCGTTATCAAACAAAATTTGACAACGAGCCACATAAGGAGATATTGGGACAGGTGACCAAAAGCTCGGTCAAAGAGGTTTTAAGAAGCATCTAAAAGGAGAGAAAGGTTGAGAGGAGGAGAGGTTTAGGGAGGGAATTCCAGAACTTAGGGCCGAGGCAGCTGAAGGTCCGGCCTCCAATGGTGGAGCGAAGGTAATTGGGGATGCTCAAGAGACCAGAATTTGGAGGAACGCAGAGATCTCAGAGGGTTGTAGGGCAGGAGGGGCGATGTCAGGGAGGGATTTGAAAACAAGGATGAGAATTGAGGCGTTGCCGGACCGGGAGCCAATGTAGGTCAGTGAGCATAGTGGCGGTTTTACTAAGGAAAATCCAGGTCAAAGGAACCAGAGCATTAGGTAATTCTGAGACTGGTTCCAGAGAAAGCAGTTTTTACCCCATAGCAGTAGAGTTATATTTTGGGCTGCCTATGCTAGCAGATCTGCTTTCTTCCCACCGTGGGGCAATTCTGTGCATACAAGCTTACAGGCATGAACATGGCTCCACTCCCAGCAGGTGCATTTTGAATGTTTTGAGTACGCAGCCAGGAGCATCTGCACTGTCAAAACATTAAAAATAAACCTCAGCTTCAGGTTATAAAGTGCCATGGGGCGTCCTTGGGTCCCTGAGAACTTTATAAGCTGAAGTTGAGTTTCAAATGAATCTCTGCACTGGGAGCATCATTTCAGAAACTCTATCCGTTGGTGATTTTCCTACAAACATGTTGCTAGGACTTGATTGTTTGATATCATCAGTTTTGTTGCTTACCAGTGAGGAAATAGATGATACTGAGCGATAGATTTGAACTTTCATCACTGGCTGAACAACTGGTGGTAGTGGTTTGGCCACCCCTTACACACCTTGCCCGATTTCCCCCTCCATTGAAGTCGGGCAGCTGATCTGAAAGCTTTACATGTGCTTTGCGTGGAATAAGAATGAATCAACATATATATAAACACAGTGCACAGTGGGAATGGTAGGCTTCAGCAGAAATCAAGCTTATCAGCAAGAGTTGAATTAAAATGGTTCCTGTAATACAAAGTTCCTGCCACCCAGTTTGAGTGATCGACTAACTGTTGAGATTGATAGTCGGAGTACGTATTGCGGTAACTGGCTTCGAATATTATTGGATTTCATGTTAATGAGGTTTGACTGGATTTATTTACCTTGGAATCCTATTTAGCAAATAAGTTCAATTCATTTATATTAGATTTCTTGAGCCACATCTGGACACATGTTCCAATGTTAACTAAGATTTTCATTTTGATGGTGGCTTTTGATCTCTTTATGCAGTGCCTAATATATAAGTTGCACAGTGCAACGATAAACATGAATAACAGTAAGATCTTTAATTATGAATGGAACCACTTGGGAAATTAGATTTCCATGTTGATGTGTCAGTCTTTTTAGTGATTAAATGGATAATTGCTTTACCAGCTGAAGAGACCGCTTGAGAGTTAGTACTTAAGTTATTCAAACAAAATGTGTTGGCTACACATTTTTTACTCCAGGAATGATTCCTTTTTTGGGGGATAGGGCAAAGGTGCTTTCAAGGGGCCCCCTTTGACCTCATTAATATATCTTCTAGGAAAAAAATAATCAAAGTGCGCGGTAGTTTTATGTTTTTAGAACAAATCCTGTGGACCAAATTAAAAATTCTCCTGTAACTGTTTTTTTGGTTTTTTTTCCCCTCGGGATGCGGCAAAACCGCATTTATTGCCCATCCATATTTGCCCTGAGAAGATGATGGTGGGTCTTCTCCTCGAACTGCTGTAGTCCTTGTGGTGATGGTGCTCCCGTGATGGTGTTAGATAGGAAATTCTAGGATACTGACTCCGTGATGATGAAAGAACATCAATGTATGTCCAAGTCAGGATGGTGTGTGACTCGGATGGAAACTTGGAGGTGACGGAATACCCATAATGTTGCTGCTTTTGTCCTTCTTGGTGGTAGAGGTTGAAGGGGATGGAAGTGCTGCCAAAGTAACCTTGGTGAGTTGCTGCAGTGCATCCTGCAGCCACAGTACACCGGTGATGACAGGGATGGATATTAAGCCTGGTGACAGGAGCGCCAATCAAGCAACTTCTCTGTGCCGGATGGTGTTGAGCTTCTTAAGTGGTGTTGCGGCTGTCCCTATCCAGGCGAGTGGACCTGAGCCATCCAGATGGTGGAGTGGCTTTAAAGGGTCAAGAGGTGAGCCACTCATCACAGAATGCCCAGTCTCTGCCCGCTTTTGTAGTCACAGTGTTTATATCGCTGATCCAATTAAGCTTCTGGTCAATTGGCGAGCTCCAAGATTTTAATACTGGGGGACCTATCAGTAGTGACGCCGTTGAAGATCAAATGGAAATGCCTGGGCTTTCTTTTGTTTGAGATGGTCATTACCTCCCACTTATGTGATGCGAATGTTACTTGCCACTTGTCAGCCCAAGTCTGGATGTTATCCAGCTTCTGCTGTAGGTTGGCATGGGTTGCAACATTATCCGAGGAGCTGTGAATGGAGTTGGAGACTGTAGAATCATGAGCGAACAGCCCCACAACCTGATGTTATGATGGAGGGAAGGACATTGATGAAGCAGTTGAAGATGGTTGGGTCTAGGATGCTTCCCTGAGGAATCTCTGCAGCAATGTCCTGGGGATGCACTGATTGTCCTTTGATAACCACAAACTAATAGAATTTTATAAGAAACTAATAGAATTTTATAAGCAACTTTGCTAACCTGAAGATTTTCTTTCTGGTGCCTATCATATTATTTTAACAGTCCTTGGTGTACACCACCATTGAAAATTTCATCAACTTTCAAATAGACTGCCAAGAAACTAGAAAAAAACAGGTGAGTGACAATGTTGTCTTAATCAGATCTCATCTATTTCCCTGCTGACTATCTTTTCAACATTGCATTCTCTCAATAAGTTGTGAGCTTCATCAACATGATAGGCTCTGTCAAGGTCTCTGATTTCTCGACCACAAACCAAATGAAGACACTATTCACAAAACGTAGTGTAGGCCTATCTTGAAACTGTCTTTACTTTTATTTTGCAATAACTCATTCCTGAAGTTTCAAGATAGTGATTGCCTTTGTATAAGGCAGTCAAATAGAGTTATTTCGCTGTGTCCATAAAAATCCTGTGGGACGTGGCAAGAGTGAAGAGCCTTTAGTTTAAACAGAATTAAAGATGAAATAGCGTCAAAGTTTGAAATCGGAGTGCAATAATTATGTCTTGAACCCAGCAACGACCATATATTCATGCAATGTTCACAATATCTGACACTTATACACTGGTTGTGGTCTTTGCGGCAGCATGATACCAGCAGTGTGATGTTATTCTTTCATGGAACTACTTTTGACAGCAGCCAGCTAACTACTGAACCACATTACTGCATCCCACACCAGAACAATCACTCCGCTCTAGAGACCTAAATAAGTACTGGGATTTTTTTTTAAAAAGCACAAGCACAAGCATTCCATTAGAAAAACAGGTTATCTACATTGAAAGTATCAATACATATAAAAAAACACATAGCTTGCCACACAAATACAGGGGCCATACAGAAATATAAGAAATATGAAAATATAAAGAAATACAGTCTATAAATTGGCCTGTATTTCTTTATATTTTTTTTATTTTTCTCTCTTGTTTCCTCACATGGCAGCTGTTAATGTTGCTGCCATCATCATTCACACCTCATCTGGAGCCATCTTTTGTTTCTTAACTTGTCCCATTACCTCTCCTTTTGCTTTGCACCATCATCCCTTTTGTCAGTCAATCTCTCCTGCCTTCCATCCTATCACAGACCTTCCCTTTGTTCTTTTCTCCCCTCCTCCCTGCCCCTGCTTAAAAACCTCTCTTCCCTAACCTTTTCCAGTTCTGACGAAGGGTCATCGACCTGAAACGTTGACTCTGTTTCTCTCTCCTCGATGCTGCCTGACCTGCTGAGTGTTTCCAGCATTTTCTGTTGTTAGTCAAACATGATTTGCTCTTAACAAATCTTGTGTCTATTTAATGCAGAAAATACGCGAGTAAGCACTTCTAAGGGAACAACTGTAGGATTTAAAGTTGGATTGTTCTTAAAAGCAGATAGAGCAGATAGGAGCATGTGGAATGAGGTGGCACAGTCAGCGAGTAGCAACTCAGTAACACCCAGGACTTGCCCCCAATGCAAAAAAAAGGTTAAGGACTTCACAAGATGAGAAAAGGTCGGTGTAAAAGCAGAAAATGCCATTTATCTATGTTTAAAATTTTACTGACTACAGATCTATTTAAAACTGTAAAAATACAGTAATAAACATAAAGGCATAAACATATTAACTAAATAAGCTGTACAGACTTGTTGGTGAAAAATGAATTCACTCGAATCTGTCTCAAAGCAGAAGATCACAGTGTATTTAACAGAGCGGACTGGGAGAAGAGCCATAGACCCCGCGGTCTAGTGATCCACTTCTCGACATTACAGTGGTATCGGAACTTCTTTTATACATTATAGGGTCGGTTACGCAATTCATTACATACAAATGTCTTCACCCAATCACGTTCCCCCAGCAACAGGCTCCTAATTATAAACTGCACTTTAAGCTAAAAAATTTACTTCCCTATCGAAACTATAAACATCGAGTGTTGCATCACCTCTGTCTAGTCGGACTGGCTGGTCATGCGGTGATTGGTTCTCAAGTGTAACCGTTGTACTATTACTGTCTTAGTGGGCCTCCTTGGTGGGCCTCGCACATATGCATGTTGACCACAGACATTACTCATCGCACTGTGTCAGCGAAACCATTCTGTATTTACGAATTTACCTTTTACATTACATTCTTTAACTTTCACATTGCTGCTTTAAGCCCTATAATTTTTACTCTAACAAGACTCTTTCACCGAAAATAATTACATTATATCACTGGAGAATCCTACAATCCATGTATGCCCTTTGAAGAATAATTTTCTCTATAGGAACTCCATAACAGAAGTGATACAAATTCTACAATAGTCATCAAATAAACGAATGTGATTGAAAGTAACAACCATTTGGTTCTCATGCAGAAAGAAATTGCACATAATTCATAAAGAGCTATAGAAAGAGGAACAGCAGACACTTGTCCATTAACCCAGCAGGAGGAGGAGGTAATTGAGATACTTGGATTCCACTCAGCAGAGATAATATGGAAAGGGGACATGATAGGTCTTACATTCACAGGTGGTTTGTGCAGTGCAAGTCCTAATGTTCAAAGATCTAAAAAAGACTTCAGTTTTCTGACACTCATATGCTGAAGAGAACCTTACATGAGCAGAACAATAAGGAAACAGTGGCGTAGTAGAAAACGCATTGCAATTCTCTGTATTTTTTTCTGCACAGGAGCAGGAAGCAAAGAAGTAAAAACAGAAAGAGAAACTGACCTAATGGCAGGGGTTGCCAGCAGAAATTCACCACATCATCATTCACCCTCTCAATCACTCACATCACCAGTCCAGAAAGTCACTAGGAGGAGATATAGTTCAGATGAGGAGTGCACACTGGGTGCTGCATGACACACAAGAAAGTCAGGGAAAATGGAGAAGGATGTACCTGAGCAGAGGCTGAGGAAATCCCTTGGCTGAAGAACATTTGGACAATACTCTCAGAGATCTAGCTATGAGAAGAAGGATGCTAGCAGGGCATTAAACTCATATGTAGGCATTGCAGACCCTCTCTGAAAATTTGCAGTAGCTGGTAGGGCTAGCGGCAGAGTCCAATGCCACCCTTTGCAGTAACATCAAAGGGGTCTTTTCAACAATGCTGAGGAGCCTACAGTGAGTGGCAGTTAAAGGAATCCCTGTCTCTGTCCCACAGAACACAAATGACTGGAGGCAAATCATCACCTCCACTTTATAGGCTTTGACTAATGACATTCAGGTCTTGGCTTACTAAATGGAGATAATGGCAATATTTACCATTTTCTGAAATGTCCATAGCACCATTTTGGAGAGCTTCACAATATTCGGGACACTCTCTTCCAGTGATTAAGGGATATCAGTAGTGCCATAAGGTTTGTTTGCCCACCATTATTGTGATTTCATGCCTAGTGGGAGAGCAGGCGAAAGCTCCAAAGATACTGCCTTCCCTTAGGTCAGTAGCACCAAAAGGTTCTCTGCTCAGTACCTCAACCTTCACAGGTTGAGGGAAGTCAGCAGGCCAAGGCTGTGGAGATTCCAAGCTTAGAGAAGTAGTCTGTCACAGACCACTCTCTGAATTTCTGAAAGTTGTTCAGGAGAATTTCCTTGACCAGTATGTTCTTGGCCCAACTAGGAAGGAGGCATTGCTGGATCTGGTGCTGGGGAATGAGGTGGACCAGGTCGACCAAGTGTTTGTGGGAAAACTCTTGGGTACGAGTGATCATAAGATTTTGATTAGCAATGGAGAGGAGCAAGGAACAATCTAGAGTGGAACTTCTAAACTGGAATAGGGCTAACTTCAATGGGATGCGAAAGGATCTAGCCAGGGTAAAAAGGAACCAAAGACTGACAGGAAAAACTGTAATGGAGGAGATGTTCCAAGTACAGGCTAGGTACATTCCAACAAGAGGGAAGGGTAAGGAACCAAAGCAAGGGCTCCTTGGATGATGAGGGAGATAGAGAACATGATGAAACAAAAAAAGAGGGTGTATGATGAATGTCAGGTGAATTCTTCAAGGGAGAATCAGACCAAATACAATAAGTTGAAGATGAAAATAAGATTGGCAAAGAGAGAATATGAGAGTAGAATGGCAGTTAACATAAAAGGGAACCCAAAATTCTTCTACCGGCATGTAAACAGTAAACGGGTAGTAAGAGGCAGGGTGGGGCCTATTAGGGACAAAGAAGGTGTTATATGCTTAGCGGCGCAGGGCAAGGCTAGAATACACAATGAGTACTTTGTATCAGTGTTTACTAAGAGGTGGATGCTGACAAAATATCGGTAGAAATGGAAAAGGTAGAAGCAATGGAAGGGGTGAAAATTGATAGACAGGACGTACTAGAAAGACTGGGTATGCTTAGAGTGGATAAGTCGCCTGGTCCAGATGGCTTGCATCCCAGGTTGCTAAGAGAATTGGGGGAGGAGATAGCAGAAGGGCTTGCCATAGTTTTCCAATCTTCCCTAGATGCAGGGGAGGTGCCTGAGGATTGGAAAGTGGCAAATGTGACACCATTGTTCAAGAAAGGGTGTAAGGACAATCCTAGTAACTACAGGCCAGTCAGTTTAACATCAGTGGTGGGTAAAGTTTTAGAAACAGTAATCAAGGAAAAAACTAATGGGCACTTGGAGAGGTTTAAGCTAATTAAGGAGAGCCAACACAGATTTATAAAAGGCAGATCGTGTTTGACTAATCTAATTGAATTTTTTGATGACGTAACAGGGAGGATTGATGAAGGGAATGCAATGGATGTTGTCTACATGGATTTTCGGATGGTGTTTGACAAAGTACCACATAGAAGGTTGGTTAACAAAATTGAGGCTCATGGAATAGGTGGGTCAGTGGCAGTTTGGATAAGGAATTGGCTTAAGGACAGAAAACAGCGAGTTGTGGTAAATGGCTGTTTTTCAGACTGGAGGATGGTAGACAGTGGTGTTCCCCAAGGGTCAGTGCTGGGGCCACTGCTTTTTGTGATTATATATATAAATGACCTGGATATTGGAATACAGAGTAGAATTTCTAAATTTGCCGATGACACCAATCTTGGGGGTGTGGCAAACAGTGATGATGATACCAATCGATTGCAACAGGACATAGAAAGGTTAGCAGAATGGGCAGACAAGTGGCAGATGGAATTTAATACAGAGAAGTGTCAGGTGATGCATTTTGGAACAGGGAGAGGCAATATACACTTAATGGCACGGTTTTAAAGAGTGTGCAGGGACAGAGGGACCTGGGAGTTAATGTGCATAGGTCCCTGAAGGTGACAGGACATATTGAGAGAGTGGTTAGCAAAGCATATGTGATCTTGGGCTTCATAAATAGAGGTATTGAGTACAAAAGTAGAGAAATTATGCTGAACCTTTATAAAGCACTGGTTAGGCCACAACTGGAGTATTGCGTCCAGTTCTGGTCACCACACTTTAGGAAGGATGTGAAGGCACTTGAGATGTGCAGAGGAGATTTGCCAGATTAGTTCCAGGGATGGGGGATCTTAGCTACAAGGACAGGTTGGAGAAGCAGGAAGACCTGTCAAATATATGAATGGAGATCACCCGAAAAACATAGTAAAACTTTAAATAAATGTTTTTTAAATCACGTTATTAAAATGACTTGAAATTACAATAAATTAAGTATTTTAAACAAATATTTAATTGTTTGAAAAAAATAGTTAATGTTTTTTACGGGGCTAAAAATAAACTTACCTTTTTTTAAAGTATTTCTAAATGATAAATCCGTGAAAAATTACAAAAAAACTTTTTTGAACTCTTATCCTGGTAAAAGCAGGCCTTACGCCTGCTTTTACCAGGCGTAAGAATTGGAAGGGTTTTCTGTGGGCGGAACTATCCGCCCGCAGAGGCCCTTCTCCAGGGCAGCCGGAGGATCTGTCAAGAGGATTCTTGACAGATCGGAAATGCCGGTTTTCAGCGCATGCGCTGTGCATGCCTGAAACCGGCATTTCCGATGTCCCTACGGGTGGGTGCGCAGCGTGTACCCACCCGTAGGGATCAGAATATCTGGGCCATCATGTCATGCCCACATGGATAGAATCACCCTCACCACGATGAGCGCAAATATTAGTTTGACCACTGAAATGAAATGACAAATTGCTTAATGTCCTCCTGGGTAATGGACCTTGGATGAGACAATAGATTAGTCTGAAATAGACTGTAAGCTGTGACATTCTGCAAACTGCCTCATCTGGCTTTAATATACATTCTTCAATGCCTGCAGCCTCTGGCCTTTCATTTTAAACCTTTGTTTTAAAACACAATGCATAAACATAACTGAATCCCAAAATATTTCCCATGAAGGAAAAACCCTTTTGTGATCTCCTAGACTTTAGAAAGCAGTAGAATAAATATTCAGGTTTTATTAATACCAGCACACCCACCAACTATGGGGGAAATTTTCTGGGGGGTCAGTAGGCGCGATTGGTGGCAGGTCAACTGGGAGAATATTTTCCTTTGACAGCAGGTCAGGGCCCTGCTGTCAACCCGCTGCCACGTGCCTTTCCCAAATGTCGGGTCTGTCAGCGCTGAGCAGACCCGACACGCAGCGGCAGGGGAGGCAATTCAGGTCATTATGACATTGTTAACAGAGTATTAAGAAGTATTTTCAGCTCACCTTCAGAGTTTACCAGGTCACCCACGGGGTCCACGCTGCTCGGGGATCACATCAGGTAAGCAGGGCGGGAGATGAATGGCCATGGAATCATCTCATTACTTGACAGCTGCAAATGTGCTATAAAAGCTCCCATCTCACAGCTGTTCACTTTCCAAGCTCAGAAGCTGTTGCTTATTGCATTTGGAAGACAGATTGTGCTTTATGCAGGTTGCAAGTGATTGGAGTAAACTCTCTATCCAGTGTCATCTCATTGGAACAACCTCTCTCACCATTGATAGATCGCTTCTGTCATCTCAAGTTTACCTGCCATCTATTACATCAGAATGGGTATGGTTTATACTGTCTCACCTTGGTCCTCAGAATCTCACCACGATCAGCCCCAACACCAGCAGCACCAACAACAACACCAATCTTCTCCGCAATCAACTGATGCTGCACAGGACACAGGGCATCAGCACCCGACCACATTGCTGCCCGGGAGGCCAGGGATGGCCTCACCATGGCCAGATTTACTTCACTTGACGCTGTACACCCTGGCTGCCACATGATGCACCGAGTTGGCCCCACGCCACACCAACACCACAAAGCATCCCTACAATGCCCAAGCCATTCGTTTCACACTTATCACCATTGTGGGGGTTACCATTATGTCTCACCATTCACTGCAACTCACTAAGCCACTTCCAAAGGTGCACACAAATCTGTCCAAGAACGCAAAATGTTGAAAATAAAGGTTTCAATGTTTGACACCACATTAACAGAAACTTCACATGATTATTGCATAAAACACCCAAGTGCCGACCCTTGTGTGTTGCTAGTTGGTATGATTGCACTAGGATGAGGGTGAGTGTGAGGGGTGGCTTGTGAGATGGGGAAGTGATAATGTAGATAGAGAGGGATGGGTGGAGGTGCAAGGTAAGTTGGTGTGAGTAAGGATGTGCAGGAGTAGGGTAGGGAAGGCAGAGTGATGGGGATGTGATGAGTAGCACAGCAGGATGAGGTTGAGTGTGGCTTTGTACTAACGCTTTGTGATCTTCTGAGATTATTGAAAGGTTTGCTCCACTGCAGCCTGGTCCTCCTGACCACATCCCTGCTTGTGTCCTCCTGTGCAATGTGCAACCAGGCTGCATTGGTGTCCTGGGGAGGTCTTTCCGCCCATTGGAGGGAAGAGAACCTCCCTGCGTGCTGTGACTCCCTCCATAAGCATATGAATTGGCAAAGAGAGCCACACTCCTCACAACTACCTCATACCGCACCACCTCAGGAGCCATTAAATCAGGGTTTCGGTACTGGACTGCTTTTGTCACTTGCGTTCAGACTTGTGTCTGCATCTTTGATTTCCTTTCCATAATTTCTGTCTATTGCTTCTTAGTGCAATACATTCTCGCTTCAGCCTTGGGAAAGGCTGCTAATGGGTTGAGATATCTTTCGAGTCTTTCTAAAAGCTTTCATAATTGCTGCCATTCCTTTGTATGGTAATGAACTCACCGCGAACATTGAGTTCAAGCAGAAAACTTTCATTTGAATCTGTTTAGACCCTACCTCTGACCGTTTAGGTCTAAATTCCACCTGTACTAGAACATCCAAGCTGATCTGAGTGGTGAATTTACTAAAGCCCCAAAATTCTGATAGGTTGGTCGGGCGTAAAGCTGGTGGTTCTATCTGGGGTACAGGAAATTAGGGAGAAGAGAGAATCTGCCAGTTCTACATATAATTTAAGTTTTGTCTTAAATTCCACTGGATGTGAGGGAAGGTGTAAGAGGCACCCTCCTTAGGAAGAATGCAGATATGCAAATGATGGGTTTAGGCCAGACTTCATGATCTATCCTAAATTCCAGCATTTCCATTCTAGGAATCTAATATATGCTACTATAAAGCAGGGGTAACTTCGAGCAACAGCTGAGCAAGTCTGATGCTGGAATCTTAAAAGTGTGTTTCATTGTGCTCTATTATACAGAGTCATGACTTTACACTGTCATTTGCCTAATTTCTTCAGAGAGTCTTTTCAGAGCTTTCATATGGTTCTGATGCTCTGCAAGCCTTTGTCTTTTCATGGCAGAACCACAGAGATCATTGCCTGAGTGCTCAACAGCCAGGGTTTGACATCTACTAAGCTGCTGCTCATGTATTTCATGCTTCACCTCCGATACCCCATCCCCCAGCTTCCTTGTTAGTTGTAAATTACCCTATGTCAATTCCTCATCCATCCATGTCACCCCAAGTTAACCTGTCGAGGATGGTGAGTGTAAGTGATAGGGCTAATGATAGAATAGACCTCCTTTTTGTCTCCTTCTGGTAGAAATACTAAGAATGGAAAATGCAATGACTGTCCACATTTTTCTTCCTGTTCGGCCCATGCTCATGTAAAAGTCTCCTCGGAGAATTAGCCTCAAAATAGTGAAACCATTTCCGATCTTTGACTATTAGAACTTGGTTATCACAAACCACCTGTGGGTGCAGGCTCTCCCATGTCTCTATCCCCTGTAGCATTAGCTAAGTTAGTTCCCAGGATCTTCATTGCATCCTCTTGTTTCTGTACTTCCTGTAGCCGATGATTCGCAGGAATCTTGGACAATTCTGGACAAGTATGACTAAAGAATGCTCGCTATTGTCAATCACAGACTGTTTAATTTGATAATTATATGAAAATTTCATTCCTTCTCTTATGGAATTTCCTCAGAGATAATAGGCTTCAATGAACATATAGGCATTGCATGTTGCTCTTTCCATTTAATTAAAGTCTTCCATGTACAGATATCACTACATCATTTAGTGCACAGGGTAATACTCTTAAATTTGTGAATGCACTTTTAGGGTAAATAAATCACTGTTGAAATGTTTCAAATGTATATTAACGGCAATTTGCTGTCATAACACATTCCTTTGCTGACCTTATGAGATCATTAAACCTCATCCTGCATTGGAGAGAGGTCCTAGTGGGTAAAGGAGTTGCCACTCATCACCTGTGCCACTTCCTTCCATGCAGTTGTAGCTGCTGTATTGGCATCTTGCCACCCACTCCCATTATTACATCCCCCCATGCCTAATTTCAGTAAGAAGAATATTGATATCACTCTCTGAGGTGTTTGCTGCTTGTTCCTGTTCGAGCCATGTCTTCAACTCCCTGCATGCTGGTTCTGCTTTAAGAGCAGTCTAGTTTTAAGTGCTACCATCACTCCCTCAGAAGTGCAATCTCTGACCACCAAAACACCACCCCCACCCCCCACCCCCCACCCCCGCACAACATACTTTATGGGCCTGCTGGGTGCAGTGCACCAATTGCAGGCTTGATTCATGCCACCAGACATTGGCCCAGAATTTGCTACCAAAATAACAGCGAGTTTAATGGCACTCGCCGTTATTAGTGTGTAAATCATTTTAGGTGTACTTAAGAGCCTAAGGGGAGAAATTTGGTTGGTTAGCGCCTCCCGTTAGCGTCTGGGGGGGCCGCTAACGAGGTGCTAAGGGGTTAGCGACTGGGCGCGGCGAATGCCATGACGCCCGCGAACTTCAGTGCTGGTTTAGTGCTGGCGCTAACTCTTACCACCTGGGCCTCTAGCGCCTCGCAGATCGTGAAGTCATAAAGTGCGCACCGCCACGTTATCGCCCCGGATGTGAAAGTGCTTCCCGCCCCCTGCTGTATCGCCGGGCAGTGAACAACGGCAGGAAGAGGAGGCGTTGTCAACTCAGCTGGCCGCTTGGGGAGCGCTACTTAAAGGGAATGGTTTTCAGGTAGGCCAACCTTTATTATTTGCACCAGTCTGGTACCTGCTCAAATTTTTGATGTTTCATTGCTGCAAGATGTCCAAGCCCTCCACTTTGTGAGAGTGTTTGGGGCTGTAATGGCAGTCACGCAGGTCACCTTGCAATGCAGAACTGCCGACAAGTAGGTTGTGCACCATCATTGGCCCTTCCCTTTAAGCGAGGGAAGCAGTCACTGATGCTGTTAGCATTGCGCTACAAATTGTTCAGTGCTCTGCCGCTACTGCCCCGCACTCGGACTTTAGCGCCCTAAGAGAAGTGGTTAGTGCTTGATTTAGCACTCCACTTCTCTCTTGGAGCGCTAAAGCTGAATTTCCCGGCAGGAGAGAATCATTAGCGCCTGGCGCTACTTCTTCTACTTTTCAAAAGTTAGCGCCCCAACTGGGGCACTACGGAATTTCCAGCCCTCTGTAAGGGGTTCTGGTTCCTAGGTGCTTGTGCGGGGTTAGGCCTTCGTCGCCTAGTCCGATTGCTTGCTCTGGTCTCCGGCCAGCCTTGTTGCACTAAACACCTGTGAGTGGTTCGACCCACTCGCCCTTACGGTTCTAACACTGGACTTAGGTGCAAGAGCAGTAATGCAGAGAAAACTCAGATAGACCCGGTTGAATAGTATGAAATGGAAATCTTTATTGCATATTGTCCAAAATCATGAAGTACATGTCATAGGCACAAATTAATGACAGTACAAGTTTACATACATTCATAAAACTGGGTCTAGGGTAATGAGGAACGCATGACACATCGTAAAAAGGGGAACACATTATATTTATCCTTAATAAAAACCACCCTCCCCTATCAATACCTACACTAATCTAGATTTGTAGGATCGAGAAACATGCTCACCACTCGTGATACCTCGGAGAATTAAAATGAGGCGCTCGGCTGTTTTCGCTGCAGCGCCTGACTGTCACGTGTTGACAAAGGGTCTCTGTACCCCACTTGTTTATCTGCTCTGCTCCGGCTAGCAGGCTAGATCGTCTGTTGTCATGAAGAACTGTGTAGAACTCAGACACTTTGTAAAATTCGAAGAAGAGTCTTCCTGTGCCGACACCGGTTGTCGGTAAAACTCAAAGAAGAGTCTACTTGTGCCAGTTCGTGGAGTAACCTATAGAGTTCAAAAATGGTCTATATATTTTCGGGCGCGGTCGGGGTTTACTGACCGCGGCGGCACATGTAGTCTTCTTCTTCTCTTCTCATCTCGTCTCGTCTCGTCTCGTCTCCTTGGGCCTACGGGTCTGGACACTGTTTACCGACCCTCGGGATGGTGCACCCGATTACTGGCCTTCGAAGTGCAGCTCTCCAAAGAGCTTCAGCAGTCAGCGGCAAGCCACGAGGTCGACCCCAAAAGGATCAGCGGAATAAGAGTTCAGCAAGTGATCGAGCGAATCAAGATACCGATGGACAGCAAGGGCAAGAGTCAAGAGACCGATGGACGTTTGTTGTCTATAGTTGTAGTGCTCCATTCCCTTATCTCCTGCCCAATCTTAATGTTCATCTTTTGTAAAATCTTGGCGCTCAAACTTCCCAGTATGGGGTGATTCTGTCTGTAATGGGTTTCGGTGACACTTGTAACTGGCCAAATACCCGTTAATGTTTCTCCCATTGTGGAACCGGCTAGGAGTCTCCCTGGCGGGGTTTTGGGGGCCTCCGAAATACTTGTGTAAGCACCCGAGAATGGCTCTCTCATTGTAGAGCTGTGGGGAATTTGCGTATTGATGTTTTTGGATGGGCCTCTGATTGCCCAGTACAATAGTCCTTACTTGTGCATGGAAAATGATTCCAGCACTTATATCTCTTGCTATTGTGTCGAATGCAGACAGGTCGCATCCTGTCTTTACCAATGTTTGCAGAGTATTATCCAATCTTACTGAAATGTTTATTCGAACGCCATTTTGTCTGCCCACTGAAAGTTCTGGAAACTTCTGCCACGAGGTGTGGCGGCCATTTTACAGGCTTCTTGTGTCCGTTTTAAACATGACAGCATTTCGTCTAAATAAAACTGCTTAAACTAATCTGTATTACTCTCGTTATTTCGAATCGTGATAATTGCGAATTTTACACCTCTGTACCTTTTTAATGAGGAGATTTATGTTTCTGCAATGCCAATCAACCTCTCCAGACAAGAAAGGGAACAATTTAAAGTGTGGAATCTCTTTCCTACAGGTAGTAAATTGTTGTTGGAGTTTATTAAAATTAAAATTAAAATAAAATTCTTACTTTTCCTTTCTGTCTTCATTCTCTCCCTCTCTTAACCTAATCTTTCTTTCCCTCTAATTCATCTTATTTTCTTCTCCGTCGTTCCTCTGTTTCCTTCTCAATCCTTAAATCTCATGGGGTAAGGAGATTGACTGTTGGTCCCGTCTTTCACCAAGGTCCCAGATGCCCCGTTGCCATTGCACTTCCAGCAACTAACAGCGCAAGAAGGGTGAGGAAAATGGCTAACTAACGGGGCATGCCGTGAGATGTCCTGCTCCAGCAAATTCTGGTCCAATGTTAAAATTTGCTGACCCCGCGATTTCTAACGTTGATCGGGCAGAAGTTCTGCTCCACCGCAGGTCTGGCAGCGGTTGGCTGGCTTCAAAGTTTCGGGAACCAACTCTTTAAACATTTATGGAATTATTGCTGCATTGAATGTTTCGCTGGGGTCTCATCACGGGAATATTGCAGCTGTCTGCTGGTGGACAAGAATTCCCCGGAGACCTTGTTAAAATTAAAGAATGAAAGCCTCAATAAAAAAACCCATAGAATTCAAAATGGCCCTTGTTATAGCTCCTAACTGTACCACTTGTGTAGCACAGCAGGTCTGAATTTATTCCTTTCTCCCAAAGGTGGTTATTAAACATTTAGGGGCAATGCCATATATTGAAGTAACTCATTGCTTAATTTTATAGAATCTGACGTGTCTGTTAGTCATTATATATTGGGTTTGGAGCTTCCAAAGCTCTTACACTGACAAGGCTTCTGAGTTGGAAACCTAGGATTAAAAGGGAACTTTGGACTAATCAACCCTGACAATAGAAATCCTTGGAAAATTTTGGGTAAATCTATGGGGCTTTTGGTATATGTGCACGGTGAAACAAAAAACTTCGACAATGATAAAGGGGCTGAAAATGAGGTCTGGACAAAGTGGCATAATAACCTTTGCCCATTGGCTGCTCTGTGTACCTGTGCTGAACTGAACTGAACTCGCCTTCAACTATAATAAAACGGCTGCAGTGTATATCATTGGCCTCCCAGGAACCATCCCTGCAGTCTTTGTACCCATCAAATAACTGTGGCAAAAGCAAAATAATGCGGATACTGGAAATCTGAAATAAAAACAGAAAATTCTGAAAACACTCAGCAGGTCAGGCAGCATCTATGGAGAGAGAAAGAGAGTTAACGTTTCAGGTCAATGACCTTTTCATCAGAACTAACAATGGTGGCACTATGAAATGCAATAGGATGAAGTAATCAAGCATCCACCAGTTATTACTGCTATCCAATTATAATTATATTTAGGGAATGCAAGGGAAGTCTAATACAGGATTCAACTAGCAAGAGACTGTCAACCAATGACTACTGGGATTGTATGGGAGATAGCTCAATTGTGGACAAGAGAGAGCAGGAAATCTGATTGTGGAGTGGATAGAGTATGGTGGGACCTCCATCTGACTATTCATGTACAGGCATTGCTGCCTAAATTTCTTGTTCAACCCAAATTTAAATATTCATGAGTTCCAGTCTGCAGCATTTAAATGTCCACAGAAGCTCCTGAAAGCAGAGCTAAGACATGTGGCCCTTGCAAGGTGAAATCAGTAGCGAGCCTGGTAGAACAAGAAATGGAGCATTCCAGATGCCAGATTCTGTGATACAGCATTAGAGACCCGACTGCATGGCATGTGTTTCAGGAATGCTATGTGCAGTGTCTGAGAGGAGGTCACGGAAAGAGTAACCACTGAATTTGGATGCAACTGATGACAAAGGTATCAGACTTGAAGAGAACTTGGAGCAGAGAAGATTGAGAGGAGATTTGATAGAGGTGTTCAAAATCATGAGGGGCATGGACAGAGTAGATAGAGGGAAACTGTTCCCTTTGGCAGAGGGGTTGAGAACCAGAGGACACAGATTTAAGGTGATTGGCAAAAGAACCAAAGGCGACGTAAGAAAAAACTTTTTTATGCAGCGAGTGGTTAAGATCTGGAATGCACTGCCTGAAAGGGTGGTGGGGGCAGATTCAATCACGGCTTTCAAAGGGGAGTTGGATAAGTTTCTGAAGGAAAAAAATTGCACGGCTACGGGGAAAGGGTGGGGGAGTGGGACCAGCTGAAGTGCCTTCTTCCGTGCTGTAACCATTCTATGATTCTATGAACTCTAAAAGTAAGGCGATCCGAAGGTGTCCTATACCAAGGAGCTGTGTCAAGTAGATATGTCACTAACTGTTTGCTCTCAGCTTATAACTACACTGTTGCCCCATGCAACATATTCAGACAATCTAACAGCTCTTTCAATACTTACCATGCATGCTCATAATAGTACGGCACTACTTCAAACTGCAGCTTACCATTCTCAATGTTATTACATTCACTTCTTAAAAGTTACTCACACCAAACATTCTTGCAAAGCAATGAAGTTGTGTATGAGTCACATGGTCAGTGACTCTCTCTCTCTCTCTCTCTCTCATACACACATGGATGCTGGATGGACACTTGGGTGTCATTGTATATGTCCCTCAAAATTACACCATCTCAATGCTACTTTTCTGTTTGCCAGTCAAGTTGGCTCATACACCAAGCAAATTGGTACCAGAAGAGTGCCCACAAATCTTAAAGCCACTGACATCCTTTGAGGAGGTTATTTTGGACATCATCAGTTACAAGTGTGTAGAGGGAGTTAGGCAAGATGAAGCCTGAGGCTCCCTAGCTGAGGGCTTGTATCAAACATAATATCAGAAGCATTGAAATTAATGAATATGATTTCAATCTTCAGCAAAGGACAGAGTGACCCTAAGAATTATAGGACAGTTGTCTTCACATCAATAATGGTAAAAGATGCAGGAGTGTGTTACAATGAAAGCAATTCAAGATCATCTATCAACACTGAAGGTAATAAACAAAAGCTAAACTGGGTTCTTGAAGGGAAAGGCATGTCTATCAAATTAATTGAAATTTCTGAAAAAGTAATGGAGTTGTTGGATGAAGGAAATGCAAAATATATCTTGACTTTGGAAAAGTATTTGACAAGGTCCCGCACAAGACATTAGAACTAAACTGAAGGCTTATTGGATCATGGAAGAACTTGCAAGTTGAATAAAAATAGATATGACCAAAGAGGGGTTAGAAGCAACAAGTACAGAACCAGGGAAATGGGTGGGAGGGTGAGGAAAGAACAAAGGGGAAGGTCTGTGATGGAGTGGAGGACAGGAGTAGACATTGGTGGAAAGTCTAGCCCCAGAAATGGAGATAGAGAAGTTGAGTAAGGGAAGGGAAGACTCTGAGATGGACCACGTGAAGGTGAGGGAGGGGTGGAAATTCAGGGCAACACGGTGGCATAGTGGTTAGCACTGTTACCTCACAGCGCCAGGGACCCGGGTTCGAATCTGGCCAAGGGTGACTGTCTGTGTGGAGTTTGCACATTCTCCCCGTGTCTGCGTGGGTTTCCTCCGGGTGCTCCGGTTTCCTCCCACAGTCCAAAGATGTGCGGGTTAGGTTGATTTGGCTATGATAAATTGACCCTTAGTGTTAGGGGGGATTAAATACGTGGGGTTACGGGGATAGGGTGGGATATGTTAGGGGGGATTAAATACGTGGGGTTACGGGGATAGAGTGGGATATGTGTCGGTGCAGGCTCGATGGGCCGAAATGGCCTCTATCTGTACTGTGGGGATTCTGTGATTCTATGAAATTAGAAGCAAGGTGATGATATTTTCTAGATCAGGGCAAGAGCAGGAAGTAGCACCGACAGAGCTTTGATGAGGCTGATTGGGAGCAGAATTTCTACCTGTGTCAGTGATACTAAATTGTATGAATATGTTGAACGTCCGGTATTTTCCTTGGTGGTTTTAAATTGGATTGATCCCCTTGCTGGGGCTGGGTGGGTGGGGGGGAAACACTATAGGGTCTTAAATAGTGGCGGGGCAGGAAAACCCCTTCGATGGTAGGCAGGAGCCAGATTTTCTGGCTGCATAGGACAGGCAGGTGCTGGAGAGCCACCCATAGTGGTGGGGGGGGTCCGATCCCTGACCCCGGAGCGGTGGGGGTGAGGGACCAATCCCCGAACCCAGGAGGGGGATCCGATCCTCCGATCCTGAGGGGGTGGGGTCCAGGGAAAGCACTCCAGCTCCACCTGGCCCAGAAGGATTGATCCCCGAGGCTGTCCTCACCTCACTGCAGGTGCAGGGATTCCCGAGGCCCGGGAGCCCCGGCCAGCCACAGTTAAACCTGCACAGCAGGTTAAATCCTGGCTCCCAGCCGCATTATCATACTTAAAGTGCGAACCCGCCTCCTGAGAGCGGGCTGCCTGCCTGGCCCCCGTCCCGTCCCCGTTAAGTGGGCAGGTTGGAGGCGGGTGAGGTGGGGATTCAGATTTAAACACTTTGAGGACTCTGCCTCTCTCTGGGACTCTGTCTATCTGGGACTCTGCCTCTCTCTGGGACTCTGTCTCTCTGGGACTCTGTCTCTCTGGGACTCTGCCTCTCTCTGGGACTCTGTATCTCTGGGACTCTGTCTCTCTCTGGGACTCTGTCTCTCTCTGGGACTCTGCCTCTCTCTGGGACTCTGCCTCCCTCTGGGACTCTGCCTCCCTCTGGGACTCTGCCTCCCTCTGGGACTCTGCCTCCCTCTGGGACTCTGCCTCTCTCTGGGACTCTGTCCCTTTGCGACTCTGCCTCTCTCTGGGACTCTGCCTCTTTCTGGGACACTGTCTTGCTGGGACTCTGCCTCCCTCTGGGACTCTGCCTCTCTGGGATTCTGCCTCTCTCTGGGACTCTGTCTCTCTCTGGGACTCTGTCTCTCTCTGGGACTCTGTCTCTCTCTGGGACTCTGCCTCTCTCTGGGACTCTGCCTCTCTCTGGGACTCTGCCTCTCTGGGACTCTGCCTCCCTCTGGGACTCTGCCTCCCTCTGGGACTCTGCCTCCCTCTGGGACTCTGCCTCTCTCTGGGACTCTGTCCCTTTGCGACTCTGCCTCTCTCTGGGACTCTGCCTCTTTCTGGGACACTGTCTTGCTGGGACTCTGCCTCTCTCTGGGACTCTGCCTCTCTCTGGGACTCTGCCTCTATCTGGGACTCTGCCTCTATCTGGGACTCTGCCTCTGTGGGACACTGCCTCTCTCTGGGCTCTGTTTCTCTGGGACTCTGCCTCTCTCTGGGACTCTGCCTCTTTCTGGGTGTATGTCTCTCTGGGACTCTGCCTCTCTCTGGGACTCTGTCTCTCTGGGACTCTGCCACCCTCTGGGACCTCCCAGAGATGTCGGGGAACATAGGGTCTAATGAGAGGGTGGAATTGAATGAAATCAGTATTTGTAGGGAAATGGTGTTAGGGAAATTGATGGGATTGAAGGCCGATAAATCCCCAGGGCCTGATAATATACATCCTAGGGTACTTAAGGAAGTGACCCTAGAAATAGTAGATGCATTGCTGGTCATCTTCCAAAATTCTATAGACTCTGGCACAGTTCCCATGGATTGGAGGATAGCTAATGTAACCCCACTATTTAAAAAAGGTGGTCGAGAGAAAACGGGGAATTATAGACCGGTAAGTCTGACATCGGTAGTGGGGAAAATGCTAGAGTCCATTATAAAAGATGTAATAGCAGAGCACTTGGAAAACAGTGACAGGATCGGACAAAGTCAACATGGATTTACAAAAGGTAAATCATGCCTGACTAATCTACTGGAATTTTTTGAGGATGTAACTGGTAGAATAGATAAGGGAGAACCAGTGGATGTGGTGTATTTGGACTTTCAGAAGGCTTTCGATAAGGTCCCGCATAAGAGATTAGCGTGCAAAGTTAAAGCACACGGGATTGAGGGTAAGGTACTGTCTTGGATAGAGAACTGGTTGGCAGACAGGAAGCAAAGAGTTGGAATAAACGGGTCTTTTTCCGAGTGGCAGGCAGTGACTAGTGGGGTACCGCAGGGATCGGTGCTCGGACCCCAGCTATTCACAATATATATTAATGATCTAGACGAGGGAACTAGATGTAGTATCTCCAAGTTTGCAGACAACACAAAGCTGGGTGGGCGTGTGTGCTGTGAGGAGGATGCAGAGAAACTCCAGTATGATTTGGACAGGTTGGGTGATTGGGCAGATGCAATGCAAATGCAGTATAATGTGGATAAATGCGAGGTTATCCACTTCGGTGGCAAAAACAGGAAGACAGATTATTATCTGTACGGCAATAGATTGGGAAAAGGGGAAGTGCAACGAGACCTGGGAGTCCTTGTGCACCAGTCGCTGAAGGTAAGCATGCAGGTGCAGCAGGCGGTTAAGAAGGCAAATGGTATGTTGGCCTTCATAGCGAGAGGATTCGGGTACAGGAGCAAGGATATCTTGCTGCAGTTGTGCAGGGCCTTGGTGAGACCACACCTTGAGTATTGTGTGCAGTTTTGGTCGCCTTATCTGAGGAAGGATGTTCTTGCCATGGAGAGAGTGCAGCGAAGATTCACCAGACTGATACCTAGGATGGCAGGAATGACGTATGAGGAGAGATTGGGTCGATTAGGCTTGTATTCGCTAGAGTTTAGAAGAATGAGAGGGGATCTCATTGAAACTTATAAAATTCTAACAGGACTAGACAGACTAGATGCAGGAAGGGTGCTCCCGATGGCGGGGGAATCCAGAACCCGGGGTCACAGTCTAAGGATAAGGGGTAAGCCATTTAGGACTGAGATGAGGAGGAATTTCTTCACCCAGAGAGTGGTGAACCTATGGAATTCTCTACCACAGAAGGCTTTAGAGGCCAATTCATTAACTATATTCAAGAAGGAGTTAGATATATTTCTTAAGGCTAAAGGGATCAAGGGATATGGGGAGAAAGCAGGGACAGGGTACTGAATTTGGATGATCAGCCATGATCTCATTAAATGCTGGAGCAGGCTCGAGGGGCCGAATGGCCTACTCCGGCTCCTATCTTCTATGTTTCTATGTTTAACCTCCCACCCGACCCCAACTCACCTGTTTTTTGGGATTAAAATTACCCCCATTGGTTCTAATGACACAGCAAGTGACATAAACCTGCAGAATGTAAACCAAGTGAAAGAGTTAGGTATGTTTGTTTGATAGACACTGTAAACCTTTTCACAGTGCAAAAATATTGTTACTTAGGGAAACAGAGGGCTGGATTTTCTGATTTTATTGAAGTAGTAGCTTGCTGCAATAGATGTTAAATTATTTTTTTAGTGTGTAGGGAGTGCTGCTGGATGCTTGCAAGGCTTCGGACGGTAAAGGAAGGCCCCTGAGAAGACAGAAAGTGCTGGAAATACTCAGCAGGCCAGGCAAAATCCGAGGAGAGAGAAATAGATTTCACGTCTCAGGTCGAGATGCTGCCTGACCTGCTGAGTATTTCCAGCATTTTATGCTGTCATTTCAGATTGACAGCATCCGCTCGCAGAGGGAAGAGGAAGATGCAGAAAAGAAGCAGAAGAGAAGGAAGCAGAAGAAGGATGCAACCCAAACAGCCCCTTTCTGGCCGGAATATCTGGGATGGAATCATTCGCCTGTGGTACCAGTGACCACAACCCCAATTCCCCTTTCGACACTTATCCCACACCTTACCTTCCCTCTGTTACTGACCATCACAGTGTCCTCTTGGCCACAATGCTGAAATAAAAGCCACCACAAAGCAAACCTTCCAAACCAACTTTATACATCTATCCATCCAATATGACATCAAGAAATCAACTCATCACCCTTATGCATTCCCTTAGTGACTGTCTTGTGTGTGCCTTTGCCTACCCTACTGATGTCACGCAGTGCTACCCCAGTGGCTGCAACATGACTGGTGGAAGGGTGCTGACTTTCAGTGGGGGACACTGCAGATGGCCTTGCTGGTCGACCTTGAGGAGCTGGTGGCTAGGAGTGTCAAATCAAGTGATGGTCTTGGTCTTGGTCTTCTTCGTCTTCTTCTTCGTCTTCTTCTTCTTCTTCTTCTTCTCTCTCCTCTCCATCTTCTTGGATAACCATTGGCTGGGCAGGCTGCATTTCTTGGGTGTGTGAAATGAGGAAGGCACAAGGGTGGAGTTGTGGTGACGGGAGGGCGGGAAAGCAAGAGGTACATGCCAGAAGGAGGATAACATATGAGGATATCAGCATCTTGTATCCTTACAGCCCCGCCACTGGCCAAGGGCTCAGGCATGCCCCTTCCAAGCTTAGCCAGCACCGTCTCCTCCAAGGGGGTGAGGTGAGACTAGGAATGGGAGATGTGCCTCATGATTGGTGCAGATTGTTGGTTGGTGAGTGATTGGGGGTGGTGGTCATGCATTGAGCAGTGTGTGAGGCTAGTGGTGCAGTTGGTAGGAGATGGCTTTTGAAAATGCATTCTGATCTTGACCAGTGGTCTGAGGTCATGAAACTTCTTTGGGCACTGGAGCCAGTTGGTGGGGTGACACTGCTGGCAGTGACAGCCTCAGTAATGTGGTCCCACATTGTGCTTTCTCGAGGGCCTCCTGGCCCCTGTGGGTAGAGGGCCTGTCTTGCAGTGCTGACCCCCTGCACAAAGCTGGAGTGCTGCATACGAGACCCTCGGTGGCCCTTCCCTAGCTTGCTGAACCATTTGTGTTAGTGCTGAAGCATTTTTCCCATTTTTTGAGGTTTGGAAGGGAATTCAGCTTTAAGAGCCGAAGACTCCCATTTGGGACTTCTCTTTAATGGTAATTATTTTATTGAAAGGCAGTAAGGGCTGAAAACTGCATTTTTTTCACTGCATTTTAATTTGTATTAGTTCTGAGTGCATTGCCCCGTTAATTCATTGCCCTTTTAATTGCCCACAATTCCTTGCGAGCTCCACAGCCTCGCTCCCAGAGGCTGTAAGAAGCTGCAACGCCGCTTCAGGACGGGAACTTCTCCTCGGAGGTCTCCACTAATGCCACCAGGAAGGCGTTGCACAGAAGGTTAGCGCTGCGCCACCAATGCCCCCCGACGAATTTTGCCCCATTAGCGTTGCGGCCATTTTCAGTGGCCATTAACTCCAGTTGCCGGTGACACTGGCAACTTTCGTGATGAACATGAATTTCTAGGCCATAGAAATTTAATGCACAGAAAGAGGCCATTCGGCCCATCATGTCTTTGCCAGCCGAAAAAGAACTATCCAGCCTAATCCCAATTTCCAGCTCTTGGTCCGTAGCCTTGTACTCCATGACACTTCAAGTGCACATCCAAGCACTTTCAGGAAGTGAGTTCCAGACTCTACCACCCTTTCAGGAAGTGAGTTCAAGACCCCCACCACCCTCTGGGTGAAAATAAGTTCTCCTCAACTCCCCTCTAATCCTTCTACCAATTACTTTAAATCTATGTACCCCGGTTATTGACCTCTCTGCTAAGGAAAATGGATCCTTCCTATCCTCTCTATCTAGGCCCCTCATTATTTTATACATCTCAATTAAATCTCCGCTCAGCCTCATCTGTTCCAAAGAAAACAACCCCAGCCTAACCAATCTTTCCTCATAGCTAAAATTCTCCAGTCCTGGCAACATCCTCGTAAATCTCCTCTGTACCCTCTCTGGTGCAATCTCATCCTTCCTGTAATGTGGAAGAGCTGCACGCAGTACTCTAGCTGTGGCCTAACTAGTGTTTTATACAGCTCTAGCATAACCTCCATGCTTTTATATTCTATGCCTTGGCTAATAAAGGAAAATATCCTGTATGCCTTCTTAACCACCTTATCGACTCGTCCTGCTACCTTCAGGGATCCGTGGACGTACACTCTCTTTCCCTCATTGAAGTGTTTCATGCACTGGGTCCAGATCCTGGGGCTAGTACTCCTGGAGCAGACAATCTGTGCAATATCTCTCCATGCCTGGCGGACTTGGTGTTTCGGGATCCTCCTGGAAAGAGAACAGGCCTCTTCGCCTTGACTTCTTCCAGTCGAACTCTCAGAGAACCTGAGGGTTTGTTTCCTCGGCATGTCTGATGCTTCACTTCTCTGTGCAGCAAAATTGATGCAGGAGCCAGAGGAGGAGCATTGCCGCTGCCCCGCGGGAAATTACATTCTAGACGTGAGCGGGTTTTCTGGGGGTGGGGGGGGAGGGGAGTGGGGTTCATGGATTCGGGTGAGATACCCGCCAGTGAGATTCTAATGAGGCCCAGGCCTGTTTTCAGGAGCAGTGGGTGAGTTCTGAATTCACCCGCTACCGACCCACCCAGTGTTAAAATCGGAGCCATGTATTTTATTCTGATAGAACCAATGTATCATGGAAACACCTCATAGTATTAAACGACATGCAATGGAAGATGAGAAAAGGGACGTCAAAATGATTAAACTGCCTCAAGATGAAATTGTGCCAGTAAGAGAAAGAGGCGGTGAGTAATATTTTCTAAAAATGTGAAATGGCAAAAAAATCCACAGCAAATTTAATGAAAATAAAAACCATCTTATATCATCAAATATCTATTAAAATCATCAGTTTGAAAATTCATACTGTAGACGTTATTCATATGGTTATTTGTGGGAAAAACCTGAGATACAGAAAAAAATCAAAACTGACGCACAGCAAATAACAAAATTCAGTTTCTGAGGATAAAGTCATCACCATCAGTGGAGGATCACACAGTAGAAAAACATAGAAGAGATCCTTCCTTAGCACGTATAACGTCAAAAATAAACAGATCCTTTGATTTTGGAAAGAGATGAAAGGAAAGACATAAGGCATACTTTGAGTTAAGAAATCAAAACAATACAACTAGAAATACTGAAACAAGAATGGAATGCAAATGAAGTACCCAGCTGGAAGATATTTAATGGCACTGAAATTCGCCTCTCTGGCTTGCCGCGGGGGGTAAGGATCGCGCGCGCACTTACCTACCGCGCCTGCCGTTGTGTTTTGGGCCCACGGGAACTTCAGCTCCTGGGCCTGCTCCAAGTGCCGGCGCGCAGTGCTTGCGTGTCCCAGGGGCACAGTTAGTGCGATGCGTCCCCTGGGATCACGTGGGGCATGGAGAGCCAATGGCAGCAGACCATCTTTCATTCATAGATTTGACAGGAAGACCTGTCAAATCTATGAATTGAAATCGGCCCCAAAAGAACAGCTAAACTTAAAATAAATTTTTTAAAAACCATCACATTTATAAAATAACTATAAGTTAAATAAATTAACTACTTTAAACAAAAATTTTAATTTTTGAAAAGATTAAAATACTTTTTAACAGTGCTAAAAATAAACTTACCTTTCTTTAAAGTATCTAAAAAAGATAAACCTGTTGAAATTTTTTTCAATTATACTTAATTAACCACTTACCTTGTTGAAAACGGGTCCTGCGCCTCCTTTTTAAAAGCGTAGGTTCTTCAATACTTACCCTCCCGTAGAAACCTGAAAAAAAACCTAAGTTTGCTGCGTGCGCGCAGCCTCTACCGTGCATGCGGTTCACCTAGGAACCGCCCCCTTCACCAGACCGGAAGTTCCGGTTTCCCGTGCATGCGCAGTGCATGCAGGAAACTGGCACTTCAGGATGCCTTACGGGTGAGTACGCACTGTGTACTCACCCGGGAAGGGCCGAATTTTTGGCCCAATATCACCGGAAAGGGCTAAGGTAGGTCATAAAAAGTCAATTTGGAAATCAGCTGAATTGCGTTATACAGACACAAAGATCAAAAACAGAACGATGAGTTAGAATTTGGTGGAGATATCAGAAAGGGTTTAGGAACGTGCTGAAGAAGATCACTAATTGGTAGCCTTCTAGTAGAAGATATTGCAAATTCTCAGCATTTCAGAAAGATCTATAGGATAATTTAATATTATATTCATCAGCACTGGAATGGTTATTAAAGGGTATTAGATGTTTGTTATAAAATAAACTGGCACGAGAAACTCAGAACCATGTGGTTACAGTGCATGGGAATCTAGAATTGCTGTTGGCGTGCCAATTCAAGAGCAAACTGCGAGTTACTAAAAGTCTCTAAAAGGTCTGGGGAAAAATTTGTCCCCTTAGCGCCTCCCGTTAGCACCAGTCGATGGCACTAATGGGGTGCTAGACCAGTATCGCTGGGGCAGATTGTGACGTCAGTGAGTGTGGAATGCTCACTGACCACCCGACTTGCAAAATTGATTCTCGCCACTTACTTCACCGCATGGAGTAAACACCGACAGGGAGAGCTGGCATGCAGCACTAGGAAGCCAACTCCAGGGACGCTATTTAAAGGGATTATCAGTAATCACTCGCAACTGTCAGGTTAGTGCAGTTTCAGTGTTTTTTGTTAGTTTCACCCACTGCAACAGTTTCATTCAGTAATTTCAAGGTACTTTTGTATCAGGAGTCTTCTGGCAACTAAAAAGTAGCTACATTTATTATTTAAAGTTTCAAACTGCTACACTTGGTAACATTAATGGGGGCTGTACTGGCATGCCACCTCACCCTCCAGGATCTACAGCGGAGGGAGCGGAGGCAGCGAGAAATACGGAAACATGTGCACAGAGAGATGAGGAGAGACATCAGGGCTTAGAAGCATAGAAGCATAGAAGATAGGAGCAGGAGTAGGTCATTCGGCCCCTCGAGCCTGCACTGCCATTTAATGAGATCATGGCTGATCATCCAAATTCAGTACCCTGTCCCTGCTTTCTCCCCATATCCCTTGATCCCTTTAGCCTTAAGAAATATATCTATCTCCTTCTTGAATATATTTAATGAATTGGCCTCAACTGCCTTCTGTGGTAGAGAATTCCACAGGTTCACCACTCTCTGGGTGAAGAAATTCCTCCTCATCTCAGTCCTAAATGGCTTACCCCTTATCCTTAGACTGTGACCTCTGGTTCTGGACTCACCCGCCATCGGGAACATCCTTCCTGCATCTAGTCTGTCTAGTCCTGTTAGAATTTTATAAGTTTCAATGAGATCCCCTCTCATTCTTCGAAACTCTAGCGAATATAAGCCTAATCGAAACAATCTCTCTTCATACGTCATTCCTGCCATCCCAGGTATCAGTCTGGTGAATCTTCGCTGCACTCCCTCCATGGCAAGAACATCCTTCCTCAGATAAGGCGACCAAAACTGCACACAATTCTCAAGGTGTTGTCTCACCAAGGCCTTGTACAACTGCAGCAAGACATCCTTGCTCCTGTACCCGAATCCTCTCGCTATGAAGGCCAACATACCATTTGCCTTCTTAACCACCTGCTGCACCTGCATACTTGCCTTCAGCGACTGGTGCACAAGGACTCCCAGATCTCGTTGCACCTCCCCTTCTCCCAATCTATTGCAGTTGAGATAATAATCTGTCTTCCTGTTTTTGCCACCAAAGTGGATAACCTTGCATTTATCCACATTATACTGCATCTGCCATGCATCTGCCCAATCACCCAACCTGTCCAAATCATACTGGAGTTTCTCTGCATCCTCCTCACAGCACACACGCCCACCCAACTTTGTGTTGTCTGCAAACTTGGAGATATTACATCTAGTTCCCTCATCTGGATCATTAATATATATTGTGAATAGCTGGGGTCCGAGCACCGATCCCTGTGGTACCCCACTAGTCACTGCCTGCCACTCGGAAAAAGACTCGTTTATTCCAACTCTTTGCTTCCTGTCTGCCAACCAGTTCTCTATCCAAATCAGTACCTCACCCCCAATCCCATGTGCTTTAACTTTGCACGCTAATCTCTTATGCGGGACCTTATCGAAAGTCCAAATACACCACATCCACTATTTCTCCCTTACGTTTCTACCAGTTACATCCTCAGAAAATTCCAGTAGATCAGTCAGGCATGATTTCCCTTTTGTAAATCCATGTTGACTTTGTCCGATCCTGTTACTGTTAACCAAGTGCTCTGCTATTACATCTTTTATAATGGACTCCAGCATTTTCCCCACTACCGATGTCAGGCTTACCGGTCTATAATTCCCTGTTTTTTCTCTACCACCTTTTTTAAATAGTGGGGTTACATTAGCTACCCTCCAATCCATGGGAACTGTTCCAGAGTCTATAGAATTTTGAAAGATGACCAGCAATGCATCTATTATTTCTAGGGCCACTTCCTTAAGTACCCTAGGATGTAGATTATCAGGCCCTGGGGATTTATCGGCCTTCAATCCCGTCAATTTCCCTAACACCATTTCCCTACAAATAGTGATTTCATTCAATTCCTCCCTCTCATTGGACCCTATGTTCCCCGACATCTCTGGGAGTTTATTTGTGTCCTCCTTTGTGAAGACAGAACCAAAGCATGTATTTAATTCATCAGCTATTTCTTTGTTCCCCATTATAAATTCCCCTGATTCTGACTGCAAGGGAGCTACGCTTGACTTCACCAATCTTTTTCTCTTCACATATCTATAGAAGCTTTTACAGTCAGTTTTTATGTACCCAGCAAGCTTACTCTCATATTCTATTTTCCCCCTCTTAATTAATCCTTCTGTCCTCCTTTGCTGAATCCTAAACTGCTCCCAATCCTCAGGTATGCTGCGTTTTCTGGCCAATTTATATGTACTCTCCTTGGATCTTATGCTATCCCTAATTTCCCTTTGTTCGCCACGTTTGAGGCACTTTTTTTGTTTTATTTTTATGCCAAACAGGGATGAACAAATTCTGTAGTTCATCCATGCGATCTTTGAATGTTTGCCATTGCCTATCCACCGTCAACCATTTAAGTAACGTTCCCCAATTCACCCTAGCCAACTCGCGCCTCATACCATCGTAGTTTCCTTTATTTAAATTCAGGACCTTAGTCTCTGAGTCAACTACTTCACTCTCCATCTTAATGAAGAATTCTATCATATTATGATCGCTCCTCCCCAAGGGGCCTCGCACAACATGATTGCTAATTAATCCTTTCTCATTACATAATACCCAGTCTAAGATGGCCTGATCTCTAGTTGGTTCCTCAACATATTGGTCCAGGAAACCATCCCGTATACACTCTAGGAATTCCTCCTCCACAGTATTGTTACTAATTTGGTTAGCCCAATCCATATGTAGATTAAAGTCACCCATGATAACTGCTATGCCCTTATTGCACGCTTCTCTAATTTCCAATTTAATGCCATCCCCCACCTCAGCATTACTGTTTGGGGGTCTGTATACAACTCCCACTAATGTTTTCTGCCCCATGGTTCTTCTCAGCTCTACCCATACAGATTCCGCATCATCAGAGCTAATATCCTTCCTTACTATTGTGTTAATCTCCTCTTTAACCAGCAATGCTACCCCACCTCCTTTTCCTATTTGTCTGTCCTTCCTGAATATTGAATACCCCTGGATGTTGAATTCCCAGCCTTGGTCACCCTGGAGCCATGTCTCCGTAATCCCAATTATATCATATCTGTTTACATCTATTTGCGCAGCTAATTCATCCACCTTATTACGAATGCTCCTCGCATTAAGACATAAAGCCTTCAGGCTTGATTTTTAACACTCTTAGCCCTTTTAGAATTATTATTTACTGTAGCCCTGTTTGATTTACACCCTTGATTTCTCTGCCTTCCACTTTTGCTTTTCTCCTTCCTGTCTTTTGCTTCTATCCTTGCTTCCCTTTCCTCTGTTTCCCTGCACAGGTTCCCAACCCCCTGCCATTTTAGTTTAAACCCTCCCCAACAGCACAAGCAAACACTCCCCCTAGGACATCGGTCCCAGTCCTGCCCAGGTGCAAACCGTCCAGTTTGTACTGGTCCCACCTCCCCCAGAACCGGTTCCAATGTCCCAGGAATTTGAATCCCTCCCCCTTGCACCATTCCTCTAGCCACGTATTCATCTGAAATATCCTTCTATTTCTACTCTGACTAGCACGTGGCACCGGTAGCAATCCTGAGATTACTACCTTTGGAGGTCCTATTTTTAAATTTACCTCCTCACTCCCTATATTCAGCTTTTTGGACCTCATCCCATTTTTTACCTATATCGTTGGTACCTCTATGCACCACAACAACTGGCTGTTCACCCTCCCCATCCAGAATGCCCTGCAGCGGCTCCGAGACATCCTTGACCCTTGCACCAGGGAGGCAACATACCATCCTAGAGTCTCGTTTGCGGCCGCAGAAACGCCTATCTATTCCCCTTACAATAGAATCCCCTATCACTATAGCTCTCCCGCTCTTTTTCCTCCCTTCCTGTGCAGCAGAACCACCCATGGTGCCAGGAAGTTGGTTGCTGCTGCCTTCCCCCGAAAAGCCATCTCCCTCAATAATATCCAAAGTGGTATATCTGTTTGAGAGGGGGATGTCCACAGGAGACCCCTGCACTACCTGCCTGCGCCTACTACTCTGCCTGGTGGTCACCCATTCCCTTCCTGCCTGTGCAGCCTTTACCTGCTGTGTGACCAACTCCCTAAACATGCTATCCACGATGTCCTCAGCATCGTGAATGCTCCAGTATGCATCCATTCGCAAATCCAGCGCCGCAATGTGGTCTGCCAGTAGCTGCAGCTGGATACACTTCCCGCACACATGGTCAACAGGGACACAGGAAGTGTCCCTGATTTCCCACATAGTGCAGGAGGAGCATGCCGCGGGGCTGAGCTGTGCTGCCATGACTTATCCTTTAATTAATTTAAATTAACTCAAATCAATACCACAAATTACACTACAATTAAATGATATACTCAAGGGCCCTTGTATACTAGCACTCCCTGCTACACAACAGAGACCTTAGAAACTATAACCACAAAAATTAGGACCTACTAAACTTTATAAACTGTTAACCTTAACTGTCAAACTACAGAGTAGTATAAATACTCACCTGGCCGTACTCACCCAATCAGCTGCTTCCTCTTGTCCGCGTCACTTTTTGAATTGTGACGTGGCTCTGGAACACCGCCGCCAGTCTGTGAGATTGGTAAGCCTCTGCAAAAAAGCCCGCGAAAGTTAGTTTAACTACTCACTGTGCTGCTGCTCTCTCCGCTCCCGACACTGGCCTCTGAAAAAAAGCCGCCGAAAGTGAGTTTAACTACTCACTGTGCTGCTGCTCTCTCCGCTCCCGACACTGGCCTCTGAAAAAAAGCTGGCGAAAGTGAGTTTAACTACTCACTGTGCTGCTGCTCTCTCCGCTCCCAACACTGGCTCTCACCAGGGCTCTCACCAGGAGGCCTTACCCTCCGAGGGTATTCCGAGAGCACTTCTCCTACCTTCAATTAAGTGAGGAGCAGTGTATTAGATGGCTCCGCTTCACCAAGGAGGTGGTCACAGAACTCTTCCGCCTCCTCCAAACAAACGGCCAGCCTCACACCAGGATGACTTAAACTCGAGATCCACTTTGCTCACCACATCCCCATCATTCCATCCCTGTCACAGGCCATATCACAACGCAAAGCTGAAATGAGAGACACCGCAAAAGAATGGCAAGTGAAGTAATAAATTAATCAAAAAGTAGTGGACACATATTTACACCAAAAATATTTACTTTTCACCCTTGTGCAATCCCTTAGTGCCTGTCATTACTGTGCCTTTGCCTACTCTAGTGCTCCTATGAAGTGTTGGCCCAGTGGCTGCAGCACAGCTAGTGGAAGGCTGCTGAGTGTCTGTGCGGAAGACTACAGATGGCTTTGCAGGCCATCCTCGACCAGCTCTGGACTTGGAAGGCCCGGCTGTAGACTGCACCATCTCAGCATGGGCTGCAGCAGTCTGGGCTGGCTGGATGACAGGCAGCAACAAAGGCAATGGCGGAGTGGCAGTGGTGGGAGCAGGAATGCTGTCATCCTGAGAGAGGACAGCAGATTCCTGCTCCACTGACCCACTGCCACTCCCCCGGGGCAGCACCTCAGCATCCCTAGCAATCTGTTGGAGCACAGGTTGCTGGCCTGCTGCGACACCGTGAAAGCCCCGGTCAACGGCGGTAGACCCAGCCATGATAGCAGCAGTCAGAGCTTGCGTGGCATCAAGCTGAGACTGCATGAGAGCAGTCTGAGATTGGATGCCACCAAACATAGATTGCATTACAGCACTAAGACGTTGCGTCGATTCCGCCTGTGCTGCAATGGAAGCTGCCTGATCACCATCACACGCAGCATCAGGTCTAGGTCACCACGGTCTCTCTGGGAGTCTACCGTCCTTTGCAGACTGGAAATGATGGGCTCCATGATGTGCGCAGAGCCTTGTGCAATGTTGGAGGTGGACTCCTCCACGCTCCTTACCATTGCCGAGAGGCTCTCAGGCACCCTTGCTATTACACCGATCATATCTGTGTGCATGCCCATCACCCTTCTTCTAAAGGCCTCCCCATCGAGGTCCTCATCTGAGTCCTGTGCTGCAGAACTCGCGCACAAACTCGCCCTCCGGGGAACTGGCCCCCGAGCTACCATTTCCCCCTGGCCTTGCTGCAGCCCGCTCGTCCCTGGTGCCTCACCCTGTGCAGATCCCTCTACTATATTAGCCTCTAATGAACGCGTAGTGCCAGTATCTGAGCTGGTGTCTGCGGGTGAGAGATGCAGTGACGCGGTGTGTTCTTCCTCCTCCTCGCTCTCTACCATGCCCTCAGGGACAGGCTGCTCAGGTGCTTGCTGATTATCTGAAAGCATAAAGGCACAAGAAACGGGTTAAGGTGGGGAGAGGGGGGCAGGAAGGGAGAAATGCATGCACACAGCATGATTTGCTGGAAAGTGCGAAAGGCTTGTGGGGTGAGGGGGAAGTGGGATGTGAGAAGAAGGAGTAGCAATGGACATACCATTGTTCTCCCCAAGGGGTCAACGTCGCCGGTGGCCATGGCATCCACCACCTGGCACCCAGTGATTTGCAGCACTCGATTCTCCAGTGCAGACAGTGGTTGGGTGTAGGCTTGTCCCCCGCCTGTGCACTCCTGCTCCCTCATGTTGTGCACCACCTTGGCCTGCAAGAGAGCGGAAAGTGTGTGAGTGAATGTGGAGCAATGTATTTGGGTGATGTGCCTTCCATTGTTGAATAGCTGTTATTGTGTGCAAGGTGTGAGATGTGGGTGTGAGTGTTGGTAGGTAGAGATTGTTGGTGTGTGAGTGCTGGGGGTGTGGTGCTTTGGGCAGTGTGTGAAGATTGCGGTACAGATGGTGGTATGTAGCATTTGTTGAAGCATTCACTCACCCTGACCACCCGAGTGAGGTTGTTAAATTTCTTCCTGCACTATGTGTGGGTCCTTGGGATCACAGTGCTGCCTGAGACGTGCTGTGCTACCTCCCTCCACATGGTGCGGAAGACTTGTGATGATGGTCTTCTGCCACTTGCCGGGTAGAGCACCGCCCTCCATCTCTCCACAGCAAAAACCAATGCCTCCAATGCTTCATCGGAGAATCTGCGGGCTCTCTCCCTGGGACATGGACCTGCCATGAGCACACCTGGTTCAGTCCTTCGGCTCCTTCTCCTTGTTCTGCTCCTGCTTGCTGAGGCAGCTGCACAGCCAGCAATGCTGAGAATGAGGTGCTGCAGCATCAACGAGCCTCCCCTTTAAGTAGTGAAGAAAACCTGTGGCAATGATGAGTTGTGATTAGACTGCACCCGATATTGGTTCATCCTTTAATTCTAACGCCAATGAGCTTGTGTTTTAAGACTTGATTTAGGACTCCAATCATTTTGTTGAGTAGTGAGGATGAATTTTGTGTGCAGTCTAAAGCATTTGAGCCTGGCGCTAATTCTTCAACTTTTCTACTGACACTGTCCATTCCTTGGCTATAACAAATTTCTAGCCCTCTGAAAAAATTTACTCTGGCTAGTTTACCCACAGCATTACTGTTTTGAATGTGTGAACTAAGCTATGAGCTTTCTCTCCCACACAGTAGGCCAATCATTTCCAAGTGAACAGCATTCATCCCCTAAATCAGCTGTGAACTATAATTAGGGCTGAGGTGAGCACGGCAAAGCCAGCTAATTAATCAAAAAAATGCTGTAGAATTGGTTGTTACTGAGTGAGGAAATCTAGTTAGATAGACCAGCTTCTGCAAACCAAAAAAGAAAGACTTGCATTTATATAGCGCCTTTCACGACCTCAGGACGTCCCAAAGCGCTTTACAGTACTTTTTAAATGTAGTCACTGTTGTAATGTAGGACTCAGAGAGAGAGAGCGAGAGTCATTCCTCCCCCGGCTCAGAAGCACCTAATGCACCTGGCATGATGGCATGGGCGTCGCTGCCAAGGCCAGCAATTATTGCCCATCCCTCATTGCCCTTGAGAAGGTGGTGGTGAGCCATCTTCTTGAACTGCTGCAGTTCGTGAGGTGAAGGTACTCCCACAGTAGCAGTTTGGTACAACTGAGTGGCTTGCTAGGCCATTTCAGAGGACAGTTAAGAGTCAACCACATTGCTGTGGGTCTGGAGTCACATGTAGGCCAGACTGGGTAAGGACGGCAGATTTCATTCCCTAAAGGACATTAGTGAACCAGATGGGTTTTTACGACAATCTGGTAGTTTCATGGTCACCATTACTGATACTCGCTTTTTTTAAATCAGATTTTTATTTAATTAACTGAATTTAAATTCCCCAGCTGCCGTGGTGGGATTTGAACTCATGGCCCAGAATTTACGGGGCCTATGACGGCGTACGCTGTGAATGGCCCCGCAAGTCCCAAGTTTCTCCTTGACTGATCATACCCATCTGCTACAAATTCACTTTCGCTGGCGCAGAGTTGGGCTGTTTGCTCAACTACTGCCCAGCGAATACTCACCAAACCCTTATGCCTGCAAGCATAGGGCCTTCTTTTACCAGCGTAAGAGTTAAAAAAATTTTTTTTAATGATTTAAACATTCACTTACATTTATAATTAGTTTCGGTAAATGTTGTCCCATTTAAAAATGTTTAAATTTATTTTTAAAAAATAAATTTTTTATTTTAAATGTTTAATTAAATGGTATTTTAATTAATTTTGAACCTGTGGTCATTTATTTTTATTTCAGTGTTGTGAAATTGTATTTTTTGGGTGATCCCTATTATGCTTATGGGGATTCTATACGTAAATGGAATCACAGGGTCATAGGGGGAGAAATTCAGTATCGCCCCATTTGGGGCGCAATTATCAGCCGGGCGCAAAGATTAGCGCCTGGCGCTAATTATCGCCTCCGACTGCAAACTTGACTTTTATCGCCCATGGAGGTGATTGGAGCGCTAAATCAGGCGCTTCACACCTGTCTTAAGGCGCAAAGGCCGAGGAGCGAGGCGCTACCTCAGAGCGCTGGCGAAGCTCATGTGATGTCAGTCAGCAATGGAACACACACACAATGGCACCGGCCAGTTCTTAAAGGGGAGGGTTGATCTTGCTTTCCATCCACATCCTGCTCATTGCAGCCTTGAATCTCGGCCTGGAGAGACCTGTACATCAAATCTGCTGGAAAGAACAATGGAGAGGCCCAGGAAAAGAGCTCAGAGTGCAGCCCCCACAGTCTATTCTAAATCGATACAAGGAAGGGCAAATCAAAATGAACCTGCAAAGTGCTGCTCAGTACCCAAAACTCCTTCACACAGCGTTGAATCTCTCCAGAAGTCTCTCTCTCTCTCAGAATGCGTGGTTCAAAAATGGCACCAACAATAAAAGGCAGGAAGCGGTCGCCTTTAAATAGCGCTCCCCCAGTCCCTTCCTGACTGCAAAATGCTCCCCTCAACCTGTCGTTGCTAGCGGCGGGTGGTAAGGCAGGGGGCGCCACTCTATATCCGGTCCGGGGTGCTACCGGGGCATTGCATGCTCGACTGACATCACGATCTGCCGGCGCAGGAGATCGTGGCGGTAGTGTTTAGCGCCACCGCAAAATGTCTAGTTAATTTCACGAGCGGCGCAAACATTGCCGCGCCCGGGCGCTAGTTGCTTTGCGCCCCATTAGCGCCCTCTTAAGGCGCTAACAGGAGACGCAACCAACTGAATTTTTCCCCCATAGAGTCAGAGGGGGAAAAATTAAGTCGTGCCCCCTTTGGGGCGCTAACTTCGCCGGGGGGCTACTTTTGGTAACCCCCGCGGCCAAAATTGAATGGTAGTGCCCCAAGAGGGAAGCAGGGCACTACTGGAAGCGCCCCGCCTCCCTCTTGGGGCACTGCGAGGGAATATCTTAAAGGAGAGGGGCCTTGCGCAGTGCATCCCGGTGCCCAGCTGGGCCACCAGGGATCGGAGTGCCGGCAAAAGAGCCTGACACTCGAGAAGTGCTGGGATCACAGAGCGCAGCCGGCACTCCGCCGGGGGCCGGGCTGCAGAGGAGGCCGGGGATGGCAACGTGGGCAGGTGCTGGCAGGCAGCCAGCAAGAAAAATGGCCGCCCGACACCTCCCTTTTAATTAACGCCGCCCCAGCCACAGGTAGGCCCCCCTGACCCCATCGTACATAGCAGCCGGCGGTAAGTCAGGGGGTGCTACCAAAGATCGCAGCTGGGGCGCAAGCGGGGCGCTGCGCACGGCAATGATGTCATTGCCCTGCGCAGTGCCCCGCTCGCGTCCCGGCCGCGATCTTCGGTAGCGCCCCCTGACTTACCGTCGGACGCCATGTCCGATGGGGTCAGGGGGGCCTACCTGCGGCTGGAAGGAGCTAATTAAAGGCGAGGTGCCGGGTGGCCATTTTTGTTGCTGGCCGCCTGCGAGCACCTGCCCGCTTTGCCATCCCCGGCCTTCTGTGGAGCCCCCCCGCGGAGTGCCGGCTGCGCTCCGTGAGCCCGGCACTTCTCTTGAGTGTCGGGCTCTTTTGCCAGCATTCCGATCCCTGGTGGCCCAGCTGGGCACCGGGATGCACTGCGCAAGGCCCCTCTCCTTTAAGAAGGGGAGGAAGGCCTGCAGTACCACGGTGCGACATTCCCTCGCAGCGCCCCAAGAGGAAGGCGGGGCGCTTCCAGTAGCGCCCCGCTTCCCTCTTGGGGCGCTACCATTCAATTTTGGCCGCGGGGGCATTAATTTTTTCGGAGCGCTAAAAGTAGGGCGCGACTCCATTTTTCCCTCTAAATCTGTGTCCCCTAGTCCTCGCACCATCAACTAGTGGGAACAGCCTTTTCCCGTCTAGCCTATTCAAACCCGTCATAATCTTGTACACCTCTATCAAATCACCCCTCAACCTCCTTTGCTCTAATGAAAACAAATCCAGCTTCTCCAACCTGTCCTTGTAGCTAAGATCCCCCATCCCCGAAACCATTCTGGTAGATCTCCTCTGCACCTTCTCAAGGGCCTTCACATCCTTCTTAAAATGTGGTGACCAGAACTGGACGCAATACTCCAGTTGTGGCTTAACCAGCGCTTTATAAAGGTTCAGCATAACTTCTTTACTTTTGTACTCAGTACCTGTTTTTATGAAGCCCAAGGTCCCATGGGGGAGAAATTCAGTATCGCCCCATTTGGGGCGCAATTATCGACCGGGCGCAAAGATTAGTGCCTGGCGCTAATTATCGCCACCGACTGCAAACTTGACTTTTATCGCCCCTGGAGGTGATTGGAGCGCTAAATCAGGCGCTTCACACCTGTCTTAAGGCGCAAAGGCCGAGGAGCGAGGCGCTACCTCAGAGCGCTGGCGAAGCTCATGCGATGTCAGTCAGCAATGGAACACACACACAATGGCACGGCCAGTTCTTAAAGGGGATGGTTGATCTTGCTTTCAATCCACATCCTGCTCATTGCAGCCTTGAATCTCTGCCTGGAGAGACCTGCACATCAAATCTGCTGGAAAGAACAATGGAGAGTACCAGGGAAAGTGCTTAGAGTGCAGCCCCCACAGTCTCTTCTAAATCGATACAAGGAATGGCAAATCAAAATGACCCTGCAAAGTGCTGCTCAGTACCCAAAACTCCTTCACACAGCGTTGAATCTCTCCAGAAGTCTCTCTCTCTCTCTCTCTCAGAATGCGTGGTTCAAAAATGGCACCAACAATAAAAGGCAGGAAGCGGTCACCTTTAAATAGCGCTCCCCCAGTCCCTTCATGACTGCAATTCGCTCCCCTCAACCTGTCGTTGCTAGCGTCAGGCGGTAAGGCAGGGGGCGCCACTCAATATCTACTCCGGGGCGATACTGGGGCGTTGCGCACTTGACTGATGTCACGATCTGCCGGCGCAGGAGATCGTGGCGGTAGTGTTTAGCGCCGCCGCAAAATGTCTAGTTAATTTCGCGAGCAGCGCAAACATCGCCGCGCCTGGGCGCTAGATGCTTTGCGCCCCATTAGCGCCCTCTTAAGGCGCTAACGGGAGGCGCAACCAACTGAATTTTTCCCCCCATATGTTTTGTTCACCACTCTCTCAATATGCCCTGCCACCTTCAGGGACCTATGCACATTAACTCCCAGGTCCCTCTGTCCCTGCACACTCTTTAAAACTGTGCCATTAAGTGTATATTGCCTCTCCCTGTTCCTTCTGCCAAAATGCATCACCTCACACTTCTCTATATTAAATTCCATCTGCCACTTGTCTGTCCATTCTGCTAGCCTTTCTATGTCTTGTTGCAGTCGATTGGTATCATCATCACTGTTTGCCACACCCCCAAGTTTGGTGTCACCAGCAAATTTAGAAATTCTACTCTGTATTCCAAATTCCACACTCTTTAAAACTGTGCCATTAAGTGAATCCCCACAGGAATTTCCCTTTGTGATTGGTTGTGCTGGCCCACGTGATCCCAGAGTGCAAACCGCATGCTCCCCTGGGATGCTTGTGCCTTTACACAGGCGTACGCCTGCAGGTCCAGCACCGTAAGAGTCCGAAGGTCCGGAGACACAAGCTAAGTACGAAGTTTTCTTGCGTTTCAGAGGCGTACACGCAATTTCCAGGCCTAAGTCTCCGGATTACTATTCCAGTAAAATAACTAGCACCCGGTAGTGCCTGGTGCAGCACTCTTCCTTGCTGCATTACTGGTACCACTGCTTGTTCCCTATATGTGCGGGTTAGGTTGATTTGGCTATGATAAAATTGACCCTTAGTGTTAGGGGGGGATTAAATATGTGGGGTTATGGGGATAGGATGGGATATGTTAGGGGGAATTAAATACATGGGGTTACGGGGGTAGGGTGGGATATGTGTACTGTGGGGATTAAAGCAGGGACAGGGTGCTGGATTTGGATGATCAGCCATGATCGTATTGAATGGTGGAGCAGGCTCGACGGGCCGAATGGCCTACTCCTGCTCCTAGATTCTATGTTTCTATGTTTCTATATGTGTCAGCAATTTCATGACACACAATTACTTTCAATTGGGAGGCTCACGGCGAGATTGCAATTTTTGGGGGTTTTGTTGAGGCTAACGGCGAGTGTCACAAATTGTCCAGCAATTTGTGGAGAATTGGAACTCAAGGTATATCTCTTCATCAGCGCAAATTGTTATATTCTTTACAAACTAATAATGGCGAACGCTGTTAAATTGTACTTAATTTTTCCAGCACTTTCTGGCCTATATAATATAGATTAACCCTTTATACTGTACTGAAGAAGTGCTGCACTGTAGGAGGCACCATTTCAAATTTGATGTTAAACCGAGATCTTGTTTGGTACAATTTCTCAAAAGGAAGAAGGTGTCCTGGCCAACATTCTTCCTTCAACCACCACACCAAAAAAACAAAATAGATTAACTAATAATTCATCTTATTTCTTGTTTGTGGAACCTTACTATATTTGCCTACAAAACAGTGAATGTATTTCAATTCATTGGTTGTGAAGCACTTGGTATAGATACATATTGGGCCAGAAATTCGGGTCTCCACGGGTGAGTACGCGCTGTGTACTCACCCTTAGGCCCAACGAAAGTGCCGGTTTCGCGCATGCACGGGAAACCGGAACTTCCGTTCCCTTGAAGGAAGGGGTTCACAGGTCAAACGCGTGTGCCGGAGAGGCAGCGCGTACGCCTGGAACTTTTAACAAGGTAAGTGGTGAATTAAGTAAAATTAAAACATTTTTTCCACAGGTTTATTATTTTTAAATACTTTAAAGAAAGGTAAGTTTATTTTTAGCCCCATTAAAAACTGTAATTAATTTTTTCAAAAATTTAAATTATTGTTTATAATAGTTATTTTATGTAATTTATAGTTATTTTAAAAATGTGATTAAAAAAAAAAATTATTTGAAGTTTTAGTTAGGTTTTGGGGCCGATCTCTATGATAGGTCTTCCTGTCAAATCTATGAATGGAGATTCCCTGCTACGACTGGCTCTCCATGACCCATGTGATCCCAGGGGACGCTTCGAACTAACTGCGCCGCTGGGATCCGCGAGCACTGCGCACCGGCAGCTGGAGGAGGCCCAGGATCGGAATTCCACGCGGGCCCACAGCACAACAGCAGGCGCGCTAGGTATGTGCAGGTCGGGGGCTTGCACCCGCGGGAAGCCTCCGACCCGAATTTCTGGCCCATTACAAGGCTCTCCTGTGATTAATCCAGGCTTGTGGATTATTGCTTTGAAATACCAGTGGTGTGTTTGATAGTAATCCTGGTTATAGCATGACCTCCTGTACTCTGCTTCTGTCTGTGATTGGTGCATGAGTGGCATAAGCCATGGTTGTATAGGGTAGCCTTGGTCTCCCTTCATCTACGCTTCATTCCCCTTCAAATAATGGTGGTATAGATGATTATCTTAAAATGAAGGCTTCATAAGCGCCTTCAGCAAATAGTTATTGATGTGCATGATCTTGCACTGGTGGTCATATAACAGGTCAGATTTTCCTGTGAATTATCATTCATTTTATTGTGGATTTGGAGCGTAAATGGAGTATAATGGGGCAGTAATGCATACTACCTCAAAAACACCAGTCTAATATAGCATCAACATATTTCCTGCAAAAAAAATCACCAGTCCCTTGTCTGAATATCATCAATCTGTTTTGTACTTTGGAGATTCTGTCAGGACGTTTGCTGCTACTTTTAGTCAGCTCTGTAAGAAGTACAGCTTTGGACTGGGGACATAGTTATGGGTGAGCTTTTCTTTTGGAGGGAGAGAAGAGAACGTTCAAGGCATGTGAGTGGCATGGATATTTCCCCCCGGTGAGCGTATACGTCCCCTGACGATGAGCTGTGGGGTTTTATTGTCCCTTCAAATGAAGTGTAGTGGAAGACTAGAACAACCGCTCGAGGCAAGCAATGTGAGTGGCTAGAGTGGATTTGAGTAAAGATGGTACTTGAGTGTTTTCAGAGGTTTCCCTTTGCATAAGTGAGCTTCCCTGACACTTAGGTGCTAGTGGAGAAAGAGTATGATAGGTAAGGAGGTGAGTGAAGACTATATGAGTGGTAGAGGTTGTGGATTGGCAAGAGTGCTTTGACTTACCATGGATACTCTTAAGAAGTCTTTGAACCTCTTCCTGCACGGTATGGTAGTTCTTGCTGTGGTGGAGGTTGCACTGACAGCTTCTACCACCTCCATCCATACAGCCTGAATGACCCACTTAGGTGTCTCTGGTCCTGACTTCAGCCAATAACACCTCCACAGATGCATCTGAAAATCTTGGACCCTTTGCTCCGACTACTCCTTCCCCCTCCCACAAGGCTGCTGCTCTTTGCTACATCTGGCACACTTTGTTGATGGGAAACAGATGACCCCCTTTGAACTGGCTGCAACTTCAACCCCTCCCAGCAGTAGTAATCCTCTGTAGTTTTCTTTGGTCCTGGAGAGGACCGTTCGATTTGCTTGGTTTGCTACTGTCACCGGGAGGTCGATTTAACGACAAGCTCGGTGTCCTTTGAGACGACATTAGTTGTGATCTAAGATCACGTAACAGGGTGGGCTGCGAGGAGGCTGTCATCATCCACCCCTATCAGGAGCAGTATTACCACTCCAAACCCACCCTGCATAGCAAACAAAGGACCTGGGAGCTATTAACAAAGACAGAAAAAAGCTGGAAATACTCAGCAAGTCAGACAGCATCTGTGGAGACACAGATATCAGTCAGTCGGCGTTTCAGGTCTAAGGCCCTTTGTCAGAACTGCTAATTGCTGGTTAGTGGGGGGCTCACATGGGCACTGGTATTCCCACTCTCCCATTAAGCCACCAATGGGCGGAGAATCCAGCCCTCCATGTCAAAGTTACAGAAAACACGTGCTAGAGATAATTGCCTTTAAACTGGGAATATGTCTCTCATACATCATAGAGTCATACATAATAAAAATCATAATTGCACCCATGATCAGAAAATATGATGCTGAGTAAAGACATAACGAAAAAGGGCAGAAAAGGATAATTCAATAAAGGGATATATGCATATTACAGCATACTAGAAGGCTTCATTACTTGGGTAGGACTGGCTCCTCCATGCTCATGAATGGAGGAAAATGAAAAATAAGGAGCACAACTGAATATCCAGTAGTATAGGAGTGATGAGCTAGCAGATTAGTATTTATGGACTTCAGGTCACCGGGGTGTGATTTAAATGAATGCTCCTACAAGTGTCACTAGACCAGGTGTTAAACGACCACAGAAAATGCTGGAAACATTCAGCAGGTCAGGCAGCATCGTGGAGAGAGTAACAGAGTTAACATTTCAGGTCGATGACCCTTCGTTATCAGTACTGACGAAGGGTCATCGACCTGAAACGTTAACTCTGTTTCTCTCTCCACGATGCTGCCTGACCTGCTGAGTGTTTCCAGCATTTTCTGTGGTTGTTTCAGATTTCCAGCATCCGCAGGATTTTGCTACACCAGATGTTTCTATTTTAAACTTCCTCTGTCTCTGACCTGGAGGGAATTGTTTGGTTGTGCTTTAGTTCAATGGGGGAAAAATTCGGTTGCTTAGCGCCTCCCACTAGCGCCCTAAGAGGGCGCTAATGGGGCGCAACGCAACTATCGCCCGGGCGCGGCGATGTTTGCGCCGCTCGCGAAATTGACCAGAGTTTTTGCGACGGCGCTAAACTCTACCGCCCCGATCTCCTGTGCCCGCAGATCGTGACGTCAGTCGAGCGTGCAACGCCCCGGTGGCTCCCTGGACTGGATATTGAGTGGCGCCCCCTTCCTTTCCGCCTGCCGCATTCAACGACAGAGAGAGTGGAACGGATTCCAGTCGGTAAGGGGCTGGGAGAGCGCTATTTATAGGTGCCCTCTTCCTGCCTTTTTTTGTGGGACACATTTTTGCACCACTCATTCTGACAGAGAGAGAGAGATTCTGAGAGAGAGCGAGAGAGACTTCTGCAGAGAGTCAACGCTGTGTGAAGTAGTTTTGGCTACTGAGCAGCACTTTGCAGGTTCATTTGGATTTGACCTTCATTACTTTGATTGTCAAGAGACTGTGGGGGCTGCACTGATTCGGGGCGTCGTCCTGCACCTGCAGAATCGGAGGCATCAGAGATGTAGAGAGAGAGTGGAACCATTTCCAGTCGGTAAGGGGCTGGGGGAGCGCTATCATGGCCAGAGGGAGGAGGGCCAAAAGGCCTCTGCACAGGTGACCTTACCCTCCCAGGGTATTCCGGGAACAATTCTCCTACATTCATTTGTCTGAGGAGCAGTGTTTGCGAAGGCTGCGCTTCAGCAAGGAGGTGGTCACTGAGCTCTGCCACCTGCTGCAGCCAGGTCTGCAGCCTCAACTGAGGACCAGGACGTCTCTGTCGGTGGCAGTGAAGGTCACAGTGGCTCTGAATTTTTATGCCACCGGCTCCTTTCAAGCAGCTACTGGGGACATCGCCAATATCTTCCAGTTCGCGCTCCATTGCTGTATCCGGCAGGTCACAAATGCCCTCTATAAAAGGAGACGCCAGTACATCTTTTTCCCGATGACCCGGGCCAGACAGCATGAACGCGCATTGGGCTTTGCGAGGATAGCGGGCTTCCCCATGGTGCAGGGCTCCATTGACTGCACGCATGTGGCATTGCAGGCACCGCAGGAGAATACAGAGGTTTTCCGAAACCACAAGTGGTTCCACTCCTTAAATCTCCAGTTGGTCTGTGACCACAGACAGCTGATACTCGTTGTCAATGCCCGCTATCCTGGCAGCAGCCACGATGCTTTCATCCTGCGCCAGACTGGTGTGCCAGAGCTTTTCCAGACAGCGCATCAGCCAATTGGTTGGCTCCTCGGGGACAAGGGTTATCCACTCTGCACCTGGCTGATGACAGCGCTCCGTAACCCCAACACCCCTGCTGAGCTACGGTACAATGAGAGCCATCTCACCGCCAGGAGTATCATTGAGCAGACGATCGGCGTGCTCAAGCAACGGTTCCGCTGTCTGGACCACTCAGGAGGAGCCCTGCAGTATTCGCCTGAGCGAATCTCCCTCTTCATAGTTGTTTGCTGCATTCTTCATAACCTGCCAATCCTCAGGACCCAGCCAATGCCACCAGGCCTTGGAGCACCACCGGAGGAGGAGGAGGAAGAGGAGGAGGAGGATCATCAGCAGCACCAAGGCGGGAGGGAGGCCCACAATGTTGAGACTGCAAGGGCCGTCCGTCAACGGCTGATAACAAGCTGATTCTAGGCCCCTACTCAGGAATTGGCTTCTGGCATAGAGAACAACATGGCCCAGAAATTGATCTCGCTCTGTTCCCGCGGGGGTAAGCCTTCCCCGCGATGTCTCACCTCGCTTATGCTTTTTCTGATCCAGCTCGCACGAACTTGATGTTCCAGACATCAGCTGTGCTGGGCTTGCGTATCCCAGCGGCGCAGTTAATTCGTGCGAGCTGTGGGATCACGTGACTCAGTTAGAGCCAATGGCAGCACACCATCTTCCATTCATAAGTCTCACAGCATGGCTGTGAGACTTATGAATCTTACACCCCCCCAAAATAACAGCTAAACCTCAATTAAATTTTAAAAAAAAACCATCACATTAATAAAATAAGTATAGTTAATTAAATTAACCATTTTAAATAAAAAATTAAATTTTTGAAAAAATTTAAAATCTTTTAAAAAGTTATAAAAATAAACTTACCTGTCTTTAAAGTCTATAAAAAAGATATACCTGTAAAAAAAAATTCAAAAAAATACTTAATTCACTACTTACCTTCTTAAAAGCGGGTCTTACTCCTCCTTTTTACATTTCCAAAATCTTCCCTACTTACCTGCGCGTCCAAAGCATGAAGTGCACAGCGTGCGCGCAGCCTGTAGCGCGCACGCGATGCACCCAGGCCCCGCCCCCTTTTCGGAAGAGCAATTGCCGGTTTTCAGCACATGCGCAGGGCATGCAGAAAACCGGCAATTGGAGTGGGAATACGCGAGAGTACGCAGTGCGTACTCTCGCGTCCCGGGATCAATTTTCGGCCCCATGATGGAAAGTAACCCGCAACCCCTATAGCCAGCCAAGGCAGCAATGATTCCAAAGGCCAAACATGTACATTTTGAATACAACAACTTTTTTATTTTACAAACTCTGTGTGTGTCATTTATTCATGACAAACTAATAGAAACAAACACAAAAAATCATTCATTAACATAACTGGTTCTCACAACCTGGAGATAATGGCCAAAACACTAAACAAAAGTTATCAGACAAACCTCGGCCTTTAATAAAAACATTCCCAACATTTCGTCACACCTCTTACTTTTTGCCCTTCTTGGGTGATCTCCTTCCCTTGCCCACTTTCCCCCTTCCTACCCTACTGCTCCTCCGTAATGGGGCCCCAGTGGCTGCAGCAAGGCTGGTGGAAGGCTGCTGAATGTCAGATCCTGAGACTACAGATGCCCTTGAAGGACGCCCTCGACCAGCTCTGGGCCTGGAGGGCCCGGCTGCAGACTGCACCAACTCTGCATGGGCGGCAGCAGTCTGGGCTACAGGTGGTGGCAAGTGCAATGGGGAAGTGACAGTGGTGGGAGCAGGAATGCTGTCATCCTGAGAGAGGACAGCACCTCCCTGCTCGACCAACACACTGGCACTCCCACGGGACAGCACCTCAGCATCCGGAACAATCTGCTGAGCACAGAGTGCTGGCCTGCTGCAGCGCCGTGAGAGCCCCGGGGAAATGTGTCCGAACCAGCGACGATGGCAGCAGTCAGTACTTGCGTGGCCTCAATCTGAGACTGCATAAGACCAGTCTGAGATTGGATCACGGCAGCCAGTGACTCAATTTCAGCACTAAGCATTTGTGTGGCGTCCGCCTGTGCTGCAGCGTAATGTTCCACACTCCTTGCCAGTGCATCAATGCTTTCGGGCACCCTTCCCACTGCACCCATGAGCGGAGTGTGCATGTCCACCGCCTGGGTGTTCATTTCAGCGATGAGCCGCTCCTCCTCTGCGTCCAGTGCAGCAGGACTCGCTGGCCTACTCTCCCTCCGGGGAGAAGGCCCCCAAGCTTCCCTAGCCACATCATGTTGCTGCAGCCCGCTGGGTCCTGGAGCTTCGTCCTCATCAGACCCTTCCCCCCTGCTCCCCTCCAGGGAAGACGTGGTCCCAGTGTGGCCATGGGCTTCCTCGGCAGAGGGTGGCGCTGAGGCTCCGGCTTCCTCTTCCTCCTCACCTGCGGCTTCGCTCCCACTGGCAGCTTGAGGGCCTGTCTCCTCAGCTGGTGAATCACCATCTAAAAGCAGTGAGGTACAAGAGTGGCTTTAGCGTGAGGACAGGGGGGCAGTAAGGGAGGAAGGAGTGGAGCGATTTAGTAAGTTGGATTGAAAGTGTAAAAGGCTGGTGTTGTGAGGGACAAGTGAATGAGAGAGGAGAGAAAGCTGATGACCTTACCATTGCTGTCCCAAACAGGGTCGGCCTCTCCAGGGGCAACGGGACCGATCACCTGGCTTGCCACAATCCTGTGGACGCGCACCTCAAGATCGCTGAGGGGTTGCAGCTGAGGCGGCCCTCCAACCGTCCGTTGCTGCTGTCTCCTGTTATAAGATAGCTTGGTCTGCAAGAAAAAGGATGGCGTCTGAGTAAATATGCTCCCATGGTTTTGCCTGATGTGCCTCCCATATTTGAATAGCCCTTAATGTATGCAGCCATGGTCTTTCCTAATGTGCCTCCCATTGTTGAATAGCCCTTAATGTATGCAAGGTGTGGAATATGCGTGTGTATTTTATGAGATGGCCATAGGTCTTGGATGAGTGTTGGGCATTGGGGTTTTAAGACCCTCTGGCCATAGAGTGAGGTTGAGATGGAGGGATGGAGAGGTATTGAAAAGCAGCCACTTACCTGAATGACCCGAGTGAGGTCGTTGAACTTTTTGCGACATGGAGGAGACGTGATGAGCCACCTCCCTCCACACTCTTCTGTAGTCGTGCGGCAAAGGCCTCCTGCCACTCTCAGGGTACAGTAAAGCTCTTCTGCGCTCTACCGCGCCAACCAGAGCCTCCAAGGCTCAATCGCTGAAGCGCTGAGCTCATTCCTTGACTCTCTCCATAATCCTTGGCTGGAAAATTTAGGCACAGGTCTGTCCACGACGAGATTCAAGCCTACAATGAGCAGGGTGTGGCTGGAGAGCAAGATCGACCCTCCCCTTTAAGAACTGATCGGCGCCAGTGTGTCTGTGTTCCATTGCTAACTGACATCACCTGAGCTTCGTCCGCGCTCTGAGTTAGCGCCTCGCTCCTCGGCCTTTGCGCCTTAAGACAGCTGTGTAGCGCCTGATTTAGCGCTCCAATCACCTCCAGGGGCGATAAAAGCCAAGTTTGCAGTTGGAGGCGATAATTAGCGGCAGGCGCTAAACTTTGCACCCGGCCGATAATTGCGCCCCAAACGGGGCGATACCGAATTTCTCCCCCATAGTCTTTTCTTTAACCAAATAATTATGAATTGCTATTTTATTTTTGTCCACCTTTTGATCAGAAATTATCCAATGAAAATATTGAAATACAGTGGACAGTGTCTTGCTTTTATATCCAGTACAGACTACACTGGAACAGACTGGCTGACCTTGGTAATTCAGGATATCTACCTTGGTACAGTAGGGTTGCAATTCTACTCTTTGAAAGGTATATGCATGGTGAGGGCATTCTATGTGCACCATTTACAGTTTGGAAAGGTTATATAGACAAATGATTTTACTGTCGTCTTGGTGATAACAATAATAATGTACAGAGAAGTAAAAGCCAACAGTCCCGGCATTATGATCAACAAAAGAGCATGTCCTTGTTAGTTAATATATTAAATCAATACCAGATAACAGCACTATTACATTGGAAGAAGTTTTTTTTAGTTTATTATGCATAAAGCTCTGACAGTTTGGGGCCAATTTCCATAAGCCTAGTGCCCCGTAGCCAAACTAAAATTTGGGAAAAAGTTCCCGTCCACTTTCCGCCCAAGGCCCGTCTGACTCGATTTTTGAGTGAGCCTTGAAATAGGCGGCCAGTGCTCCTGCCCAAAGCAGGAAGGAGCAATATTTTGGATGAGACGTTAAACCAAGGTCCCATCTGCCCTCTCAGGTGGACGTAAAAGACCCCATGGCACTATTTGAAGAAGAGCAGGAGAGCTCTCCGGATGTCCTGGCCAATATTTCTCCTTCAACCAAAATCACTATTAAAAAAAACAGATGATCTGGTCATTATCTCATTGCTGTTTGTGAGACCCTGTTGCCGCATTTCCTACATTATAGCAATAGTTCAAAAACACTTCATTGGCTGTAAAGCGCTGAGGTCATGAAAGGCACTATATAAATACAAGCTCTTTCTTTAACTATTTAAATTGGAGTCCTAAACCCACTGTAGGAACCTGACACAATTTTCGTGTACCAATCGGCGTGCTGTGTGCTGCACATGCCCCACCCATTGGTCCCTGGCGGGGAGCAGCCTGGTCAATAGTCCTTAAAGGGATCACTGCGGACCTCTCTAAAAACAGCCAGCATCAGGCCGCATGTTAATGAGGCCTGATCACCAATGTGGTTCAAGGCCTCCTGCTGTTGCGATCATGTGGGCGGGTGGCATGATCGCAATGTCTGCTGCTCGCCTGATTACCACAGCAAATAGCCCCTGCTGTGACAAATTTTCTTCCACTCTCTTCTGTTGTACCTGAGCCACACCCTGCTGGCACCTGAGAAAGCTATCTGTCCCCAGCCCTCTCTCTATGTCAGTCTACAGCCAGTTACTAGAATATCTATGACAGCGACCTGGCAATATTTGGGTAGACTGCCTCCACTTTGCACCCTCCAAGATAGAATAAGTGAAACTGGAAAGTTAAGGGAGGACGAGGGGAGGACATCAAAGCTGAATTCCAACACACAAAGCATTGATGCTTCAACATACTGCATCATCAGACCATCAAGTATAACGATCTAAAATTTAAAATAGAGTGACTCAGAATAACCCTATGAACCAAACGTGTTCAAAGAGAAATGAAAAATAAATTATAATCTGTTCATGGACAAATTTCTTTTGAAGAAATTCAGAAAAAAAGTATTAGGAACCATATATGTATCAAGATATATTTAATATTGACGTTGATTCTGGTCTCTGCAAAATGGGATGGTTAGTTCCACCTGATCTCTGTCCATTCCTGGGCCATTGGATTCTCCACTAGGGCTTGGGATGGACAGTGGAAACTCCCATCCGAAATGGATGGTAGCTACATAAACATTATCCAATGGTCAGGAGGTGTAAAAACCAATGTGGTTTTACATTATTTCCATTGGCCAGTCCCTAATGATGCCTAAAAACCAAGGGTGTTTCCAGGTGCAGGGTGGCCATTTCAAGCACTGGTCATTTAAAGGCACATGAAGCTCTCATTAGGTAAATTGTAACTTGTTTTTAAATTCAGTGCTGTAAGTACCTTTGGTAACTTTTGTGCACTGCGTCTTTGAAGGGGGATTACAGGGGCATTTTGAAAGCTTCCTAACACTTTTCACTTTGGGTGCCCCATGTGAATTTTTTTTATTTGGCTTATTTCGAAGAATGCAAGGATGCTGGTTAAGGAACAAGAGTGTTCGTATCCGCCCTTACCCTCCCAACCAAGTATACAGACCAAGGCAAATATTCCTGGACTTCTCAGAAGAGCAATGCTTGCAGAGGATATGCTTCACCTTGAGGGCAATGACAGAGTTGTGTCATCTGGTGCAAAATGATCCGAGGAAAATGCGCCTCCAACTCAGACTTTGAATTCTGACGTGTCTTGTCTAACACCAATGCAGAAGACAGAGAATAAACTGAAATTACTTCTCGGGCACAAAGGATATAAAACAAGCGACATTGATATCCACGTCAAATTCAGGGTGCAGAAAATGGGGTGTGATCAGCAAAATGGCAGCTGTGCAAGTACTGCCTCAAAACTGTTCAAAACTGTATTTACATTCAACCATCCGAAAAATTCCTTTCACGTGGCTGATAGAATTTAAAATAATTCTAGATATTACAGAAACATTCCTGGAGGGTTACCCTGGATAGATTAACGCTCTATGTTTGTGATCGTGTCACTAGAATTGGGTACAAGTTGACAGAGTTCACTGTAACTGTTTCAGTACAATTTAACGATTTCTTTTAACAGCCACTCTTCTCATTAATGTAATCTGTAAACTGAGAGAGCTGAGGTGAAAACTGGATTCTGTATTATAGAGACTGAAGCTGTGAAATGAGGTGATTGAAACAATCTCCCATTATGAATGGTGAAATTATAATTTGGGACAGTACAATAGTACGATTCTGTTCGCCGTATAATGCTTGTTATTTTGACTTAACAATAACCTCATGGTTTGGGATAATGTTTATCCTTGCAATTTAATCTACAAAATATATCTATCCACTCATTTAAAATCTCTGAGCAGATGGGCCACTGATAGTCAACACAGAAGGAAGCCTGGCACTTTACTTGATGCTCAAGCAATAATGGTTGTAAGCATACAGGGGGGAGATTTCTAATGTGGAATACAATCTGGCATTACAGAATTGCTATGTCCAGACAATCATTCTGAATGGGATTGGCCTTTGGTCAATGGTCTCACTTCAAATCTGCATTCAAGTTAGAGTTGGCTGAAAGACCTCAGTAAGAGATCTGCAAACAGCAGTAATAAATAACCAGCACCATGGTGGAGTTCAAAGAATGTATGTGCATCAATGACATTGTAATGCCAATGCCATTTTCTTTCTGGAACATCAACTCCAGCCAATCCAGGTTAATAGTCTATCAAGCTTAACACTGCCAAACTGCCCCAGCGCAGTCTTCAGAAGAAATCTGCTTATTTATAGAAGGCTTAGAATCATAGAATGATAGAGCACAGAAGGAGGTAATTTGGTTCATCGTGCCTGTGCCTGTGCCTGTGCCTGTGCCTGTGCCTGTGCCTGTGCCTGTGCCTGTGCCTGTGCCTGTGCCTGTGCCTGTGCCAGCTCTTTGCAAGAGCTATCCAATTAGTCCCACTCCCCTGCTCTTTCCCCATAGCCCTGCAAAATTTTTCCTTTCAAGTATTTATCCAATTCACTTTTGAATAAAGCATTTTTTTTCAGCAGCTGATGCAGTTCTTAACCGATAAATGGGGCAAATTTTCCGCTTTGGGCACAATCAGGAAACTGGACGAAAGTTGCGTTTGAAATGATGTTGTGTTCCTGAAGTGAAGTTATGGTTCACGTTTCCACCCAAATACATTTGCATAATCACTCACATAAAATCTTGCATGAACCAGCGCAATCTGGCAGCGTAATAGAGCATAATCGTTTAATTTTTTTTCTTTGCATTATAAAATATTCCTTGATGTATTTAAGAGTGGTGACCTGATGCAGTTTTATTAATGCAGCTGAAAATGGGTTTATCACAAAAAATAACCATTTTTAATATGAGTGTCTCGTCCTCCACCTGTGAGTAACCCGATTTTAAATCACTGAAAATTACTTAAAAAAAACTATACTGAACCATTTACTAATTTCATTGGTGTACACAAGTCAGGTTCTTAGTAAATTAAATATTTTTAAAACGTGCCTACTAGTGCCTTTCCGCCTAAAAAAAGCTTCATTTAAAGAGCCTCCTCGAAGGGCCACAGATGGGCACCATTGGCAGAAACTCACCATGCTCATTAATTTAATCTGGAGGTGTGACCAGTTTTGTGGATGGGGCAGCTGTTTATATGACTCATATAATACTTGAATATCTGAAATTTATGGGGACGGAATAGCAAATTTGAATCTGAATGAAAAGTCCAAATGCCAATCATTAATCCCTGCTAAGAAGAATTGCATTGCTTGTTAAATAGACGATATATGTTACTGCCATCTCTTGTAGTTTAATGTAGGTTCTCTTCCATTATCCACACTCGACAGACCTGTTGACCTCAATACAGTACTCAACAGTAAGGTCGCAAAGTGGCCTAATCTGAGAGCACTCACTCTAAAAATATTTCCATATTTCTTCAATATTTTGCTTATTTTGTACACTGAAAATAAACTAAAGCATGTATTTGACTGGTTTCCTAATGTGAGCTGCCATTTTTCCCCATTTCCGAGATCTAGGAAGCTTCAATTGCTGAGCCACATGACTCCGGAGCCTAACCCACAGCTCCAAGGAGCATCATGCACTGCTAATTAGATTCAACGGAGCATCTTTCAGTCACTTTGTCATTACACAAAGATATGAAAATGACAGACAGTAAAATACCATTGAGCCTTTCCCGTGCAACTAAACATCATGAACACATCGACCCCCACCTACCACCAGTCACATAATCTCCTGGGAAAGGCAAAAAAAAACCTTAAACCCATTCAGGGAAAAGAGTCTAAGAAATTCCTTGCCGATCTCCAAAGGTGATCAAAACAAGTTCCAGGAGATCACAGTAACCATGAGATACCTTGCCCAATACCCCACCGACCTTACTGAACACCGTACTATCAACAGTGATCTGGTCCAGCTCCCTTTTAAACAGTCCCTGCATGAACTCGCAACTTGTTCTAAAGGTTGATGACACATTGCGGAAAGAAAAATCTAAGTTATATAAGCATAGAACTAGGTTCGATGTTTGCAGGTATTTCTTTTCATAGAATCATTGATCTATGGAACAAATTGCTGGCTTGTACTGTGAGTTTAGATTCACTGCAAGCATTCAAATGGGAGCTGGACGAGTTCCTGAGTGTGACTGAGATGATTACACATAGAAGGTAAATGGGCATTGGGGGATGTCTCTCCTGGATCTTATCTGATTGCTTTCGGGAGTTGGAGAGGAATTTCCCAGAGTTTTTTCCATAGGTTTATTTCTTTATGTTTTTTTTCTCTCCCAGGAGACCGCTTGGCTGGTAGGTTGGGGATTTATGGTAAGCGGAAGTTACATCACAACAGTACAGGATATGCTCGCTGAAACAACTGTTCTATTCCTTAATTTTTGTATGTGCGTGTGCCGTAAACCCATGAAAACTTTTTGAAATAAACTTCTTCTATTTCATTTCTTGTTCTCCTTTTAACACCATCACATTGTCCATTATTTTGGTCGGTTTTAATGTTTTTCCTTATAGTGTACAAAATACATGCCAGATAATTAAATGCTGCAATATACACAATCCCACAGCATAATACTGGGTACCTCAAATAAAATAAACGGAAACCAAGCAGACAGAGTAGCAGAAAATGTGTTCCAATTATACAGAATCACTGTGATTCCCACAATCCAAGGAAACCATTATACATTTAGCATTGCTGATTAAGGACCATTAAATGTTTTTAAACAGTCCATCTGCTCATTCATTTTCTCAAATTACTGAATGCTTTTATCATTATATTTAGATCTTTAATATTTGCCTTGCATTTTCTCCTTATAAATAAAGTACAGCATTCAAAAAGTAAAGAGCCCTATTAGGCAGAACAACAGAATTTTTTTTATTCATTCATGTGATGTGGGCGTCGCTGGCAAGGCCAGCATTTATTGGCGATCCCTAATTGCTCTCAAGAAGGTGGTGGTGAGCGGCTGCAGTCCGTGTGGTGAAGGTACTCCCACAGTGCTGTTAGGTAGGATGTTCCAGGATTTTGACCCAGCGACGATGAAGGAACAGCGATATACTTCTAAGTCAGGATGGTGTGTGACTTAGAGGGGAACATGGAGGTGGAAGTGGTGCTGTTCCCATGCGCCTGCTGCCCTTGTCCTTCTAGGTGGTAGAGGTCGCAGGTTTGGGATGTGCTGCCGAAGAAGCCTTGGCGAGTTGCTGCAGTGCATCTTGTAGATGGTACATACTGCAGCCACGGTACACCGGTGGTGGAGGGAGTGGATGTTTAAGGTGGTGAATGGGGTGCCAATCAAGCAGGCTGCTTTGTCCTGGATGGTGTCGAGCTTCTTGAGTGTTGTTGGAGCTGCACTCATCCAGGCAAGTGGAGAGTATTCCATCACACTCCTTACTTGTGCCTTGTAGATAGTGGAAAGGCTTTGGGGAGTCAGGAGGTGAGACACTCACTGCAGAATACCCAGCCTCTGACCTGCTCTTGTAGCTACAGTATTTATGTGGCTGGTCCAGTTAAATTTTGGTCAATGGTGACCCCCAAGATGTTGATGATGGGGGATTTGGCGATGGTAATGCAATGAATGACAAGGGGTGGTGGTTAGACTCTCTCATGTTGGAGATGGTCATTGGCTGGCACTTGTGTTGCTTTCACAAATCAATTACAGGGAACGGTAGCATAGTGGTTATGCTACTGGACTAGTAATCCAGGGACCTGGACTAATGATCCAAGAGACACGAGTTCAAATCCCACTACAGCAGGGGAATTTAAATTCAGTTAATTAAATAAATCAGGAATAAAAAGCTAGTATCAGTAATGGTGACCATGAAACTATCAGATTGTCGTAAAAACACATGCTTTAGGGAAGTAAATCTGCTGTCCTTACCTGGTCTGGCTTATGTGACTCCAGACCCACAGCAACTGCCCTCTGAAATGGCCTAGCAAGCCACCCAGTTGTAATAAGCCGCTACGATTAACAAGAATAAAACCAGACGGACCACCCAGCATCGACCTAGGCACCAACTTCGGACATGACAACGGCACACCCAGCCCAGTCAACCCTGTAAAGTCCTCCTCATTAACATCTGGGGACTTCTGCCAAAGTTGGGAGAGCTGTCACACAATCTAGTAAAGCAACAGCCTGACATAGTCATACTCACAGAATCAATGTCCCAGACTCCTCCATCATCATCCCTGGGTATGTCCTGTCCCACCGGCAGGACAGACCCACCAGAGGTGACGGTACAGTCAGGAGGGAGTGACCCTGGGAGTTCTGCATTGGTAGCAGTGACCACCTTTGTCCTTGTGTAGACAAAGTCCCATCTTCACACTGAGGACACCCTCCATTGTGTTGTGTGGCACTACCACCGTGCTAAATGTGATAGAGTCAGAACTGATCTAGCAGCTCAAAACTGGGCATCCATGAGGTGCTGCGGGCCATCAGCAGCAGAATTGTATTTCACCACAATCTGTAAACTCATGGCCTGGCATATACCTCACTCTACCATTACCATCAAGCCAGGGGACCAACCCTGGTTCAATGAGGAGTCCAGGAGCAGCACCGGGCGTACCTAAAAATGAGGTGCCAACCTGGGGAAGCTGCAACAGAGGACTACTTGCATGCTAAACAGTGGAAGCGGCGTTCTATAGACAGGGAGATCCCACAATCAGCAGATCAGATCAAAGCCCTGCCACATCCAGTCGTGAATGGTGGTGGACAATTAAACAACTAACGGGAGGAGGAGGCTCCATGAATATCCCCATCCTCAATGATGACGGGACCCAGCACGCGAGAGCAAAAGACAAGGCTGAAGCATTTGCAAACATCTTCAGCGAGAAGAGCCGAGTGGATGATTCATATCGGTCTCCACCATCACAGAAGCCAGTCTTCAGCCAATTTGATTCACTCCATGTGATATCAATAAATAACTGAGCACACTGGATACAACAAAGGCTATGGGCCCTGACAACATCCCGGCTGTCGTGCTGAAGACTTGTGCTCCAGAACTAGCCGCGCCTCTAGCCAAGCTGTTCCAGTACAGCTACAACACTGGCATCTATCCGACAATGTGGAAAACTGCCCAGGTATGTCCTGTCCACAAAAAGCAGGGCAAATTCAATCTGGCAAATTACTGGCCCATCAGTCTACTCTCAATCATCAGCAAAGTGATGGAAGGTGTCATCGACAGTGCTATCAAGCAGCACTTACTCATTTCAGCCCAGGACATAGCTGCAAGAATTCCTCTGGCAGTGTCCTAGGCCCAACCATCTTCAGCTGCTTCATTAATGACCTTCCCTCCATCATAAGGTCAGAAGTGGGGTTGTTCGCTGATGATTGCTCAGTGTTCAGTTCCATTCGCAACTCCTCAGATAATGAAGCAGTCCATGCCTGCATGCAGCCACACCTGGACGACATTCAGGCTTGGGCTGATAATTGGCAAGGAACATTCGTGCCAGGCGATGACTATCTCCAACAAGCGAGAGTCTAACCACCGCCCCTTGACATTCAACAGCATTACCATCGCCGAATCCCCCACCATCAAATTCTGGGCCATCAACATCCTGGGGGTCACCATTGACCAGAAACTAAACTGGACCAACCACATAAATACTGTGGCAACAAGAGCAGGTCAGAGGCTGGGTATTCTGCGGTGTGTGTCTCACCTCATGGCTCCCCAAAGCCTTTCCACCATCTACAAGGCACAAGTCAGGAATGTGATGGAATACTCTCCACTTGCCTGGATGAGTGCAGCTCTAAAAACACTCAAGAAGCTTGACACCATCCAGGAGAAAGCAGCCCACTTGATTGGCACTCCATCCACCACCTTAAACATTCACTCATTGCACCACCGGCGTACCGTGGCTGCAGTGTGTACCATCTACAAGATGCACTGCAGCAACTCGCCAAGGCTTCTTCAGCAACACCTCCCAAACCCGCGACCTCTACCACCTAGACGGACAAGGGCAGCAGGTGTGTGGGAACACCACCACCTCCAAGTTACACACCATCCCAACTTGGAAATGTCACCACCTTCTCAAGGGCAATTCGGGATGGGCAATAAATGCTAGCCTTGCCAGTGACGCCCACATCTCATGATTGAATAAAAATAAACTTATGAGAAAATCCAAAACTAGTACAAGATAGTTACTAATAAATCCAATAGAGAAATAAGGAGACATTTCTTTACTCAGACAGTGGTTAAAATGTGGAACTCGCTACCACAGGAAATGTTTGAGGCAAATAGCTTAGATACTTTCAAAAGGAAACTAGATGAGTACATGAGAGAAAAGGAACTAGAAAGATATGTTGAATGGCTGAGATGAGGTAGATAGAATGGGAAGAGACTAGCATGGAGCATAAACACCAGCACAGATTAGTTATGATTCTGTGTAATTCACTTGACCTCACACCCACTGCAGTATCACTGACAACAGTGCAAAATAAAACTTAGTAAACACCCAGGTACATTTGTAAAGCTCCACTTACCCTGGTCAAAGAGCAACTAACTATACAATTTGGGTCTGCCAGCCCCACATCCTTCTTAGCAAGCCTTTAGTATAACTATGCCTTTATTTTCACTGACTCAAAATGAGCTCACAACAATAAGTTGGGAAATAAGTATTTTTGCTGGTTAACAGCACGTTTTAATATTCCCTGCTCTAGGACTCGACATTCACCTTTATAATCGAGTTGCCCAGTTGGGCAGTAAGTTCTTCTAATTGTTTACCCCAAAAATAGAATACAAATCTTTCACGGTTACCACACACCATGTCACATCCCAGTCTTTGGATACACTAAATCAGAAGCAAAACAAACTAATTTTCTACTTGATCAGCCATTTGAAGCACTCACCCAACCACTAACACTATCAGTGTGAAAATGGAAGTGGCTTTATTTAGCTTTGGGACATGTGATTGAAATAATATGTCTGATTGGTCAGAAACAGGGATTCAATTTATCAGTGCCACACACCTTGAACCTTTGCTTTAGCAATGTTGGCAGAGAGGGGATCTGAGAACTGATTATAGCCTTGCAAGAGTATTTGGCAGAGCACACTCAGTATTTCATATTTGCAAAGGTCAATAGTGTCACCAAGGAAATATCCTGAGACAAAATAAAGGTTTTGTACTTTCATTCAAAATAGGAGTTTTATACTTTATGTGTGTTTTAAGTAATAAATCAAGTGATAATTTGCTTCCCCATTGGTACCAGCCAAGTAAGAACTAGTCAGAGTCGGCTGTCTGGGAATACCCTCAGATTACAACATTTGCAGTGCATTCAATTTAATTGAACTTTTATCTGTTTTTCCAAACTCAGCTTAGTAAATGATAATAAATACATTCTCATCTTTTCCACTTAGTTTTTATTCAGCATTTTATCCTCTAACTGTCCCATAATGTATATGGTAGGATTACACATCTATCTTCAGTATATACAGTAAGCCTTTCCCCAGTGTAATCACCACTCAGTTAATTATACGATCAACCATTAATAAATTCCTCAGAACCCACTGGAGACATGACTTAGTGTTTTTACTGTATCAGAATTGAAGCATAATCGCAGTCTTATGTCCTTGCCTAGTAGAGGTCATATTACTTTCTATCGCCCGGAATCAAGTACAAATTTGCCTAAAAAAAAAATCAGCAATGGAAGTTAGACCTTGTGTAAAATTAGTCCATTTCTTAACACAAAAATAATTTCATCGAATGACAATTTGTAACATTAATCCGTGAGTATATATGTGTGTGAGAGATGGCAATGGGGGGAAGGGGCTGGGGGTTATCCTCGGTGAGAGAATGATATTCATGGGCTCCACTAGTTCTCTGTCTGCTGGGGGGTGGGAGAATTGGGATGACCCAAAGGAAGCATTTCTGGGTTCGAATGTCACTAAATGTGTATAATATTTTGTATTACAGCTTTAATGCTATCCCCTAAAAGAATCTAGCACACACTCTTTATTTACTCACAGTTAAACATGGAATGAAAATTGTAATCATAATCAGTGGTGTCAAATAGGATCATTTTATTAATTTAATTTATTTGATTTGATTACAGCATGATATATTCTGGATGTGAAGCTAACCAGCCACCAAATGACCTCATGGTTGAGTGGGTAGGTGAACTCATGAGGATGTATTGGTTTTCCAACTGCATCGATCCTTTCCACATTCTCACTTATATTAGTTAAAACAATTTGTATTTTCCTTGTAAGCAGAGCTTTAAGTGGCAATGTTGACGTTCGCTGTGTAACTAGAGAGGTTAGTTCAGAAAGTGGAAGGAATACGATCATATGGTTACTACACTGTTCGATCAAATGTTCTGTTTTGAAGTGTACAGAATTTCAGCATTCAATATGAGATGAAGCATCAAATTCCTAATTATATTTCTAGACCTCTACAGCTTATTTTAAATCTTTAATTCATTTAAATTATGACTGAGGAGTACAGAAGAAAGGCAAAGCATATAATTACCATTTTAATTAAATTCTTGATTTTTCTCCCAGAAAGAGACAAAAATGAAAAGACATTAAAAGCACATCAGGATTAACCACAGTGCATGGGATGTGTTTTTTCAAAAAAGTTTCACTAAGTAGAAAAATAAATGCTGTGACGTCTTGTGAGAACAACTGGTCCAGTGAATAAAGCCTAAAACTGGAACACCTGTGGGTGTGTTTTAATCCTGTCATTAATTTTAAGGAAAAAGTTGATGTGAATAAATCAGTGAGCAAGAATGTCAGAAAGTGGTAATGGACTTTTGTGCCATTTATTATCACTGCTCTTAGTCTTATTCTCATTCTAAAATGAGTGAAGATAAATTGCATATTATCACATATTATTGAGCACAGAAACAGGCCATTCGGCCCAACTGGCCCATGCCAGTGTTTATGCTCCACACGAGCCTCCTCCCACCCTTCTTCATCTAAACCCCGTCAACATATCCCTCTATTCCTTTCTCCCTCATGTGCTTATCTAACTCCCCCTTAAATGCATCTATGCATTAATTAGCAAATTAGCAAAAACAATGCTTGTTGAGAGTTGTTAAGGCCTTGTTAAGGACTGTAAAAGCCTTGTTACTGGCCTGTCGTAAAATAATTATACAGAATAGGTTGAGGTGGGGATATGTAAAAGCGAAGTGAATTCTGAACTCACATTCAGAACTGGCATTGCTCGTATAGAGGGGCAAACTTTGAAAGTACATACATGCTGACCTGCAAAACTCGGAAAAGCGGCCAAAGAGCTTTAAAATGCGCCACTCCTCTTTGGATAGAGATAGGTTAAGTAAATGTTATGTTCGGGTTTGCCTAGATATTTTATTAGGTACAATGGTGCTAATCGCTCCAATGCGCAGTCTGAGCATCTTACATTTAGGGGTGTGTTCATACTGCCCATTAACTAACCATGCAGAACCCAATGGTGTAACATTAGTATTCCCTTGTGATCTAAACCAGATATTCACAACGTTCACAAGTGTCTCTCTTATCTTTTCGAAAGAGGACCAAAAAATACATTGTAAGATGAAGCCAATTGTGAATTGTTAAGATGCTTTATTTTGCAGTAAGTGAACATACAGAGCAACAATCGTGATCAGACTCACTTAATTCAATTCGTAAAACCCGTCTTAATACAAAATAATGAACATGCTATGCTGCTCCATATCAGTGTTTGACTTAAACATAATTGGGCAGAAATTCAACATTGTTGTGCCCATTTTACAGGCTGGAGTACACCTCTCAGATAAAATCCAAAGTTTGGCAATGCACCCCCATAGAACCATCGACCTTTACAGCACAGAAGGAGGTAATTGAGCCTATTGTCTGTGTTGGATCTTCACTAGAATGATCAAAACTAATCCCACTGCCCTGCTCTCTCCACATAGATGTGCATCTACCTCTGCTTCAAATATTTATCCAAGTTTCCCTTAAACGAAGCAATGGTCCCTGCCTCAACCATTCCCTGTGGCAAAGCATTCCATGCTCCAACAACCCTCGACGTAAAGAAATTTCCCCAAACCTCTCTCCTTACTCTCTTACTGATAATCTTAAGTTAACGACTCCTTATCATTGACTCCGCAACTAGAGGAAATAACCTTTCCCTATTCACTCTATCAAACCTTCCCATAATTTTAAAAAGCTTTATTAAATCTCCTTTTATCCTTCTCTGCTCCAGTGGAAATAGTCTCAGTAACCCACGTATCTACTAATAACTATAGTAGAGGCGATGCTCTTCCCCACCCCATATTAAAACCGCAAGCTGCTGCAGACAGTGCCCTCCCTTTCCTGGTAACCCCCTTCTCGATCTCCTTATCTTTCCCAGTCGCACTCCCTCCTAATCATCCTCCCTATCCTGGTTGACCCCTCCCCGATCTCCCTCCCTTTCCCAGTCCCTGCCCTCCCAATCGCCCTCCCTTTCCCAGTCGCCCCCTCCCCACCCGATCGTCTTTCCTTCCCCTTTAAGCACTTACTTGCTGCCGGTGACTTAGCGACCCAAAATTCGAAGCCTCTTTGCTGGCGAGCTGTCTGAGGACATCCAATAGGTGTCCACAGCTTGCCAGTCTCATTTAAATGAGGCCCAAGACCCAATATCGGTTGTGCCTCAGGCCCACCCATTCAGCTGTTCCCTGCTCCCAGTTCTAGGCCTGGTGCCTAGAGAAGTATCGAACGATAACATGCTTTCACAGAGATATGAAGATACATATTCCTCTCTAGAATGAATTTTGCAGAAGTGTGAGCGCACTATTGCTATGAATCTCTAGGCCTGGGTGTATTTATTTCAATACAAATCAATGAAAAATTATTAGAAAGAAAACTCTTTTTCTTCTGTGTCCCCAGCCAGAGATATTAGATGCCGTGAGGGTGAAAAACATATCGGGGAATATTTTCTCTGTGCTAGGTGTAACAAAATTGCAAACACATTTATAATGAAAAATAAATCTAAAATGAGCCAAATGCGACCACTTTTAATGAGACTTGCCACTTATTCCCATTAACATTAATTATATTGTAGTGAATGAAAAGTTTTGCACCTGGAATTTATTTTTAATTGTAAAAGGTGTGTGATCTTATCAGAGTTTAGTTTAAGTGAACTTCACTGTATCAGCCTTCTCTCAACAAGAGGCAATTATTTGTCGCATAATCCTGGTCCAAACACATCATTTTCTCAGAACCTAGTTCCACATTTATCAGGATTAGCTGTAATTCTAATATTGACCTGAGATGTTTACACTGTCATTTGTTGCTGAAAATCAAATTCTCCAGCTCTGACTATCTCTCCAATGGTGCCTTGCACTAATCCTGCGTTGATTGTGCACTCCTCGTTCCAGCCTAGGGTACGGTCATTGCTGAAACTCAGCATGAAAAATAACGCAGGTCACTCTCTTTTTGCTTCCACTGCTCTTAAAGTCAACCTGCCCATTTTCCAAGCCACACAATTGTATATCAAGCTGGTGCTTTTCTAAATAGAAAAGGTGACACATAATATGAAAAAATGAAAGAAGGAAAAGGAAGGAAATCAAAACATCAAGAAAAATATTGCAGTGGTGTTATGAAATAGGCAGCTGAAATTACGCATGTTTAAATTGATATGGAGGCATAGCACCTTTCTTCATTAACTTGTAGTGCCACACATCAACAGATTGGCACAGCACAATTACAGTTCTATTAACATTATCAATCATATATGGATTTAAAAATATTTTGCCCATTATTTATCAAATTTTATTAACTTGGTAAACAGTAACGTAAAACAAGACTAATATAATTGACAGGTTAATGTAATGCATTGGGTCTGTGCCCATAAAAATTATAATTTGTGAAGCTTGAACTAATCCATTTCTTTGGGATAGGAGCACATTTGAAACCATCTGTATTAGGTGACTAGGTAGTGCAGTGGTGTAGAACACTAGCCTTTAAGCTCTGGGACCTGTCTTCCAACCTGGCTCACACTGTTGTGGCGAAGGCTCCTTCCCTCTGGAAAGATTCGACGTGAAATGTGTTTTCACAATCTCAACCCAGTCGGTGAACTTAGACGGTGAAAGTCTAAAACTACCTATAACTCTACCATAATTGGTAGTCTTACTTCAAGATTATTACAACAAAGGGGGGCATAGAATTGGTGCACTAGGCCATGCACCTACAGGGGTTTAAGCATGTTGGTGCATTCTGTAGCGGACGATTTACACCAGATCTAAATTTAGCCCAGAAATGTTAATTCAATATTAATTCTTTAATTATGACTATTGAAAATGATTTGCAAAGGCAGCACTTCCTTTCCATCTTGCTTTGGGGTAACTAAAAGTAAATAATATTTGCATTTGTATAACACCTTATCACATTGTTTAAACATCACAAAGCACTTCACGTACAATTAATCCCTTTTGAAGTGCAGTGATTCTTATGCAAACAAACAGAGCAGATATCTTCACACAGGATCCCATGGGACTGAAAGTCTACGCCAGTCACGTCCCAATAAAAATGCCAGAATGCACCTGCCAGGTACCACCACCGCTGACCCTGGCAGACTTTCTGGGGTCAGAGGGATGTTCCCTCATTTCTACCCCAATGGCAGACATCCACGCCAGTAGCGGTACATTTGGGATGCTAGCCCACTGAAGGAAGTCACAAGCTAGTTGGCAGTTCTGGAGAGGAGGGTTGGTAGATATCTTCCAGGAAAGAAATATAAAGTGCCCTTTATAAAGGGGGATGCTTTGGGGTGACATCTCTCAGGATCTGCAAGATCTAACTGACACTATTGGCTCTGCCTTCTCGTTGATCAGTGGGCACTCAGATCCAGGGCCCAGAACAAGTAAAGTGCCTAGAATTCACCTTTGTAATGCTGTCCTTGATCCTGGTGACAGCTCATGAAACCTTTCTCGCCAGCCTCCTCAGATGCCTGCTTATGCTGGTGGCAGGATGCAGGACCAGGCTGCCCATGTTTTACCCCAGTATTACCCCACTACTTCCTTCCATGCCTCCTTAAAGAACTGTTGCCTTGTTAAGTAGATCTCTTCTGAGACATTCTCGAGGGAGTGGCGTGGTCTGCACACTCTGCTGGAAGGGTACCTCCTAGCTGCTCTTTTTCTTCTTTGGCGTAACCTTATCCTGTGTGCCTCTGTCACTTCCTCTTCCTCCTGCTCCAGTTCTGCCTCCACATTCAGGACATATATGGGAATGCCCTTGGGAAATGGTGGGAAGAAAAAGATTTATTTGCCTGAAACTGCTGAAAGGCAGCTTGCAGAATCCTTTCTTAGCAGCGCAGCTGAGAAAAAGATTTTTCTAACTGCTCCAATAAAGCTGAAATTTCAGATAGACTGCGGACCGTCAAAGCCTGATAACTCAACCATTTCCTCAGTTGACAAGTCATGCAGATTACTTACCTCTCTTTTCTACAGGCTTAAGTAGAGCAGTTATACCTATTCAAAAGATTAAAGTTTGGATTAACATGTAGGGCTGATCCTGAGTACACCACTACAAAATTAACATCTGTCATAACCTTCATGGAGAATTAGGTCTGCTCCTCTGGCGCAGGAACATTCTCATCCCATGAGTAATTCACAAGAAAAGCCTCAACCTCATTAGACTTATCAAAAGTTAATGCCTTATTTAAGAACACAGGAAAATCAAGGATGACAAAGGCTATTTGGCCTATCAAAACTCATCCCTCTAGCACTCTAACTTTCTCATTATAGCACCAGCCTCATTTGTAAAGTCCTTAATATTTTTGCTTCACTACCTTCCTTGGCAAACTATTCCGAAGATTTATCGCTCTGAGTAAAGTCACTGAGCATACATTTTTTTAACATTTATTAGTGCTAAATTTCATCTGCCAGTTGTCCAATTGCCCAATCTAAATCCTGCCGTAGATCCTTTGCTGCATCTATGGTCTCGACTACACTCCCTACTTTAATGTCAGTAGCAGATGTGACAAGCTTACATTTAGTTTCGATGTCCAGGTCATTAATACAGATTAGAAACAACAAGGGTCCAAGTATTGGCCTCTGTGGGACTCCACTCAGCACTTTCCCTATTCTGACAGTACTCCTCTTCCCAATACGCTGCGTCCTATTCAGTAACTCATTTCTGATCCATTTCCAAGGTTTTCCCTGGATTCCTGTAGATTTCAGTTTAATTAGCAGTCTATCACGTGGGACTTAAGTCAAAAAAATCTGAAAGTCCACACAAACTATATCATGAGTTTCACTCCTCAAAGAATTAAAGATTTTACAGACAGAATCTAAATTCATGTTTTTTAATAAGTTATTAATATGCAGGAACTTCAATGGTCTACCCCATGAATAGCTTTCACTATTTTATTAATATGATCGATGTTAAGCAAATAGGTCTGAATCTTTTCCTATGAAAAGTACGAGCTTTGCAGGGAATAATAATAACGCATATGTTAATGTAAAAATAAAATAAAAACTGCAAATGTTGAAATAAAAACACTAAATGTTGGAAATACACAGCAAACCTCTCAGCATTTGTAAAGAGAAATGAAAGGATATTCATGTTTTGGGTGAATGCCTTTTATTAGAACAGAATTACACCCCCGAAACATCAATAACCTCTCTTTTCTCTTTAAAGTACTGACTGACCTGCTGTGTATTTCCAGCATTTTCTGCTTTTATTACACATGTTTTAACCTCTGGGCCTGGAATTGTTGTTTAACAGACAATGAAATGTACATAGAGTGAATAAGAGTTTCACAGAATATTCTAAAATAAAAGGATTTTGTGAACTTCTTTTCATAAAAGCTCTTTTTTTTTTGCACTGTCATGAACTGACTGCATGAACATATCTTCATTATTTAATAAGGTCTGAACGTCATCAGTAGGTCTCAGAATTGGGGGCAGGGGAGGGAGTCATAGACTGGTGTGCAGTTCAATACATTTTACTAGTGACTTTGGTAAGTGCAAGCAAAGAATGCCCTTGATGTTCTTTTCATTCATTACATCCTTGGGTAAACCTACCGTTTTTATACCTACCCCATTTCTGCTGACTGCTATGTCCTTGGGAATAAAGTTTCAGCTATTGAAGGCGCACAGTATCTTCCAGCAGGCCAATGTCCTTGTCCATTATTGAGCAACAGTCTTCTGTGTCTAACAGATACTGATTGTGTGGAGATCAGCAAATATTATGCTGGGAAACAATATAAATAGAAGAGGGAAGATTAAAAAAGGAACATTCTTAATGAGGTCACGGATACAATTTTTCCAGACTATTCTGTGAAACGTCGTACACTCTCTTATTATCCTGCTTGGGGGCTCGCATCCTTAAGCTATTCCAATGGGTTATTTTCATCAGTTTTTCACAAGTATCTCATAAAATTTCATTTTTCAAGTAACTGTTGCTTGAACTGGGCATGTAAACTAGGGAAGAGATTTGACACCAGAAATGTCCTCGGGACTTCTTCTGCTCTGACGCTATATTTGCAGCAGAAGTCCGGTGGAAACCCAGGCCCCGATATTAATATGAAGGCGGCTTCCGAGCGGGGCTGGGGGGCAGGGTATGGAATTGCGTGGGCCAAACCCGTAACTCAAATTTGCGGGTCAGAATCTGCGATCTCAATTCAATTGTATCAATTAATGTCGACTTCCGGGTTTTGCGTCTCTAAGCAGCGCAGCGGGCGTGATGCACATCCGCATGACGCCATCTCAGCTGTATTTAAAGGGACAGTGCACATATGGAAATTGGAGGTGATCAGGATGGATGGTGGACATAGAGCGAGGGTAGCACTCAGAGTCAATGACGCATTGCTGGAATTACTGCTGGGTGCAATCAGGAGCAGGAGGGACATAGTTTTCCCCAGAAATAGAAGGAAGAAACCTGCAGCTCTCACCAAGAAGGCATGGTTGGAGGTGGCTGAGGTGTTGAGCAGCAGGAGCATTGTGCCCAGGTCTTGGATGCAATGTAGGAAGTGGTTTAATTACCAAACCAGGTCAGGAAAAGTGAGTACATTCGCTGCTTCAACTACAGCCTGTGCTTTAAGCCCGCCCCCCTTTCACCCTGGCTCGCTAAGCATACTCCATGACATCACTCCTCACACACACTCAACTTTCAGCTGCACCCATCCTTCACTTTGGATGCACTTCCTCACCTCCTCATGTATCCATCCACCGCTGCCACTCACCTCAATCCTTATGCAATGTGATGCATCTATTAGTCACCCTCACCAAATGCATTGCATCCATCGGGTGAATACCTGACCTTCAGTCACTCGTAGGTCTGATCTTTTGGCCCTTGTAGGAGAAGAGAGCGCAAAACGCAAGGGAGAGGGAGAGGACTGGAGGTGGCCCGCCACAAATAGTCCAGCTCACAGGTGCAGAGGAGGAGGCCCTGGAGATAAGTGCCACATCTGCGTCCCTCTCAGTCGGAGATGGAGAGACAGGGAGTTTGCAGATATCTGGTGACAGAATTGCAAATATCTATGTTGACTTTATTTCATCACTGACTGAATGATGAGAATGCTGAGTATGGTGATTGTCAAGATTGTGACTTTGCCATGACTAAATCATATCCCTTTCTTATATCTTCCAGGGCCTTCACGCCTACAGCAAGTGTCACAGGACAGTCATGAGGATGATTCCTCAGAGGACCTCATTCCTTCTGAGGATGCGTCATCACAAGATGTAAAGCCATGCACCAGCGCAGATACGCACACTGCAGCAAGTTGGGTTTGCACCTGGTGATTCACACCTCACACGTGAACATGAGCAGACACTGGTGACAGGGACAACCCGCGTGGGGGGGGGGTGCAATCCTCTCTGAGCTCTGCTCAGCTGGACACAGATGCTGAACCCCAGGGGCTATTATTGAGAAGGAGAATGTTAGCGGTGCAGCAGTAAATTAGCCAGGTACTGACAGATGTGCCATACACATGTTCCATAATAGCGGAGAGGATGGAGGAGTCCAACTTGATTGCTAGTGGCACAGGTAATTGCGACAATGCCTGCCATGGAGAGAGTCGCTGCCTCCATGGAGCTTCAAGCACTGCTCTCAAATGAGTCCATGCAGACCATGACCACGGCCGGGCAGACTTTGGCTGCCAACTTTTCTGCCGCCTTAAACAGGATGACAAATACCTTATTTATGACCTTACAACGCGACACTGATCTCCACCAAGCTGATGTGCAGCAGTGTGGTAGGAGGGATGTGGCACTGGCCCGGGAGAAGGATGATGGCAAAAGGGGACATGGAAGTGGGAACGCCACTCAATGTGCTCCCACTTCTCATCCGTTGGCACCGCCCCCCCCCCCCACACAACCCCCCGCAACCCCCCGCATACCCCCCCAAGCCAGTGCCCGACATGCTGCCTCGTCTCCAGGTGCAGGTGGAGCAGTCTTTGCCGGGGCCCTGAGGGGTTCCAAAACCCAAAGGGCGTAGGCCAAAAGCATCTCAGCAGTCAGGGCAGGGATCTGAGCAGCCTGCCTCTACCTCTGCTGAAGCCACACGGGATGCACCATGTAGAGGCGGCAGGAATTGTAAGTTGAAGAAATTATAATTTACCAAGGGGTTTGCACGTGGGTGTTTCACAAAATGTTATGTTGTTGAGTTTCCTTTTTTTATGGCGGCCCATAAAATTTCTTGATTTGCACCACTTCCATGTCCTGCCCATTATTGCGGCCCGAGTGTCAACTCGCCCTTTCACTTGCTTCATGATGAATGTCAATACATGACGGCACCCATTGGGTGTATGTGCAATGGGTGTATGTGTGGCTGAAGGATTGTTTAGTGTGGGGGTTGGAGGGAGGGGGGTTGGTCCTAGTGGTGGGAGCGGACCGCAGGATTTCATTTCTTTTGTTTTACGCTTGGTGAACCTTCGCAATATTAGGGCATCCCTGGAATCCCGGGCACCAATGTAAGCAGATGAGGATGAAGGGGCTCATTAATCATCTTCGGCTAAGGAGAATATTGAGGTGGAGGAGGATGAAGATGGGCCACCCATCACCAGACCAGAGAGCTACACAGGAGAGAGGTGCACAGATGAACCTTCAGAATATTAGGGCAAACCTGGCATCCCGGGCAGCAAAGTTGAGGGCGCTGGTCACTTTCACAGACACTGGTAATGCATGGTCACCAGGTCCAGCAACGAGCAGGTCTTCCTGTAGCAGGCTGCAGATGTCTTCCACCACCTGACGTGACAATCTCAGCCTACGGAGGCAGTGCTATTCTGAGAGGTCAAGGAAGCTGAGCCTCTGTCTGTAAATGCTATGACCTGAGTCGTGCCTTCTGCAACCTCAGCCCCTCCCCTGTGCCCCTCTCTCCTGTGCACTTCTCTCCTGTGCCCCTCTCTCCTGTGCCCCTCTCTCCTGTGCCCCTCTCTCCTGTGCCCCTCTCTCCTGTGCACTTCTCTCCTGTGCCCCTCTCTCCTGTGCCCCTCTCTCCTGTGCCCCTCTCTCCTGTGCCCCTCTCTCCTGTGCACTTCTCTCCTGTGCCCCTCTCTCCTGTACCCCTCTCTCCTGTGCCCCTCTCTCCTGTGCCCCTCCCTCCTGTGCCCCTCTCTCCTGTGCCCCTCTCTCCTGTGCCCCTCTCTCCTGTGCCCCTCTCTCCTGTGCACCCCTCTCCTGTGCTCCTCCCATCCCGATGTCGTCAGTGTGAAAGCCTCCAATGTTGAATAAAGCTGTATCTACAAAAGCACTCTCTGAGGGAACTGAGCCACCAGCTGCAATAAGTGAGCTTTTATTCAGATGGGACAATGACAAGTTTCAATATCCACCTGAACTGCTGGTCCACATCGCCTCTGTTTCCCTGGTTAGTTCTCTGAGTGGAAACTCAGCACCCACGGACCAGTTGAACCAGGAACACTCCTTGCCACGATGGACGTATCGGCACTCTACACCAGTATCCCCCACGATGACGGCATCGCTGCAACAGCCTCAGTACTCAACATCAACAACAGCCAATCTCCAGACGCCATCCTACAACTCATCCGCTTCATCCTTGACCACAATGTCTTCACCTTCGACAACCATTTTTTTACCCAAACACACGGAACAGCCATGGGGACCAAATTCGCACCCCAATACGCCAACATCTTCATGCACAAGTTCGAGCAAGACTTCTTCGCTGCACAAGACCTCCAGCCAACGCTGTATACCAGATACATCGACGACATTTTCTTCCTTTGGACCCATGGCGAAGGATCACTGAAAAGACTACACGATAACATAAACATGTTCCATCCCACCATCAAACTCACCATGGACTACTCCTCAGAATCAGTCTCATTCCTGGACACACGAATCTCCATCAAAGACGGACACCTCAGCACTTCACTCTACCGCAAGCCCACGGACAACCTCACGATGCTCCACTTCTCCAGCTTCCACCCTAACCATGTTAAAGAAGCCATCCCCTATGGACAAGCCCTGCGAATACACAGGATCTGCTCAGACGAGGAGGAACGCGATGGACACCTACGGACGCTGAAAAACGCCCTCGTAAGAACGGGATATGACGCTCGACTCATCGATCGACAGTTCCGACGGGCCACAGCGAAAAATCGCATAGACCTCCTCAGAAGGCAAACACGGGACACAACCAACAGGGTACCCTACGTCGTCCAGTACTTCCCCGGAGCGGAGAAACTACGCCATGTTCTTCGCAGCCTTCAACATGTCATCGATGACGACAAACACCTCGCTAAGGCCATCCCCACGCCTCCACTACTTGCCTTCAAACAGCCGCCTAACCTCAGAAGTACCATCGTTCGCAGCAAATTACCCAGCTTTCAGGATAACAGCGACCACGACACCACACAACCCTGCCATGGCAAACTCTGCAAGACATGCCAGATCATCAACACAGATACCACCATCACACGTGAGGACACTACCCACCAGGTACATGGTACATACTCATGTGACTCGGCCAACGTTGTCTACCTCATACGTTGCAGGAAAGAATGCACCGCGGCATGGTACATCGGCGAGACCATGCAGACACTGAGACAACGTATGAACGAGCACCGCGCAACAATCGCCAGGCAGGATTGTTACCTCCCAGTCGGGGAACACTTCAGCAGTCAAGGACATTCAGCCTCGGATCTGCGGGTAAGCGTTCTCCAAGGCAACCTTAGAAACACACGACAACGCAAAATCATCGAGCAGAAACTGATAGCCAAGTTCCGCACTCATGAAGACGGTCTCAATCGGGATCTTGGGTTTATGTCACGATACATGACGTGATCCGGACTCGAGTCGTCGTTAGCTTGTTCACAGATGTGATTCCCAGTAAAAAAAGTAAAAATTTTCCCAGTAAAAAAGTAAAAAAATGTTAAAGCTTTTCGTTTTACATACAGACGGCAGCTTTTGACACGTTAGAACCCCTGCGACTACACCTCATTGTCTCAGTTGTATCTTGCTATGTCTTTGATGTGGTACCTTCCTGGCTGACTTAATTAACTTTATCACACCTCGGCAGATAGTCAGGATGATTTAATTTATTGGTCTGCAATTGTAAAGTACACATTCTTTGTTTTCCATCTATATATGCTTTGGAGATTCTGTATCTAATTTACTTCACCTGAGGAAGGAGCAAATCGATAGCTCCGAAAGCTTGTGATTTCAAATAAAACTGTTGGACTATAACCTGGTGTTGTGCGACCTCTCAATTTAGTTCTCTGAGCCCCGGGAAACCTGTGCTGCACAAGTTAAATTTGGAGCCAAGTTATAAACAATTTGCAAAGACCTTATTAATGGCCCTGAAATTCCGATCACAGGCCTCCCGTGGGCGGAGTTCCGCTGCTGGGCCTCTCCAAACTGCCGGTGCGCAGGGCCCACGTATCCCAGAGGCGCAGGCGGTTCGCAGCGTCCCTGGGATCACGTGGGCCATGGGGAGCCAATCAGAGAAGGGAATCTCCCTTCATACATTTGACAGGAAGACCTGTCAAATATATGAATGGAGATCACCCCCAAAAACATAGTAACATTTTAAATAATTTTTTTTTAAAAATCACATTTTTAAAATGACTTTAAATTACAATAAATTAAGCATTTTAAACGAAAAATGTATTTTTTGAAAAAAATAATTAAAGTTTTTAATGGGGCTAAAAATAAACATACCTTTCTTTAAAGTATTTTTAAATGATAAATCAGTGGAAAAAAACATTTTTCAAACTTTTTTCAACTCTTATCCTGGTAAAAGCAGGCCTTACGCAGGCGCAAGAAAGTCTTTTCTGCGGGCGGAGGGTCTCCAAAAAAGCGGAACTCTCCGCCCGCAGAGGCCCTTCTCCCGGGCAGCCGGACAGATCGGAAATGCCGGTTTCCAGCGCATGCGCAGTGCATGCCTGAAACCGGCATTTCCGATGTCCCTACAGGTGAGTACACAGCGCGTACCCACCCGTAGAGATCGGAATTTCTGCACCATTGTCTCCTAAGGATGTTAATAGTGCCAATAAGTACCCGTCCACATGCAATAATTCAAACCCCAACTTCAGCGTGTATGTTGCTCCCCAGCACCCAAACGCGCATCCGTTAAACACGGAAGTGGGCAATTGGAGCTGGGTTGCGCTCCTGCTCTGAAATCAAAAATTTTAACCACCCCCCCCGCCACCCCCCAACCCGCTCCTAACCTATCTGTTCTGGGGGGGTTAAAATCCAAATCTCCGCTGAAGTTGTGGCAGCCAAGCAGCAAAAGCCGTGAGGAAATTCCTGGCGCGTGGTCCCCACTGCCTCGTAAAAGCTGACTCTTTGTTCCTGCTGTCAGCTGGATTTCTTTCTTTTTTCTTACATTTTGCACCAACTTGTCTGCTGTTTGTTGTAAACTAATTGGCAGAGACACCAACCAATGATTGGAATGCAGTAAGGACTCTGTTGCATCAGTATTGTTTAATGAATTTTGAAATAATGCGGTGCTTCAAATACTCATTAAGTGGTTGGCTGTCCATTGGGATGACAAAGACATCTAGATCAACTCACTGGGAGGTTCTTTTTTATATTCAGCGTTTGGGCGGATCGACCACCCATTATAGAACCTGCCCAATTTTTATTTCCATTGAAAAGCTGAAACTGTTTAGAAAAGGTAAATCCAGAGTTCAACTTCTAAGTAAGCCATGACAGTAGGACAAAGGGGTATAGGTTAAACGGGGGAAAGGGAAGTAGGATTTATGTCAGGAAGAACCTTCTCACAAAAAGCGTAATCAACACTTGGATAGACCTTTGGGTAGAACAGTGGAGGACAGAGCCTTACAGTCATTCAGGAGCCCATTGAATGCTTTAATGGAGGGACTGTAGGCTTTTTCTTCTGAATAGATGAGCTAACATGGACTGAATCTGTATGTATCTTATGATCTTGTACCATCTCCATCCATTATAGAATGTTATCACGCAAGTCAAACTGTCTCAATGTGATATCTTTAGTCCATTCTATTAAATATCTTGCCACACCAACATTATAGAGACATCAGTCTTCCTTATGGCCCAAGCAGATAAAAGTAACAGCTTGATTTTGCAACAAAGCTTGACTCTAAATGAAGATAACTTTATCTGAGTAGAGATACTTTCCATTCTGTTCATTAACTATTTTGTCAAAATGTTGATGTCTATGTGGATGAGATAAATAAGTCGCCAATTTCGAATCTCCGCCTGATGCTCCAAATTTGGAAGCATTATTATCTCAGGTTCCTCGGGGTGTCTGAGAGAAGGCTTGTCTCCTTAGCCTCTTTGAATGCTCTTTTAAATATGCAAAATGCTATGGGGAAAAGATTGGGTATAGCCCATTTTGAGGCGCTTTCAGCATATATTTCTATTCCCTTTTCTCTCATGTACTCATCTAGTTTACTTTTGAAAGCATCTAAGCTATTTGCCTCAACCACTTCATGTGGTAGCGACGGCTTAAAATCCATCGGGGAAAAAATTTGTGAGCGACCATTTTGAATCGCTAACATCGCCTGGGTGCTAAATTTAGCGCCCGACGAAAAATAGCGCCGGCGATCGCTAAATTCAGTTTTAGCAGAAGAGGAGGTGGAGCGCTAATTCAAGTGCTCCACTTTCTTCTTAGAGCGCTAACCCCGAATATCGGGGCGGTGCGTTCTGCAGCGCGACGCACTGGGCCACGTAGCGCTGCCGCATGGAAGGGCTCTTCCCCTCATTAAAGGGAGGGGCACAAGCCCACAACTCTGCGGGGCCCTACCTGGATCACCGGGGAGCGGGGAGCTGTGCCAGCAGCCCGGCACTCAAGAGGAGTGCTGGGCTGCCAGATCGCGGCACGGACCCCGCGTTGAAAGACACAATGGGCCATGACAAGTAAGTTGACTGATTTTTTTTCCCCTCCCGCCACCTCCCCTTTAGTTACTGCCCCGCGAGCCTCCTGCCACTCCGTTCCCACCCCCTGAATCGGTCGCGGTCATCGCCCGGTGCAGATTCAGGGGCTGCGGGCCAATATTGTAGGCGGGCGAAAATGGGGCGCTGCGCACAGTGATGACGTCATCACCGCCTGCACAGGGCGCCACCAGTTACCGGCGCCACTAAACTCCTGCTGAATTTAGCGGGAGTCGTTCGCGGCTCCATGCTCAGGCGAAAAGCCGTTAGCGCCCCTTGGGGTGCTAACGAGAGGCGCAAATGCACCGAATTTCTAGCCCGTCCTTGGTCCTTTAGTTACAGGATTTTGCCTTATAACTCTTCTGATCTTTGACCTGAAAAGCAGCCTCGTTATCACAAATAATTTCTATTTCTTTCTCCAAAAAGGAAACCTGAAATGCATGAAGATTTATAAGTAATGGCATAAATTATATATTTTGATATTGGATTCCATGTTATCTTAAATAGTTCTACTTCATTCAACTTATGAACTTGTAATTTGTCGAACTATCTGTCTTACCACATTTTTCAATGGGTCAATATCCTGCAATTTCCTATCTAACACCATTGTGGGCGCAGCATCACCTCAAGGACGACAGTGGTTCAAGGGGAAGGCCCACCAGCACCTTCTCAGGACAAGTAGAGATGGGCAATGAATGCAGATTTGGCAGCATCGCTCACATCCCAAGGACAAATAAATACTGCCTCTTCATGTACAACATTTAGATACTAATCTTAGTGATATTAAAACATTTAAATCCCTTTTATCAATTTTGTCATAGTGTATAGATTTGGAAATACTTGGATCTCCCAAGCTCTTGCTCACAGACACTGTCCAGGAGTGGAGTGAAAGATTTCAGGGCAAATCTGCCTGGATGGGAAGTGAAGGCAGATGACTTGAACCAAGCCTGCCTGAGCCATGAGTACAGAAAGAAGACGGAGGCCGGGATTTTCCTCACCTCAGCGGGTCCGGGGCGGGCAATGTCGGGGGCGGGTCACGACCCCGCTGTTGGCTCCATCCCGCACTGGAAAATTAATTTACATTGATAGGGCTTGTTAAGCCCGCCCAACACGTTTCTCGGGCCAATTAGAGGAAGCGGGTCTGGTGACGTCATTCATGACGCGTCATCAGCCGGTTTCCTTAAAGGGACATGGCTAACTTTCTTTTGACATTTGTGCTGTCAGTGTTCTACAGCATTGAAGTGCTGCAAACACTGACAAGCACTACACAGAGGTGTAGGGCTGCATCCAGGTTCTCCCATGACTCCCTCTTGTCTTCCACCTAGAAGGACAAGGGCAGCAGGCGCATGGGAACACCACCACCTCTAAGTTCCCCTCCAAGTCACACACTATCCTGACTTAGAAGTATATCGCCGATCCTTCATCGTTACTGGGTCAAAATCCTAGAACTCCCTACCTAACAGCACTGTGGGAGTACCTTCACCACACGGACTGCAGCGGTTCAAGAAGGCAGCTTACCACCACCTTCTCAAGGGCAATTAGGGATGGGCAATAAATGCTGGCCTTGCCAGCGACGCCCACATCCCATAAACAAATAAAAAAAAATATATATGCTTATGGAGGGAGTCAGAGCACGCAGGGATGTCCTCTTCCCATCTGATGGGCTGAAGACAGCTCCCCAGGAGACCAACACAGCCTGGTTGCACATTGCATAGGAGGTCACAAGCAGGGATGTGGTCAGGAGGACCTGGGTGCAGTGGTGCAAACCTTTCAATTATCTCATTAGCTCACAAAACATTAGTACAAAGCCACACTCAACCTCATCCTGCTGTGCCTCTCATCACATCCCCATCACTCTGCTTTCCCTACCCTACTCCTGCACATCCTTACTCACACCAACTTACTTTGCACCTCCACCCATCCCTCTCTCTCTATCTACATTATCACATCCCCATCTCATGAGCCACCCCTCACACTCACCCTCATCCTAGTGCAATCATACCAACTATATTAATGACTTGAATTAAATACATCTTAGTCTTAAGTTTCTGTAAAGTTAGTTAATAGTCGAATAAATAAAGGCATGGCAGGGCAGCTCAGTCCTGTGGAATGTGCATCCTGTGCTATGTGGGAAATCCAGGATGCTTCCCGTGTCCTGGACAACCACGTGTGCAGAAAGTGTCGTCAGCTGGAGGAGCTCGAGCTCCGGGTTTCGGAGCTTGAGCAGCAGCTGGCGTCACTGCGGTGCATCCACGAGGCTGAGAGCTACGTGGATAGCACGTTTCAGGAGGTGGTCACCCCGCAGCTAAGGAGTGTGTAGGCAGAGAGGGAATGGGTGAACACCAGACAGAAGAGGAGGACCAGGCAGGTAGTGCTGGAGTCCCCCGAGTGCCTCTCGCTCTCCAAACAGTAATCTCTTCTGAATACTGGTGAGGGTGATGGTTCCTCTGGGGAGTACAGCCAGAGCCAAGTCCACGGCACAACGGGTGGCTCAGCTGTACAGGGGAGGAGGAGGAAGATAGGGAAAGCAATAGAGGTAGGGGATTCGATAGTTAGGGAGCAGACAGGCATTTCTGCAGCCACAGACGTGACTCCAGGATGGTATGTTGCCTCCCTGGTGCCAGGGTTAAGGATGTCACCGAGCGGCTTCAGAACATTCTGAGGGGGGAGGGTGAACAGCCAGTGGTCGTGGTCCATATCGGTACCAACGACATAGGTAGAAAGAGGGATGAGGTCCTGCAGGCAGATTTCAGGGAGCTAGGAAAGAGATTAAAAAGCAGGACCTCAAAGGTAATCTCCGGATTACTCCCGGTGCCACGCGCAAGTGAGTATAGAAATAGGAGGATAGCGCAGATGAATGTTTGGCTGGAAAGATGGTGCAGGAGGGAGGGCTTCAGATTCCTAGGACATTGGGGCTGGTTCTGGGGGAGGTGGGACCTGCATAGGCCGGACTGTAAGATTCTCAAAATTCACAGATCCCCCAAAACTCGAAGAAAAACCGAAGGACATTTTAGAGTAAAAACCAAGATTTGGTATTTTAAAAGACATGTCTGGACTTGTAAGGGAGAAAAGGTTGTAAAGGAAGGTGGGTTCAACCTCTGTAAAGACAGTTTGGATATTGGAGTTAATGGGAACTGTCTGGGGAACCGCATGACCTCGCTGGGTGTTAAATCGGCCCCTAGCAGACATTAACATCCTAACAATACCTGAGGAAAAACAGTCTCCACCGAAATTTACAGAACCCATCCAAACATGCATAAAACCGATCACTTTGGCTCACTGTATAGAAATCCCAGACCCAGTCAAGAAACTCAAAACCTGGGAACAATCAAACTACAATTAAACAACTAATCGACAGGATGGAGCCATCCCGAAACTACTTCAGACATTTACAAACCAGTTACTGTTAACGAGCCCTCCAAAATCTTACAATTTGATTTGGCGTGCAGATAAGGAAGCTTCAATTAGTATAATTGAGGGCCTGTTTTCTCAAGAAGTCAGTTTCAACAAGTTCTCTACAAGTTCAAGTTCGAGTTCTCCAGTACAGTTACACAGTTCAACAGAAACAAGTTCAACAAGCAAGCAGCAAGGAGTTCAGCAAGCAGTCCGGCACAAGGCAGTTCCACAGCTCTGAAGAAGACAGTTCAACAAGGCGAGGGGGCAACAGAAAGAAGTTCAACAAAGAAGGCCAGCAGCTCCAGAAGCAGGCCGACACGCAAGAAGAAACCAGAGCAACAGTTCCAGTGACCATCAGACACCTCGCGGCAACAAGGGCCTTACGAAACTTTTCACTTCTAAACCCTATCTCTAACAGAGGAAAAGTGGGTACTCACCCGATAAATCCAATCCAGCGAACCCCGAAACCGCGAACCAGCTCAACTGTCAAGGATTCGTTTGGTGAGCATTATACCTGGTCCTCTTAGCTAGTAAAGTGGGATTGGGAGGGGTGAGGTATTCTTCGAATGTCATTTCCCTCGTATGTACCGAAGTGTTCCCCATTTTATTAGAGTGTTAAGATTGTTGTGTTATATTTACTCTCTTGAATAAAGATCAAAGTTCTTGCATCAAAACCAGTTGTCTGCTGCACTTTTTGTCACAACCCTCAAATAAGTCCAAGGTCTAAAACCAAGGGAGTGGGAGCGATTCGAACCGCTCAGAAGTCAGAGGTGAAGCTGACACAAGCCAGCACCCCCTACAGACGGGTTGCACCTCAACAGGTCCAGAACCAATATCCTCGTGGGGGGAGGTTTGCTAGCACTGTTGGGGAGGGTTTAAACTAAGTTGACAGGGGGCTAGGCACCAGGATGTAGCATTAGAAAGGAGAAAAAAAGGGCACAAAGATTGGGAGAGACGGATAGCACTGAAGTAAGAAATAGTAAGGTGTTAGGTGGGGTCAGACTAAAAGAGAATACAGGATGGTCTAAGATGGGTTTACAGTGTATGTATGTGAACACACAAAGCGTAGTAAACAAGGTAAATGAGCTGCAGGCGCAAATAGCCACATGGGAATATGATGTCGTGGCAATAACGGAGACCTGGCTCAAAAAAGGGCAGGATTGGATAGTAAATATTCCTGGATATAAGGTGTTCAGGAAAGATAGGGAAGGAAAGAAAGGAGGTGGTGTGGCAGTATTGAATAAGGAGAATATTACAGTGCTGGAGAGAAAGGATGTCCTGGAGGGTTCAAGGACAGAATCTATATGGTTAGAGGTAAGAAATAATAGAGGTGCCATTACACTACTAGGTGTAATCTATAGGCCACCAACTAGTGGGAAAAATATGGAGGAGCAAATTTGCAGAGAAATTACTGAGAGATGCAAGAACTATAGAGTAGTGATAATGGGGGACTTCAACTATCCTCATATAGACTGGGATCGTAATAGTGTAAAGGGCAGAGAGGGGGAAGAATTTATTAAGTGTGCTCAGGAGAACTTTCTTGATCAGTACATTTCCGGCACAATGAGGAAGGAGGCATTGCTGGATCTGGTTCTGGGGAATGAGGTAGGTCAAGAGGAGCAAGTGTCAGTCGGTGAACATTTAGGGAACAGTGATCATAGTATCATAAGGTTTAGATTTTCTATGGAAAAGGACAGGGAGCAATCTAGAGTAAAAATACTTAATTGGAGGAAGACCAATTTCAGTGGGATGAGAACAGATCTAGCCCGGGTAAATTGGAATCAAAGATTGGCAGGCAAAACTGTAATGGAACAATGGGCTGCCTTTAAAGAGGAAATATTTCGGGTACAGTTGAGGTACATTCCCACGAGGAGGAAAGGCAGGGCAACTAAAGTCAGGGCTCCCTGGATTATGAAAGAGATAGAGAATATGATGAAGCAGAAAAAGACAGATGTCAGGTTGAGAATACATCTGAGAATCAGGCTAAATATAGAAACTTCAGAGGAGAAGTGAAAAAGAAAATAAGAGGGGCAAAGAGAGGGAATGAGAATAGATTGGCAGCCAACATAATGGATAATCCAAAAGTCTTCAATAGGCATATAAATAGTAAACGGGTAGTAAGAGGAGGGGTGGGGCTGATTAGGGACCATAAAGGAGACCTACGCATGGAGGCAGAGGGTATGGCTGAGGTACTAAATGAGTACTTTGCATCTGTCTTCACCAAGGAAGAAGATGCTGCCATAAACATAGTGAAGGAGGAGGTAGAGGAGATACTGGATGAGATAAAAATTGAGAAAGAGGAGGTACTGGAAAGGCTGGCTATACTGAAAGTAATAAGTCACCAGGACCAGATGGGATGCATCCTAGGACGCTGAGGGAAGTGAGAGAAGAAATCATGGAGGCACTGGCCATAATCTTCCAATCCTCCTTCGAAATGGGGTGGTGCCAGAGGACTGAAGAATTGCAAATGTTATACCCTTGTTCAAAAAAGGGTGTAAAGATAAACCCAGCAACTATAGGCTGATCAGCTTAACCTCAGTAGTGGGGAAGCTTTTAGAAACAATAATCAGGGACAAAATTAACAGTCACTTGGACAAGTGTGGATTAATTAAGCAAAGTCAGCACAGATTTGGTAAAGGCAAATCGTGATTAACCAACTTGATCGAGTTTTTTGATGAGGTAACAGAGAGGGTGGATGAGGGTAATGCGGTTGACGTGATTGGTGTACATGGATTTCCAAAAGACGTTCCACAAAGTGCCACATAATAGGCTTGCCAGCAAAGTTGAAGCCCATGGAATAAAAGGGACAGTGGCTGCATGTGGCAGTGATAGGAAACAGAGAGTAGTGGTGAACAGTTGTTTTTCGGACTGGAGGAAGGTACACAGTGGTGTTCCCCAGGGGTCGGTTCTAGGACCACTGATTTTCTTGATATATATTAATGACTTGGATGTGGGTGTACAGGGCACAATTTCAAAATTTGCAGATGACACAAAACTCGGAAGTATAGTGAACAGTGAGGAGGATAATGATAGACTTCAAGAGGACATAGACATGCTGGTGGAATGGGCGGACACGTGGCAGATGAAATTTAATGCAGAAAAGTGCGAAATGATACATTTTGGTAGAAAGAATGAAGAGAGGAAATATAAACTAATGGGTACAATCCTAAAGGGGGTGCATGAACAGAGAGACCTAGGGGTATATGTGCACAAATCATTGAAGGTGGCAGGGCAGGTTGAGAAAGCAGTTAAAAAAGCTCACGGGATCCTGGGCTTCATGAATAGAGGTATAGAATACAAATGTGTGGAAATTATGATGAACCTGTATAAAACACTGGTTCGGCCTCAACTGGAGTATTGTGTCCAATTCTGGGCACCGCACTTTAGAAAGGATGTAAAGGCCTTAGAGAGGGTGCAGAAAAGATTTACAAGAATGATTCCAGAGATGAGGGACTTCAGTTACGTGGATAGACTGGAGAAGCTGGGGTTGTTTTCCTCAAAAATGAGAAGTCACACAACACCAGGTTATAGTCCAACAGTTTTATTTAAAATTACGAGCTTTCGGAGCTCTGCTCCTTCTTCAGGTACAGGTACAGTGAGTTTTCCTCAGAGCAGGGAAGATTGAGATCAGATTTGATAGAGATGTTCAAAATCATGAGGGGTCTGGACAGAGTAGATAGAGAGAAACTGTTCCCATTGACAGAAGGGTCGAGAACCAGAGGACACAGATTTAAGATGATTGGCAGAAGAACCAAACGCGACATGAGGAAAAACGTTTTTACGCAGCGAGTGGTTAGGATCTGGAATGCACTGACTGAAAGGGTGGTGGAGGCAGACTCCATCACGGCTTTCAAATGGGAGCTGGATTAGTACCTGAAGGAAAACATTTTGCAGGGCTACGGGGAAAGGTTGGGGGAGTGGGACTAGCTGAGATGCTTTTGCAGAGAGCTGGCACGGGCTCAACGGGCCAAATGGCCTACTTCCGTGCTGTAACCATTCTCTTCTATTCTATTCTAACTAACAACACACAAGGAGGCCACTTGGGTGCTTTATCCAATGTTCATGTAAAGTTTCTGTTAATGTGCTGTCAAACATTGAACCCTTAATTTTCAGCACTTTCCGTTCTTGGACAGATTTGTGTGCACCTTTGGAAGTGGGTTAGTGAGTTGCATTGAATGGTGAGACATAACGGTGCCCCCCGCAAAGGTGGTGAGTGTGAAAGGAATGGCTTGGACATTGTAGGGATGTTGTGTCGTGTTGGTGTGTGGTGGTGCCAACCTGGCGCATCATGTGGCAGCCAGGGTGTACAGTGTTAAGTGAAGTAAATCTGGCCATAGTGAGGCCATCCCTGGCCTCCCATGCAGCAATGTGCTCGGGTGCTGATGCCCTCTGTCCTGTGCAGCATCAGGTGATTGCGGAGAAGGTTGGTGTTGTTATTGGTGCTGCTGGTGTTTGGGAGGACCAAGGTGAGACAGTATAAAGGGCACCCATGTTGATGGAATAGATGGAAGGTGAAGTAGAGATGACAGAAGCATTCTGTCAATGGTGAGAGAGTTCTTCCAATGAGATGAGAGTGGATGGAGAGTGGAAAGCCTGCAGAATCTGTGCTAGAATGAACTGATAAATAGCTTGTGGCTGAGGAAAGTGATGATCTGTCAGGTGGGAGCTTTTACTGTACATTTGAAACTGTCGAGTAATCAGCTGAAGCGATGGCCATTCAACTCCTGCCTCAGGTTCACAGACGTGGTCCCCGAGCTGTCAAAAAAATCAAATTCTTGGAGCCATCTCCAATAGATTGTGCTTTGGTTGTAGAACCTGCCCATGATGTTGATGATGTGATGGTGCCGGGAACAGATCAGTGTGGGCCTCACTTTAATATTACACCACAAGAAACCATGCAATGTGAATTCTGAGTACCTCCACATTTTATTATCCAATCCAAGGACCATGAAGCTTCCACTATAAAATCCTGTAGCTTCATCTCTAATTGGAAGAAACAGGGGCTGGAATTTTCCGGGGGGTCAGCGGGTGGGATCGGTGACGGGTCAGGTGGGAAATTTGATTTTTTTGACAGCGGGTCGGGACCCCACTGTCAACCCGCCGCAACGCACCTTTCCCACAGGCGCGTGTGTGATCTCCGATCCGACCCAACCCGCAGAGGCGGGCGACCCAATTAAACCAATTATTGGGTTGTTGACAGACCCTTAATAATGCTTTTAACCTTACCTTTTAACTTTAACTGCTCACCCACGGGGTCTACGCTGCTAGTAACACAATCTCTAATGGTGCTTTAATGTAACAATGGCTGAAGGAATTCCGATTCCACACTACTTGGAAAGGTTAAAAGCATTATTAAGAGTCAATAGTCAATACAAATCCAAATGGGTCCATCCTAAGGCCGTCACCGATCCCGCCCACTGACCCCCTGGAAAATTCCGGCCTTAGGGTTGACCCAATTGGATTTTTATTAACTATTGAGAAACTATTGTGTTATCTTCAAAACATATAATCCACAGTGGTCTCTCTTGTGGCCTTCAGCCTTCTATTTCATCTAACATAGAACATAGAAACATCGAAAGATAGAAAAATAGGGGCAGGAGTAGGCCATTCGGCCATTTGAGCCTGCTCTGCCATTCAATATGATCTTGGCTGATCCTCTATCTCTATACCATATTCCCGCTCTCTCCCCATACCCCTTGATGCCTTTTGTGTCTAGAAATCTATCTATCTCCTTCTTAAATATATTCAGTGACTTGGCCTCCACAGCCTTCTGTGGTAGAGAATTCCACAGGTTCACCACCCTCTGAGTGAAGAAATTTCTCCTCATCTCAGTCGTAAATGTCCTAGCCTGTATCCTGAGACTGTGACCCCTCGTTCTAGAGCCCCCAGCCAGGGGAAACATCCTCCCTGCATCCAGTCTGTCTAGCCCTGTCAGAATTTTATATGTTTCAATGAGATCGCCACTCATTCTTCTAAACTCTAGTGAATACAGGCCTAGTCGACCCAATCTCTCCTCATACGTGGATAGCACGTTTTTAGACATGGTCACCCCACAGCTTAAGAAAGTGCAGTCAGAGAGGGAATGGGTGACCACCAGTCAGAAGAAGGGGGGGCAGGCAGGTAGTCAGGAAAGCCCCAGAGTGCATCTCACTCAACAACCGTTTTTCTGTGTTGGAAAACGGTGAAAGTGACGGTTCCTCTGGGGAGTGCAGCCAGAGCCAAGTTCACGGCACTGTGGGTGGCTCAGCTGCACAAGGGGGGAGGAGTAAGAGTGGAAGGGCAATAGTGGTAGGAGACTCAATAGTGAGGGGTGCAGACAGGCATTTCTGTGGCCGCAGACGTGACTCCAGGATGGTATGTTGCCTCTCTGGTGCCAGGGTCAAGGATGTTACTGAACGGCTGCAGGGCATTCTGAAGGGGGAGGGCGAACAGTCAGAGGTCGTGGTTCACATTGGTACCAACGACATAGGTAGAAAGAGGGATGAGGTCCTGCAACAAGAATTTAGGGAGCTAGGTAGCAGATTAAAAAGCAGGACCTCAAAGGTTGTAATCTCTGGATTACTCCCGGTGACACGTGCTAGTGAGTATAGGAATAGGAGGATAGAGCAGATGAATGCGTGGCTGAAGAGTTGGTGCAGGAGGGAGGGCTTTAGTTTCCAGGATCACTGGGTCTGTTTCTGGGGAAGGTGGGACCTGTACAAGTCGGACGGGTTGCACCTGAACCGGAACGGGACCAACATCCTTGCGGGGAGGTTTGCTCGTGCTGTTGGGGGGGGGGTTAAAACTAACTTGGCAGGGGGATGGGATACGGAGTGGAGCTATAGTAGGGGGTGATGCACAGCCAAATATAGAGGAAAAAACAAGTCAGTCTGGAAGGCAGAGCAAATATGTAATGGCACAAGGGAGTATGGCAAGGCTGGATGGCATTTATTTTAATGCAAGGAGTCTTACGAGTAAGGCAGATGAATTGAAGGTGTTGATGAACACATGGGAGTATGATATTGTTGCTATCACAGAGACATGGTTGAGGGAGGGGCAGGACTGGCAGCTCAATATTCCGGCGTATAGAATCTTCAGACGAGACAGAGGGGGGTGTAAAAGAGGAGGGGGTGTCGCAATATTAATCAAGGAATCAATTACTGCTGTAAGGAGGGATGATATCTTAGCAGGTTCCTCTAATGAGGCCATATGGGTAGAACTTAAAATCAAAAAGGGGGCAAGCACTTTGCTGGGAGTGTACTATAGGCCCCCAAACAGTTAGGGGGAGATAGAAGAACAGATAGGTCGGCAAATCTCAGAGAAGTGTAGAAATAATAGGGTAATAATAGTAGGGGATTTCAACTTCCCCAATATTAACTGGGCTAGTCAGAGTGTGAAAGGTTTAGAGGGTGCGGAATTCTTAAAGTGCATCCAGGAGAGCTTTTTGAGCCAGCATGTAGAAAGTCCTACAAGAGAGGGAGCGGTACTGGACCTAATTCTAGGGAATGTAGCCGGGCAAGTGGTAGAAGTGTCAGTAGGAGTGAATTTTGATGACAGTGACCATAATTTGGTGAGATTTAAGGTAGTCATGGAAAAGGACAAAGATGGACCGGAAATAGAGGTTCTAAATTGGGGGAAGGCCGATTTTAATATGATAAGGCAGGATCTGGCCAAAGTGGACTGGGTTCAGCTACTTGTCGGAAAATCCACATCAGAGCAGTGGGAGTCATTCAGAAAGGAAATAGAGTGAGTACAGCGCCAACATGTTCCCGTAAAGGTCAAGGGTGGGACCAACAAGTCCAGGGAACCCTGGGTGTCAAGGGATATACAAGAATGGATTTGGAAAAAAAGGGAGGCTTTTGGCAGATACAAAGGACTAAAAACAGTGGAAGCCGTAGAGGAGTATAGAAAGTGCAGGGGGGTACTTAAAAAATAAATTAGGAGAGCGAAGAGGGGGCATGAAAAAACATTGGCGGGCAAAATAAAAGACAATCCCAAGGTGTTTTATAAGTATATTAAGGGCAAGAGGATAACCAGGGAAACAGTAGGGCCCATTAAGGACCAAAGTGGCAATCTGTGTGTAGAGCCGGAAGATGTAGGTGAGGTTTTAAATGAATATTTTGCATCTGTGTTCACTATGGAGAAGGACGATGTAGGCATAGAAATCAGGCAGGGGGAATTGCGATATACTTGAACAAATTAGCATTGAGAGGGAGGAGGTACTAACGGTTTTAGCGGGCTTAAAAGTGGATAAATCCCCAGGCCCAGACGAGATGTATCCCAGGCTGCTGTGTGAGGCAAGGGAGGAGATTTCAGGGGCTCTGACACAAATTTTCAGAACCTCTCTGGCCACAGGGGAGGTGCCAGAGGACTGGAGGACACCTAACATAGTATCATTATTCAAGAAGGGTAGTAGGGATAAACCAGGGAATTACAGGCCAGTGAGCCTAACATCAATGGTAGGGAAATTATTGGAAAAAATTCTGAGGGACAGAATTAGTCTCCACTTGGAGAGGCAAGGATTAATCAAGAATAGTCAGCATGGCTTTGTCAGGGGAAGATCATGTCTAACCAATTTGATTGAATTTTACGAGGGGGTGACCAGGTGTGTGGATGAGGGTAGTGCAGTTGATATAGTCTACATGGACTTCTGTAAAGCTATTGACAAAGTCCCGCATGGGAGACTGGTCAAGAAGGTAAGAGCCAATGGGATCCAGGTCAATGTGGCACATTGGATCCAAAATTGGCTTAGTGGCAGGAGGCAGAGGGTGATGGTTGAAGGTTGTATTTGTGACTGGAAGCCTGTGTCCAATGGTGTACCACAGGGATTGGTGCTGGGTCCCTTGCTGTTTGTAGTGTACATTAATGATTTAGATATGAAGGTAGGAGGTATGATCAGTAAGTTCGCAGATGACACAAAAATTGGTGGAGTGGTAAATAGCGAGGAGGGAAGCCTCAGGCTACAGGACAATATAGACGGGTTGGTCAGATGGGCAGAACAGTGGCACCCTGAAAAGTGTGAGGTGATGGAGTTTGGGAGGACTAACAAGGCAAGGGAATACACAATGAATGGTAGGACTCTAGGAAGGACAGAGCATCAGAGGGACCTTGGTGTGCATGTACATAGATCCCTGAAGGCAGCAGGGCAGGTAGATAAGGTGGTTAAGAAGGCATATGGGATACTTGCCTTCATTAGCTGAGGCACAGAATATAAGAGCAGGGAGGTTATGATGGAGCTGTACAAAACGCTAGTTAGGCCACAGCTGGAATACTGTGTGCAGTTCTGGTCGCCACACTATAGGAAGGATGTGATTGCATTGGAGAGGGCACAGAGGAGATTCACCAGGATGTTACCTGGGCTGGAGCACTTCAGCTATGAAGAGAGACTGGACAGGCTGGGGTTGTTTTTCTTAGAACAGAGAAGGCTGAGGGGGGACCTGATTGAGGTGTACAAAATTATGAGAGGCATAGATAGGGTAGATCGAAAGGAACTTTTCCCCTTAGTAGAGGGGTCAATAACCAGGGGGCATAGTTTCAAGGTAAGGGGCAGGAGGTTTAGAGGGGATTTGAGGAAAAACTTTTTCACCCAGAGGGTGGTTGGAATCTGGAACTCACTGCCTGAAAGGGTGGTAGAGGCAGGAACCCTCACAACATTCAAGAAGCATTTAGATGAGCACTTGAAACGCCATAGAATACAAGGCTACGGACCAAGTGCTGGAAAATGGGATTAGAATAGATAGGGCTTGATGGCCGGCGCAGACACAATGGGCCGAAGGGTCTCTTTCTGTGCTGTATAACTCTATGGGGTAAAAATTCAGTTGGTTGCGCCTCCCGTTAGCGCCTTAAGAGGGCGCTAATGGGGCGCAAAGCCGCTAACGCCCGGGCGCAGCGATGTTTGCGCCGCTCGAGAACTTAACTTGAGATTGTGCGGCGGCGCTAAAACTTACCGCTGCGACCACCTGCGCGCGCAGATTGTGACGTCATTCCATGGTGCAACGCCCTTGTGGCGCCCCGGAGCGGAAATTGAGTGGCGCCCCCTGCCTTACCGCCTGGCGCATCCAACGACCAGAAGACTGGAACGCTATCAATCGCTGTGGGGCTGGGGGTGGCGCTATTTAAAGGGGGCCTCTTCCTGTCTTTTATTGTTGGTGGCATTTTTGAACTATGCATTCTGAGAGAGAGAGGGAGAGACTTCTGGAGAGATTCAACGTTGTGTGAAGGAGTTTTGGGTACTGAGCAGCACTTTGCAGGTTCATTTTGATTTGCCATTCCTTGTATCGATTTAGCAGAGACTGTGGGAGCTGCACTCTGAGCTCTTTGCCTGGTACTCTCCATTGTTCTTTCCAGCACATTTGATGTGCAAGTCTCTCCAGGCCGAGATTCAAGGCTGCAATGAACAGGATGGAAAGCAAGATTAACCATCCCCTTTAAGAACTGGCCCGTGCCATTGTGTGTGTGTTCCATTGCTCTGAGGTAGCGCCTCACTCCTTGGCCTTTGCGCCTTAAGACAGGTGTGCAGCGCTCCACTCACCTCCCGGGGCGGTAAAAGTGAAGTTTCCAGTCAGTGCCGATAATTAGCGCCAGGCGCTAATATTTGCGTCCAGACGATATTTGCGCCCCAAATGGGGCGCGACCTAATTTCTACCCCTATGACTCTACGACGACAGTCCTGCCATCCCAGGAATCAGTGTGGTGAACCTTCGCTGCATTCCCTCTATGGCAAGTATTTCCTTTCTTAGGTAGGGAGACCAAAACTGCACACAGTACTCCAGGTGTGGTCTCACCAAGGCCCTGTATAACTGTAGTAAGACATCCTTGCTCCTGTACTCCAATCCTCTTGCAATGAAGCCCAACATACCATTTGCGTTCCTAACTGCTTGCTGCACCTGCATGTTTGCTTTCAGTGACTGGTGTACAAGGACACCCAGGTCCCTTTGGACATCAACATTTCCCAATCTATTACCATTTAAATAATACTCTGCCTTTCTGTTTTCCTGCCGAAGTGGATAACTTCACATTTATACACGTTATACTGCGTCTGCCATGTATTTGCCCACTCACTCAACTTGTCTAAATTGCCTTGAAGCCTCTTTGCATCCTCCTCACAACTCACAATCCCTCCTAGTTTCGTGTCGTCAGCAAACTTGGAAATATTACATTTGGTTCCCTCAGCCAAATCATTGATATATATTGTGAGTAGCTGGGGCCAAGCACTGATCCCTGTGGTACCCCACTAGTCACCGCAGGCCAACCCCGAAAAAGACCCATTTATTCTTACTCTCTGTTTCCTGTCTGTTAACCAATTTTCAATCCATGCCAGTATATTACCCCCAATCCCATCTGCTTTAATTTTGCACACTAACCTCTTATGTGGGACTTTATCAAAGGCCTTCTGAAAATCCAAATACACCACATCCACTGGTTCTCCCTTATCTATTCTACCAGTTACATCCTCAAAAAACTCCAGTAAGTTTGTCAAACACGATTTCCCTTTCATAAATCCATGTTGACTTTGTCTAATATGATAGCAAAATACTGCAGATGCTGGAAATCCGAAATAACAACAGAAAACACTGGAAAAACTCAGCAGGCGAGGCAGCATCCGTGGAGAGAAAAACAGAGTTAACGTTTCAGGTCAAAGACCTTTCGTCAGAACTGGAAATAGCAGGAAATGAAATAGATTTAAGGCAAGGATAAAGCTGGGAAAAGGGGGAGGGGATGAAAGAACAAAAGGAGAGATTAAGAGACATTAAGAGACATTAAGAGATGATCAAGGCAAGAGGTGGTGTTAATGTGACAGGTTGAGGCTAAAAGAAGTGTGAAATGCACTGGCAGAATGAAGGACAGCTGCCAGCTTCTAGGAGGGAAAAAAAGGGGGGGGGGCCAAACAAAAGGGTGGATGAAAAAATAAAATATAAATGTGATAGGGGCTGAGGTTATGATCTCAAATTGTTGAACTCGATATTGAGTCCAGAGGGCTGTAGCGTGCCTAAACGAAAGATGTTTGCCCCCCCCCCCCCTTTTTTTATCCCTCCTAGAAGCTGGCAGCTGTCCTTCATTCTGCCAGTGCATTTCACACTTCTTTTAGTCTCAACCTGTCACATTAACACCACCTCTTGCCTTGATCATCTCTTAATGTCTCTTAATCTCTCCTTTTGTTCTTTCATCCCCTCCCCCTTTTCCCCGCTTTATCCTTGCCTTAAATCTATTTCATTTCCTGCTATTTCCAGTTCTGACGAAAGGTCTTTGACCTGAAACGTTAACTCTGTTTCTCTCTCCACGGATGCTGCCTGGCCTGCTGAGTTTTTCCAGCATTTTCTGTTGTTATTTTTGACTTTGTCTAATCCCGTTGATATTTTCTAAGTGTCCTGTTATCACATCCTTTATAATAGACTCTAGCATTTTCCCTACTACTGATGTTTGGCTAACTGGTCTGTAGTTCCCGGTTTTCTCTCTCCCTCCTTTTTTAAATAGTGGGGTTACATTTGCCACCCTCCAATCTTCAGGAACTGTTCCATAATCTATAGAATTTTGGAAGATGACAACCAATGCATCCAGTATTTCCATGGCTACCTCTTTTAGTACTCTGGGATGCAGATTATCAGGCCCTGGGGATTTATCGGCTTTCAGTCCCATTAATTTCTCCAGCACTATTTTTTTACTAATACTAATTTCCTTTAATTCCTCCTTCTCACTAGACCCTTGGTTCCCTAGCATTTCTGGGAAGTTATTTGTGTCCTCTTCCGTGAAGACAGAAGCAAAATATTTGTTTAATTGCTCTGCCGTTTCCTTGTTCCCCATTATAAATTCTCCCATTTCTGACTGTAAGGGACCTACATTTGTCTTCACTAATCTTTTTCTTTTACATACTTGTAGAAGCATTTACAGTCCGCTTTTATGTTCCTTGCAAGTTTACTCTCATACTCTATTTTTCTCCTCTTAATCAATCTCTTGCTCCTTTTTTGTTGAATTCTAAACTGCTCCCAATCCTCAGGCTTGCTACTTTTTCTGGTAACTTTATATGACTCCTCTTTGGATCTAATACTATCCTTAATTTCTTTTGTTAGCCATGGTTGGGCCCCTTTTCCATTTGTGTTTTTGCGCCAGAAAGGAATGTATAACTGTTGCAATTCATGCATTCGTTCCTTAAATGTTAGCCATTGCCTATCCACCGTCATGCCTTTTAATTAAGCTGCCCAATCTATCATAGCCAACTCACTCCTCATACCTTCGTAGTTTCCTTTGTTTAGATTTAGGACCCTAGTTTCGGATTGGACTTCTTCACTTTCCATCTTAATGAAGAATTCTATCATGTTATGGTCACCCTTCCCTAAAGGACCACGCACAACAAGATTATTAATTAACCCCTTCTCATTGCACAATACCCAATCTAGGATAGCCTGTTCCCTAGTTGGCTCCTCAACGTACTGGTCTAAAAAACCATCTCATACACACTCCAGGAATTCATCCTCCACAGTATTATTGCTAATTTGGTTTGGCCAGTCTATATGTAGATTAAAATCACCCATGATTACTATAGTACCCTTGTATGCATCTCTAATTTCCTGTTTGATTCCATACCCTACATTACCATTACTGTTTGGAGGCCTATAGACAACTCCCACCAATGTTTTCTGCCCCTTGGTGCTTCTTAGCTCCACCCAGACTGATTCTACATCTTGATTTTCTGAGCCAATATCCTTTCTCACTATTGCTCTGATTTCATCTTTACTAACAACGCCACCCCACCTCCTTTTCCTTTTTGGCTGTCCTTCCTAAATATCGAATATCCTTGGATATTCAGCTCCCAGCCTTGGTCACCCTGCAGCCATGTCTCCGTAATCGCAATTATATCATATCCGTTTATGTCTATTTGCGCTGGCAATTCATCTACCTTATTAAGACTGCTTCGTGCATTCAGATACAGTGCCTTTAGATTTGTCTTTTTGGCATTTTTAGACATCTTAACATTTTTTTGTATTATGGCCCTATTTGTCTTATTACCATTTTTTCTTACCCAGACCCTATTTGTTAGTGCACTCCTTTGTTTGTACACTCTGTCCCTTCCTGACACAATCTGGTTATCCTTACCCCAATCACTTTCCTGCACTGCTTCCTTGTCCTTTCTCTTTAGCATTCTAAATTTCTCTCCACTGGGACCCTCCCCCCCCCCAACTTTTTTAGTTTAAAGCCCTATCTACCTCCCTAGTTATTCGATTTGCTAGAACTCTGGTCCCAGCATGGTTCAGGTGTAGTCTGTCCCAACGGAACAGCTCTCTCTTTCCCCAGTACTGGTGTTAGTGCCCCACGAATCGAAACCCACTTCTCCCACACCATTCTTTGAGCCACACATTCATCTCCCTGATCCTATTGACCCTATGCCAATTTGCTCGTGGCTCCGGTAATAATCCAGAGATTATGACCTTTGTTTTTCTGCTTTTTAATTTAATCCCTAGCTCCTCAAACTCTCTCAGCAGAACCTATTTCTTTGTCCTACCTATGTCATTGGTACCTATGGTGACCACGACAACTGATCCTCCCACTCCCACTCCAAGTTCTTCTCCAGCCCGGAGGAGATGTCCTTTACCCTGGCACCGGGTAGGCAACATAGCCTTCGGGAGTCACGCTCCTGGCTGCAGCGAACAGTGTCTATCCCCCTAACTATACTGTCGCCTACTACAATCACCTTCCTTTTTATTACCCCCACTTGAACGGCTTCCTGTACCATGGTGCCATGATCAGTTTGCTCGTCCTCCCTGCAGTCCCCACACTTGTTCACAAGGGTTGCAAGAATCTCGAATCTATTGGACAAGTGCTGGGACTGAGGCTCCTGCAATACTACCTCCTGGATCCCCGTACCTGCCTCACTCGCAGTCACACCCTCCTGTCCCTGACCACGTGTCAATTCTAAAGTATTTAATCTAAGGGGTGTGGCTGCCTCCTGGAGCAAAAGGTCCAAGTAACTTTCTCTCACCCTGATGTCTCGCAATGTCTACAGCTCGGACTCCAGCTCCTCAACTCTGAGCCGAAGTTCCTCGAGCCGCAGATACTTACCGCAGATGTAGTCACCCTGGACAAAAATGTCCACAAGCTCCCACATACTGCAGCAGCAACACATCTCCTGTTCTCCCATTATATTATTTATTTATTTAATTAATTAGTTTAGTGTTAATCAAATTATTTTCCTCGTTTAGTTTATTAAATTAGTTATATGTTATGGGGGAAAAATTCAGTTGGTTGCGCCTCCCGTTAGCGCCTTAAGAGGGCGCTAATGGGGCGCAAAGCATCTAGCGCCCAGGCGCGGCGAAGTTTGCGCCGCTCGCAAAATTAACTAGACATTTTGCAGCAGCGCTAAACACTACCGCCACGATCACCTGCACCGGCAGATAGTGACATCAATCGAGTGCGCAACGCCCCGGTATCGCCCCGGAGCGGATATTGAGTGGCGCCCCCTGCCTTACCGCCTGATGCTAGCAACGACAGTTTGAGTGGAGCGTTCTGCAGTCATGAATGGAAAGGGGGAGCGCTATTTAAAGGTGACCGCTTCCTGCCTTTTATTGTTGGTGCCATTTTTGAACTACGCATTCTGAGAGAGAGAGAGAGAGAGAGACTTCTGGAGAGTTTCAACGTTGTGTGAAGGAGTTTTGGGTACTGAGCAGCACTTTGCAGGTTCATTTTGATTTGCCATTCCTTGTATCGATTTAGAAGAGACTGTGGGGGCTGCACTCTGAGCTCTTTGCCTGGTACTCTCCATTGTTCTTTCCAGCAGATTTGATGTGCAGGTCTCTCCAGGCCGAGATTCAAGGCTGCAATTAGCAGGATGTGGATGGAAAGTGAGATTAACCATCCCCTTTAAGAACTGGCCCGTGCCATTGTGTGTGTGTTCCATTGCTGACTGACATTACATGAGCTTCGCCAGCGCTCTGAGGTAGCGCCTCGCTCCTCGGCCTTTGCGCCTTAAGACAGGTGTGAAGCGCCTGATTTAGCGCTCCAATCACCTCCAGGGGCGATAAAAGTCAAGTTCGCAGTCGGTGCCGATAATTAGTGCCAGGCGCTAATCTTTGCGCCCGGCCGATAATTGCGCCCCAAATGGGACGATACTGAATTTCTCCCCCTATATGTTAACTTGAAACTTAGCCCACAGTCACTACCAATCACTTACCTGCCTTACCTGTGATGTCACACTGCCATTTTCTCTTGTTGATGCAGGTCTGCTGCTGCTTTTATCCCGCTCTCGGGCCTCGGTCTGCTCCTGCTCAGGTTCCCCGCCGCTCTGCGGGAGAAGTTAGGAAAAGCAAGCACCTCCTTCCTCCACTTCACCGAACTCCCACACTTACCAAACTCCCAGTAGTTCACTCTGTGCTCGCTGCACTCAGTGCTGGCTGCACTCACAGGCCCCTGTGTTTATACTGTTGTGACTCAGATGAGTCAGCACTGCTCTGCTACTGTTTCAGGAACCAGTTTAATCCAGTTAGCTAATTAACTAACTACAACAGCTCTCCAGCAGGAGAGCTTGCTTGTTTGTCTCTGCTTAAGTCTGAAGAAACCTAAAAATGTAAAGTTTAAATTTTAACTTAAACAGTTGATCTTACTTAAGAGCTACTAGCAATTGACATTAGATTTTAAAAGAGATTACCCCTTAAAACTCCCACACTTACCAAACTCCCTGTAGTTCACTCTGTGCTCACTGTGTTAACCTTTCCAAGTAGTGTGGAATCAGAATTCCTTCAGCCATTGTTACGTTAAAGCACCACTAGAGATTGCGTTACTAAACATCTGCTGAGAAAAGCTGCAAGGGTTTTGGACTCAATCTTTCCTTTTACAAAAAAAAGATGAGGTCTTCTATTGTGTAAATGCTGTTATTTTCAGTAACACGGAGATAGATTTCCGTACTCATCACCTGGGTGCCAATCTGGTGGATCGGATCGCCTGCTCTTCATAGAAGCTGCCTGATTTTCACTCCTTTGATTTCAATGGAATGAAAATCAGGCAGATTCGATAAATGGTGCCATTCTCAGCATGAGATGCTAACTAGTGCCATGAGATCTTTTACATCTGCTCAGGTAGCTATAACTGATTGTATGGTACTACTTGAAGAAGAGCAAAGATTTCTCCTGGTGTCCTGGTGTCCTGGTGTCCTGGTCAACATTCCTTTGCAAGCAACATCTCCAGGAACAGGTTAACTGGCCATTCATTCATTTGCTTTTTTTTGGGACCTTGCTGTGTGCAATTTGGCTTCTATGTTTGCTTACAAACAGTGACTTCAAAACTATTCCACTGGTTAAAAGTGCTTTCGGATGTCTTGAGTACATGATAAGGTGCTATACTGATGCCAGTTCTTTCTTTGCATTATTCCAGTTCTAAGTAAATCTGATCAAGTAACTTTATATGTTATGTTATTTTACGCCTTCCTTGGTGACAGGAGAATGTGGTGGAAATCCGACATATTCTCTAGTGAGTCATTTACTGCAACCAGAGGTTAATTGTAAGTTGTACAGCTGTTACTTTTAGAGGGTGACAGTGTGTTGGTGCCCTGGGTGCCCAAGGAAGGAACGGGGAGAGTTGATGTTGTGGTACCTTGCCTGCCCTGGTCAGGTCATTGAACTTCTTGCAGCACTGGCCTGCAGTCTTGGAGGTAAGAGAGTTGGCACACAGGGCCAGTGCTACCACCATCCACATGGCACACGTTACATTTCTGGTCGGATTCCTGTCAAGGATTCGCAGCCGTCTGTGTCTCTTGAGCTCAGTTTCTTCCAGCAGGGGTTTGCAGGCCAGCATGCGTGAAATGATGGCAGCTCCTTCACTTGCTCTGCTATGCCCTGGTCCCGTGTTTGGCTCCCTGTACCAGCTGTTCCAGTGTTAAACAAAAGTGGCACGAGAAACAGGAATGAGACGTTCAGTTGAGCTAGTTGGCAGTCAACAACAACAACAACAACTTGTATTTACATCGCACCTTTAACGTAGTAAAACGTTCCAAGGTGCTTCACTTAGATTTACTTAGAGCTGAAATAATACAAAGAATGAACTGGCATCAATATAGCTCCTTATCATGTACTCAAGACATCCCAAAGCACTTTATAACCAGTGGAATAGTTTTGAAATCACTGTTTGTAAGTCAACTGAGTGAGTAAAGCAGTGTTCCTTATTTACCCGCTGTTCCCCAGTCGGCTGCTTCTAGCTTCAGCCAGAATTGGCTTTTCAAAGGCTGCACTTTAATTCCCAAACACCGCTGCACATCACTCCCTTTTCACATAGGTTTGATACCAATCGCTCCTCCAATGGATATGCAACACACTGCATAGAAATTCAGGGTGCTTGTATCTTTGTCCTTCTGAACCAAAATAGCTTGGTCATTTTGTGTTTCACCATTTCCTGTCTAGAAACTGTCCAAGTGAACAATTTCACAGTCAGCTGGCAAACCATACTGTGCATAAAACCTTGTGATAAAGGTTCATCGTCCTCGACTTCAATTCCTATAATTATGTCTTCACTTTCTTTCTTTTTTGCTTAAAAGCTGTAATAAACCATCTCCAGGCCACTTGCAGGCTTATCTTGAAAATGACAATAGTTTAAAAGAACATTGCCATTTACTTGAATTACTGTAATTACTCACTTGAACTATTCCTGCTACTGTGCCCCGACTGCTAAAATGGAGGGACATGAAGATCAAGTTTGTGTGAGTCTGCACTTGTTTGACTCTCCTGTTACAAGGCCGATCTCCCCACAGGGTGCGACAACCTGCTGGAAACTTGTTCTGGATCTACTAAAGTGCGCTCGATGGATGAACATTCATACTTTCTTTATAAAGAAACAAAGGGTGTAATTTTAATGTAACCATTTGGAAAGAACAAATCAGGTGAGGTGTAAACGGGTGGCTGATCCAATCCCATCAGTTATGGCCTGTTTCCGGATGCATAACCAACAGTGTCACCCCAACTGGGAGGCCTGAAGCTCACCGAAAATTGGGCCTTGGGGCTCATTTCAGTAATTTGAGCGAGCTGCGAGCAATGTTCCCGTTAAGCGGCCGTGCAGTGCTCTGGATGTTCCACGCAGGCCGCTTGCCGGCTTCACAATGGGAAAAACCGCTCAAGAGCGGAAATTAGAATGGGCTGCGTGGCCCCTTAAAGGGGCCGAGCAACCAAAGAAAAAATTAAAGGAAACATTGGCTGCCAGGGCCTTTCGCGGGAGAGAGAGAGAGAGAGAGAGCTCGTTTCAACAAGATTAATTTCGGAACTCTTGCCTCGCCGACAGTGGCCCTCGAGTATATTCCGGGAGAGGCGGGAAGGATAACAGGAGGGGAGCGAATCGCGGGTCGGCAGCGGCCCTCGGGAGCACTATGGAGTCAGGAGAAGCGCACCTGCTCCATATCAAGCTGCTAAAAAAGAAAGTAACATGTTTTGGTGGTGGCCGCTTACTAGGCCGCATCCACGACAGGAAAACCTGAGCACAGCAGGCCTAGCACCTGTTCTGCTTAGGACAGCCCAATTTGGCAGTGAGGTCCTGAAACAGATATTAGGCCCCTCATTGACATATGCAAGGGGCCTAATACCTGTTTTAGGTGGTTGCCTGGGACACCTGCAAAGCCATCTTTAAAAATCTGCTGGCACCCGTGACACAGGCACAGACTTGATGCCGGCCGTTGCGCTGGAGCGTTAGGTTAAAATCGGGGCTTAAATCATTGGATAGCCGTAAGTACAATGATCTCGTTTTCAGGACGGAGTTTCAACAGGGCCTCCCACACCAGCATATCTACCCCAGCCTCGATCCATTTTCCTGGTTCAGGGCTCATTATGTACGCATGGAATACCGTGGTCAAGTGGGAGCCCACCAGTGCAAGAGAGAAGAATCCTGTTGGGAATGTGGGAATGCCACTGCAGCACCAGAAGACCTGGCAAGAGAACTTAAAGGGGCAGATGCGCCCTGAAGATCAGAATGGATGTCTCGCTCGGGGCAACAGTTGAGACTGGGGCCTTCGACAGGGGGCAGAATAGATGGAGAAGAAGCAATGACAAGGCAATCTCCCAACATCGGGGCACCTCAGGGCTGTTACCATAGCGTCCATGGGGAACTGCCACAGTGCCCATTGGTGGTCCCATAAAGTAGACCTCACCTCTCCATTCCCCATCCTGATTCTGTCAGAATTACTGTTGCATGACATTAGAATCTAGAACCCACATCCATGACATTGCAACAACAACAGAAAACGCTGGAAAAACTCAGCAGGCCAAGCAACATCCGTGGAGAGAGAAACAGAGTTAACGTTTCAGGTCAGAACTGAGAAAAAAGCAGGAAATGAAACAGATAAAAAAGCAAGGGGGAGGCTTTGCCCTTCATGCACTGCCTTCAATCAGTAAGCACTGGGGAAGATTTCCTCTGTGCATAAGCTGCAATAAAATCAGAAACCTGTGTACATAAAGAATCTTTTATTCTGGCACACAGCGGAAATCTGCTCCCATTATTTGCTAGCAAAGCACTCGGTCTCTGCAGCAAAACTTGACGTCTGCAGTCAAACCGTCACAAGCGCATAAAGAGCAGGAATACAATTTGCAATGGAACAGTCAGCTGTGGTTGTCAGTGATTCTTTTAAAAGCACAATAATCTCCATAATCTCAGACAGTACAGACAGTTTAGCACACTGAATATCAGTTGTACTCCATACACAGTGTAGAATGAGCAATCAATCAAAAAGTGTGAATTAACCAGTATGTGCCATAACTGGATTTTACAAAGATGACTATTTGAAATATAATTCAGATGTGCATTGATCATGCATTAATGTTCATCACTACAGTTATCATTGGAGATTCTAGGAGCAGCCATTTTCAATTTAAAATGTATTGTTTTCCCACAGGTTATTCAGTTGGCTGCCCAACCAGTTTGTGAAGATGTGTGTTTAGCATACGTCCCGAGCTGCCGGCAGAAGAGTCCTAAAGGCTTATCTCGTTGATCATGCCTTTGTGCTTCATTCTTAAATTCCTTTACTTTTTGCTTGGTATCTACTTATTGTCTTTGCAGTTACCTGAAGCGTTCTAAATAAATGTCTGTATATTAAAAAAATATACAGCTGATTGTTCAGTAATAAGAAATCAACTTTAAAATGAGGATAAATCTTATGATCAGTTTCAGTACTGTACACTTAACCTGACCTAGAGGTAAGAACTATGGGGGGCTAAATTCGATAGCCCCCAAAAACAGGCACGGGGATCCTGTTGCTTCCGATGCAAGCATTAGGGTTACAGCGTGCAGCCAGCACTAAGTGCCACTGTTGAGTGGCTACATGCCTGAGCAGGGGGCCCAAAATCGTGAGAGATTAGCACCACTAAAAGCTAGCCTGCACTACTTAAAGCCAGCCTGCACCTCTTAAAGGGTAGGTGCATTGTGGCTGAAGCAGGTGCTGGGAGTCGTGGTTGAAGAGATTCTGACCTGGGAAAGAATGAATAATAGCACAACATGGCAGAGAGCAGGCTCCAAGATTTTCCAATGCTGCACTGGAGGCCTTGGTGGTGGAGGTGGAGAGGAGGAAAAATGTGCTCTATCCATAGGGGGCCAGGAGGCCCTCCAGACAAACTCTCAGAAGGCAATGGGAGCAGATAGTTGTGGCGGTCAGTGCCTGAGGACCTGAATGCAGTGCCGCAAAAAGTTCAATGACCTCACATGAGTGGTCGAGATCAGTGAATGTATCTTAAAATGCCATATCCCACCAACTGCACCACCAACCTCAGCAACTGCTCAATGCACCACACCCCCTCACTCACCTACCGACAATCTCGATCAATCAGGACCCATACCTAACATTCATAGCTTCACCTCACCCTCGCACACTTACCACTGCTGCAAGCCTCACTCAGATCTCACCACTTTCACACACTGCTAGCTATTCAACCATGACAGCCACATCACCCAAACACATTGCACCACACTCACTGACAAACTTCCCTTCCTCTTACAGGACAAGGTGGATCATAAGCGGAGGCAGAAGGAGCTAACTGGTGGGGGACAGGCTCACCTGCATCACCTCATCCCCCTGGTGGAGACGATGCTGGCCATTCTTGGGAGGGGCATGGCTGAGTCTGTGGCCAGCAGCAGGGCTGAAAGAGTACAAGGTACTGGTATCCTCATACATTATCCTCCTTCTCACATCCCACTTCCCCCTCAGCCCACAATCTCTTCTGATTTATAATCTGCACATGGTATAAGGATGCACCTCTTGCTTTTCCCCCTCCCCTCACCATTACCCTACCCTTGTACCTTTCTCATTTTAGAGACCCAAGAAATCCAACCTGCCCAGCCAGTGGTTGTAGAAGAAGAGGAAGGGGAGAGTGATGAAGAAGAAGAAACACCATCACTCGATCTAACAGTTGCAGCCACCAGCTCAAATACTGGCACTGCGTGGAGTTTAGAGGGTAGCTTAGAGGCAGGATCTGCACATGGTGAGAACCGAGCACGAGTGGGCTGCAGCCAGGGCAGGAGGAAAGGGTACCACAGCTGCCAGCTGCCCAGAGGGCGAGGCCGCACACGGGTTCTGCTGCAGATGACTCAGATGGGGCGACCTACAGAAGAACAGGTATGCACAACAAAATGCATGGTGCATTGGCAGGCCTGCCAGAAAGCCTGAGTGCAATGTCAAGGAGAATGGCGGTGTCCGGCACCAACCTTGCACAGGGCTTTGCTCAGAGCTTGGAGCCCATCCTTTCCAGCATGAAAGGGGTGGGCAGATCCATTAGCGCACTTGTGGACACAACCATGATGCAGCGTCTGATGACTGATGTCTCAGCTTCCATTAGAGCACAAGCAGAAGCCACCCAACATCTGAGTGCTGCAGTGGAAGCTCAGACTGAAGTCATCGAAACATAGAAACATAGAAGATAGGAGTAGGAGTAGGCCATTCGGCCCCTCGAGCCTGCTCCGCCATTTAATGAGATCATGGCTGATCATCCAAATTCAGTACCCTGTCCCTGCTTTCTCCCCATATCCCTTGATCCCTTTAGCCTGAAGAAATATATCTAACTCCTTCTGAATATATTTAATGAATTGGCCTCCACTGCCTTCTGTGGTAGAGAATTCCACAGGTTCACCACTCTCTGGGTGAAGAGATTCCTCCTCATCTCAGTCCTAAATGGCTTACCCCTTATCCTTAGACTGTGACCCCTGGTTCTGGACTCCCCCGCCATCGGGAACATCCTTCCTGCATCTAGTCTGTCTAGTCCTGTTTGAATTTTATAAGTTTCAATGAGAACCCCTCTCATTCTTCTAAACTCTAGCAAATATAAGCCTAATCGACCCAATCTCTCTTCATACGTCATTCCTGCCATCCCAGGTATCAGTCTGGTGAATCTTCGCTGCACTCCCTCCATGGCAAGAACATCCCTCCTCAGATAAGGCGACCAAAACTGCACACAATACTCAAGGTGTGGTCTCACCAAGGCCCTGTACAACTGCAGCAAGACATCCCTGCTCCTGTACTCGAATCCTCTCGCTATGAAGGCCAACATACCATTTGCCTTCTTAACCGCCTGCTGCACCTGCATGCTTACCTTCAGCGACTGGTGCACAAGGACACTCAGGTCTCATTGCACTTCCCCTTCTCCCAATCTATTGCCGTTCAGATAATAATCTGCCTTCCTGTTTTTGCCACCAAAGTGGATAACCTCGCATTTATCCACATTATACTGCATCTGCCATGCATCTGCCCAATCACCCAACCTGTCCAAATCATACTGGAGTTTCTCTGCATCCTCCTCACAGCACACATGCTCACCCAGCTTTGTGTCGTCTGCAAACTTGGAGATATTACATCTAGTTCCCTCGTCTAGATCATTAATATATATTGTGAATAACTGGGGTCCTAGCACTGATCCCTGCGGTACCCCACTAGTCACTGCCTGCCACTCGGAAAAAGACTCGTTTATTCCAACTCTTTGCTTCCTGTCTGCCAACCAGTTCTCTATCCAAGACAGTACCTTACCCCCAATCCCATGTGCTTTAACTTTGCACGCTAATCTCTTATGCGGGACCTTATCGAAAGCCTTCTGAAAGTCCAAATACACCACATCCACTGGTTCTCCCTTATCTATTCTACCAGTTACATCCTCAAAAAATTCCAGTAGATTAGTCAAGCATGATTTACCTTTTGTAAATCCATGTTGACTTTGTCCAATCCTGTCACTGTTTTTCAAGTGCTCTGCTATTACATCTTTTATAATGGACTCTAGCATTTTCCCCACTACCGATGTCAGGCTATAATTCCCCGTTTTCTCTCTACCACCTTTTTTAAATAGTGGGGTTACATTAACTACCCTCCAATCCATGGGAACTGTGCCAGAGTCTATAGAATTTTCGAAGATGACCAGCAATGCATCTTCTATTTCTAGGGCCACTTCCTTAAGTACCCTAGGATGTAGATTATCAGGCCCTGGAGATTTATCAGCCTTCAATCCCATCAATTTCCCTAACACCATTTCCCTACAAATACTGATTTCATTCAGTTCTTCCCTCTCATTAGACCCTGTGTTCCCCGACATCTCTGGGAGGCTATTTGTGTCCTCCTTTGTGAAGACAGAGCCAAAGTATGTATTTAATTGGTCTGTCATTTCTTTGTTCCCCATTATAAATTCCCCTGATTCTGACTGCAAGGGACCTACGCTTGACTTCACCAATCTTTTTCTCTTTACATATCTATAGAAGCTTTTACAGTCAGTTTTTATGTTCCATGCAAGCTTACTCTCATACTCTATTTCCCCCTCTTAATTAATCCTTTTGTCCTCCTTTGCTGAATCCTAAACTGCTCCCAATCCTCAGGTTTGCTGCTTTTTCTGGCCAATTTATATGCCCTCTCCTTGGACCTTATGCTATCCCTAATTTCCCTTGTTAGCCATGGTTGCGCCACCTTTTTTGTTTTATTTTTTTGCCAGACAGGGATGAACAAATTCTGTAGTTCATCCATGCGATCTTTAAATGTTTGCCATTGCCTATCCACCGTCAACCCTTTAAGTAACGTTCCCCAAACCATCCTAGCCAAGTCGCGCCTCATACCATCGTAGTTTCCTTTATTTAAATTTAGGACCCTAGTCTCTGAGTCAACTACTTCACTCTCCATCTTAATGAAGAATTCTATCATATTATGATCGCTCCTCCCATGCAGGCTCAGCTTGCTGCCACGCAAGCTCAGACTGTTGCCATTGTGACTGGGTTTACCAGTGTGGAAAGGGGCTTGCAGGGTCTCACAGCAGTCCAGCAATCGGTCCTCAAACAGATGGCTAGGATTGCTGAGGCACTGACCCGGGGGAGTGGCAGTGGCCCCATGGAGCACGAACCTGCTGTCCTCTCTCAGGATGACAGCATTCATCCTCCCACCCCTGCCACTCCACCTGTGCCCTTGCTGTTGCCTGTCAGCCAGCCAGCCCAGACTGCTGCCGCCCATACCGAGGTGGTGCAGTCCGCAGCCAGGCCTTCTATGGCCAGAGCTGCTTGAGGTCCTACTGCAAGGCCATCAGCGTTGAAATTCAGCAGCCTTCCACCAGTCATGCTTAAGCCACTAGAGCACTAGGACAGGCAAAGGCACACTGAAGACAGGCACTAAGGGAATGCACAAGGGTGATTAGTTGACTTTTTTTAGGTTATATATGATGGATTGTTGGACTATTGGTGAATGGGGAATTGGGGTTGCGTTTACTGGTACCGCAGTCGGATGAGTCAATTACGGACAGACCGGGCAGAAAGGGACTGTCTGGGTTGCCTCCTCCATTCACTTCTGCCTGGTGGCAAGGGCTGTGTCCTCATGATGGCGAGGTTGTGGAACATGCAGCAGACCACGAAGAATCTTGAGACACATTCTGGTGAGTACTGCAGGGCTCCTCCAGAGCAGTCCAGGCAGCGGAAACGTTGTTTAATGACGCCAATGGTCTGCTCTATCAGATTCTATGTGGCAGCATGGCTCTCATTGTATGCATGCTGCCCATGTGTCATTGGGTTGCAGAGCGGAGTCATGAGTCACGTTGTTCATGGAGCCCTTGTCGCCCAGTAGCCACCCTCTGGTTTGTTTTGGTGGCTCAGAGACTGAAGGAACAGCGGACTGGCGCAGAATGAAAGCATCATGACTGCTGCCAGGATACCGGGCATTCACCATCATGATGTGCTGAGCATGGTCGCAAACTAATCATTCAGCGAGTGGTAACCTTTGCGGTTGGGGTACATCTCAGCATTTCGATATGGCGCCTGCAAAGCCACGTGTGTGCAGTCAGTGGGGAAGGCCGCTATCCTGGCAAAGCCACATGCACGCTCCGCCTGCTTCTCTCTGGTCAGAGAGAAGACAATGAACTCCCCTCTCCTGGCATAAAGAGCATCTGTCACCTCTCTTATGCAGCAGTGGACGGCGAACTGGGAGATGTTACAGATGTCGCCTGCTCCAGCCTGGAAGGATCCCGACGTGAAGAGCTTCAGTGCCACGGTCACCTTCACAGCCACTGGCAGCGCTGTCCTTGCCCTGGTGTGAGGCTGCAGGTCTGGTTGCAAGACGTGACAGAGTTCTGTGAGCACCTCCATCGTAAAGCACAGACGCCTCACACACTGCTCCTGGCTCAGGCTGAGGTGAGAGAATTGCTCTCAGAAGACCCGAGGTGGGTAAGGCCTCCTGCTGAGAGTCCTTCTCATCCTCCCTCTGCGAGCAGCTTGTCCTCTTCTTCGCTGCCTCTGCTCTATCTCCCTGTCATGCTGCAGGCCAAGGGGGAATGGCAACTAGAGCATCCATGACTGGGAGCAAGTAGTCTGACCAGAACCCTTGAAGCACCACTCCCCGCCACCTCACCAACTTTAAACAACTCTAGAAAGCTGCAAAATCTTCCATAAACTTACACAAAGCCAGTAGAAATTAATCAGCAACTGACCTGAGAGTGGTTGGTGATCCCGTTAAATAGCGGTGATAGGGGGTCCTTGCAGCTGCTGAACGCATCTTCAGCTGTGCGAGGTTAACACAGCGCGTTACTTGCAGCGTTGAGGACAAAAATGGCAGCGCTGTCATCAAATCAGTGTTGCACGCTGATTGACGTCACGATCTGCCTACTCTACGTACTTCTGGTGCACGCTCCCAGCACCGACGCTAACGCCCTCACCAAGACGGCGTCCAGTGTGGCCCGCAGCAGAATTGTGCGAGCGCGGCTCGGACGCCATTTTCAACCCAAAACGGCACCTGTAGCGCCCAAACAACAGGTGCTATGCAATCGAATTTTTAGCCCATTATTTATTAAAAGTGTTTGAAATATGGCTCAAAAGTGTTTGCAGTAATACTCATCTTAGGTTTGATTCCAGTTCTGATAAGTACTGTACCAGAAATTTTCTAAAAAAGGAAACTACTCAATTTAGTGAGATTCTTAACATGAATATTTGCTCCATGATCTAAAGAGTTCTATTATCTAGCTCTTGTAAGGGCTTTATATTGATTCTCACTGTGTGTCCAAATGCACAGCATGTAATGTTTACAGAACGATTTAATCTCCCTATTTACAGTTTGAACTAATCCACCACCCAAATGGAAAGGTCAGCTACATATGAAGGCACTTAATTGAAATGCCGAATAGTTGCAGCTTCATTTGATAAAAGTCTTCCACAGACTAACCATAGCATTGATTTATCAAGCCTTTGTTGAGGCCTATATAGATGTGAACGTCTTAATATGACTGTTAATTCATTGCTCTAGCTTAACGATACCGAATGAATGAAACACTTGGGTCATTCTCTATATGGACTTGATTGACTCTCAGTAGAATGTCGACATTATGGCTCAACACTGTCATTTGGTGTGTCAGCAGGTTTGAAGATCACGGTCAAACTCGCTACTATTTACCCATAATCCTGCCACAGCTAGGCAATAGCTGTCATTTGGTTTTTTTTCCTCAACTGTTGCCTGTTCCAGCCTTTATATAGCCAGTTGTTCTAGCAGAATCTTGAATATTTACTTTAATCCTGGGGTTAGGGGAGGATTGATGCGCAGGCATTATGGTGACACATTGTAGTCCTCTATGCTTAGAAATACAATATTTAGCTTAGTATATAATTATGCTTCAAAAGAAAAAAATTTCAAGTTTCTTTTCTGAATTTGCTAACTAGGCAAGTAGCATTTTAAGACTACTATCGGCCAATCATGTCTATTGTACCAATCTTCAAATGTGCCAGCTAATCTATAGTTACAAATCTCTTCATGAATTTAAACTCCATAATTATACTTCTTGTGTCTGCCTTATATATGTAGCTACTATCTAATTAGGACATGTCCGCAGAGCCTTCACTCCAGGCTAGCTGTTCTCGGTACTGGAGGGTAAATCTCTTACAGAACTTAGCTCAATGAGGAAGTAGCTGCTGTAATTAATTATGTTGCAGCCAATAAAAAAAACTCAACTGACCTTTTATTATCCCAGTTGGAGCTTCTAAAACCCCATTTTAGTTGGAGCATTCATTTCATCCAATTATTTTCTTTTAAACACTATTAGAAATATGGGAGCGAAATTTGACCTCGGCGATAGCGCATTCTGGGCGCTGGCAAATCGGCTGCTCGTTTCAATGGAAAGGAAAATCAAGCGGGTTGTAAATCAGGCTGCCAATTTGCTATCGCCTGTTTTGCGCTGCTGCCGAAGTCAAATTTCACCCCCTATGCGTGCGGATCCTGATTAGCAAGAAAAGGTGCTGGGAATGCCTGATAACTAAAAGCATTAGCCTATCTCTACCAACAGGCTTTTTTATTACTTGCTGAGTGAATGGACAGGCACATTAACCTGCTTAGGATTGAGTCTGTTACAAGAAAATGGTTCAGTCATGCAAAAATCGCAGCTCTTATTTAAACTATAGGGTCTTCATTTGTGAAAAATCTTACTTACTTAACTGAGCCCAAATAAATTCAAACTATTGCTTTTGTATCATGTAATTTTATTTACTAGTGTAATTAATAGATCAGTTACAGCAGTGGCTGAGATTTATGTCTGTGAAATAGAGGCCTATTATAAGCTATTACTATAAACCAACAATTTGCTTTGTGAGGATGTATGAGAACTTGAATTGGAGCCGTAGCAAATATTCCATCTGAGCATTCACATTAACAGAATAATTGAAGCTATAATTGCAGCTCCACTGATAATGATACTGGAAAGGAGTCCAGCAGCAGCCCTTCTGATTTGATGTGTCCTGGTCATGTCTAAAACACAATCGTTTAATATTTCCTCTTTTGGCTTACAATTGACTGGAAAATAGGAGAGATTACATAAACTAGGGTTGTATTCCCTGGAATTTAGAAAATTAAGGAGTGATTTGATCGAAGTTTTCAAGATATTAAGAGGAACTGATAGGGTAGATAGAGAGAAACTATTTCCACTGGTTGGGGAGTCTAGGACTAGGAAACATAGCCTAAATATTAGAGCCAGACCTTTCAGGAGTGAAGTTAGGAAACACACAAAAGGTGGTATAAGTTTGGAACTCTCTTCCGCAAATGACTGTTGATGTTGGGTCAATTGTTTATTTTAAATCATAGAGTCATAGGGGGAAAAATTCACTTGGTTGCGCCACCCATTAGCGCCTTAAGAGGGCGCTAATGGGGCGCAAAGCCACTAACGCCCGGGCGCAGCGATGTTTGCGCTGCTCGAGAACTTAACTTGAGATTGTGCGGCGGCGCTAAAACTTACCGCTGCGACCACCTGCGCGCGCAGATTGTGACGTCATTCCATGGTGCAACGCTCTTGGGGCGCCCCGTAGCGGAAATTGAGTGGCGCCCCCTGCCTTACCGCCTGGCTCTTCCAACGACCAGAAGACTGGAACGCTATCAATCGCTGTGGGGCTGGGGGGGGGGCGCTATTTAAAGGGGGCCTCTTCCTGTCTGTTATTGTTGGTGGCATTTTTGAACTACGCATTCTGAGAGAGAGAGGGAGAGACTTCTGGAGAGATTCAACGTTGTGTGAAGGAGTTTTGGGTACTGAGCAGCACTTTGCAGGTTCATTTTGATTTGCCATTCCTTGTATCGATTTAGCAGAGACCGTGGGAGCTGCACTCTGAGCTCTTTGCCTGGTGCTCTCCATTGTTCTTTCCAGCACATTTGATGTGCAAGTCTCTCCAGGCCGAGATTCAAGGCAGCAATGAACAGGATGTGGATGGAAAGCAAGATTAACCATCCCCTTTAAGAACTGGCCCGTGCCATTGTGTGTGTGTTCCATTGCTGACTGACATTACATGAGCTTCGCCAGCGCTCCGAGTTAGCGCCTCACTGCTCGGCCTTTGCGCCTTAAGAGAGGTGTGCAGCGCCTGCTTTAGCGCTCCACTCACCTCCCGGGGCGGTAAAGGTAAAGTTTCCCGTCAGTGCCGATAATTAGCGCCAGGCGCTAATATTTGCGTCCGGACGATAATTGCGCCCCAAATGGGGCGCGACCTAATTTCTACCCCATAGAGTTATACAGCACGGATAGAGGCCCTTCAGCCCATCGTGTCCGCGCTGGCTATCAAGCCCAAATCTGAGATTGATAGCTTTTTGTTAACTAAAGGTATTAAGGGCTATGGGGCCAAGGTGGGTATATGGAGTTAGCTCACAGATCAGCTATGATCTTATTGAATGGTGGAACAGGATCGAGGGGCTAAATGGCCTACTCCTATTCCTATCTTCATATTTGATTTTCTGCCAAACAAAAGCCAGGTTTCTGGAACATAAGAACATAAGAAATAGGAGCAGGAGTAGGCCATTCGGCCCTTCGAGCCTCATCCGCCATTCAATAAGATCATGACTGTACTTCAACCTCAACTCCACTTTCCCACCCTATGCCCCTACCCCTTAGATTCCCTTAGTGTCCAAAAATCTATCAATCTCTGTCTTGAATATACCCAATGACTGAGCATCCACAGCCCTCTGGGGTAGAGAATTTACAGGTTCACAATCCTTTGAGTGAAGAAATTTCTCCTCATCTCAGTCCTAAATGTCCAGCCTCTTATTCTGAGGCTGTAACCTCTAGTTCTAGACTCCTGAGCCAGGGAAAACATCCTCCCAGCATCTACCCCGTCAAGCCCCCTAAGAATTTTATGCGTTTCAATGAGATCACCTCTCATTCTTCTAAACTCCAGAGAGTATAGGCCCAATCTACTCAATCTTTCCTCATAGGACAACCCTCTCAACCCAGGGATCAATCTAGTGAACCTTCGTTGCACTGCCTCTAAGGCGAATATATCCTTCCTTAAATAAGGAGACCAAAACTGTGCACAGTACTCCAGGTGTGGTCTCACCAGAGCTCTGTACAATTGTAGCAAGACTTCCTTACTCTTGTACTCCAACCCTCGAGCAGTACAAGAGTAAGGAAGTCTTGCTACAATTGTACAGGGCTCTGGTGAGTTGCTCCACCTCCAAGAGCAAGAAGACAACAGGTAAGGAAGGTGTTTGAACTTTTTAATCAGAAAAGGAATAGAATAGATAGGCTAATTTAAACCAGGCAGAATAAAGTAAAGTTAAGGTTAAGGCAATAAAAATAGGTAAGGGAAACAGACTGAATGGGAGCATTTTGTTGAAAATTTTCATTTTACTTTTGCAGTATATGATTAATATTTTAGCAATGAAGGTATTCTGACATTTCAGTACGTTTATTGTTGTAATACCAGTTTTCTTTTATTGTTAGCTAAAAACTTCTAAATTATAGGGCAGCCCATGGAGACAGATATTTCCTGGCCCTGTCAGGAGTTTAAGGGTTAAGTGTTTATGTCTTGGGATGTTGTGTTTTGTAGTTTAAATTATATTTTAGTTTGTTTTTCATTGAATTGCAGCTGTAGAGGAGATTGACAGGATCAATGTGGAATCTACTCACGTGGTACAATTCCAAGTTGTTAAGGCCAGCTTGTAAAAAATTGATATCACACTTTTGTGATTACACTGCAGGAGAGGCCACAGCCATTGTATAAAAATCAATGAAGCAGTCAATAAATAAACAAGCCCTTGTAACATGATTTGTTCTGTGGTAACTTGTGCCCATTCATATTTACGGACTCATATGCAGTATTTTTTAAAGTTTTCAATCATTTTCAGGTACAAATCAAATATTCCTTGATTATTGACCCAGTGAGGACAATGTTATAGTTGAATACAATGACTTAAGCCAAATCAGTTCTGATGAAAGGTCTCTGTTAAAATGATAACCTATCTTTGCCCTTTGAAGATGCTGATGGATTAGCTGTATTCTTCCAACATTTTCGGTTTTTACTTCGAATGCAGTTGAGTAGTGGCAGATGCCTGCCACATCTGGGATATTTTATAAGCTTGGGGCCATAGTTACGATGTGGTAGAATTTCCACGGGGGGGTTCTTCGGATTTCCCGCCAGAACTTCGCTGGAAGATTGGCGGAAACACTTTGGCTTTTCCGCCAATCTTCTGCCGAAGTTACGACAGGAGGTCGGAAGAAACCCTGCCGCAATTCCTGGCAGACATTTTAAATCTTGTTCCTACTTCGCACTGTAAGCAAAGGAAAAGTGACAAAGCACGGAAACCTTCCTGAGCTGCCAGTACTATAGAATCAGAGGGGTGAAACTCGATAACACTGGAAAAAGGGCCTGAGCAGCACAATGCGAGATATGCCCGCGCCCGTTCAAAAAGCGCAGGCAGCACGTCAATTTGGTGCTGCCTGCTAATTAACGTGATTGTAGCGCACAGCCTAGTGACTAACGCACTGCTGACAGGCTGTGCGCTTCGCAGGCGGCTGAAGTTCGCATCGCTGGAGTGAGGCCAGCCTGCTCCTCTTCAAGGCAGTCTGCAGCTCTTAAAGCTGAGCTGCCTTTTGCAGATAAAAAATTAAAATTCCTTCAGCACTAGGCAGTCTGCACCTCCTAAAGGTGAACTGCCTTCTGCAGATAAAAAATATTAAAATTCCTTCAGCACTAGGCAGGCTGCATTACTTAATGGTGAGCTGCCTTCTGCTGATCTGCTAAAAGTGTTTCAGCACTAACACAAATGGCTCAACAGACCAGGGAAATGGCACCCATGGTCTTGGACTCAGCAGTCAAGCTTTGTGGGAGGGAATGGTTAACACTGGAAGAGAGGTCCTCTACCCTCAGGGGGCCCGGAGGCCTCCAGAAAGAAAGATGTGGAACCAGATCGCCGAGGTGGTCACTGCCAGCAGTGTCGTCCCCACCACCTGGCTCCAGTGCCCAAAGAAGTTTCGTGACCTCAGACGAGTGGTCAACGTCAGTGAATGCATCTTCAAAAGCTGTCTCCCACCAACTGTACCACTAGCCTCACACACTGCTCAAAGCACGGACACCCCTCCCATCACTCACCTACCAAACAAGACACGAGGCTCACCTCACATTCCTAGATTCACCTCACCCCCTTGGAGGAGACGGTGCCGGCCATTCTTGACAGGGGCATGGCTGAGCCCTTGGCCAGTGGTGGGGCTGAAATAATATAAGATACAAGTATCCTCATACATTATCCTCTTTCTCACATCCCACTTTCCCCTCATCCACAATCTCTTCTGATTTACAAGTTGCACATGGTGTAAGCATGCACCTCTTGCTTCCCCAACTCCCCCCTCCCCTCACTACAACCCTACCCTTGTGCCTTCCTCATTTCAGACACCCAAGAAATGCAGTCTGCCCAGTCAGTGGTTGTCGAGGAAGAGAGAGAGGAGAGTGAAGAAGAAGAAGAAACACCGTCACTCGATTTCACACTCCCAGCCACCAGCTCCTCGAGGTCATCCAGCAAGGCCATTTGCAGTGTCCCCCACTGAAAGTCAGCAGCCTTCCACCAGACACGCTGCAGCCACTGGGGTAGCACTGCGTGAAATCACTAGGATAGGCAAAGGCACTAAGTCACTAAGAGAATGCAGGAAGGTGATTAGTTGATTTTTTGATGTAATATTGGATGCATATATGGATAAAGTTGGATTGGAAAGTTTGCTTTGTGGTGGCTTTTATTTCAGCATTGTGGCCAAGAGGATGCTGTGATGGTCAGTAACAGAGGGAAGGTAAGGTGTGGGACAAGTGTTGAAAGGGGAATTGGGGTTGTGGTCACTGGTACCACAGGTGGATGATTCCATCCCGGGTATCCCGGCCAAAAAGGGGCTGTTTGGATTGCATCTTTCCTTCCGCTTCCTCCCTTCTCCTTTTTCCTCTTCTGCTTTATCCTCTTCTGCTTTATCCTCTTCTGCTTCCTCCTCCCTCTGCGAGCAGCTTGTCCCGTTTGCTGCCTCTCCTCTATCTCCGTGTCATGCTGCAGCCCAAGGGGGACTGTAACTAGAGCCCCCAGGACTGGGAGCAAGTGGTGTTCTCAGAGAACTTCCTTCAAGAGCCAAAGCCTGGCAAACATCCAGCAGCATTCCCTGCACTCCCTGTACACTTTAACAACTTTTGAAATGTATTCCACCAAGCCACTACTCCAATAAAATAAAAAGAAAACAGTCCAAAAGCAAAAATCTAAACTTACCTGAAAGTTGTGTGTGTCCCTTTAAGAAGCGTTGGCTGTGGCTCTGTTGTAATGCTGCCGCACGTTCTTCCGTGCGCGGTTTGGAGAGGGTGTTATTAAGAGCACCAATGACCAAAATCACAGATTGTGCGTCAATTCAGGCATTGCACGCTGATTGAGATCACGATCTGGATCATTTAAATATGTGCAGCGAGCGCAGGCAACAGCAGCGCTGCTGACCTGCCCAAAATGGCGGCCGCTGTGTTCCACACCAGAAGAGGGCGGGAGCGAGGCGGCTGTCATTTTTTCTTCCAAACGGGCCTTAATGGCCAGCACTAAAGGCTCCAATTTCGCGGCCACAGACTATTACAGCACAGAATCAGGCCATTTGGCCTATCAAGTTTGTGCTGGTGCTTTCTCCACATAAGCCAGCCAGTCTAATCCTACTCTCCTGTTTGTTCTCTCTACCGTTAACACTCCTCTTTCTTCAAGCAACTATCTAATTTCCTTTATAAGAATTCATGGTCTGTGCTTTAACAATGGTTTGTGGCAGAGAATTCCATGTCCTCATTGTTAGAAATTAGGGCATCCAAAATATATGGGGTTATGTAAATAATACTGTGCTTAGATGATTGCATTAGAACTTGAGACAAAAAGTCTCTTCAGACTGTTGTTAGAATAATTGGATAGATGCTTAGAATTTGCTTATGTTTTGGTTCCCTGCAGATGTTCTAACATTCTGCACCGTGGCGGTGACCTTGTTTCCAGACTAGCTGTCTGCTGTTTGTGCGCTAAAAAGGTTGTTGACTGTATCTTTGATTTGGCCAACCGAGGTCCAACGCCTGTGTTTCTTCCATTATTGCTAATAACCATATTATAATGCTAAGTTAGAATTTTGACTTTGTTTAACAAAGCTGCTTTAAATTGAGTAAGTTAATTAAGTATAACGACATAGAATAGAAGATATCTTTGGGAATTTAATGATTCATTCCATGGTACAATAGTTGCATGAACATAAATAACTGATAACAAGCAGTTATGAACATCTGATGGCCGAGAATGGCATGTCTGACTCCAAACTAGGGAGGATAGGGACAAGGGAGATAAGAGAAATTCCGATGGCTAGGCCTTCAAAATGTATAAACAATAAAGCGTGTGTAATGATTGTAAAGACCCCTCCTGAAGGGAGGATCTTCATCTCGAAGTTGAGACAAAGAACTCGACATGCCATTGGGCACCTTGGTTTAGGAAGAACCCTTACAGGTCAGACAGCCCTGTCCATATCCTACTTTAGGCCCACCCCTAAAAAGAGAATAAAAGAAAGACCGAGGGAGCTTTTTCCACACAGTCAGTGAAGGGGTCCGGTACCAGCTGCTTGTCACGGTCGTATGTTTTTGCTGTATAACAAGTGTGTTATATTCCGTCTTAAACTCTGATTAAACACAATATTCCCACTGTATTGGTTTGCAGTCGATCCTGATTATTTGAAAGACTAGAGATAAGCTAATATCAACAAATTGACTAATCTCAACAGTGGCGACCCAGGTGGGACCGCAAAAGGGTTATTGTAGAGAAACGAGTGGCGCAGTTTATAACGCCATCAAACGATACCAGATGTGACGATAGAGCAGGAAACCGAAAACAGAATGGCAGGTGCTTATTATAGAGATAAAGTCGTGAACAGTCTCCCAGAGAAATTAAGGGTTCAGGGGGGCTCAGTGGTTAGCGGAGTCGTCTAAAAGGACGCATTTAGTTACTCTAAGCGCTTGGATGAGATAGCATCCCAAGTGAATGAGAAGAAAATTAAGCTTAAGACAGCCAGAAATAAACTGGTCTATACAGCCCGCTTGTATGCCACCCACTCGGAGGAAGAACTCGAGTTATCAAAAGAACAAATTGCTCTACTTAACAGAGTGGTGGGGGACTGGCAGGATCAATACGCTACTCTCTGTTTTCTCCTCTGTGTAGAGGAGTCAGCAGCAGATGAGGCCCGACTGGCTTCGCGACGCCATCGGCAGGTGTTTGAGGACAAGTCCTTAAAAGCTAAGAATGAACTTCTGTCCTCACAACTTGAGGACGCGAGGAGAGCCCTAAGGGAATTACATGAAAACCCACCTCCAGTGGGCGCTGACTACACCCACTGTGAATTAAAAATAATGGAATTGCAAGGTGAAATTAGGAAAGACATCGACTGTTGTGGCAGCCATCAGTCGCTCTAAATCAGGAGACCCCAGTATTGACCGGGAAGACCAGACTAAACAGAATCAATCCCACAAAGACTCCAATGGTCAGGGTAGCCCTTCGCCTTCCGCGCCCCCTCCCACTTATTCAGGACAGAACGTCCCGGTAGAGGAAAAAAAAAGTTAGTCTCATCACTACCACTACCTGGACCGTCCAAATAGATGAGGAGGATGAGTTTGACATCAATTCTGAGGTCTTTACCTCCTCTGTGGCATACTCCCCACTAGACCGACCCACTAGAGAAAGAGTCACTACTACTAGCAGGAGCCTGAACCCAGCAGAATGTAAGGCACCAGTAGATGAAATGGGACCAATAAACTAGAGAACAAATCTGGTCACCCTGGCCAGTGATTGGGGAAGGTTCCGCCGCAGCCACCCTGAATTAGAGAGAGCGAGAGATGCAAAGAAACTTAAAGTCAGGAGAGAGGAGAAGCATAAAGAGTAGGGGAGAGAGCGAGAGATAGAGAGGGAAAAGGATCTAAGCTGCATGCTAACTCATCTGAAAACTAAGCATATGAAGGGGAAAAACAGAGAATTAGTGAATAACGACAACAGTTTAAAAAGCGAAGAAAAGAAAAGAAACTTAAAGTCAAAACTGCCAGCTTCTGTACTGAGGAAAATAAAACACAAGATTTGCTGAGTGAAAGGAACCTTAAAGGAATGCTGGAATTTCAGTATGGGTGAAAATGTGTGTTAAAGTGTGGAAGTTTTCCTGACTATCAATATTTAAGAAGTTACAGTATTCCTTTTGTCTGAAAGTCTGTCTTTAGAAGAAAGTGTCTGTTATGTTTGTTTTAGCTCCACCCACTTCTCTGTGCATAGAGCTAACAGCCATTTAACCCTTTGTAGTCTTTTCAAGGATGTTGGAAGTTTTAAGAATGTGCGAATGTGTTGAATATGTTCATTTCAATTTAAGATTGTGTACCTAGAAGTGGGAGAAACTTGTGTGATTTGCATTTTAAGTTAAAGACACTGCTGTGGGTATATTTTAACTATGATTTACGCAGCTATAAAACGCACAAAAGATAGTTTGTTTTACAAAAGATAAGCTTCAGCCTTGAAGTTACAGTTGCCAAGGTTTCTGATTGTGTCTGGTAGAAAATGAATCTGGACTTTTGAAAGTATTTTTCTGAAAGTACATATTTTTAATCGGATTACAAAAAAGATTTGCTATTGTTTTTTGTGGTTTAAATTAAAAATGTGATTTTATTTTAAATCAATTTGAATGTTTACAAAGCACTGTCTTCTTCATTTGGTTGCTGCAAGTCCAAGACGCCCACTCTCTAAGTTTTAGACAAGTAAGAAGTAATCAGTAATTATAAATTGGGTTGAAGAGAAAAAATAAATTAGTCTGTGATGAAGTAAAGAAAGGAGAAAAGGAAAGATTCTGTCCCTTTTCTACTTTCAGTGTAGTGTCCCTTAAAAAAAATTGTATGAATGTTTCGAAGCTACAAGCTAAGGGAAGCTCTGCCCTCATTTTCCTGTAAAATGTTCATGATTTGGTTAAATGTGAAAAACTAATTGTTTTCCAGATATTTTCAGTATTTTTATAATCGTTTGAAAAGGCATCTGATGCAAGGACAAAGTAAAAATATGATGTGACTTCCTGGGTTTTTGCAAGCATGTGCTATTTTGTTTTGTTTTATCTGTTCTGAATTGTAGTTAGTTAACAAGATATTGGTCTGAATTAAATTGGACTTATTAAAGTTAACTGAACTATTAAATTGTGAAAACCCAACTGTCTTTACCAATCGAGAAAGTTTACATTTTTTTTTACATGAAGTGACGCAATTACGTGCGTCTGACAATATTTGCTCCGCCTTCTTAAAACCTGCCAAGGACTGAACCCGATTCCACTGACAGTTGTTTAAGTTCACCAAGCAACAACTTTAGTATTGTTGAATGAAATTTAGATATTGGACATTATTAAATTTAAGTTTCTTAATTTTAAGTGAATATTTCCTCACGGTGACAGAAGGAAAATTATGATTTAACAAATTAACCCCTTGGGCTCTTAAGCAGAGCCACAATGGATTCTCTGCTTTCTTTTATTATATGGAAGTTACCTTGTAAACTAATTTCAGCACTTCTTTCTCTAATGTTAAAACATCATGTAAACCACCTAGCCTGGGAATCACTTGTTTCTGAAATTGGAACTGATAAGATAAGATACGAGAAGGGGAAATCTACCTGAAGTTAAAGGGGATAATTACATTTTCATTAAAATAAACTGGTTGAGAGCAGTCTTAGGTGGGCCTGCCAATTGCTGTGTATCAAGAGAAAATGTTTTTGGGGAAATAAGAAATTGAACATTGACAAAACCTGTCAGTCCAACAATACTGCTGTTTGGATTTTGGGATAAGTTTGAAGTGACAAAATGGACTCAGGCACAATACATTGGGTTACTTTTGGGAAAATAAAAGATCCTCTAAAATAATGATAAAGAAATAAAAGTGTTAATAACTTGGACCAAGTGAGAACATTTGATCTATGTTTTCTATCTTTAATATTGTACTGGACAGTAAAGTTCCTCCAGGGCTCATGAATGAGATAGAATGGTAATTAATGGGATGTGTAAAATGGAGCAAGGAAGTGATTGAGGGAGTAAGATTGAAACAGGAAAATTACATCACCAAATGAGAATTTTCCTAACTTTCTAGTGAAAGTCAGGAAAGTGTAGTTACGAATAATAAATTAATAGCTTTCTCTTGGCGATATTTGTGTCCATGCCTATGAACTTTAAAAAAAACTGAATTTGATAGCCTGGCCACTACCCAAGACATCGGGACCATGCAGAGGGAGATGAGCAAAGATCTCCAGACAATCTTTTGATAAGATCACCTGAAAGCTTGAGAATGGCTTGTATCGGATGGCACATGTGGCATGATATTGCGATATCGGTATGAGTGTGCAAATGTGATTTGTTAAGTATGAAGCAATTACCATCTGGAAATGCATGGTGAAACTGCACTGAAGAATGGGTCTCAGACATGCTCAGTTACTTGGCCACAGTAAGACAAGAAATGGTTAATGTGGCTTAGGAGAGTGAGACAACTTTTAAAGCATTGACACATACTCCATCGAGAAACTATCTAATTAATGAAACAATCAGAATAGAGTTAATACCTGTTAGAGGGATTGAAATTGTAGTTGAAGTGGAGAGTTACATGGAATTTGGATTGGGACAATTGAGGGCTAAGGAGAAATCATGTTTAGCAAGAATTATCCACAAGATCGATACGAGTAAAAGAGATCTGGAGAATCTTTTAAGTCCATGATTTGTTGATTAGACGTTAAACTGTAATGTCGCTTGAAGTGATTCTAAGACTGAATTAAAACTTTAACTGTAATAATTGTGTTTTGTAGGTAACAGAGTGTGGGAAAAGCCAGTACGAATCCAGTATGAGGTGGTTTTGGTGGTGCCTCTTGTGTCACTACTACCGTAACTACCATGCTTTACGGGAGAAAGTGGAGGAGATCTATAGATCGCTGAGAAGTCTTCAATAACTATGCGGAGTATGTGCAGCCCCACCAAACCCAGGCTCTGTGACAGGTTTGCATTCTTCACTGATCACTGTTTCAAATAATGTTGACATTGTTTGCACCAGATGGTGGAATCAGGAATTTTATGGCACATGAGTTTTCATAACTTCGAGTATTTGGAACATCAAACTGCTTCCACCCAAATTGCAGTCATTTAATCAGTTAATGATGACTTTTCTTGATTAATAATTGTACGTGAAAAATTAGCCGGCTAAATATTTGAGAACATCAGCAGTTGAATTAAACATAGATTTCAACTAAACTGCAGGTCGCATTCTTTAAAATCTGACCGATTAGTGTATTTTTAGGCTTTGGTTTATCTTGCATACCCTCTCTGTCAACCCACAAAACATGAGAAACATAACCGGAAACATTCCACTTCACTGTCATAAATCGCGATTTCCTGATAATGCCGCACAGATAGTTTAGACCCGGCCTTCAGCCTCCTGCTGATCTTACCGCCTGGTTGCACGGTAGGTTCCACGCTGTGCTCATTTAAAACAGCAGAAAGCACCAAAGTAACGATGCTGCCTGCGCTCTTTATACGGGCGGGAGTTAACCTCAGGCCGTGGTGGCATTGCCCGTTTTCGGGCTTTATCAAACTTCTAGGCCTTAATGTTTTCTTCCATTTCTTACCACTGTGGAAACTTATTCGAGCTTAGATTAGTCTCTGGAGAATGCCAAACTGACTATCTCTACTTTACTCAGCCCAACTCCAATCTCAGCTCTGCTCTTTTCTATTTATATCCCTGAAACCAGTTATCAGGACTTCCTGCATTTTGGAATAACTGTCAATCGCATTTGAAAGTAAGTGGTTGCCACACACATAACAGGATAGGCACACCAACGTGTTCTCGCTCAGGCCAACATCCCCAGCATCGAAGCTTTGACCACGCTTCATCAGCTCCGATGGACGGGTCACATCGTCCGCATGCCCGATACGAGACTCCCAAAACAAGCACTCTACTCGGAGCTCCGACACGGCAAGAGAGCCCCAGGTGGGCAGAGGAAACGCGTCAAGGACACCCTCAAAGCCTTCTTGAAAAAGTGCAACATCCCCACTGACACCTGGGAATCCCTGGCCCAAGACCGCACAAAGTGGAGAAGAAGCATCCGGGAAGGCGCCGAACACCTCGAGTCTCTTCGCCGGGAGCAAGTGGAAGCCAAGCGCAAACAGCGGAAGGAGCGCATGTCAACCCAAGCACCCCACCCACCCGCCCCTTCAAGCATCGTCTGCCCCACCTGTGACAGAGATGTAGGTCCCGCATTGGACTCATCAGTCACCTGAGAACTCATTTTTAATGTGGAAGCAAGTCATCCTCGGTTCCGAGGGACTGCCTAAGAAGAAGAACTGAACAAATCATATGTTGGTGCTTATTTGAAAATAGCTTGGTTCCTCTTTGAGCTTTACGCACTCCTTTCCTTCCATTGCTATAACATCAGTGCTAAGTGCCAATAACAAATTTTCTATTAAAAGTCAAGCCTTATGAAATTACTTGCTCCTTATCAGACTCTTAAAAAGCAAAAACAACATTTAGGCAGGACTAGCACATTAATGTGCACCACACCTGTTTGCTCCCAGGATCAATTTTAGGAATATGAGTAAAAGTTAAAGCTGTTCCATTAATGCTAGCACACAATTACTACATCTTAATGCACCAGCACTAACGCACAGAGCATGCTATCTCCCCATTTTATCTCAAATCATACGGCACAGAAGGAGGCCATTCGGCTCATCATACCTGTGCCGGCTCTTTGAAAGAGCTAGCCAATTAGTCCCACTCTCCTGCTCTTTCTCCATAGCCCTGCAAATGTTTCCTTTTAATCTCATTCTCATTTAAATTCTGCATGTGCAAAATGGGGAGGGTGCAGCGATCATACTGGCCCCTGAAATTCCGCAGGAGTTCTCCCACAACTGTCGGGAGACCGATGGAACCCTCAGAGAAATGGCCTCGATGCACTGTGGAATTCCAGGGACATAAAGTACAGAGTGATCTACTTGCACATTGACGAAGAAATTCCACCCAGTTACACATATGGTACCAGGTGGAGAATTTACTGGCAGGCAGAACAATCTTAGAGATAACTGTTTTGATGTACATTCAAACAACATTGTCATTGAAAAAGCTTCCGCAGTTTGGATTCATTTCTTTAAAATGTACTTTATATTGTTTAACAATAAAAAAGAGAATGTTTATAAGGCTGCTGCAACATAATGAAAATAAGTGAAAGCTGTAAAGAAAATACTGCATGTAAGAGTCTGTATTGCGGATAGAATCCAGTTTCTGTTACTTGGTCTCAGTTTGTTGCACCTGAGTGTCAGGTGGAAATTAAACAGTGTTGCTGCACCAAGCAGTTTCTGAAAAATGAACTGCTTCTAAAATTTATGCTGTGACTTACTGAACTGTTTGCTGTTAATACATAAAAGTATAGCTGAACAAACTTTGCAATCCTGGCTGTAAACTTGTCTTATTCAAACCTTAGCTCACTATGTTTAATGTACTGTCCGTTTCCATGGCAAAAAATAATCCCGTTCCGGAAAATGTAGAGAATAATTATTGAATTTGCTGTTTGCCCCTCATATAAAACCTTCAGGTCTCTAATATATTCAGAGGAGTACACCTAGAGCGAATGTCAGCAACAGCGAATTTAAAATTTAATTTAAAAGGAGATAAGATGTGCCCTATAAAGTACTCTTTAAAGGTGTATGGGAAAATAAACTCACAAAATAAGTACCTATCTGTTCTCTCTTATCAATGTTTGATGTTACTGATCTAAATAGGACCTGGAAGACTTATATCGTACTTTGTAAGTCAAATTTACTTCAGGGTTTCATCTTTCTTTTAAAAATCCTATCCCTATCTAGAATTTACAATTGGTCGGGTTGGGGTGGTGGCGGGAGGGGGTGGAATGTAACAGTTTAGTGGTTTTTAAAAACTCAGTTCTTTCCTAAAGATCTTCTAAAATCACTATCTCTACCTGTAGCAACACAACACAGAGCAACATAACACTACTACATCTACCCGTAACTCATCGACCTTCGATCTAGTATCTGCTGCAAAGGATCTATCTTCTCTTGTTGCTGTATCATGATGCCTTCTATGTCAATGCCCATGGCTTACAGTCCATTTTAACAGCATGGCCTACAAATTCCATCACACCCAAAAATAGGCACGCAGGGACAGCGGTCGCACTGCAAACGCCCGTTCGTGTGGGCGCGGGGACCTTGTGAAATTGGTGCTGGCAGCTCATTATAACAGGTCAGACAAATAGCCAGTGCTACTTGTGCTGCTCATTGACTACAGCCTGTTTGGGTGAGGCTGGAAATCAGGCTTCTCTGATGCAACTTGAAGGCAGTCTACAGCTCTTAAAGAGAATGGTGCACTCTGGCTGAGTACAGGAGGCAAGCTTGTGAACGGAAAAATGGCTCCAAGACCCTGTGGGTTGGGCCCCCAGGTTCTCCGATGCAGCTTTGAAGGCCCTGGTCCAGGCAGTGGACATGAGGAGGAAGATCCTGTTTCCCTGGGGGTACGAAGCCCTCCAGGCAACACCTCCATCACCAGTAGGAAGAGGTGGCTCATTTCCCCACAGGATTAACGTTTACATGGATTATTTTATGCATTTCCTCACTGCAGCCTGTGGGCAGTATTAGAGGATGCCTAAGAGCTGGGTACCTTCCTGTTCCTTCTCCCAGACAACGTGATATGATGTTCGAAGACCTAAAGAAGGTGGGAAATATACTTACAAAGGGGAAAATAAACAAAATCATATGGAGGGAATTTTCCGGGGGGTCAGCGGGCACGTTCGGTGATGGGTCGGGTGGGAAAATGTTTTTTTTTGACAGTGGATTGGGACCCCACTGTCAAACCACCGCCACGCACCTTTCCCAGATGTCGGGTCTGTCAGCACTGAACAGACCCGACACACAGCAGCGGGGGAGGCAATTCAGGTCATTATGATGTTGTTAACAGGCCATTACGAAGTATTTTGAGCTCACCTTTACATTTTACGAGGTCGCCCACAGGGTCCACGCTGTTTGGGGATTACATCAGGTAAGCAGGTCGGGAGTTGTATGACCATGGAATCATCTCATTACTTGACAGCTGCAAATGTGCTATCAAAGCTCCCATCTGTCATCTGTTCACTTTCCAAGTTCAGAAGCTGTTGCTTACTGCATTTGGAAGACAGATTGAGCTTTATGCAGGTTGCAAGTGTTTGGAGTAAACTCTGTATCCAGTGTCACCTCATTGGAACAACCTCTCGCACCATTGACAGATCGCTTCTGTCATTTCAAGTTCACCTGCCATCTATTACATCAGCATCGGTGCCCTTGAAACTATCTCACCTTGGTCCTCAGAATCCCATCATGATCAGCTCCAACACCAGCAGCACCAGGCACACCAGCTGCACCAACAACACCAACCTTCTCCGCAATCAACTGATGCTGCACAGGACAGAGGGCAGCAGCACCCGACCGCATTGCTGCCCGGGAGGCCAGGGAGGGCCTCACCATAGCCAGATTTACTTCACTTGATGCTGTACACCCTGGCTGCCACATGATGTGCCGGGTTGGCACCACCCCACACCAGCACCATAAAGCATCCCCACAATGCCCAGGCCATTCGTTTCACACTCACGACCACTGCGGCGGGTACCGTTATGTCTCACCATTCATTGCAACTCACTAAGCCACTTCCAAAGGTGCACACAGATCTGTCCAAGAACTCAAAGTGTTGAAAATAAAGATTTCAATGTTTGACACCACATTAACAGAAACTACACATGAACATTGCATCTAACACCCAAGTGCCTACCCTTTTGTGTTGTTAGTTGGTATGGTTGGACTAGGATGAGGGTGAGTGCGAGGGGTGGCTAGTGAGATGGGGATGTGATAATGTAGATAGAGAGGGATGGGTGGAGGTGCAAGGTAAGCTGGTGTGAGTAAGGATGTGCAGGAGTAGGGTAGGGAAGGCAGAGTGATGGGGATGTGATGAGTGGCACAGCAGGATGAGGTTGAGTGTGGCTTTGCAGTAACGTTTCGTGATTTACTGAGATCATTGAAAGGTTTGCACCACTGCAGCCTGGTCCTCCTGACGACACCCCTGCATGTGCCCTCCTGTGCAATGTGCAACCAGGCTGCATTGGTGTCCTGGGGAGGTCTCTTCTGTCCATTGGAAGGGAAGAGAACCTCCCTGCGTACTTTGACTCCCTCCATAAGCATATGGAGGGAGTAATGGGAGAGCCTGGGTGCAGCCATGCACCTGTGTGCAGTGCATGTCAGTGCTTGCAGCACCTCAATGCTGTAGAACACTGACAGCACAAATGTCAAAATTAATTTGCGCATGGTCCCTTTAAGGAAACCGGCTGATGATGCATCATCGAATGACGTCATCAAACCCGCTTCCTTCAATTGGCCGGCAAATGTGCTAGGTGGGCTTAACAAGCCAATCAGGGGAAAATCATTCTACACAGCGGGCTGGAGCCAGCAGCGAGGCCGGGACCCGCCACCGACATCGCCCGCGTTGGTAAAATCCAGCCCATTTTGTTTAAATAAAAGACTTTAAATGACCTTGTATTCGTTGCTGGTTTTAATTACAGAACCATCCATAATGTGGACAGATAAACAATTCCGAGGACATTGCCATGAAAATCCAAACTTTTGGTAACGAAAATTATCAAAACTTTTGCTAATCTAGTTTTATTTTATATATTCATGCAATAATTCAGCAAAAGGCTGTAAATTTCATTTCACCAGATCAGACAAAAAATCTGCCTTAAATAATAGAATGCAGACATCAGTAGTTAATACAGCTTCCCTGGCATGTGTTGTGTCTGTCCTGAGAATTTCACTCGGTGTGATTGCTGAACAGCTGGTCGATCGATAGACAATTTGTATGTGTAAGGAGAGTTTTCTACATCAGAGTTACTTGATGCCCTTATTAACTTTCAGAACTACATAGACAACCTTTGTAAAACAAAACATTTTATTCACTACACTACTCGCAGTACGAGTCCTTATGTGAACCTTGAAATAATTTGAATGTCCAGTGATTCCGATGGATTTTTTCTCCACCATATTCACTTCCATTACTTAATTTCTTTGTTTTCAGCACTTCTTTTATTCCCCTTCGAATTCACTGCAGCTTGTTTTCAGCTACTGAGGGGGGAAATTTAATAGTAAAGAGCACGTGGGTTTGCTCCAAAGCGCCGACTTCTGGGTTTAACTCAGGCGCGTTTTGATGAGAGTGCGTAACCCCCCTCCAGAGAGGCGGGTTACTGCTTATAATATTTAAATGAGGCAATTTGAACGAGATTTTCACTGGGATTTAATCTTAACATGATATGGAGACATAGGCCGGAATTTTGCTGGTCCTCAGAGTGCAGGATTGGAGGCGGGACCGCTGTCAAAATCGCAAAGATTGACAGCGGGCAGGAAACCTGCTGTCAACCTGCCTCCAATCAATCTTCCCAAGTGTTGGGTCCTCGATTTGCACATGGACCTGACACCTAGCGGCGGGAAGAGGATTCTAGCCACTTACCTGCCTGTTACCAGGTGCTTGATACTTGTTAACAGGCTCTTTTTCAATTTTGCTGCTTCTGCCTTGGGTTCCCCGACGTCCGGACACCACGGGCTGGATTTTCAATGACCCGTGGAGTCGGGTTTGGAGGCGTGTGGGGGGTTAAAGTTGCAGATTCGGGGGTCTCGACCCCATCACGACTCCATTCCGCCTCCACGCAATTTTGACAAAATCGGTCACGGGGTTCCTGACTCCATCCCGCCTCCAAGAGGCGGGAGAGGCCATTAAAGCCCTTAACAAGCCCTAAATTGGCTCTGTAATGCCATTTTGAAACGTTTTAGCAAGTTTAACCCTTTTCCGACGTGAAGTACGCCTGATATGAAACACGCCAGTGAAACCTGGCGGGAGCACAAGTGGATAGCTGACTATCAGCTGCAGGTCCACTATTACAACGGAGATGTGATGAAGGTAGGAGTAGTATTAGGTCTGAAAGTCGCCTCTGATGCTGCTGCATTGAATGTCTTCAGAGACTGCCTGGGAGGACTTGGTTGCAAAAAAAATTCTCTCTCTCTCTCTCTCTCTCTCCTCTCTCTCTGTCTCTCTCTCTCTCTCTGAGATGCTGCTCATTTTGCATCCAGGTCCTCTCACAGCAAAGGCCAGGCAATCTCTGAGACCAGGCAGTCTCTGACCTGCAATGATGACATCATCAGAGGCGACTTTCAGACTGAAACCACTAATTGGTTCATGGGTTCCCACATGCTGGAACTCAATTGCCCAATTAAGTGAAAATTGCATCAATCTCCCACATCCAATTGCAGGCGGGTGGATAACACGAAATGCGGATGACACGGCCCCAACCCGCCCCAGTATCAAAATCCAGCCCCACGCCAGGTAAGTGTAGCATGTTGTGAGTCTGCTGTAAAGTTTCTGCATTGATGACAGCTGCAAAAGTGGTGTGAAGGATCCAATGTTGCACTGGTGAATTTCAGAGGTAAGGAAATGTTGGGAAAATCATTTTTAATGCATTTACACTTTTCTGTAGGTAACAAGTTTTGAACTGGCTGTCTAGTCCCACCTCATTGGGAGAACCTCTCTCACCAGTGACAGATCGCTTCTGTACCCTCACCTGCAGCTGCCATCTGTTCTAGCCTATTGAGGGAGTCATTGGAGAGCCTGGGTGCAAGAGCTCACCTTTGTACAGTGATTGTCAGTGTTTGCAGCACCTCAATGCTGTCAAAAACTGAGAAATGAGCTGTCAAAGTAACATTGTGCATGGTCCCTTGAAGAAAACCGGCAGATGCGCTTCAACAAATGACGTCATCTGACCGGTTCCTCTTAATTGGCCGGCAAGCCTGCAGGGCGGGCGTAACAAGGCCAATCGATGTAAAATCACGTCCGTGGGCCGGATGCAGTTGGGGGCGGGACTGGAACCCGGAAACCAACTGACGCGCTTCCAAGCCGCATCCATTTGCAAAATCGCGGCCATAGAGTCATAACGGCACAGAAGGAGGCCATTCAGCCCATCGGGTCCATGCCGGCTCTCTGTAGAGCAATCCAGTCAGTTCCATTCCCCCGTTCTCTATCCCTGTAACCCTGCAAGTTTATTTCCCTCAAGTGCCTATCCAGTCTCCCCTTGAAAACATTGAGTGTCTCCACTTCCACCACTTCCGTCGGCAGCGAGTTCCAGGTCCTCACCACTCTGCGTAAAAAAGTTTTTCCTCACATCCCCCCCTGTATCTCTTGCCCAAAACATTAAATCTGTGACCCCTAGTCCTTGTACCATCAACTAGTGGGAACAGCCTTTCCTCATCTAGCCTATCCAAACCCATCATAATCTTGTACACCTCTATCAAATCACCCCTTAACCTCCTTTGCTCTCATGAAAACAAATCCAGCAACTCCAACCTGTCCTTCTAACTAAGATCCCCCATCCCCGGAATCATTCTGGTAAATCTCCTCTGCACCCTCTCAAGGACCTTCACATCCTTCTTAAAGTGTGGTGACCAGAACTGGACGCAATACTCCAGTTGTGGCCTAACCAGCGCTTTATATTTATGAAGCCCAAGATCCCATATGCTTTGTTAACCACTCTCTCAATATGTCCTGCCACCTTCAGGGACCTATGCACATTAACTCCCAGGTCCCTCTGTCCCTGCACACTCTTTAAAACTGTGCCATTAAGTGTATATAGCCTCTCCCTGTTCCTTCTGCCAAAATGCATCACCTCACACTTCTCTGTATTAAATTCTATCTGCCACTTGTCTGCCCATTCTGCTAGCCTTTCTATATCCTGTTGCAGTTGATTGGTCTCATCCTCACTGTTTGCAACACCCCCAAGTTTGGTGTCATCGGCAAATTTAGAAATTCTACTCTGTATTCAGCTCTGACCCGTGGGGAACACCACTGTCTACCATCCTCCAGTCTGAAAAACAGCCATTTACCACAACTCGCTGTATTCTGTCCTTAAGCCAATTCCTTATCCAAGCTGCCACTGACCCACCTATTCCATGAGCCTCAATTTTGTTAACCAGCCTTCTATGTGGTACTTTGTCAAACGCCTTCCTAAAATCCATGTAGACAACAACCATTGCATTCCCTTCATCGATCCTCTCTGTTACTTCATCAAAAAATTCAATTAAATTAGTCAAACACAATCTGCCTTTTACAAATCCGTGTTGGCTCTCCTTAATTAGCTTAAACCTCTCCAAGTGCCCGTTAATTTTTTCCTTGATTATTGTTTCTAAAACTACCCACCACTGATGTTAAACTGACTGGCCTGTAATTAATAGGATTGTCTATACACCCTTTCTTGAACAATGGTGTCACATTTGCCATTTTCAAATCCTCAGGCACCTCCCCCACCTCTAGGGAAGATTGGAAAATTATGGCGAGCCCTTCCGCTATCTCCTCCCCCAATTCCCTTAGCAACCTGGGATGCAAGCCATCTGGACCAGGTGAGTTATCCACTCTAAGCATACCCAGCCTTTCTAGTACATCCTGTCTATCAATTTTCACCCCTTCCATTGCTTCTACCTTTTCCACTTCTACCGGTATTTTGTCAGCATCCACCTCCTAGTAAACACCGATACAAAGTACTCATTGAGTATTCTAGCCTTGCCCTGTGGGGCTTCCTGAAACTCGCCAGTGAAACGAAGGTGAGAAGACTCAACGGCAATTCATGGGGTTCATTAAAAATCAGTCAAATACTCCAATAAATACTCAGTGCTCACAGCTGCGTGCTCACCTCCCACTGGGAAAGGGTTTGTTGAGAGTACTTTTGTTGAGAGGCTAATTTGTGCACTTTGGAGATATTGAGACTCAAGAAAAGGATTATGCAGGTGTTGTGCCAGGTTCCAGGGAGCTGCCATGATGCTTTCATCCTGCGGCAGTCCAATCTCCCTGATCTCTTTGGACCTGCAAGCAGGCTTAAGGGGTGGCTGCTAGGAGACAAAGGATATCCCTTTCAAACTTGGCTGATGACACCCATGAGGAACCCCACCAATGAAGCCCAAGTGCAGTACAACAACAGTCATATGGCCACTAGATGCGACATTCAGCAAGTGATCGGGATGCTCAAGATGCACTTCAAGTGCCTGGACAGATCTGGAGGCGCCCTTCAGTACTCGCCAGCCAGGGTCCCCAGAATGATCGTGGTGTGCTGTACTCTGGACAATGTTGTGCAGCAGCGAGAATTGGAGCTACAGGAGGAACAAGGCAGTGAGCACACACCGTCTGCGGGCAATTCCAATGAAGAGGAGGATGAGGAGGAGGAGGCGGAGGATGAAGATGACAACGCAACTGCAGCACCAGCCACTTACATTGCTGCCTGGGATACCAGGGATTCCTAATAGCTGTAAAGTTCAGTTAGTCACTACCACTGGACTGATATAACAATCACATCCAACGGCCATTCTCCTCACCCCACTCAGCCCCCACCCAATGCCACTGACACAAAGCAGTCCAGTAACCAACCATCCACTGATTGCACATCCCCCCATTGGTCCCCATCAATTCATGTCTTCCCAGTCACCAACAAGCAACTGGAAAGGCGAGTTGCCAGCCAGCAACCAAGAATGGGCAACACGGGAAAGTGGTGCAATGTAATAAATGTTATGTGATTGTACTAAACAACGGAAACCTAACAACATAACATTTTCTCATACACCCATGTACATACCCATGTTAAACTACAAAGCATTTATCTTCCTTTTCCTACCATTCCTACGTGGTGCAACACCTGTGGCTTCAGCAGAGGTAGAGGCAGACTGCTCAGGTCCCTGCTCTGACTGCTGAGATGCTCTTGGCCGACGACCTCTGGATGTTGGAGCCCGTGAGGGTCCTGCCAAAGACTGCTCCTCCTGCACCTGTGTAGGGGCAGACTCGGCCATCGGGAGAGGAGGGAGAAATTCAGGTATTGACTGACGGAGGGGTGGTGGGGGAGCAACGGGTGAGAAGTGGAAGTGCTTTGAGTGGAGTCCCCACTTTCATGTCCCCTTTCGTCATCATCCTCTCATGGACCAGCTGCACTTCACTGCTACCACTCTGCTGGAGAGCAACTTGGTGCAGATCATTGCGGCGCTGTAAGGCCAATGCTAAGGTGTCTGTCATCCTGTTTAAGGCGGCAGACATGTTGGAATCCAGAGTCTGCATGGCCGTGGCCAAGGCCTGCATGCACTCATTTGATTGCCGCAATTCATGTTCCATGGAGTTGGCCGATCTATCCATTGAAGGAGACATCCTCGCAATGGTCTGCGACATCAATCCACTAATGCTTGAGGTGGACTCCTCCATTCTCTCTGCAATCGTGGACAGTGTGCGTGGCAGGACTGCCAGTACCTCACAGATTTGCTGCTGTCCCTCTATTACTAGCCTTTTCATTGATGGCTCCCGTGGTTCAGCATCTGTGTCCAGCTGAGCTGATCTTGGAATGGACTGCGCCCTCCATCGCAGACTCTCCACAGCTGTCCCTACCACCACTCTCTGCTTGTGCACATGTGAACTGTGATTCACCAGGTGAGATTCCACCTAACTCTCTATCAGGACCACCGAAATGTGTGTATCTACACTGGTGTATGGTTGGTATGTGTCCTGTGACGGTGCACCCTCAGAAGGAATCAGCTCCTCTGAGGAATCGTCATCCGGAAAGTCCACGGACTGCTGTTGTAGGCGTGAAGATCCTGGAGGAGAGAAGAGACGGATATGAATTAGTACTGGCAATGTCAAAATGTTGCTACTGAGCACAATTAAGATGATCATATTTCACTCATTGCTGAAATTAAGTCAACATGACTGAGTCTTGTATGAGATGTGGGTCAGAGATATTTAATTCTGTCACCAGGCAGCTGCGAAGTCCCAGTCTCTTCATCTCGGATGGTCAGGGACGCAGATATGCCCCTGATCTCCATGACCTCTTCCTCTGTTGATGTCAGCTGCACTATGTGTGGCGAGCCACCTCTGGTTGTCTCCCTCTCCCTTGTGTTCTGTGCTCACTTCTCCTGCAGTGGAGGATCGACAGACCTATGAGTGACTGGAATGGCATATGTTCACCCGATGGATGCAGTGCATTTAGTGAGGGTGACTATCAGGTAGTGGCATCACATTGCATAAGGATTGGGCTGAGTGGCTGTGGTAGATGGATAGATGGGCAGATGAGGAAGTACATAGAAAGTGAACATGGGTGTGAGGTGTGATGTGATGGAGTACGCTTGACAAGACAGAGTGAGTGGGGAGGTTGTGGTGTGCACTACAGGATGTGGGTGCATCTGTAACTGTGCTCACCTTTCCCCACCTGGTTAGGTCATTAAAGCGCTTCCTGCACTGGATCCAGGTGCGGGCCACAATACTCCTGCTGCTGACCTCCTCAGCCACTTCTAACCACGCCTTCTTCATGGCAGCAAAAGGTTTCTCCTTCCCTTTGCTGGGGAAAATTATCTCCTTTCTACTCCTTACTGCAACAAGCAGTACATCAAGTGAGGCGTTGTTAAAGCCGGGTGCAGCCTTTGAATATCCTGAATCCATCTTGTACAATTGGCGTCTCTATGCAAAACCATCCAACCCCTCCAAGTTCCATCTGTGAATTGGCCCTTTAAATAGTCAAGTTGGGATCATATCATGCGGGTGTGTACCATGCCTGCGCACTTTGGAGATGCGAAACCTGGAAGTAAAATAATAATTAGGTATCCATGTTGAAATTGGACATTCCAACAAACCAAAACTTCTTTCGGATTTCGCGCCCGTGATTGCAGCCCCCCCGCCTAGCCCGCCCGCCCCCTGCTCAGAACCCGCCTTGGGTCCAGAGTCTCTCTTTGGTCTTATTATTGTTGAGTCATTTTTCTGATGGTATTCATCGATGGTGTTTGTATGAGCCCAGCATGGGGAGATTGTAAACTTTGGAGGGGGAAGGGTGGGGTGAGACATAGGTACAATTAGTGGCCTCCTCCACCTGTGGCAACATGTGCTTTGAACGATCTCAAATAACTCTATAAATTGATGATGCTGAGAAAGCAACACTCGATTAATACAGATCCTGGGGAGCTAAGGGTGGCCTTAAGCTGTCTCACCTGCATTTGCTTTACCTCAATTGTGCTTTAGAATACACCTGGTTGAGTTGTGTTTCCTTTGCTGGTGCTTGTGACAGGTTGATTGAGTGCCACTGTGTGCTGTGAGGTGATAGGCTCAGTATCCTCCTAGACTACAGGTGGCAGGTCCTTGAGGACATCTGTGGAAGCACAAGAGGAACAAAGAGATGAGTCTGTTCTTGTTCCTTGGTAAACATGGAGGTTTGAGGTAGATCATTCAGTTGGAGTATTATGTGGGAATATCTAAGTCCCAAATGGTCACAGAGTTCAAATAAATATCAGCTGCTATGCCATTGCTTACATGAACACTGAAATTTTCTTATGTTTGATACCCTTAATTCCTTTAAATTAGGGCTGTCAATAAAGGCATAATGCTGAAAATACTTGTAATATTCAAATCGGTGTCATGCGGACGGCTGCAAAGAATGCTAATGAGATGCGCATTGTCTGGGATCTGTTATTTTCATATATCAATTAATAAACTTATTATAAACTAACCTCAAGGCACACCAAACTTTTTGCTGGGACAGGATACAAAATTTGGATAATGACGAATCATTCCCTTCAAAGAGAGTTAACTAATTATGCTAATTTTGTCACAGTGGTCGAGCCCCTTTGAGGTAAAGGAAAAGCAGTCTGGACAAATGAAGCTGCTGATTTAAAAAATATATTTAAATAAACCAGCACACGTTTTACAATGTGTGACACTGCCATATGAATGCAAGCATGGTAGAAGCTGAAATTAGTGCAATATTTATTTTGCTATTTAATTCTCAAGTGGACATACAAGCCAGTGAACAATAGCCTGTTCTTTTATCTGTAGAGCTCTAACAAAAGATCACAGCACTTGTGGTGGTGAAGAGCCAAGCATTATGTACATTAGCAACAGGATCATGTTAAACTGCTAACTTTCCCATGGCCTGAACCCGCCCACTTCCGGTTTTGACGGGGGTGGGCAGCCAATCCGCTGCCAGGAGGTGGGTCGTCTATTTAAATATTATAATGAGGCTGGAAGCCTCTGCTTTAACCTCCATTTTGAATTTAAATTTAGCAGGTCGGGTTTTGCATACCTCGTGAAACCTCCCAGCTAATGCAAGGCAAGGACTGCTGGATCCAGGAGGTAAGTGCCTTTACACTAACCTCCTGGATCCAGGATCGCTGCCTCCGATCCCCCTATGAGGCCTCCCCCATCCCTGCTTCTCCTTCCCTCCACCGCTTCTCCGGCCACCGATCTTTGCTGATACCAACCCCATGGCCCTCCCCGTGTTCCTCCAGGCCCACAATCTCTTCAGACACTGCTCCACCCCCCACCCCCCTCCTCCCAGTCCTCAATCACTTCTGACCCGCCCCCCCCACCAGTCCTCCAGCCGCCTCCTGACCCAGATTTTCCTGCGATCCCTCCCCCCATGCTCCGCCGGCCGCCCTATGGCCCTCGATCTTCTTCGCACCCCCACCCCCCCCGGATCCTCTTCCAGCCACCCCACCCCGGCCCACACGTGATTCCTCCCTCCCTCCTCTCTGCGGCCTAGTGCCGCAGGCCTACCTGCCCAGAGCCAGCCAGCCTCTCAATTTGGCTGGCTGCAGGTGGGAAACAGAGGCTTCCCATGCAAATCAGGCAGGGCCTGCAGGAAACCCGTTCTCCCTGGTTTCCCGACCGCTTCAGAAGCCCCCCGCTCCCAAACCGCCTTCCCGATTAAAATTCAACCTGTTATAACTCAAATTTCAGCCCAGGTAGTCTCACCTCACACTACTCCCCACAAACACTCTTCCACTCACCATGGTAGATAATATGGATGCAGGTTAGATAAGCCTTTTGACTCCCAGTGCCCCATGCTTTTCAACGTTATTACAAATATACAATTGGCTTTTAAACTTTGCACAGGAGGCAGGGCTCCTCTAGGCTGTAAAGCACACTGGTGTTGAGCTTCACTTTATTCCAATAGAAATCCTCATCTGAAGATCACACAAGTCTCTGACCTTTTATCCTTAATAACACTGGTGAACTGCTTTCAGACTATGTATGGGGCTCACATTTGGTTTTTTACAGCCTGGGGTAAGGTCTTCCTGGTATCTTAGTGTGCCAGTAGGAATTTATTAGCTAGAGTTAATGATGGAATCTACTGCAATAAATTTGTTTTCAAACCATGTTTACAAATAATCAAGTTCAAGTTCAGTGATATTATCTATATGTCTATTACCTTAAACTGTGAGAGATATAGATAGCTAAGACACAGATCCAATGTTCCCTCTAATGTTTTTTGGGCCGTGTGGCCCCTTTAACAGGCTGTGCGGCCCATTTAAAATTCTGCGCACGAGCGGTTTTTCCCATTAAAAGATGGTGAGCCGGCTGTGCAGGACCTCCAGAGTGCTGCGCAGCCGCTTAAAGGGAACATTGTATATTTCTGTGAAATTATCCAATTAGGTATCTGTCCAACTCTTTCTTTCTATTTATCTATAATTGCTTTGTATGGCTGTATAGTAACATTGGTTTAAACACTGTTCATGAAAGTCAAACTTAATATACTTTCACCTTACTTTATTCTGTTGTGCATTTTCCTGGGATCAAGAATTAGATTCTCAGGTGAATGCTAAGCAGAAGATTAATATTCTAATATGATTTGGGTCCTGGAGCAAGACAATTACAATATCGGGTATTATTGAGCAGGAAAGGAATGCTTCAAGCATAAATCAAATATCAAGTGGTTTCACGTATCATGCTACCTGCCAAGGACCAGATGGCAACATCAAACTTAACATGCATAATATATTTAACAGTAAATAAAATGGAAATCATATTTGGGCCAAGGACAGTTCTTTCCATTGTAAAAATGTAAATGAATAGCTTATGACCCTTACTGCTGGCTGTGGCTCGCTACTCACCTTGAGCCACATTGGCCTGGATTTTGTGTACTCTCAGAGTACGGCGTCATACCTCCTTTGAAATCCACCGCAAGTTCAGGATTTCCACATGCACTAAATCCCGAACTTGCGGTCTATCAACGTATGGGTTGCCAGGTCATCCGCACGGCCAAAGAAAAACCAATTGCTGGCACAGACTTGGGCTATTTGCCCACCAACTGCCCAGCAATTGCGTACAAAAGTTTTACGGTGGATGCAAACAGGTTAAGGGCCTGTTTGCATCAGTGTAAAGGGACACCTCAGGCATGTTTTAACCATTTTCATCTCGGAACTTGGATAGTTTCATTGTATCAAATAAGTTTTTTTTATTGTTTCTGCAAAGATTGGAGCTTTAATGATGTCGATAATTAGTTCAGAAAAATTACATTTTTAGTGAAGTTGGTGGAATGAAGCTAATTAGGAATTAAATTCCAATCCTGTAAATTTAATTCAATCTGATTACGGGATTCCATTAAATCTGATTACAGGATTCCCTTCTGAAATGATGTAAAATGTAATTCTGTTTCCTGATTGGAGGACCAGGCCCACATGATCCCAGGTATATTTCCACACAGACTGCGTCCCTGGGATCCGTGGGCCATTACACTGCCCTCCTAATCGCAGCATCAGAGCGCATGGTATGGCCCATTAATGTGGCCCTGTCCATGAACTGATTGGGCTCTCCAGTTCTTGACCATTATAATGTTAGCTTCCCATCTGTCCCCAAACAGTGTGATTTACAGAAATATAAATGAACAGAAAGAAAAATAAATGATAAAACACAGTGCTTCCCAAATAACTTTTATTAAAACCTCACTTAAGAACATAAGAAATAGGAGCAGGAGTAGGAAATAGGGCCCTTCAAACCTGCTCTGCCATTCAATAAGATCATGGCTGATCTTCCACCTGAACTCCACTTTCCGTCTCGATCCCCATATCCCTTGATTCCTTTACAATCCAAAAATTTATCAATCACAGCCTTGAATAGACCTCCTCAGAAGGCGAACACGGGACACAACCAACAGAGTACCCTACGTCGTCCAGTACTTCCCCGGAACGGAGAAACTACGCCATGTGCTTCGCAGCCTTCAACATGTCATCGATGACGACGAACACCTCGCTAAGGCTATCCCCACGCCTCCACTACTCGCCTTCAAGCAGCCGCCTAACCTCAAAAGTACCATCGTTCACAGCAAATTACCCAGCTGTCAGGAGAACAGCGACCACGACACCACACAACCCTGCCACGGCAACCTCTGCAAGACATGCCAGATCATGAACACAGATACCGTCATCACACGTGAGGACACTACCCACCAGGTACATGGTACATACTCATGTGACTCGGCCAACGTTGTCTACCTGATACGTTGCAGGAAAGGATGCCCCAGAGCATGGTACATCGGCGAGACCATGCAGACACTGAGACAACGTATGAACGGACACCGCGCAACAATCGCCAGGCAGGATGGTTGCCTCCCAGTCGGGGAACACTTCAGCAGTGAAGGGCATTCAGCCTCGGATCTGCGGGTTAGCGTTCTCCAAGGCGGCCTTCGAGACACACGACAACGCAAAATCACCAAGCAGAAACTGATAGCCAAGTTCCGCACTCATGAGGACGGCCTCAATAGGGATATCGGGTTCATGTCACGCTACAGAACGTGACTTGACATCGTTGTCTGTCTTTCCAGTTTTTAAAAAACAAACACAAAAAAACAAACACAAAATACAAACCCAAAAAGGACGGAGAGAGAGGAAGGGACATGAAGAGGATATGCAGACAGCAGGATTTGACACATTGGACCCCCTGGGACACATCTCATTGTCTTGGCTGTGCTCTTGGTGTGTCTTTGATGTAAGGAAAGATTGTATCTCTGCTTTTTCTGTGTTTAAATTCTGTGAACTTTTGTAGATTCACTCATAGTAACTTTACCTGAAGAAGGGGCGATCGATAGCTCCAAAAGCTTGTAATTTTAAATAAATCTGTTGGACTATAACCTGGTGTTGTGCAACTTCTCATTTTTGAATATACTGAACAACTAAGCATCCACAGCCCTCTGGGGTAGAGAATTCCAAACATTCACAACCCTCTGAATGAAGAAATTTCTCTTCATCTCAGTCCTAAATGGCCGACCCCTGATCCTGAGACTATGCCCCCTAGTTCTAGACTCAGAAACAGGGAACCAGGGGAAACAGCCTCTCAGCATCTAACAGACTCTCAGCATTCAACCTCTGGCCTTGCATCATTTATTGAGACCGGGTTAATTAGCAATCTCATAGTAAAGGATCCTCTGGGGCAGAGTGATCATAATATGATTAACTTAACGTAAAATTCTGAGAGTGACTTGCCTAAGTCCGAAACTAGAGTCTTAAACTTAAATAAAGCCAGTTAGATAGGTATGAGGGGCAAATTGGCTAAGGTAGATTGGAAAATTAGATTAAAAGGTATGGCGGTAGATAAGCAGTAGCTAACATTTAAAGAAATATTTCATAATTCTCAACAAAAATACATTCCATTGAGCAAAGAAAACTCCACGGGAAAAGTAATCCAACTGTGGCTAACTAAAGAAGTTAAGGATAGCATTAGATTGAAAGAAGAAGCTTGTAATGTTGTGAAGAATAGTAGTAAGCCTGAGGATTGTGAGAGTTTCAGAAACCAGCAAAGGATGTCCAAAAAATTGATAAAAATGGAAAAAAATAGAATATGAGAGAAAACTAGCAAGAAATATAAAAGCAGATTGTAAGAGCTTCTACAAGTATGTAAAAAGGAAGAGAGTAGCAAAAGTAAACGTTGGTCCCTTAGAAGCTGAGACAGGAGAAATTATTATGGGGAATAAGGAAATGGCAGAAACGTTAAACAAATATTTTGTATCTGTCTTCACAATAGAAGACACAAAAAGCATGCCAAAAATGGTGGGGAACCAAGGGTCTAATAAGGGTGAGGAACTTAACGTAATTAATATAAGTAGAGAAAAAGTACTAGAGAAACTAATGGGACTAAAAGTCGACAAATCCCCTGGACCTGATGGCCTACATCCTAGGGTTCTAAAAGAGGTGGCTGAAGAGATAGTGGATGCATTGGTTTTGATCTTCCAAAATTCCTGAGATTCTAGAACGGTCCCAGCGGATTGGACGGTCGCAAATGTAACACCGCTATTCAAGAAAGGAGGGAGAGAGAAAACAGGGAACTACAGGCCAGTTAGCCTGACATCAGTTGTCGGGAAAACGCTGGAATCCATTGTAAAGGAAATGGAATCAGGGAACTTAGAAAATCATAACATGATTAGGCAGAGTCAACATAGTTTTATGAAAGGAAATCGTGTTTGACAAATATATTTTTTGAGTTCTTTGAGGAAGTAACATGTGCTGTGGATAAAGGGGAACCAGTGGATGTAGTATATTTGGATTTCTAAAAGGCATTCGATAAGGTGCCACATAAAAGGTTATGACACAAGATTAGGGCTCATGGGGTTGGGGGTAATATAGTAGCATGGATAGAGGATTGGTTAACGGACAGAAAACAGAGAGTAGGGATAAACGGATCTTTTTTGGGTTGGCAGGCTGTAACTAGTGGGATACCACAAGGATCAGTGTTGGGGCTTCAGCTAATTACAATCTTTATTAATGACCTAGATGAAGGGACCGAGTGTAATATATCCAAGCTTGCTGATGATACAAAGCTAGGTGGGACAGTAAGCTGTGAGGAGAACAAAGGCCGCAGTTTTAATGGAGGAGGCGGCTTGGAGTCGGGTTGCCTGGTGGGCGGGGTCCGAACCTGCTGCTGGCTGCATCCGATCCCCAGTTGAGATTATAGTTTAATTGGCCCCTTAAGTTGTAAAGTTTCGCAATTATCGCGATTCAAAATAACGAAAGAGAAACAGATTCGTTTGACCAGTTTATTTAAACGAAATGCTGTCATGATTATAAAGGACACAGAAGCCTGTAAAATGGCCGCCGCGCATCGTGGCAGAAGCTTCCAGAATTTCAGTGGGCAGACAAGATGGCGTTCGAATATACATTTCAAATATAAGACAGGATGCAACCTGTTTGCATTTGTGACAATAGCAAAAGATATAAGTGCTGGAATCGTTTTCCATGCACAAGTAAGGACCATTGTACTGGGCAATCGAAGGCCCATCCAGACACATCAATACACAAATACCCCCACGGCTCTACAATGAGAGAGCCATTCTCGGGTGATTAAACAAGCATTCGGGGGCCCCCAAAACCAGTCAGGGAGACGATTCATACGATCCCGGCTGGGCCAACAATGGGGAAAACATTAACGGGTAGTTGGCCAGTTTCAGGTGCTACCGAAACCCGTTAAGGACAAGAATCGCCCCATGCTGGGAGTTTTGAGCGCCAATATTTCACTAAGGACAAACATTAAGATTTGGGCAGGAGATAAGGGAACACAGCACTATAACTATAGTGAACAAACGTCCATCGCTCTCTTATTCTCTTATCTCGCTGCTGACTGCGGAGGGTTTATTCTCTTATTCGCTTGCCGCTCCATGGACTCGCTTGACTGGTGAGCTTCTGTGCTTTTCCTGGACTTTGTTGACTCTTAGCCGTACTGGTCGGTTATTCGAATGTTGGGTGGAGCTCAAACGGAACGAGCCGCCTCGACGAAGGCCTGGTGACCGGGTGCACCATCCCGAGGGTCGGTAAACGGTGTCTGGACCCGAAGGCCCGAAGAGAAGAGACGAGACGAGACGAGAAGAAGAGGAGAAGAATCCACGTGCCGCCGCGGTCAGTAAACCCCGACCGCGCCCGAAAATATACAACCCATTTCTTGAACTCTACAGGTTACTGCACGAACTGGTCAAAGACTCTTTTTCGAATTCTACCGACAACCGGTGTCGAGCACAGGAAGACTCTTCTTCGAACCGTGTCCGAGTGCTGTCGAGTTCTTCATGACAACGGGGAGCCCAGCCTGCTTGTCGCAGCAGCGAAAATAAACAAGTGGGGTACAGAGACCCCTCCAAACACGTGACAGTCAGGCGCTGCAGCGAAAATGAGCCGAGTGCCTCACTTTAAAATTCTCCGAAGTATCACGAGTGGTGAGCATGTTTCACGATCCTACAAATCTAGACGTAGTGTAGGTATTGATAAGGGAGGGTGGTTTTATAAAGGATAAAGTATAATGTGTTCCCCTTTTTACGATGTGCCGTGCGTTCTTCATTTCCATAGACCAAGCTTTATGAATGTATATATACTTGTACTCTCATTAATTTGCGCCTATGACATGTACTTCATGATCTTGGATGCTATGCAATAAAGATTTCCATTTCGTACTATTCAACCGGGTCTATTTTAGTTTTTCTCTGCATTACTGCTCTCGCACCTAAGTCCAGTGTTAGAACCGTAAGGGCGAGTGGGTCGAACCACTCACAGGTGCTTATTGCAACAAGGCTGGCCGGAGACCAGAGCAAGCAATAGTATTAGGCAACGAAGGCCTAACCCCGTACCAGCACCGCCTGCGATACAAGCACGACACAAAACCCCTTACAGAAAATGGCGACCGCGGCAGGACTCTGGCAGCGAGAGAGTAATGTTTTAGACCCTGGTGTGAATAGGCGAAATGTGATGGATGAGAGGGTAGCCGACTATGTGTTTGGGAAGGTTAACTTAACCAAAAGGTGGATAAGTGACCTACTGATGGATAAGCGTCCGCTAGACGCAGCCATCAAATGGACAGGCAGTAAAGAGCATAAGAAGTCGGTAGAGAAAGCAGTCTGGCTGATGTGCTACAAGAAGCAAGTCCAACTTTCGGACCAGGTCATTGTAGCACAGGCAGCTCAGATCAGGGAATTGGAAGTTGAGATTGAGGAAAAGATCACGGGAGGACAGAAACTCATCGCATCCTTGAATGCGTTACATCAGGAACGCCAGATAGTAGCCAACCACCATGAGGCTAAAATTGATTACCTAGAGTGTCAGGTCACGGAAGCGAAATTAAACGAGGGTAGGATTAGAGAACGGTGTGCCCGCCTAGCTAACCAGATAAGACCCCAGGAAGAAAGCTTGAAGGGAGTTAGGGCGGCATATAAGATGGTCCTCGAGGATAGGCATGAGGGAGCCGACCACAGTGTTTGCCAGAAGGAGATAGGGAGCCTAAGAGAGGCCCTGAATAAGGCAAACGGCTTGGTGTGCCTCATCAGCCCGTCAGCAAACCAGCCACAGGTGGGTAGGGAATTCCCAAAATCCCTACCAGACAAAGCAGAGGAGGTATTTGCCACTGTGCCCTCCGCGCCACCCAGCTATTCGGCAACCTGGGTAAGGGAGGAAGTGGTGGAAATAGAGAAGGAGGTCCCCGAGGTAGGACAATCCCCTGAGGTAGAGTCGAGCCCGGGACCGATGTGTCCCGCTCCGAGGTCACAAGAGAGGCCCGAACGCAGCCAATGGGGATGACGGGGATGTCCTGAACCAGCTTGTATTGCCTCACAGCTCACACCAGCTGAGAGCAATGATTAGCCATGTACGGAAGCTGTCCGAATCAGATGACCCTTCCGTACACTTTAGGGAGGTAGAACAGACCGCAGCAATTAATGGCTGCGACGATGTGGAAAAGACCAAAATGTTGCTGTTCTCGTTAGATAGCTCGATCCTTCAGTGTCTCTCGGACGAGAGCAAGAAGGGGAATAAAACCTATGAGGAGTTACGGGACGAGGTCCTAGAAGTGTTAGGGGCGGATGACGAAGGTCCGTTCGTCAGATTGAGTCAAACCATACAGATGGAGGGAGAACCCCCGAAGGTTTTCGCCGACAGGCTGTGGCCAGTATACCAGCGTAGCTGCCCAGGTGCGCCAGGCGCGATTACCTGAACGGTGCCGGTTTAACTCATTGGCTCAGGTGTTTAGTAGCCAACAGTTTGCCAGCCGTCAGGGAGCAGGCCAAAGCGTGGTTTGATCCCACTAACCCCGCCACAACATAGGAGTCGGTCCTAAATCGACTCACGATAGGGTATCGTAACACTAGGATCACGGGAGCGCATCCCCTTAAGGGAAAGGTGCATGAGGCACGGCCCGCAGCCCCGGCTCAAAAAGAGTGGCATCAGGAGGGAAACTGCGCCCCACAAACCAGTGGTGTTTGTTACGGGTGCGGGAAGACAGGTCACTGGCGTAAAAACTGCAGGAACCCCTGGAAGGACCCCAGGGATAAAGCTCCCGCAGCCCGTACCCAAGCGCCTGTCTCTGAGAAAGGAGCTGGTGTGCCTATCCATCCCGATGCGATAGAATCAATGTTAGGAGCCATGCGGTCTCTTATGACCTCACACGGGAAGGTAGCAACAGCCCCAAACAACCCAGACTTCTGACTGGAACCGGTGCAGCCTGCCTACCTGTGTCCCCTTGAAAGACACGCACAGGAGGGGGCCTCCTGTAAGGAGGCCAGGTTAAAAGAGCAGGCCTTGCGGGAGGAGAACGCCCGCTTAATGGGGAAAATAGATGGGCTAGAAGGGCAGCTTAGAGACATAAAGGCAGCCTCCAGGGTAGCCAGGAGCAGGGAGTATGAGGTTTTAAACCATGGGCCCTGTGAGAAAAGGATAAAAGGTCTGACCCAAGCCCTATCCAAAGCCGGAGGGATGGTTTGCTCAACAACCCCGGGGGAATTCACCACCCCGCAGTTGCAAGCCATGGTAGCAGAGTTGCCCAAACTAAAACAGAATAGAAATCTGCAGCCTCCAGCAGGCGAGATTACACAGAAGGCACAAGCAGGGGCGGTGGCCTGTCTTAGGGGAGGGGCCAGACCTGCGAGTGGGGACTCTCAGCCCCGGGTAGAACCGCAGGGCACACAGACCGGTAAAGCAGCCTGCGTGAGGGGAGAGGACATTCTAGAAAAGTGTAGGATCTTTTCTTGGTGTTGGGATTCAGATGAGGAAAAGCTCGAGGAGCTCGACCAAGGTAGTGACCCGATCGGAGAGGTACTGGGGTCGGAGGACGAAGGTTTCGTCCTCGACCCAAGCTCAGGGGAGATAGGGGCTGCGAGTGGAGATCCACACAGGGTGGAATCAGAAACTGCAGATCCCGAGCCCAGGGGGGCGGGGCCAGGGGAGACGGAGCCAGCGGCTGTGGTAGGACCACAGGTCGTGACGGTGGAAGTCTCGGTACCCGGTCCGTCGGCCCTGGAAGTCTTGCCCTTGGGGGAGGTAGGGATTGCGAGTGGAGGACCACATACTGGGCCAAGTAGGGTGGAACCAGAAACTTCAAATCCCGAGTTCAGGGGGGCAGAGCCAGGGGAGACGGAGCCAGCGGCTGTGGTGGGACCACAGGCCGTGACGGTGGAAGTCTTAGTTCCTGGTCCGTCGGCCCTGGAAATCTTGCCCAAAGTAGCCCTCCGTAGGTCAAGTCGGACACCCCAGCCCAGGAAGTCGTGGTCAAGTCCCCCGTGCACCCCCAGGCGTAAGTTCAAGGTCAAGGCAGCCCAGGGAGATCCTAGTCCCAGCGCAGCGACGACAGGCTGCGGCAGATCAAAGGAAGGGGTCAGTGTCCCCCCGCCACTGGGAAAAGCTCGTGGCAGCCTTCGCAGAATTTAGGTAGGCCACCCTGGGAACGGGCGGCGCTGTACAGTTTAAGTTTAGGATAAGTTTATAAGTTGAAGTTTATAGTTTTATGAGTTTGGTAAGATTGTAGTTTAATTTTAAAAGTAAAAGGTAAATGATGGGAGTTAGAGATAGGAATAGTTAAAGTCTATCCAGCATACATGTCGTTATACGTGAGACGAGGTCAAGGGACCCGCTCACCCTTCACAAAAGCCAGAGACTCTTGGGAGGCTGGCTACATCATTTTATCTGATCACAGGAACCAGGAAAGATGGAAAGGATTCTGATAGTGCTCGCAACGATCGGATATGGATTGGCCTATCGGGGCCTCACCAAGGATGTCGTTGTGTTTGGTTGCTCCGGGGACACGGCCCCCATCGCAACGGATGGGACCGGGGAGCGAAAGGCTGAGGAGACCGCCACTTATTTCCACAAGGGAAGGTGGCCGGGATGGCTGGGAACAAATTCGACGGAATACTCCAGTGCATCGGGATTTGCCTACAAAGAGACTTCTTTACTGTGCCCCAGAGTGAGGATCATTGCACCCAGAATCAGCGTCACCATCGGCAAAAGGATTTGTTTGACATGCAATGGGAAGGTCCCATTGAGCCGATGGTGGTGGTTACGGAAGTTAAGCAAGACTATGAGAAATTCCTCGGTTGAGTGGGAGCGATTGGGTAACAATACCCAGCGGACAATTACGGGGACTAACGGACAATTGAAAGTCTGTTGGGACAAATGGTGGGAACTGGATGAGGGAATATATGTTTGTATGTGGGGATCGAAATACGTTTGCCCCAAGGGTATATCCATATTTTTCGTAAGTCCAGTGTTAGAACCGTAAGGGCGAGTGGGTCGAACCACTCACAGGTGCTTATTGCAACAAGGCTAGCCGGAGACCAGAGCAAGCAATAGTATTAGGCAACGAAGGCCTAACCCCGTACCAGCACCACCTGCAATACAAGCACGACACAAAACCCCTTACAAGTTGAGTGGTGTGCGCTGGCCAGTCCAATGACTGGGATCGGGTCTGTTAGTCGCCTCTGATGACGTCATTAGTGCAGATGTTTTTAAGGGCCCCATGCAGCCTCAGCCTTTCATTTCTTGTTTCTGCTGGTGTCTGGAATTGGCAAGGCCACAATGAGTGCTTCGAAACCTAAGGCTGCACCACACTTCACTGAGAACTCCCTCCAAGCTCTTGTGGAGGGAGTTAGAGGGCGCAGGGAGATTCTGTTCCCTCCTGATGGCCGGAGGAAGCCTCCTCAGCAAACCAAGGCGCATTGTTCAGGAGGTGAGCGCAAGGTCCATTTATGCACGGTCATGGATCCAGTGCAGGAAACAGTTTAATGATCTTCTGCGATCATCAAAAGTGAGTATCACGTCACACTTAACTTCAATCTGCTTCCCTTCTCTTCTCATCACCAACACTCTGCTTTGTAAGCTTGCTCCTCCACATCCAACTTTACCCTTACTTCCCTTGCACCCTTACCTATCCATCTCTGTCTCTGTACTGAATGACCTCACCATACTACTATGCACCCCTCACACTGTTATGCATTGACAACAACTAACAACGCACAGGGAGGAAGCTTCCTCTTGGCACCTCACTCCATCTTGGTCTCCCTCTAAGCTTCTATGTTATGGATTCTTCACAGTTGCTCCATCACTCTCGCTGAAACTCCACTTGTGTCCCTCCTTGCAGGAAAAGATAGCCCACAATAAGAGGGAGAGAGCACAGACAGGAGGAGGCACACCATCCCTCGCAACATTGACAAGTGCTGAGGAGGATGTGCATGAAATCATTGGAGGTGGCGAGGAGCTGGAAGTGGGGGATGGAGAGACGAGCGCACTAGAGGAAGCTGGTGACAGAATAGAGTTCCATCCCTCTCATTTAGATTTAATGATTGGCTGCAATGGCATATGATGTTCATAGAAAATCGCTTTGTATCATCTGCACAAAAGGATGTGTCTGCTACCTCAAAATCAGATGTGTAACTCATGCCTTTACTCTCCCACAGGACCATCGAGAGCCCCCCTCACCACTGTCCAGGAGGAAGAGCCGGACGACTCCTCAGAGGAACCTGCAGCCTCTGAGGGAGCAGCGTCACCAGGACTCAGCGCACCCAGCATCAGCGCAGAGACGCACACTTCGGCGGGGCCTTCGCGACATAGAGTAGTGTTGTCACCTGATGTATCACAGCTCACAAGTGAGCATCTGCAGTTGGTGGAGACAGCGACAGCAGTGGAGAGTCCTCGTCGGAGGTCGCAGGACTCTCCTAGCTCTGCTCAGCCGCATGCAGACGCTGTGCCTCTGGGGCCATCCAGAAAGAGAGCGGTGCTGGAACTCCAGGAACAAGTGCAGGAGTGTCTGACAGGGTTTGCATCCAGGGTAACTGCGAGTGTGAAGAGAATGGAGGAGTCCATCTCTAACATGAGCACTGCCTTTGCGGAGGCAATGGCACATGAACGTTCTGCCATGGAGAGGGTGGCTACCGCCATGGAGGACATAAGTCGCCAGGCTAACAAAAACATGGTGACTCTTCAAAATAGAATGTCTGCAATGGAGGAGAGATGGGCATCTATTGAGGAGACACCAGAGCTTCATGGACGTCCTTGTTATGAGGACTGCCAGTACAGAGATGGGTCCTCATGGTCCCCCTGATATGCAGCAAGGTGCTCTCCAGCCACTTGCCAGCACTGAAGTGTGGCTGACCCATAAGAGGGATGTTGGTGGCAGGCAACAAGGAAGTGTGGGCTCCTCTCCAAGCGCTCAAACGACCATGCCACGCGTAAGAGGAAGATAAAGCACAAATAGTCACAAGGGGAATCACTTGGGTGTTTTGTTCTGTTGTCTTTGGTTCTGTTTAATATTTTGCATTGTCAGGCTTTTGTGAATGTAGTAAACAAAAGTGATGGTAAACAGTTGAAGGTCTGGCCTATGTGTTCTGGGAAATGGAAGTTGCACATTGAGGCCTCAGGACGACTTGCATTTGTAATGATGATGCTGAGAGTGATAGGAAAGCACCGTTTATTGGAGAGATGATGTATGGCGTTTAGGAATGTCATCCACACATTCATAGCCATATGCTAGCCACCTGTGGTTGAAGCGTAAGCTTACGCGAATCTGGCATGGATGAGTGCGTCCCTTGTGTGACGGCCAGCAATGAGCTTGAGTGCTGCTGCATTAGCCACATGCAGCCCCGGAAGGCGTGTCTCCTCCTCCTTGTCCTCATCCTCTCCCTCCTCCTCCTCCTCCTCCTCGTCCTCCCCCTCTTCTTCAGAGGATGCTCTGCACTGAGCCTCGTTCCTCAGGGAGCGCTAAGCCACGCTGCTGTGCGATGTTGTGCAGGGCACAGCAGATAACGATGATTCTGGACACTGTGGATGGTGCATACTGTAGGGCTCCAGCAGATCTGTCGAGGCATCGTAATCGCATTTTGAGAAAGCCGGTGGTTTGCTCGATAATGCTTCTAGTGGAAATGTGGCTCACGTTGTACCGCTCCTCAGCCTCGTTTGATGGTCTCCTCATCGGTGTCATGAGCCACTTTTTCAGGGGATAGCCCTTGTTGCCAAGTAGCCATCCGGAAAGTTGGGTTGGCGGATTGAAGAGCTGAGTCACAGTAGACTGCTGCAGGATGAAGGAGTCATGGCAACTGCCAGGGTACTTTGCGCAAACATGCATGATGATCTTCCTGTGGTTACACACCAGCCGGACGTTCAGGGAGCGGAATCCCTTGATGTTGACAAATACAGCTGGGTTGTGATGGGGTGCCCTAATGGCCACATGTGTGCAGTCTACAATGCGCTGCACGCTTGGGAAGCCTGACATATTTGCAAAGCCAACTGCACGCAAAGTTACACTTGCTTCATCCATGGAGAAGTGGATGTAATTGTGCACCTTTGCAAAGAGGGCATTGGTAGCCTGTGTGATACAGGTGTGTGCGACCGACTGGGAGATGCCACTGATGTGTGCAGCTGATCCCTGGAAGGACCCCGAAGCAAAAAAGTTGAGTGCGTTGGTGACTTTGACGGCCACTGGTAAGGGGTGTCCACCCGCTCCTCTGGGCTCCAGGTGTTGGTGCAGCATTGCGTAGATGTCAGCGACTACGTCTCGTGGAAGTCTCAGCCTCCTTTGGCACTGCTGCTCACTCATGTTGAGGAAGCTCATCCTTGGCCTGTAAACCCAGTGTTGGGGGTATCTCCTGCGGCGCGGTGCAGCCCTGCGCTGACGCCCTCTGCCCTGTGCATCATCAGGTGGCTGAGCTGCTGTGCCTGGTTGCGCTGCTGCCGCGGCTGCTCTTCCTCCGATTCTGACGACCAGGATGAGAGGATATCAATGTTTCACATACCGCTGGTGTATATCTCAGTCGAGGAATGGAGGTTGTGTGCGCTCCGACAAAGTGGCCAGAGGGTATTCCAAGGAGGTCACACTGCAGATGGATTTCAGCCTCACAAGATTAGCCGAGCTGCAAAATGTCTCCCAAACCTCAAAGCACTAAGTTGTGGCATGTGAAAGAATGAGAGATTGCAGGACCGCTTTTATGCTACTCGAGCAGCTGGTAACAATTCAGGTCCTCGCTCAACCCGGCTCGTTTCACCAGACGTGTTTTAATGAAGGCGGGCAGCATGTTGAAAAACCTCGAAAATCTGATCAGCCCTTTAAAATAGGATTTTCCAGCCGTTTGGTGTGGGGTCAGTTCGGCAGCGGCTGACCCGACACCTCCCAAAGTTGTGTGGAGGCGGGAATGGAAGCGGGTTCACAGACCTGCCTCCAAATCCGTCCCCTCAGCTGAATAAAAATTGCGGCCAATGAGTCTGCAAAGGGATATAGATAGACTAAGTGAGTGGGCAGTAAGGTGGCAGATGAAGTATAATGTAGGGGAATGTGAGGTTACTCACTTTGGTAGGAAGAATAGAAAAACAGAATATTTTTTAAATGGTGAGAAACTTTCAAATGTTGGTGTACAGAGAGATTTGGGTGTCCTCGTGCAAGAAACACACAAAGCTAGCATGCAGGTACAGCAAGCAATAAGGAAGGCAAATGGCATGTTGGCCTTTACTGCAAGGGGGTTGGAGTAAGGAAGTCTTGTTACAATTGTACAGGGCCTTGGTGAGACCACACCTGGAGTACTGTGCACAGTTTTGGTCTCCTTATCTAAGGAAGGATCTGCTTGCCTTGCAGGCAGTGCAATGAAGGCTCACTAGATTGATTCCTGGGATGAGAGGGCTGTCCTATGATGAGAGATTGTGTAGAATGGGCCTATACTCTCTGGAATTTATAAGAATGAGAGGTGATCTCATTGAAACATACAAGATTCTGAAGGGGATTGACTGGGTAGATGCTGAGAGGTTGTTTCCCCTGGCTAGAGTGTCTAGAACTTGGGGGCATAGTCTCAGGATAAGGAGTCAGCCATTTAAGACCGAGATGAGGAGGAATTTCTTCACTCAGAGGGTTGTGCATCTTTGGAATTTTCTGCCCCAGAGGGCTGTGAATGCTGAGTCTTTGAGTGCATTTAAGGCTGAGATAGATAGATTTTTGGACTGTAGGGGAATCAAGGAATATGGAGATCAGGCGGGAAAGTGGAGTTGAGGTTGATGATCAGCCATGATCTTATTGAAAGGCGGAGCAGACTCGAGGGGCCGTGTGGCCTACTCCTGCTCCTATTTCGTATGTTCTTATTGACGTGCATACTTTGATTAATATTCAGGTACACAGCTTTCATTTTCAACAGTAAAACTTAGTCATATTTTAAAATTTATTCCACATTTAGGAGTGTTCTGCTTAGAGCAGAAAAGGTTTAGGGGGAAATTAATGGAGATGTTCAAAATCATGAAGTGTTTTGATAGAGTAAATAAGGAGAAACTGTTTCCACTGACAACCAGAGGACACAGATTTAAGGTGATTGGCAAAAGAGCCAGAGGTGACGAGAAATATTTTATACCGTGCGTTAATATGATCTGGAATGCATTGCCTGAAAGGCTGGTGGATGCAGATTCAACAGTAACATTCAAAAGGGAATTCGATATGTACTTGAAGGGGAAAATATTGTAGGGGAAAGAGCAGGGGAGTGGGACTAATTGGGTAGCTCTTTCAAAGAGCCAGCACAGACACAATGGGCTGAATAGCCTCCTTCTGTGCTGTAAGATTTTATGATTCTATGATTTAGAAAAAAATAAGTAATGTCAGTAATGCAGACTATAACTAGTTATTGATGTACACTGTAAATACCGGGTGGAAGCTGTGAATGCAGACTGTCCACAGAGTTTGCAGAATTGTGCTTGTTTACAAGGCTTCTGTAAACTCTATCAAAATCCATAGTTCTAAGTTTTAAAGGAAGCATCCGAACTTACTCCTTGGCTATTCCTTTCCAGGACAGAAATGCTGGAGTTGGTGTGGGTTAATGCTGAAAGTCACAGTCTGACCAGAGGATACAGCACAGGATTTAACAGAATATTAGATTTACTTTCACGAGTGAATTATAGTCTGGATTATGAGTGGAAATAAATGTCATATTCATCCATCCTCTGGAGTGATTACAGAGTCTAATGATACTTTTTTGGTGACAAGTATTATTTTGTGCATGTTTTACGATTTTACTTTTCATTTTATAGGCATTACTTGGTATGGAGGAATAATTCTAATTGTGTCCTGGTGAGATTGTTTGCTTGGTGGTGGAAGAACTTTCTTAACTGCTCAATTTATTGAATTGACTGGAATAGTTCTGATTGCTTCTACAGCAACTTGTTCTTAGATGGTGCACTTACTTAGAGTGCTTCACTTAGGTGTTTGGAAAATGGACGCTAAGCCAGGGAAGGAGAGATTAGGAGGGGTGGCTAAACATTTGGTCCAACAAATGGGTTTGAGGAGGTTTTTCAAGGAGGAGAGGGAGGTGGAAAGACAGAAAGGTTTAGGGAGAGGATTCCAGAGAGTAGGATGCAGATGGCTGAAGGGTCTGCACTCAAAGGGAATGGGAGGAGAGGATGCACAATATTAGAGTCAGAAAAACAGAATGTTCAGGAGTGGATATAGGGCTGGAGTAGGTTGCAGAGATAGGGTGGGATGAGGCCGTGGAGAAATTTAAAGCGACGATGAGAATTATAAAATTTAATGCATTGAGGGTTAGGGAGCAAATATAGGTCAGTAAGAACAAGTGATGAGTGAGCAGTTAGTTTGGGACAGGATACATGTGGCAGAGATTTTTTGACAAGCTGGAATTTATAAAGATGGAGAATAGGAAGCCAGCAAATAGGCCATTTGAGTAGTTGAGTCCGGAGGTGACAAAGGCATGTACAAGTGTTTCAGCAACACAAAAGGTCAGAGCAGAGATGGCCAATGTTGTCGAGGTGGATCTATGCATCTTCAGAGTGTTACATTTAGGGATTTTCCAATGTCTTCTCCATGACAGAGGCAGACACAAGAAAATCCTGTTTCTGTATATCAAAGGGTCATGGTGTATCAGAACATGTTATAGTGAAAGGTTTTAACTCTCAGAAAATGGCTAAAGTGAGTGAAAACACTCCAGAATGTTGCCCTGGTACTCAGCAAAATCAGAGTTCTGCCAATTCTAAGCAATGAAGCCACATTTGCTAAAAAAGTTTTATTGTCATTCCAAATCATTCAAGCCCATTTTACTCCCAAATAAAGCAAAAATGATTGATGTCCTGAAAATGGTTAACGTGGTTAATTCATGGTGAATTCACCTATTTTGAGGACATTGTTCATATTGCTGATACTGCTGTTAAAAATGTAACCTTTTATATTACTTAAAATAGACTCCACAGATCAATATTTCCAAAGTATGTAGTCTCTGTTCTTGGACCCAGCAACAACATTGTTTTTTTTGCAATAAGTTCATCTTAAAAAGCCAAAAGCATGAATGAAGTTTCTGGAGCTTCTGAGGAATTGCTGATCCTGTATTTAAAAATGTAAAAAAAAATAGATAAAGAAGGCTTGGGAATCACTGCTTGTAAAGTATATGGTACAGAGTTGAAGTTAGCAGTGCATACTTGTAAGACCTCATTGTTTCTGCGGACCAAGTGATACACCAGGTCGACGCTTACAAATAAGATTCTGAGTCCGGTGGTAACTTCAGGTAAACTTTATTACAATACGTCAGTCATGGTGGCAGTCATCAACGAACTAACAAAAATTCAGTTTCGAATATAGTGTTTTCTATACAGTTCACATATCATTGGTTTAGCAACATCAGGTACTCTGAGTTGTCATGCTGTGATTGGTCCCCTGGTGCAGCGGTCGCGTCCTAATTGGGCGAAGGGCGTAACTCCTTTTATGGCACTTCTCCTATTGCGCAATATCCTAACACCTGGCATAGCAACAATTCCTTAGCACACCACATTGCGCAATATCCTAACATCTGGCATAGCAACAATTCCTTAGCACACCACATTGCGCAATATCCTAACATCTGGCATAGCAACAATTCCTTAGCACACCACGTTCTATCAATCCTAGTTTAGCTAATAATTCTCCATCAATACTGTACACATTAGCCGATGTACAAAGGACTAGCATTCCCGTATGAAGTTGATTGATACATGCTATTTTTCACACGTGCTGCCCCGTTGCTGGAACAATGTGACCATTTTGATAGTGCTTGCCTGAAGAGAAGGAGATTACTGTTGCTGTGCTTTATAACTCGGTCCAGTAGATGACCAAATTGTCCAGTGATTTCAAGTAGGTCCACCATTCTGAATTCTTACACGTAAGGAAAGCATCCTCTCTTCTGATTAAAAGTCAGTAAAGGAAACAAACAATGACAAAGGTGCGTTATAGCAAACGCTTCAAATCATGGGGGAAAAATCATAAAGGGATCCGGTAATAAAATGTACGTTTGTGCTTGCACGTGGCTGGGTAATTTAGTCTGTCAGTTATTATATTTATTAAAAATTAATAGAAAGGTCTAAGTTGGGAGAACATTACAAGTCCTGCCTCTCATTAATTTGGTTACTTGCATATCAGTATAAATATCTCATGAATGGCTGATTAGGTTGCTAATCATGGGCAAGTGCGTTTCTTCAAAATATTTTTAGCATCTGGCTCATAGCTTTGGTTGAATTTACATCTGTGTATTTTTAAGTAAGGCAAGTAAATTTGTCCTAAAAACAGTGAGGTTTAACTCATACACGATTAAAGATCACATTTGACATTGTTCTTGGTGCAGTCCAAGCCCCCAGTAAACATTAGACGGCAATATTATTGCAGCTGTATACAGTGGGTATGAGCTGTACCAAAGTAACATCACTACACCAGTGAAGAAGCTAATCAGCTCCTAATGGATTGTTACTGCCAGTTTCCCCAGCCCAGTGTGGCTCTTCTGATAAGGCTTTCAAATAACACTATCTCTTCCGTATAACATCTGCTAACATTTTAAAGACCGAGTACTAATCTTGACACTGAGTAATGGAATAAGCCTCATAACTGGTAGGTGTTAATTATAAAAGGCTGTCCTGCCTACTTTAATAGTTTGATTGAAACTATATTAATTTGATAGATTTGTTACACAGGATATAACATTAAAAAAGAGCAAAACAGAAAGATTTTTTAATTTCTAGCACTTTTTTTCTTACATTTTTAGAAGAACGACAGGGTTGCTTTATTTTATGTTCGGCTGCCATTTTGAAAGGGTTAACCGGTTGCAATTTCTTCCGGATGGACCTTTCCTTAAAATCCATGAATGAACCAAAACAAAATTAGTAATTAAACAGACTTTTGTTGCGTTTTCAGTACTGGTCTTGTAATTAGCTTGCTATAAAAAAAAAAGCTGGAGGGAAGAAAAAAAACCTCATTACAATATATTGATAAGCAGCACCAGCCACTTGCCACTTTGAAAGAAAAACCTGCTGTCATCCAGCATTGTGCTGTTTGTCAATGCAACATTCTCCAGAAACATCTATCACAAGCAAAGCAAAATAGAACAAAATTCATGAATTTAATGACAATGTCACCCGACTTTATGAAACCATAACACCATAAGAAATGACATCTGGTAGATGCATAGTCCATGTAATATATGCACAGCAGCACTGATTTCTGCTACACCCATTCAGATAATGCATGCATGGCACTAAGCCATTGAAAGTAACTGGTACAGTTCAGTTGCCTTGAATGTAAAATGAATGACTCAAAACAGAATGCTTCACTGAACAGACTAACTGCCATCAATAATTTTTAGTGGAGATACTGTATAGAATCACAAATGACAAACGGCACTACCTCATGAACTGTGAAAATTCAATCAGGTTGCATTACTATATGTAAAATTATTAAGTTACTTCAACAGTACCTGTGTTCACCAAGAATTTATAAACATTGTTTAACAATAATTGAAAAGCAGCAAGAGATTTAGAAAGGTATTCTTGACAGCAGCTCAAATGAATTACATTTCTAATCCTAGGTATAATTCTCACTGGGACTCTAAGTGGTTCTGCACCCTTAATGCTGAGTTAAAGGTTTGCGAATTCCAGCTTTCCAGACTTCAGGGAAGTTTGAACATGTAGCTCGAGCACCACAAAAAGTGTGAAGTTTCTAATGTCACCCTTCACCAATTTGCCTGGATTCACCCCACTGCCTACGGGGATGTAAAGAACAAAAGGAAGGGAGGGAAAGAAATGTGAAAGGCAAAAACCATCAACACACAAGTGACAAGAAAAAGCAAAATGTAGGTGGCAAGATCAGAGGAAAAAGAAAAACACAAAGAAAAGTATGACGATAAAACGGAGGTAATTAAAGGAAAAGTGACACTGAAGGTGTGGAGTGGGCTGGCTGGTACACAGCGGCACGTTACTGGATGGCTCAGGGACCGGGTGAGAGGGCGCACAGGTTCTCGGACGCGGCACTGGAGGTCCTGGTGGAGGAGGTGTAGAGGAGGAGGGATGTCCTGTACCCGCAGGGGGGGAAGGACGCCACCTCGCCCTCCTGCCCGTCTCTCCTGCAGCAGCTGGTGTTGCTCTGCCTGGCCTCATGTCCTCCTCCCATTCCTCATCCAGACCAAGGAGGGCCCCTAGCAAGATGCCCATGACCAAGCACTCCCTTTCTCCTGGTGACTCCTATAAGGTGTCCAATAAGTGCAGTAGCACAGCACCTACTCTTTTTAGGTGACGTCCTCAGAGAATTTCCAGAATAAATGTTGCTGGAGTGTTGGTGAAGTCGTGACAAAGTGTCCTAGAAAGTCTCCCGATGTGTTTCAGAGGTCCTCTTCACAGCTCCAGCAGCAAGTGAACATGAAATGGTGAGTATCCCTTTAAGTAGCATTTGAAATCCACATCAATGGCTTTTTTACTCCCACACAAGGTCGCTGTTAGGAGAGGGCGTTAGGACAAGTGCTAGCCACCAAAATGCCCTGCAGCCTTCTTAATGAGCGTTAGCAGGCATTTTACGTGGCAATCAGTCCCTTAATGAGCCTCCGGGCAGCCGTTCCTAGCGCGCACTTCAACTCCTTTACCAAGATGGCGCCTTGCACTAAACATGGGCTAAACCGGCATTTCAGTTCAAGACCCCATCTTGGCCACCTCGGAGGAACTTTGGCGTTTGAACGCGCTGCAGAAAATTGCTCCCTAAATCTCTGAAAGGTATTAAAATACTTGATAACTGATACCATTTTTTTGTTGAGCAGAAAGGCCTTGAATTTTCTTTGCAAACTTATTTCTTAATGCGGTCTTATGATATTTGAATGCTAGCTATTGGCAGTATGAGAACCAAATGCCCCAGTGGTATAAACAAAGATCCAGAGTCAATGGGGTCAGAAACAGTTACAAAAGAACTCCACAAGGATCAAATGTGAAAACATGATAAGAGACATAGGGATCAACTCACTAATATTACCTGGAAACTCACTTACATTTCAGCTTATGAAATCTAAAAAGCAATTATTGAGGAATAAGGTTTAGAATGCTGTGTAAATATTTCACAATATTCTGAATGGTAATTCTTCATACTGTCTGCAATTAATTAAATAGGTCAGCAGTACCAGTTGATGTATTCCTAAACAGAAGTTGAAGAAAAGCTTTTAAGTTGGTTTAAGTGAGTATTTTTAAGTAATGCTGGCCATTAGCACTTTGCAGCAGAGCAATATACCAAATTCTTTGCTGACGATGGTAATTTGTAGCTATTGGAGCCACAGCTCTTCCAATGGTTTAGACAAATTAGATGCGGGCAGAATATTCCCAATGTTATGGAAAACTAGAACCAGGGGTCACAGTCTAAGGATTAAGGGGAAGCCATTTAAGACTGAGCTGAGGAGGAACTTCTTCACCCAGAGAGTGGTGAATCTATGGAATCTATGGAATTCTCTTCCACAGAAGGTTGTTGAGGCCAGTTCGCTAAATATATTCAAAAGGGAGTTAGATATAACACTCACAACTAGGGGGATCAAGGGGTATGGCGAGAAAGCAGGAATGGGGTACTGAGGTAGCATGTTCAGCCATGAACGCATTGAATGGCGGTGCAGGCTCGAAGGACCGAATGGTCTACTCCTGTACCTATTTTCTATGTTTCTATGTTCTATGTTTCCATGTTAATTACTGCATGTATAAAGAAAGAAAGACTTGCATTTCTATAGCGCCTTTCACAACCACCGGACATCTCAAAGCGCTTTACAGACGATGAAGTACTTTTGAAGTGCAGTCATTGTTGTAATGTGGGAAACGCGGTAGCCAATTTGCGCACAGCAAGCTCCCACAAACAGCAATGTGAAAATGACCAGATAATCTGTTTTAGTGATGTTGGTTGAGGGATAAATATTGGCCAGGACACTGGGGATAACTCCCCTGCTCTTCTTCGAAATAGTGCTATGGGATCTTTTACGTCCACCTGAGAGAGCAGACGGGGCCTCAGTTTAGCGTCTGCATCCGAAAGACGGCACCTCCGACAGTGCATCACTCCCTCAGTACTGGCACTGGGAGTGTCAGCCTAGCTTTATGTGCGCAAGTCCCTGGAGTGGGACTGTGAACCCACAACCTTCTGACTCAGAGGCAAGGGTGCTACCAACAGCTATAAATCAAAGAAACCATCTAATAGTATTTACTCCTTGAAAGCTTGGGCCCTTATATTAACTTTGGGAGCGGGATCCAATATCGCGTTGGGAACCCGGAAGGAATTTCAGAACGCCTATCTGTGGAAATTTAACACAGCCACATCATTATAATTTTACTTCCGAGTTTGGCGTCAAATGTGCAGCAGTGGGCGTGGTGCGGACCCACATGACACGATCTCAATTCGAGTATTTAAAGGACCAATCCAAAGATGGAATTTGGAGGAGTTGAGCGTTTCAACAAAGAGAGGGAGAAGCCTCATCGTGGACTCAGGATGCTCAAAGGTTGCATCCCGCTTTAACAATGCCTCCCTTGATGTACTGCTGGGGGCAGTGAGGAGTCGGAGAGAGATACTCTTCCCCAGCAATGGGAGGAAGAAACCTACTGCTGCCATAAAAAAGGCGTGGCTGGAAGCGCCCAGGAGGTCAGCAGCAGGAACATTGCGCCACACCCCTGGATTCAGTGCAAAAAGCGCTTTAATGACCTAACCAGGTCAGCAAAGGTGCGTACAGTTTCACATTCACCTTTGTCCTGTTTTGTGCATTATCCCACCCCACTCTGCCTTGTCAAGCTTACTCCAGCACATAACTCCAAACAACCACTTATCTTGCAAGCGCACCCATCCTTCTCTTTCTATGCGCTTCCTCACATCCCCATCTATCCATTCATCATTGCCACTAACCCACATCCCTCTCATGCTTCTCCATGATAATCACCCTCACCAAATGCACTCCATCCATCAGGTGAACACATGTCATTACAGTCACTCATAGCCCTGTTCTTTCCCTCGTTGCAGGAGAAGAAAGCACAGAACACAAGGAAGAGGGAGAGAACGGTAGGTGGTCCTCCACAGATCTCACAGCTGGCAACTGCAGAGGAGGAAGCGCTAGATATCAGTGGCATCTCGACGTCCCTGGCCATCAGAGATGGGGACATAGGGACCTGGTGACAGAATTAAATATCAGCAACCCACATGTCATACAACTCTCAATCATGTTGACTTGATAAATTGCAGTACCTTGCCAGTACTAATTGATATCTTTTCTCTCCACCAGGACCTTCACATGTGCAGCAGCAGTCAGTGAAGGTCATGGACGACAAATCCTCAGAGGACATTGGGCAACACGGTGGCATAGTGGTTAGCACTGTTGCCTCACAGCGCCAGGGACCCGGGTTCGAATCCAGTGACTGTCTGTGTGGAGTTTGCACATTCTCCCCGTGTCTGCGTGGGTTTCCTCCGGGTGTTCCGGTTTCCTCCCACAGTCCAAAGATGTGCGGGTTAGGTTGATTTGGCTATGATAAATTGACCCTTAGTGTTAGGGGGGATTAAATACGTGGGGTTACGAGGATAGGGTGGGATATGTTAGGGGTGATTAAATACGTGGGGTTACGGGGATAGGGTGGGATATGTGTCGGTGCAGGCTCGATGGGCCGAAATGGCCTCTATCTGCACTGTGGGGATTCTGTGATTCTGTGACATGATTCCTTCTGAGGGTGCACCATTACAGGACTCATGCTTAACGTGCACAGATACTCACACTTCGGTGGGACCAGTTAGTCAGATATTTGGGTTTTCATCTGTTGACTCACAGCTCACAAGTGAGCAAAAGCAGATGGTGGTGGCAGGGACAGCTGTGGAGAGTCCACGTCGGAGAGTGCAGCCCTCTCCCAGCTCTGCTCAGCTGGACACAGAGGCTGTACGCCAGGAGCCGCTGATGAACAGGATAATTATTGAGGAGAAGCAGAGAATGTGCGATGTACTGACAGGCCTTCCAAGCACACTGTCCACAATTGCAGAGAGAATGGAGGAGTCCACCTCAAGCATAAGTGGGTTGATGGCACAGGCCACTGTGAGGACGTCTTCTTCCATGGATAGATTGGCCAACTCTGTGGAATATGAGTCAATGCAGGCCTTGACCACGGCCATGCAGACTCTGGCTGCCAACATGTCTGCTGTCTTAAATAGGATGACAGACACCCTAGCCTTGGCCTTAAAGTGCCTCACTGATCTGCACCAAAGTGCACTCCGGCAGAGTGGTAGGAATGAAGTGTGGCTGGCCCAAGAGAGAGATGATGGTGAAAGAGGACATGGAAGTGGGGACTTCACTCAAAGCGCTCCCATTTCTCACCTATTGCCCCACCTCAGTCAATAATCGGCATGCTTGCCTCATCTCCCAATGGCTGAGTCTGCCCCTGCACAGGTGCAGGTGGAGCAGTCTTTTCTGAGACAGTCATGGGCTCCAAAACACAGAGGTCTTCAGCCAATTGCATCTTACATAAGAACATTAGGGATGGGCAATAAATGCTGGCCTTGCCAGCGACGCCCACATTCCATAAACAAATTTTTAAAAACATAAGAAAGAGGGGTAGGAGTAGACCATTTGGCCCTTCGAGCCTGCTCCGCCATTCAATAAGATCATGGTTGATCTTCTACCTCATCTCCACTTTCCTGCACTATCCCCATATCCCTTGATTCCCTTAATATTCAAAAATCTATCGATCTCTGTCTTGAATATACTCAACGACTGAGCCTTCACAGCCCTCTGGGGTAGAGAATTCCAAAGATTCACAACCCTCTGAGTGGAGAAATTTCTCCTCATCTCAGTCCTAAATGGCCGACCCCTTATTCTGAGACTGTGATCCCTGGTTCTAGACTCCCCAGCCTGGGGTAACATCCTTCTGCATCCACCCTGTCAAGCCCTGTCAGAATTTTGTATGTTTCAATGAGATCACCTCTCATTCTTCTAAACTCAAGAGAATATAGGCCTAGTCTACTCAATCTCTCCTCATAGGACAATCCCCCCATCCCAGGAACCAGTCTGGTGAATCTTCGTTGCACTCCCTCTATGGCAAGTATATCCTTCCTTAGCAGTCAGAGCAGGGTTGTGAGCAGCCTGCCTCAACCTCTGCTGAAGCCACAGGGATTTCACCATGCAGAAATGGTAGGAAAAGGAAGAGTAAAGCCTTGTAATCGCACAAGGGTATGCACATGGGTGTAGGAGAAAATGCTATGTTGTTAAGTTTCCATTCTTTGGTCGAATCATATAACATTTATTACTTTGCACCACTGTAGAACAGTGCTCACAGACTTCAGTGCGATTCAGTCAGCATGTAATAGTCATAGGGCTAGAAATTGGGCACCTTAGCGCCTCCCGTTATCGCCTCCGGGGGAGGGGGGCGATAACAGGGCGCTAATCACTTACCGACTGGGCGCAAAGATCGACTTCAGCTATATTTGGCGGGAGGCTTGCGGCGGCGGTATGGCGTTGCGCCCTGATCTCCTTCGCCCGGAGATCGTGACGTCATCACTGTGCGCATCGCCCCGGTAGCACCCCAGACCCAAACTTTGGTTCCGCCCCCTGCAGCATCGCCAGGCGAAAATACAGGCAGCTGCAGGAGGCGTTCATCGGGAGGCCGGGCGCTTTGGGGGTGATACTTAAAGACGAGGTGGCCGAGGTAAGTGGAAAAAATTCTCAAATGCTCTTTCTGTTTTTTTTCCAATTTTCTTCCTCAGCGATCGATCAGCCCGGCACTCTGCTGCAGTGCATCGGGCTGATCGGGCCGGATCGCGGCTGCCGCAAGGTAAGTTTTTCCCTTGCAGAGCCTACAGCGATGGTCCTTCCCTTTAAGGGAGGAAGGAGCCTTTCAACACGGCAGTGCTGCACAGCCCATTGTGCAGCACTGCTCACCTACCGCCCCGCCTGCTGCCTGTTGCGCTCCAGGAAGGAAGTGGAGCGCTTGATTTAGCGTTCCACTTCCTTCCTGGAGCGCAAAACCCACATTTTTTCAAAGTTGAAAAACATTAGCGCCTGGCGCTAACTTTTTCAACTTTTTAAAGTTAGCACCCCAAACAGGGTGATACCGAATTTCTCCCCATTGAATCATGTAACCATTCTATGATTCTAGCACAGAAGGAGGCCATTCAGCCCGTCGAGCCCATGCCGGTTCTCTGCAAGAGCACTTCAGCTAGTCCCACTCCCCTGCCCTTTCTCCATAGCCCTGCAATTTTTTTTCCTTCAGTTACTTATCCAATTCCCTTTTGAAAGCCGTGATTGAATCTGCCTCCACCACCCTCTCAGGCAGTGCATTCCAGATCCTAACCACTCGCCGCGTAAAAAAGTTTTTCCACATATCGCCTTTGGTTCTTCTGCCAATCACCTGAAATCTGTGCCCTCTAGTTCTCGACCCTTCCGCCAATGGGAACAGTTTCTCTCTATCTACTCTGTCTAGACCGCTCATGATTTTGAACACCTCTATCAAATCTGCTCTCAACCTTCTCTGCTCTAAGGAGAACAACCCCAGCTTTTCCAGTCTATCAACGTAACTGAAGTCCCTCATCCCTGAAACCATTCTTGTAAATCATGGGTGAAATTGTGCTGTCTTTTGTCATCTTGCCACTTGTTTGCTATATAACAAAATGGTTATTTTAGCAGTAACCCCACTTTGCCATAATTACCTCATACTTCCATTTTCCACAGCTAGTTAAGCACAGCTGTAATGCATTAGTGCGCAATGACGAAAATACCAATTAGACTGATCATTAAGGATTAGACCTGACAAAAGGAAACCAAGGAGCAATTTTCCGCATCACATATCTGTGTTATTGTCTTCCATTATAAGTCGCATTGGAAATAGGGGTAAATACTGTTTATACAGCGGGATCCGTTAGCCAAGTTAATGTGTAGCAGCAATACCTCATGCAAGTAGAGTGTTTGTTTTGGTAGCTGCTGCTTCGCAATAGTAGAGAAGGAAAAGAAGGGGAATCTGAAGGATCTTTAAGACAATTTCAGCTAACTTACCAACAGGGAATCATCTACTCTGACATTATCCGGATAGCAGCATCTGCATCATTTCCACCTTCATAGAACCAAGCGATGGCACATAGCATCAGTTGCATATGTACATTTAAAATCATCCTCTTTGATTGTTGATGCATTGCCACTAGCTGTGAAGCTAACTACATCCAGGAGGTCACAGGTGCACTGCTGTTGAGGGCTTTTGTCAAATCCCATTATATAAAGCTGTGGATCATCAGGTAGCCACTACAGTAAAGGCTCCTGTAGAATTCGCAATATATCGCGATTTTATTAATAAGGAGAAAACACAGAGTTTCGTTCAAACAGCTTTTATTTCAGCAGAATGCTGCCAGGTTTAAAGTGGACACAAGCAGCCTGTAAAATGGCCGCCGCACCTCGTGACAGAACATTCTAGACTTTCAACAGGCAGACAAGATGGCGTTCCAATAAACATTTGTGCAAGATCGATTAAGATTCAGCACAGTGAAGATAATACACGAGACATTATGGGTTTGCAGTATACACATAAATACTGAAATCGGTCTCCCAGGTACAAATGAAAGCTATTGTACCGAGTAATCAAGGGCCCATCCAAAAGACATTAATATGTAAAATCCCAACGACTCTACGATGAGAGAGCCGTTAGCAGGTAGTTATACAAAACACTTGGAAGCCCCACAACCCCCCCAGGGAGAACACCGACCGATTTAACAATGGGAGAAATATTAACAGGTACTCAGACATTTACGAGTAGCCCCGAAACCCATTAAGAACGGAGATCACCCATACAAGACATTTGAGCGCCAGACCTTAAAAGAATGGACATTAAAGTTGGGCGGGAAACGGAAGATTTTGCACTATAATTGCAGGCTCCAAACCGTCCATCTTTCTCTTATCATCGTGGCTGCTCCTGTGCTCTTATCTTATTTCGTAACCTCGTGGCTGCTCCTGTGTACTCGTAGTCGGGCTCCTGCTGGCCTGTTGCCTCTTTGAAAAGAACTGTTGAACTTTCTGATCCGTTCGGATCTACCTCGTGTCGCGTAACGAAGACCTATGTTGGTAACTGGCAGCGGAACCAAAGGCCCGAGATGAGATGAGATGAGATGAGATGAGAAGAGAGGAAGACCATATCCATCGCCACGGTCAGTAAATCCCGACCGCGCCTGTAGGTCGAATAGCCAAGTTTTCCTTGCCAGGAAGACTTCTTCGAACTTGCAAAGAACATATCACATCGATGATATTAACTGAACTGTGCTCGGAAAGTACCTGTTAAACCAACCAACACAGGTCTTCATCACAGCAGACGGTCCAGCCTGCTAGCCGGAGCAGCAGAAGCAAGTAAACAAGTGGGACCAGGAGATCTCCTGACCGACACGTGGGTGCTGCGGTGAAAAACATCCGATCAGCTATTCGGAATTTCTCTGAGTTATCACGAGTGGTGAGCATGAGTCTCGAAATCCTACGAATCTAGTTAGGATAGATATTGATAGGGGAGGGTTTAAGGATTAAGGATATTTGTAATGTGTGCCCCTATTTACTATGTGCCGTTCGTTCCTCGTTTCCCTAAGATCGACTATATAACTGCTTGTAAGATTGTACTGTCATTAATCTGTGCTTATGACATGTATTTCATAATCTTAAGTATCATGCAATAAAGATTTTCCATTTCGTACCATTCAACCGAGTCTACATGAGTTTCATCTCCATTACTGCTCTCGCATCTAAGTCCAGTGTCTAGAACCGTAAGGGCGAGTGATTCGAACCACTCACAGGTGTGTCTAGTGTTCCCAGACTGGCTGGAGACCAGAACAGGCAACAAGGCCTAGACCCGCACTGACATACAGGCTGCACAGAGCCGCGTGAATCTCACAGGCTGCGAGACACGCAGGGTCAGAATCCCTTACACTCCCTGTACAGAAGAAGTGTTGCTACCCTGCCACTATAGGGTTAATTTCAGTAAAATATTGTTTTGCAATGTTAACTCTGGAAAGACTACGGTGAGCAAGAGTTCATCAGACAACAAGCTTTCTTTGTGGAACTGAGCTTGCTGACAATGATGGTGTTAAATGTTAAAGTATTGGTTAAAAGCGCTTGTATAGTCTTGCTAAAAGATGTAATGGGTCAAATTGCCTGAAGTAAGGGTTTTAATCTTGATTAACTAAAAGGGGTAGCTACTTAATTAGATTTTTACCTTTAATTTTAGTACTCAATCAGTTTAATTCAGAAGTAAGGAAATCACGGATGGAGAGCAGGAGGAACTTCATGGAAATTCTTTATTGAATCACAGGGTTCAAAGTAAGTGAGGAGATTTTGCTCATCAGTGACAGATCTACCTCTCCAGGTTCCATTTATGAGTGAGGTTGGCTGGTCGATCATCAACAGTATACTGGGGAACTGGGGTCTTCCCTGGCTCAGGTATTGGATTACTGAGTTTACCACAAAGGGATAACTTGATTCAGAACTTCCAGTACCTGGCATATCATCTTGGAGCCACCTTGGGCACAAAGAGATCCCAGATATGCATTTACACATCCTCTTTCATGAAATAATAAAAAAATAAATTATTGGGGCAGAAATTAGGCTCGCCACGGGTGAGTACGCGCTGTGTACTCACCCGTGGACGGAACAAAAGTGCCGGTTCCTTGCATGCACTGCGCATGCGCGGGAAACCGGCACTTCCGTTCCCCTGAAGGAAGGGGTTCAGAGGTCGAACGCGCACGCCGGAGGGCCAGCGCATTCGCCTCGCACTTCGGGTTTTTTTACAGGTTCCTCCGTGAGGGTAAGCACGGAGAAGATACACTTTGAAAAAGGAGGCGCAAGGCCTTCTTTTAACAAGATAAGTGTTGATTTTATTAAAATTTAAACATTTTTTTCCACAGATTTATCTTTTTTAATTACTTTAAAGAAAGGTAAGTTTAGTTTTAGTCCCGTTAAAAAGTGTAATTAATTTTTTCAAAAATTTATAGTTATTTTAAAAATGTGATTTAAAAAGGTTCCTGTCAAATCTATGAATGAAAGATGGTCTGCTGCCATTGGCTCTCCATGGCCCACGTGATCCCAGGGGATGCATCGCACTAACTACACCCCTGGGATACACAAGCACTGCGCGCCGGCAGTTGGAGGAGGCCAGGACCCGAATGCCCCATGGGTCCAGGGGTCAACGGCAGGCGCGGTAGGTAGGTGCGCGCGCGATCCTTGCACCCGTGGGAAGCCAGGGAGCCGAATTTCTGGCCCAATATTTCTATAGCGCCTTTAACAACCTCAGGATATTGTAACATGCTTTTGAAGTGTCGTCGCTGCTGTAATGCAGGAGCCAATGTGTGTACAGCAAGGTAAGAGCTCACAGCAAAGAGATAAATGACAAGATAATCTGTTGGTTGAGGGATAAATATTGACCAGGACACTGGGAGAACTCCTCTGGTGTTCTTCGCTAATGCTATGGGGTCTTTTACGTTCACCTGAGAGAGTAGACGGGGCCTTGGTTTAACATTCCATCCGAAAGACGGCACCTCCGACAATGCAGCACTCCCGCACTACTGCACTGAAGTGTCAGCCTAGATTATGCGCTCAAGTGTCTAGTGTGGGACTTGAACCCAAATTCTTCTGCGTCAGAGGTGAGAGTGCTACAACTGAGCTAAGGCTGACTGGATGAAGTTTGTCCTTATTTCCCTGGTCACTGCGAAGATTAAGTTTGCATGAATAGGTTGTTATATCTCAGTATATGCTTGTTCAGCACCAATGTTAAAGTGTGCATTCTTTTTCTGAAGATCCAGAGCAATGCCACACTGTATTGCCAATTATGGAGGAAAGAGTAAATTATCCATGAATATCTTAGTTTTGTGGGGCAGACTGCAGGGCACCTGCCAATCAATGAAGGCAGTGAAATAAGTTTGTGAAGTAAGTATTATTTGTTAACAGTGAGCTCATTGCTCTCGGAGCCTCAGTTCATCTGTGCTCTGCAGGAGTTTGAGGATTGTTTAATGACGTCATTAACCATAGCTTTATGACGTCATCAGACCCGGTCTGCATATTTAAAGTAGGGCCCTGCTTCCTTCTTGCGGGTGTCCTGCTCGCCTGCTCAAAACAGCAGGTTAAGATTGGGACACGGCGGGAAGGTAACGGGATCGGACTGGGAAAATGACTCATCTTGTTTAAGCTGCCCCTCCATCTGGCCCGGTTTCATCCAGGCGGGGGGCAGTTAAAATCGAAATCCCTGTGTGCCCATGCAAACGGGGTTTCTGCCACGCTTCCAGGGAAGTTACGATGGCAGAGCAAGTGCAGCTCTGAGAAAGTTCCTGGCTGATGTTCTAACAGCGAGGGTGATCCTGGCTGGAAAAACCTGCCAGTTCTCTCAGCTGGTCAGTTGTGCAAGTTTAGCAGGTTAGATTCCAGCAGTGTCTCTGTGCACACCTGAGGGCCCCTAAGCCTTGTCTCGGCTAACGTGCATCTAAGCTCTCTGCACTTAAGTAAATGGGGTGTAGGTTTCAGAGGGAAGGGAGTGGTAAATGGTAAGTGGTAGGTTTGAGAGTGAAGGGAGCATTTCAGAAGCTGTGGGAAAAAGAAGAAAGGCATCTGCTGAAGAAAAAGCAATAAAACCCATCTCTGGAAATGTGCAAAAAGACATAGGGGATGAATTTCCACGGGGGTTCTCCCGAACGTCTGCTGTAATTTCAGTGGAAAAGCTGCGGAAACCCAGGGAAAATGGCATAAAAGACATTTACACCATTCTTCGACCGTTTCCACAGCGGATGATCGGAAAATCCCCATGGCAATACAATTTCAATAGGTATGTCAACATAATTCTCACACCAGTGCCACATGTAAACATGTCACATTGACTTTTCTCAGTGAAAGTTCAGAACATGAAAACACTCCGATCTATTTTGTCCATTGACTTAAGTCTGAAGTGATCTATAACAACATTTATGCTCTGTGGAAAGGGCAGAGCCAAAGCAGCTAACACGATGAAAACTCATGCTCCTAACAATTCATTTTTAAGATATTTGCCTTGGAAGGGGCCATTGGTAAAAAAAAATGCAGGTTTTGTGTAGTTCTAGACTGGTCGTTGATCCTCATTCTGATTCTTGGCAGCCACATGTCTTCATTGCTGTAAGCAAACAAAATTCATGTCCCCGACCCTGAATCTCAGCTACCAAAAAGCAAACCTTTTCAGAACTAGCCATTTAGAAATATGGCTATTGTAGATGTAGGGTGCATTAGCTATAGCCTAATCACAGGATAGTTTGGATTATGGGAGCACCTGAAGCGGCACTTAATAAATAATTTGATATGCAGGGAAGTCAACTTTGAAGTGACGTTGATGCAGAATGTCTTGGATTCTGAGGCATTGTGTCAATGACAACAGTTAGACAGGAGGTCAGCATTGGATGACCACCTTGGCTCAATACAGTTGGAGACATTTTTGAAACAACACCTAGATTTTCATGATGCATTTATTTAGCCACCATCCCAAGAGCTGATACACAATGCAGAAAGAAGTTCAATGACATCACAAGGGTGGCCAAGGTAAGTAAAGGCTCTAGTGCCAGTATCCCTTATCACTCAGCCAGTTTCACTCACCTCTGTACCAATCATACTCTTTCTGTCTCAGCACCTGGGTGTCATAAAAACATACTTGTGCTATGAGAAATGTCTCCAAATACTCAAAGACCTTCTTTACGCAAAACTATTCTCTCAACTCTCTTTGCCTACCAAGGTAGTCTTCAAGGAAATTTCAAGGACTGAAGGGAGGTATACAGTAGTGTTCCCCAGGTTTCAGTACTAGGGCCACTGCTGCTTTTGATGTACATTAATGACTTGGACTTGAGACTACAGAGCACTATTTCTAATTTTTTTTGTTCATTCATGGGATGTGGGCGTCGCTGGCAAGGCCAGCATTTATTGCCCATCCCTAATTGCCCTTGAGAAGGTGGTGCTGAGCCGCCGTCTCGACAACTGCTCGACCATTTCAGAGGACAGGTAAGAGTAAACCACATTGCTGTGGACCTGGAGTCACATGTAGGCCAGACCGGTAAGGACAGCAGATTTCCTTCCCTGAAGGACATTAATGATTATTGGTAATTACATGGTCACCATTATTGATATTAGCTTTTTATTCCAGATTTATTAAATTAACTGAATTTAACATCCAGCTGTCATGGAGCGATTTTGAACTCTTGTCTCTGGATCATTAGTCCAGGCCTTTGGATTACTAGCCCAGTAACATTACCACTATGCTAACGTTCCCACCATTTGCAGATGACACAAAACTTGGAAGAGTAGTAAGATAGTGAAAAAGATAGTAATAGACTTCAAGAGGACATAGACAGGCTGGTGGAATGGGTGGACACATGGCCAATGAAATTCAACATAGATAAGTGTTAGGTGATACATTTTGGTAGGAAGAATGAGGAGAGACAATACAAGCTAAATGGTACAATTTTAAAGGGGGTGCAAGAACAGAGAGACCTAGGAGTGTTTGTGCACAAATCTTTGAAGGTGGCAGGACAGGTTCATAAAGTTTTTCAAGATTTTCTCCCTGTTTCCCTTCTTTAGTTCCACCCTCATTTGCTCTTTTACAAACTATTACCTTAGTCTTTGTCCTACTTATGTCACTTTAGATCCTAATCTTGAACCTTACTGTGTTGTGATCACTACTACTAAGATGCTCCCCTACTCTTACTTCTCCTATCTGTTCTGGTTATTTACCCATTACAAAATCCAGCAGTGATTCTTTTCTTGTTGGACTTCTTACATACTGAATGAGAAAGGAGTCCTGTATACACTAAAAACTTGATTCCCCTTTCTCCTTTCACTACTTCTGCCTGCCAGTTTATTTGGGGTAGTTGAAATCTCCAATGATTATTATTCTATGCAACACCCTTTTACTCACCCGTTATTTCTTCAAGGGAACTGGTCAGTGTGCGCACAGCTAAACAAGCTCTTCTGTCTTTCATAGGCAGATAGAAGAGGCCAGCCACTCTGATACCCAAGTAGGCACTTGCAAATCAAAAGCTGCTGCCACATTCTCTCAATAACTCCATCCTGGCATTTTACCTAGGCAAGCATCAGCACAGAGATACCCATTTGCGAGGAATTAGTTAGACAGTTGTCAGTGGATGAGTCACTCAGCACCAGCAAGAATGAGGACCTGGAAATAGAGGAGAGGGAGAGTATTGTTCCTACATGGAGCAGGGCTGAAATAACCACCTCGGTTGAGGAGCCCAGAGATCCAGAGCTCAAGGACCCATTCTTCAAAATATCAATGACTAACGAGAAGCAGTAGAGAGGGATTTCACGCAGATAGTGAAGAAGATGGATACATGAGAGGAGTCCACTCCCCACATCTGCAACACATTCTAGGGAGCTTCTCACAACCTATAGAACACCACAGAAACTTTGACAGCCCAAGACAATTGCTGCAGCATCAAGATGCCAGAAAGAGCTTCTAAGAAAATTGAAGGCTTTCGGAATGGCACTTTCTCAGGGTTTCCACAGCCTCATAGGGAATATCCTGTGATAACACTGACCAGTAGCACCTATGAGCCTGTGCGCAGCACATATGGGCTGCAAGGAGTGGGTGCAGATGTCACTGTCTCTCCAGGCAATGGCAGTGATTCTGCTTCCTTAAATCTCCTTCCAGTGCCTGCATATGAGGGAGATTCAGACATGGGTCCACCACCCCTTGACACTTCAAGTACAAGGTTGGCGGAAGCTGGTCCCTCTGGGACAGCAGCTACCCTGAAACAAGAGTCACTTCAGGACTCTAGGGCTCCCGGGGAACCATCTCAGCCACCCATTGCTCAACCTCATGCCACTCAAGGGCACTTCATAGGAGTAGCAGATTAGGAACTAGTTTAAATAAGTTACCTGGCACAAAGAGTAGTTTCTTTTTTATTCGTTTATGGGATGTGGGCGTTGCTGGCAAGGCCAGCATTTATTGCCCATCCCTAATTGCCCTTGAGAAGGTGGTGGTGAGCTGCCTTCTTGAACCGCTGCAGTCCGTGTGGTGATGGTGCTCCCACAGTGCTGTTAGGGAGGGAGTTCCAGGATTTTGACCCAGCGACGATGAAGGAACAGCGATATACTTCTAAGTCAGGATGGTGTGTGACTTGGAGGGAAACTTAGAGGTGGTGGTGTTCCCATGCGCCTGCTGCCCTTGTCCTTCTAGGTGGAAGAGGTCGCGGGTTTGGGAGGTGCTGCCAAAGAAGCCTTGGCGAGTTGCTGCAGTGCATCTTGTAGATGGTACACACTGCAGCCACGGTGTGGGAGTGAATGTTTAAGGTGGTGGATGGGATGCCAATCAAGCGGGCTGCTTTGTCCTGGATGGTGTCGAGCTTCTTGAGTGCTGTTGGAGCTGCACTCTTCCAGGCAAATGGAGAGTATTCCATCACACTCCTGACTTGTGCCTCGTAGATGGTGGAAAGGCTTTGGGGAGTCAGGAGGTGAGACACTCACCGCACAATACCCAGCCTCTGTTAAAAAGGTGAATGGATTTGTATGGCACTTCTTGCTGAATGTTATTGTTAATCACATAGAGTTGTGAATTCATACCTGTATCTGCTTTTAACTTTTGGGAGTTGGATGATGGCAGGGGAAATGTAGACTTCTGTCTTATGAAGAAACTTTGCATAGGCACCATCGTCTCCCACCCGAACCTGGTGGGAAGCAATAGCTGGCTGGCAGGCATCAGTGGGATATCAGGTGGCAGGAAGGAATGAACCGCAGCATTAAGGTTAAGTGGTTGGGAGCAATGCTCCCTTTAATTTTTGGGGGGTCATTCAAAATACCGCGCATGCGCGGTTAATCTTATTTAAAAGCCGGTGAGCCGGCTGCGCGGGAGCTGCAGAGCGCAGCTTAAAGGGAACATTAGTTGGGAGGGGTGTTGGGAGGCCTCAGGATTGGAGAGGCGGGGGCGGTGTGGAGGAAGCAAGCCGTGGCAGGAAAGGCCTTTGGTTTCCCCCTGCTCCTTCTGTCCCTACAAGGAAACTAAAACAAAAACACTTACCTCTCTTGTCGCGGCTCCTCTTCCCAACATTTTGGCCTGGCAGGGAAGCCACAACAGCTTCCCCATGGAGGCCTCCGGTTAAAATGGCAGTTGGGCCCGGAGCCTGACTTGCATATTTAAAGAAGGACCCCACCGGCTTCCGGCCAGAGTCCCTCTCACCTTCTCAGAAGAGCAGGTTAAGATCGCAGCGTTGAGGAAGTGGGATCGGCGTGGTTAAGTCCCAGGGGCTGTTTTAACAGTCGGGCAGGCAGGGTTAAAATTGGTCCTTGAGCTTCTGAATCCAGATTGTTTCTATAGATTAGAAACAGTGGAGGCCTCAGCACCTGTCGCTGGAGCACTGCACTCAGCACATCTCCCCATCCCGACATCACTTGCTCGAGGATCCACCATGACAAACACAAAAAAGTCATCACTTTGTAGTGTGAAGAGCAAAGAAAGTGTGGGTGATGTATGCCAAAGTGTGCTTATTATTTGGAGGCTCTAGTAGAGAAAAGGTGTTTGAGTTATGATCAATAAAGCAGGCTCTTCCAGAACCGTCCGTCAATCACTCTCCCACCCGCCTCCCCTTTGCTGTGGTTTGCCATCATTTGCTATAGTACAAAAACTAGATGTTTGTTTATCTTTTGTAAGTACTTATCAGTGTCAATATTGTGCTGCCTAGATTATAACATCATAGATTATAACAGTGCAGGTACAGTAACTAATACCTCTTTGGTTTGTCTTCTGGTGGAAGCAGAAACAACATATTCCAGGCAATAAGGCCAAAGGCAAAAAGTAGTTGGAACACAAAACTGCCCAAGTGAGTTCGAGGCAAGCAGACTACAACTCTTCAGGGATATCAGTCCGAACTATCTCGCTGTTCCCCTTTGTTATTGTTACACTAAAACAGGGCATCCTGTTTTCCTTCGATGACATTAATCTTTTGTATAGCTTCCACTTGAGAATCTTCTGCTCGTGTTCAAAACAGGAATTGTCTGACACGATTTCATCATGTTCTTGATGTAACGATGCTGGAAAGGGTTCCACCTTACTGAAGAGACCCTGAAACATGCATTGAGCATTATGAAAGGGCAGTCTTGTGATTCACCACAATCTCCTCTGAGGCACTGGCTTACAAAGCTACATCTTTCTGATTTGTTTGTCTCGCCACACTGCAGACACCAGTTGATGGAAACCAACTGGCAGCTTCACAGCACTTGTCTCAGCTGAACAGAGAGTTGACACATATTGATAAAAATGGCAATTACTCTTTAGGCTGACATACAACATAATAGGGATTACAATTCAATGGATATTTCAAATATATTTTCCAAGAAATAGGTAATTTGTTATGTTGTACTCAACGGTTCTGTTAAAGTAAAAGCTAAAGCAAAAGCATCACTCTTACTTGCAGCCTATTTTGCCTTTCAAATTCCAATTAACTATTTCCACCTGCACTTTGCTTTTAGATGTCTCAAAACTTCAAAGCTAATTGCATTCCATTTCCAGTAAATTGGATCAAATAACATTCTTATGCTGAAATATTGGTCATAAAGTTATTAAAAAAAATGTTGAGTTACTTTTTCATTTTTCTGTTTTTCTTAAGATTTCTATTTTGTTTATCGAAATCACATTGGCATTCTAATACACAAGCCTAGATCTTCCACAGAGGTGCGATAGCCAGCAGAATGTGGTGAGGCAGGCTGACCCCATTACAATTTCTGTGACCCGTGTGATGTGCACAATGCAGCAAAGCTCCGAGTGCCGTAAACGCTTCTGACTGAGAGCTGCCTAATTGGGGCTGGGAGAGGAAATGCTGCTGCAGGCCTTTAAACACCTGTAGCGACTCAACCATCCTCAGAAGAGTTCTTCATACCAGCCACGAAGATCTGCTGCAGGGCACAGAGACCCCCGATTTGATGAAGCTGATGGGAAAAGTGTTCCTACAGGAGGCTAGGGACAGGAGGTGGGCTCCTTCTGGATCAACGACAGCAGCTCAGGATTGGTGGAGGGAGGTGGTCGGGGCCTTGATTTGCCTGTCAGTGCAGAAAGACATTTAATAACTTTACTGGGTCAAGCAAGGTAAGGGGAGTTGGCCACACTGTTTACGAATGTACTGCATTAAACCAGCAGCATCTTCTGCTTGCTTTATACCATGAATCATCGAGCAGAAACTGATAGCCAAGTCCGCATCCATGAGGACGGCCTCAACCGGGATCTCGGTTTCATGTCACGCTACAGAACGTGACTCGACATCGTTGTCTGGTTCACAGGTGTGATTTCCAGTTTTTTAAAAAAAGTAAAAGGCTTAACTGCAGACTGCAGCATTTGACACGTTGGACCCCCTGTGACCCACCTCATTGTCTTAGCTGTACTCTGTTGTGTCTTTGATGTAATGCCTCCCTGACGGATTGTATCTCTGCAGACACATTGTTCTCTGTCTATATATACTTTGTAATCGATTTGTATTCCCTCACTGTACCTGACGAAGGAGCAGAGCTCCGAAAGCTCGTAATTTCAAATAAAACTGTTGGACTATAACCTGGTGTTGTGCGACTTCTCATGCTTTATACCAGTTTTCTGGCATTCCTGCTATGGATCCCCTTCTATTTCTGCCTCCACACCTATCTTCTTGTGCTACTTCTGTATGATGTTATGACATCTAACATCACAGTTTCCATCATGACCATCTTGATGCTGGACCCCAGTCATGTTAGAATTTTATTGGCTTCCAGTATTTCTAAGGCGGATCGTGAGAGTTTGAAATTAAATGGCTCACCCCGGCGAGTGCAATCGATCATGTGTGATCGCTACACTGTCCCCCACCATCAGATTGTGTCAGAAGACAAAGGGCTGGATTTTGATACTGGGGCGGGTTGGGGTCGTGTTATCCACTTTTCGTGTTATCCACCCGACTGCAATTGGATGTGGGAGATTGATGCAATTTTCACCTAATTGGGCGATTGAGTTCCAGCATGTGGGAACCCATGACCCAATTAGTGTTTTGAGTCTGAAAGTCGCCTCTGATGATGTCATCATTGCTGCTGCATTGAATGTCTTCAGAGACTGCCTGGCCTTTGCTTTGAGAGGACCTGGAGAGAAGTCAAAGAAGTCAGAGAGAGAGAGAGAGAGTTGCTGTGAGAGGACCTGAAGGCAGAATGAGCAGCAGCAGCCCTACATCTGCTCCCAGATATTTTTCCTACTATTACTTCTCCATTGTAATAGTGGACCTGCAGCTGATAGTCAGCTTTCAAAATGTGCTCCCGCCAGGTTTCACAATCGTGTTTCAGAACAGGCGTGCTTCACGTAAAACAAGGGTTAAAATCACAAAGGCCTTTCAAAATGGCATTATAGAGCCAATTTAGTGCTTGTTAAGGGCCTTAACAGCCTATCCCATCTCTTAGAGGCGGGACAGAGTCGAGACCAGCAGACACGATTTAATGAAAATTGCGTGGAGGCGGCATGGAGGCGGACTTGTGCCCGCCCGCCAGTTTTCACAATTTTAACCCCCCACACGCTTCCAAACCCGCCTCCACGGGTCAATGAAAATCCAGCCCAAAGAGTCCCCACTCCCAAGTGTGTACTCTGTCACACACACAGCACAAGTCAGCAGGAGCAGGCAGTGGTGGTGAATGAGGAGGAAGGTACTGCTAATCAAATTGCATCACCTCTTAGCTGAAAAGGTGCTGCTTGCTAGCCCTGCATTTAAAAGAACATTTCCAGCAGTGTTTGAAGCATTGCTGCAGGCACTGGAGGCCATATTAGACAGTGTGCTGTAGATAATAGCTTGGGTGGAGGAGTGGGAGTCCACGAGCAGCATTGGAAGAGCATTTAGCAGCACTGCAGTCTGCCATGGAGCATGAGGAAGCTCCAGGAATATCTAACCAGAAGACTCTGTCTCAGAGGTCCTTGGGTCAGTCTTTGCTTCCTACATAGATACTCAGACTACTGCTAGAGAGGGCAGCAGGTTGGAGAGGGCTGTCTCTTCTATTTTGGACAACCAGGAACACTACAGATAGTTACCCGCAGATCCGACCAAAGAACACACCCGCTAACTGAATAGACTGATCAAGACCTTCGATCCAGACCTTCAAAACATCCTACGCGCTCTCATCCCACGTACTCCCCGCGTAGGAGACTTCTACTGCCTCCCAAAGATACACAAAGCCAACACACCCGGACGTCCTATCGTATCAGGCAACGGAACCCTGTGTGAGAACCTCTCTGGGTACGTCGAGGGCATCCTGAAACCCATCGTACAGGGAACCCCCAGCTTCTGTCGCGACACTACAGACTTCTTGCAGAAACTCAGCACCCATGGACTAGTTGAACCAGGAACACTCCTCGCCATGATGGACGTATCGGCACTCTACACCAATATCCCCCACAATGACGGCATCGCTGCGACAGCCTCAGTACTCAACAGCAACAACAGCCAATCTCCAGACGCCATCCTACAACTCATCCGCTTCATCCTTGACCACAATGTCTTCACCTTCGACAACCAGTTTTTTACCCAAACACACAGAACAGCCATGGGGACCAAATTCGCACCCCAATACGCCAACATCTTCATGCACAAGTTCGAGCAAGACTTCTTCGTTGCACAGGACCTCCAACCAATGCTGTATACCAGATACATCGACGACATTTTCTTCCTTTGGACCCACGGCGAAGGATCACTGAAAGGACTACACGATAACATCAACAGGTTCCATCCCACCATCAAACTCACCATGGACTACTCCTCAGAATCGGTTTCATTCTTGGACACACGAATCTCCATCAAAGACGGACACCTCAGCACTTCACTCTACCGCAAGCCCACGGACAACCTCACGATGCTCCACTTCTCCAGCTTCCACCCTAATCACGTTAAAGAAGCCACCCCCTATGGACAAGCCCTGCGAATACACAGGATCTGCTCAGACGAGGAGGAACGCGATGGACACCTACGGACACTGAAAGACGCCCTCGTAAGAACGGGATATGACGCTCAACTCGTCGATCGACTGTTCCGACGGGCCACAGCGAAAAACCACATAGACCTCCTCAGAAGGCGAACACGGGACACAACCAACAGAGTACCCTACGTCGTCCAGTACTTCCCCGGAGCGGAGAAACTACGCCATGTTCTTCGCAGCCTTCTACATGTCATCGATGACGACGAACACCTTGCTAAGGCCATCCCCACACCTCCACTACTCGCCTTCAAGCAGCCACCTAACCTCAAAAGTACCATCGTTCGCAGCAAATTACCCAGCTGTCAGGAGAAGAGCGACCACGACACCACACAACCCTGCCACGGCAACCTCTGCAAGACATGCCAGATCATCAACACAGATACCATCATCACACGTGAGGACACTACCCACCAGGTACATGGTACATACTCATGTGACTCGGCCAACGTTGTCTACCTGATACGTTGCAGGAAAGGATGCCCCGGAGCATGGTACATCGGCGAGACCATGCAGACACTGCGACAACGTATGAACGGACACCGTGCAACAATCGCCAGGCAGGATTGTTACCTCCCAGTCGGGGAACACTTCAGCAGTCAAGGACATTCAGCCTTGGATCTGCGGGTTAGCGTTCTCCAAGGCGGCCTTCGAGACACACGACAACGCAAAATCATCGAGCAGAAACTGATAGCCAAGTTCCGCACCCATGAGGACGGCCTCAATAGGGATCTCGGGTTCATGTCACGCTACAGAACGTGACTCGACATCATTGTCTGTCTTTCCAGTTTTTAAAAATATTTTAAAAAACACAAAACAAAAAAAAAAAAAACCCCAAAAAAAGATTAAAAGCTCAACTGCAGACGGCAGGATTTGACACGTTGGACCCCCTGTGACCCATCTCATTGTGTTGGCTGTGCTCTGGTGTGTCTTTGATACAATGCCTCCCTGAAAGATTGTATCTCTGCAGACAAATTGCTTTCTGTGTTTATATACTGTGTAATAGATTCCCTCACTGTACCTTTACCTGACGAAGGGGCAACAGCTCCGAAAGCTCATAATTTTAAATAAAACTGTTGGACTATAACCTGGTGTTGTGCGACTTCTCATTTTTGTCTTCTATTTTGGACAGGATTAGCAACCATTTGCAAAGAAGCAGCACCCAGGACTTCACTGATCTTACTGAAACCGTTAGGTGTGCTTTCCTACAGATGAATGATCATGTGGAATCAGAGCCCAGTACTAATGCCATGCCAGGAAGGAAACATGGATGATTGCAACACATGTGTACCCTCCTACCAGCCAACTCCAATGCTGGAATCTATGGCTGAAAAGACACAGGGTCAAGTTTCCTATGCAACAGGACAAGATGTGCAGCCTGGAGCAGGTCTCAGGACTTAGTTTCCATGAGCCAGCGAACTCACAAACATTAGGAGTTAACGAATTAACGTTGGCGTTAAGAGTTTGTAATTCACACACTGTCATCAATGGGAAGCACAGAAGCAAGAAGTATCAGGCACATACACACACACAGTGAATTTTGAATCAAATTAAGTTAGCACTGAAGTTATGCATGCAGACATTGGCCCATAATTTCCTTGGAGCTGCTCCCTTTCCTCTGCCGTAACTTCGACAGAAGTATGGTGGAAACCCCGATTACCCACTTCCAGCGAAGTTACAGTGGCAGAGAGGGAGAAGCTCCTTGGAAATTTTGGGTTATTAAGGTTTGGAAATAGCTTTGGTGAGGTGGTATGAATGGGAGCTGTGTGACTAGATGTACACAGAGAAAGGTCGGTACATGATGGCATATTTGTGGGTTGGAAGGGGCTGTAGATGTAGACAGGGCTGTAGATAGGGTCACACCACCCTATCGAAGTGATTTTCTCCACACAAAATCTCCTTCTGCTCTTCCAACTATGATTTAACAGATTTTCCATTTCTTTTGCTCCACCATTAGAGACTATTATTTTGATCGCTACGCCTATGCTCTTTAGAACTCAGCTCAGCTCAGTTGGATACGTTCATCTCTAAGTCAGAGGCTGTGGGTTTAAGCCACACTCCAGGACTTGGGCACATATTGTAGGCTAACACTTCAGTGCAATACTGAGGGAAAGCTACATTTTAGATCAGACATTAAAACTTCTGCTGCTCCAGTGCTTCAGGTGACTATAAAAGAGCCCATAGCAGTATTTGAAGAAAAGTAGAGAGCTCTTCTGGTGTCTTGGTCCATTTTCCTCTCTCAATCAACACCATTGAAAACAGATTCTCTGGTCACCCATCTCATGTTTGCGGAACCTTGATGTTTGCAAATTGGCTGTTGTGTTTGTCTATATATCAACAGTGACTCTAGTTCAAAAGTAATTCATTGGTTGTGAAGAGCTTTGGGATGTCCTGAGTACACGGTTCGGTGATGCAAGTTATTTTCCTTTTCTTTCCATTTCTCCCCCTAAACTATTTTACCCTTCCTTCCGAAGCGTCTTAAAAATCTATCTCTTAACTGGCATTTGCTTCCCCTTCTTAACCTTTCCCATCTCCAATTGGCATCCTCTTGTCCCCTTTGTAAAACCCATTGAAACCTTTCCATATGGGACAGGCACTGTCTAAATTCAGGTTATTGAGAGGTGTAGTGTGACAGAAGTATTAGGGCTATGATTGTCTTGTCTGAACATGTGCTAAAGCAGACAGCCAAATTCAGTTGTTCCTATTTAATCCCTTTTATGCTTCCCTTGAACAGTCAAGAGGTAGGTGTCTTAATTCTCCAGCCAACCATTTATTTTCCTCTTCTGATGTTTTCTAATTTTAATCTGAATAAATTACTTTAAAATAATCTCCTGAATCTTTAGGTATTTTGATTTAAGACATTCTAATGATATAGGAATGTCCATGTTCTCCTGGGCAATGAGGAATCATTGGATAGAGGACAGCAAAAGTTTTTGTATGTGGTAAGCAGAAGAACATTAACTGCTGTTTGGATATTGATATATCACCACAAAGTGGTGACATTTTTGTGTCCTTGTCAGCCCCAACAGACTTCAAACTACATGAAGTAAGGATTCAGTTTACTCCTGTTAATTACAATCACATAATCCCAGCATGAAAAAAACTGCAATTAATCACAAATGCAATTATCAGGGGAGCAATTGTATCTGTTTTGCAGGAAGTGACTTTCACAGTCCTTTCTCATACCCTCAAGATTGAAAGAAATAGATCATATTACAACTGGGATTGTACTTTTCCTGGAGCGCGCTCTTTCACACAGTTCTGGGAAGTCGGCTGGGAGGAGGCCCCACTATATTAAATACAACACAGTGCACTGCAATTTCAATCACATTTCACTTCAAGTCCTGTCATTTGATTGTAAAAGGTCTGACATGAAAAGGAGAAAAGTATATTTGCCAATTGTTCTAGAGCTGCTTATGTAAGCTCCACTTGTGTGAAGTCAATGGAAATAAAAATCGGAAGAGATGTAAAATGGGCTGTCGATTCGCTATCACCCGTTTTACACCATCGCACAACGTCAAAATTACTCCCAATGAATTACTTCGAAGTGCAGTGACGTATGATATAAAAATATTTTCCTCTGAAATGTATCCCTTCTTTGCAACCTTCATCAAAGGGGGCTGTTACAAGTTTGGGTCTTGCCTTAGATATTCCCTCAGAAACAGCGATGCTCCCATAAGCAGTCTATGCATCTCACGTTCAGGGGTGTACTGACACTGTCCAATATCTAACTACATGATAGCATAAACCAGTGCAGTAACAATATACGTCTGATCATAAATGTTGCTCTGTATGTTCACTTACTGTGAGATAAAGCAGCCTAATGATTTGTACCTGGTCTTGTCTTACCTCATTGTGATCAGAACTGGATATTCGTGTCTCTCACACATGCCCTATGTGCGTCTCTCCATTCTTTTCAAAGGCAGACTGAGGAAATACCTGGTAAGACAAGACCAGGTACAAATCATTAAGGTGCTTTATTTCACAGTAAGTGAACATACAGAGCAACATTTATGATCAGAGGCACTTAGTTCAATCAGTGTAACTCATCTTTCTGTAATAACACAAAACAATGAATGTGCTGCAATTTCCCATATCAGTAGATCATCTTGCTTGATTGAAATAAAATCGCCTGGAATTTGCGCAGGGCTTCTCTGGCAGGAGATCAGTAGAACCACTGGAGGAATGGCATGAATTACTAAAACCAGCCCTTTATCAGGGGTTCTGCTGATCTTCTGCTGAAGTTATGGCAGGAGATCATGAGAACCCTGTGAGAAATCAGGGCGAATATCTTCCAACAACGCTCCTGTTTTCCTAACCTTCTGAGTCTGGCAGTTTTCTGTTTTAAAAACCTGATAGTCGATAAGTGTTTCGGCCTCTGTTTTACATCGGCCTGTGTTCACAACCCAGGGGAACAACCCCAACACGGTGGGTGTGAGGTGTTTGTTGATTATTGAGACAGGCTAATAAATTGATTATTGTTTATATTCTTTGGAGAAACAATTTCAATGCCCAGCTGATTTGTATTTTAAACACCTTTCGCCTCATAAAATGTTTTTTATTACACTTGTGTGAATACACTTTGCTTTAAATACCCAACATTTAAATGTAACTCTTTTCAAAATCCTATCGATGGAAAAATAGTCCAAAACATGACAGGGCAAATGTCACTGTGCAATCACCTATAGCGTGGTAGTTGGCCACAACAAGGGTATTTCAAGCATTCTGGCATCATAAGCCTAACTTTAATTCCAATGGATCACAAATTCCTCCTCTCCATGACAGAACCCTCCAGAACCTTGAAAAATATTGCATTTTCCAATTCTGGCCTCACTTGCATCCCAAATTTCCTTCGCCCCTCCACTGGCAGCTGTGTTTTAAGCTGTCTTGACCCTAAGCGATGGAACTCCCTTCCTAAACCTCTCCACCTCTCGAACTCACTTTCCTCCTTTAAGACACTCCTTAAACCATAACTCTTTGACCAAGCAAATATCTCCTTCTTTGGCTCGGTGTGAATTTTTGTCTGATAACACTCCTGTGAAGCGCCTTGGGATTTTTTACGACATTAAAGGCACCATATAAATGCAAGTTAATGTTGTTGTTTATCAGGAGAGGAAGGACTGTGCAGATTGAAGTTTAGATAAGATGGATAGTATGTTTGACTATATTGTTAGCTGCTTGCGAGGTGTTTTTTTTTATTTGTTCATGGGAAGTGGGCGACACTGGCAAGGCCAGCATTTATTGCCCATCCCTAGTTGCCCTTGAGAAGGTGGTGGTGAGCCACCTTCTTGAACCACTGCAGTCGTGTGGTGATGGTACTCCCACAGTGCTGTTAGGTAGGGAGTTCCAGAATTTTGACCCAGCGACGATGAAGGATCGGCGATATATTTCCAACTCAGGATGATGTGTGACTTGGAGGGGAACTTGGAGGTGGTGGTGTTCCCATGTGCCTGCTGCCCTTGTCCTTCTAGGTGGTAGAGGTCGCGGGTTTGGGAGGTGCTGTCGAAGACGCCTTGGCAAGTTGCTGCAGTGCATCTTGTAGATGGTACACACTGCAGCCATGGTACGCCAGTGGTGGAGAGAGTGAATGTTTAAGATGGTGGATGGGGTGCCAATCAAGCAGGCTGCTTTGTCCTGGATGGTGTTGGGCTTCTTGAGTGTTGTTGGAGCTGCACTCATCCAGGCAAGTGGAGAGTATTCCATCACACTCCTGACTTGTGCCTTGTAGATGGTGGAAAGGCTTTGGGGAGTCAGGAGGTGAGACACTCGCCGCAGAATACCCAACCTCTGACCTGCTCTTATTGCCACAGTATTTATGTGGCTGATCCAGTTAAGTTTCTGGTCAATGGTGACCCCCAGGATATTGGTGGTGGGAGATTTGGCAATCGTAATGCCGTTGAATGTCAAGGGGCAGTGGTTAGACGCTTGTTGGAGATAGTGTGGCGCGAATGTTACCTGCCACTTATCAGCCCAAGCCTGAATGTCGTCCAGGTCTTGCTGCATGCGAGCATGGACTCCTTCATTAGCTGAGGAGTTACGAATGGCACTGAACACTGTGCAGTCATTAGTGAACATCCCCACTTCTGACCTTATGATGGAGGGAAGATCATTGGTGATTGGGACTAGGACACAGCCCTGAGGAACTCTTGCAGCGATGTCCTGAGGCTGTGATGATTGACCTCCAACCACGACAACCATCTTCCTTTGTGCTAGGTGTGACTCCAGCCAGTAGAGAGTTTCCCCCCCCCCCGCCACCCGATTTCCATTGACTTCAGTTTTACTAGGGCTCCTTGATGCTGCACTCGGTCAAATGCTGCCTTGATGTCAAGGGCAGTCATTCTCACCTCACCTCTGGAATTCAGCTCTTTTGTCCATGCTTGGACCAAGGCTGTAATGAGGTCTGGAGCTCAGTGGTCCTGGCAGAACCCAAACTGGGCATCGGTGAGCAGGTTATTGGTGAGTAAGTGCTGCTTGATAGCTCTGTCAATGACACCTTCCATCACTTTGCTGATGATTGAGAGTAGACTGATGGGGCGGTAATTGGCCGGATTGGATTTGTCCTGCTTTTTGTGGACAGGACATCCTGAGCAGTTTTCCACATTGTTGGATAGATGCCAGTGTTGTAGCTGTACTGGAACAACTTGGCTAGAGGCACGGCTAGTTTTGGAGCACAAGTCTTCAGCACGATAGCCGGGATGTTGTCGGGGTTCACGGCCTTTGCTGTATCCAGTGCGCTCAGCTGTTTCTTGATATCATGTGGAGTGAATCGAATTGGCTGAAGACTGGCTTCTGTGGTGGTGGGGACTTCAGGAGTAGGCCGATATGGATCATCCACTTGGCACTTCTGGCTGAAGATGGTTGCAAATGCTTCAGCCTTGTCTTTTGCACTCTCGTGCTGGGCTCCACCATCATAGAGGATGGGGATATTCATGGAGCCTCCTTCTCCCGTTAGTTGTTAAATGGTCCACCACCATTCACGACTGGATGTGGCAGGACAGAGCTTTGATCTGATCCGTTGATTGTGGGATCACTTAACATGCTGCTTCCACTTTTTAGCATGCATGTCATCCTGTGTTGCAGCTTCCCCAGGTAGGCACCTCATTTTTAGGTACACCTGGTGCTGTTCCTGGCATGCTCTTCTACACTCCTCATTGAACCAGGGTTGGTCCCCTGGCTTGATGGTAATGGTAGAGTGAGGGATATGTTAGGCCATCAGGTCACAGATTGTGGTGGAATACAATTCTGCTGCTGCCCCACAACGCCTCATGGATGCCCAGTTTTGACCTGATAGATCTGTTCTGAATCTATCCCATTTAGCGCAGTGGTAGTGCCACACAACACGATGGAAGGTGTCCTCAGTGTAAAGACGGGTCTTCGTCTCCACAAGGACTATGCATTGGTCACTGCTACCAATGCTGTCATGGACAGATGCATCTGCGACAGGTAGATTGGTGAAGAAGGTTTTATCCTCGGGTTAGTTCTCTCACCACCTGTCGCAGGTCCAGACTGGCATCTATGTCCTTCAGGACTTGGCCAGTAGTGGTGCTACTGAGCCACTCTTGGTGATGGACATTGCAGTCCCCCACCCAGAGTACATTCTGTGCCCTTGCTACTCTCAGTGCTTCTTCCAAGTGGTGTTAAACATGGAGGAGTACTGATTCATCAGCTGAGGGAGGGCGGTAGGTGGTAATCAGCAGGAGGTTTCCTTGCCTATGCTTGACCTGAAGCCATGAGACTTAATGGGGTCCAGAGTCAATGTTGAGGACTCCCAGCGCCACTCCTTCACGACTGTATACCACTGTGCCGCCAACCCTGGTGGGTCTGTCCTGCCGGTGGGACAGGACATACCCAGGGATGGTGATGGAGGAGTTTGGGACATTGGCTGGTATGATTCTGTGAGTATGACTATGTCAGGCTGTTGCTTGACTAGTCTGTGGGACAGCTCTCCCAATTTTGGCACAAGTCCCCAGATGTTGGTGAGGAGGATTTTGCAGGGTTTATTGGGCTGGGTGTGCTGCTGTCGTGTCCGTAGCCGGGTGGTCTGTCCACTTTTATTCTTATTGTTTCTCCTGACGGTTTTTTACAACTGAATGGCTTGCTAGGTCATTTCAGAGGGCAGTTAAGAGTCAACCACATTTGCTGTGGGTCTGGAGTCACATATAGGCCAGACCAGGTAAGGACGGCAGATTTCCTTCCCTAAAGGACATTAGTGAACCACATGGGTTTTTACGACAATCCGCTAGTTTCATGGTTACCATTACTGGCTTTTTATTTCAGATTTATTTAATTAACTGAATTTAAATTCCCCAGCTGCCGTGGTGGGATTTGAACTCACATCTCCAGATCATTAGTCCTGGCTTCTGGATTTTTAGTCCAGTAACATAACCACTATGCTACCATTCCCATTGAGGATTGTTGTTAAAGGATCATTGATGCAAACGAGTTGCTTTTTATCATTACTGATATTGAAATTATATTCCCAGCAATTGCACATTTTGCATAAGTGAGATGTAAAATGATTATATCATCCATTTTGCAATAAAGAGGAAAATTATTTCTGTTAAAATAAATCTGGCAGTTTATTATCTCCATAGCAATCACAATTTTTCATTGAAGTAAAAACAGAATATATTGGAACCGCACAGTAGGTCAATCAGCATTTGAAAGTGAACGATAGAAAAGAAAGAACTTGCAGTTATATAGCAACTTTGATGACATCAGGATGTCCAAAAGCATTTTGCAGCCAAATAAATACTTTTTGAAGTGTAGTCACTGTTGTAATGCAGGGAAACGTGACGGTCAAATTGCGCTCAGCAAGGTCCTGCAAACAGCAACGAAAGTAATGAGCAGATGTCCGTGGAGGGATAATTGTTGGTAGAACACTGGGAGAACTCCCCTGCTCTTCAAAAATTGCCATGGGATTTTTACATCAAACAGCAATTTAATATTTGAAAAATGACATCTCCAATAGTGCAGCACTTCCTCAGGACTACACTGGAGTGTCGGTCGAGATTATGTGCTCAAATCTCTGGAGTGACCCAGAGATGAGAGTGCTACCACTGAGTCATGGCTGACGTCTAAAAAATTCACCTGACTGCTAGCAGAGAATGGTTTTAATCCATTGGCCTACGGGCTATGGGCCCAGCGTCCCTCTGCTGTGCCAGTCTGTTCAGATAGGATAACACTTCAAGTGTAGCCTTCACTGGAAGGGTTGAGTTCTGATAAAACTCACAAAATGAAGCTATCTTTCTCTCTCACTGATTGAATAGCTCTGCATTTCCTGTTTTTAATTCAGATTTCTAGCAGTCACAGTGTTATCTCAACATTCCATCGATCCAATCATTAATGTTAAATAAGCACCATTAAATATATGCAAATACAAAATGCTGCAGATGCTAGAGTTCTGAAATAAAAACAGAAAATGCTGGAAACACTCAGCAGGTCACGCAGCATCTGTGGAGCGAGAAACAGAGTTAATGGCCCTGATATTTACAGGGAGACGGGGAGGGAGCAGGGGAGGGAGAGGGCAATCTAGCGGTCGAGAAACCCGGAAGAACGGGTTCCCTCAGGTCCTGTCGAATTTAACGGCAGGATCTGATTACCATTTTTGGAATCCATTTCCCGGCCGCAGCCAGCCAGATTGAGAGGCTGGCAGGCTGTCGGGCGGGTAGACCTGTGGCACCAGGCCGCAGCCGGGGAGCGTAGAGGAGGGTGAAAGAGATCAGGGTCGGGGGTGTAAGCGAGGGGGGGAAGGGGGGCGGGGGACATCGATGGGGGTGCTGAAGTGATCAAGGGAGATGAGGAGAAGATGGCGGGGAGGACGTGGAGGACATCGGGAGGGCATCGGATCGAGGGGGAGCGGGATCCGGTCGCTGGGGAGGTTAACAGGTTTGCTTGGGGGGCCGGCGGGGAGAGGGTTGCATTCCTGCTCCTTCTGGCCCACAAGCAGTGCTGGAAAAGCATTTACCTGTTCCATGCAGCAGTTCTTGCCTTTCTTTAGCTGCCGAGTTTTCCGGGGCCTGGGAAACCCGGCCGGCCAGCGATAAAGCTGGAACAAAGAAAAAATCTGAGGCACGCAGCCTCATTAAAACATTTAAACGAGTGTCCCGTTTCCATGGGGTGGATTGGTTACCCACCCCTGTCCGGCCCCCATTAAAACCGGAAGTGGGCGGGTTCGAGGCGGTTTGGGTTCGGGCTTGAAATCATTTACATTTTTACTTCCCACCAGCCCAAACCCACCTGTTTTTGGGGGTTATAATCACCCCCAATATTTCAGGTCAATGATCTTTCATCAGAACCATTAAATATAAGCCCAGTCCCAATTGGCATTAATGTACTCTTGTAGCTATTACAGTTTAAATCATTAATCTATATCTAACAGGAAGCATAGAGCAGGTGAGAGGGTGTAAACCTGACCCAATAGTATCCTTAGGACAGTTCTGTCAAGCTGTTATGGAAATTCTAGTCTTCAATCAGGGTAACATTACTTTGCCAGTTACATACTGGTGAAACTCTGTGTATGGCTTTTGTTTAATTTATGTGAATCCAATTGTAAACCACTGACTGAATTGTTTCAATCAAGCAGGGGTATAAATCTTAACTGCTATTGTACTGCCATTAAAATATATAGGGAATAAAGTGATACTTGTTCCCTTTAATTATGCCCATTTACTGCCATTAACAGCATTTCAATTGATTCTTTAAAGAAAAAATGTGCTCTAATTACAAACAACAACATAAATAAACCTGTTTTTATATTGCTGATTGGAATGCATCCAGAAAACATCTGCCACCTGCTGACAGCATTAGCACACTGCAGCTTACAAGAGTGCTTCCCATTGTGTTTAATATGAACCTGATCAATTATATTTACAGCCTCTGTATGTTGTAGATGATTCCATTAGATTGTAAAAGCACTGCCTTTCTGGAATTTAAATATATGTTAAAAAAAGACAAAGTTAAAAGTTTAAAAACAGACTTTTTGACAAAGCATTACAACGGAATGAGAGGAGCATCTGTTTGGTTTGGTTTACCTCCATTACCATAACTGTACAGAGGGCTTATTGTTAAAGGAACAGAGTGGTTCAATTTAATAACCGAGAGATGCATATTTAAATGAAACATAAAGGCAGCACTACCAATCGGAATATCATTATTTCAAAGATAATACTTTGGTTGAAGGGAGTCCATTAATCTACCATGACCTGTGTTAATATAAATCATTAATCCCCTGAAAGAAGATTTTCTAACAAAATGTCTTTTATAAATTTTGTGTTGAGTGGGTCATACATTGTTAGGAATAATGCCTTCATTTGAATACTTTTTTTATGACAGGGTTTACTTGAAGACTGAGCTGAAGGTTAGGACATGACTTGTAGATCCAGAGAAAGAAGAGACATTAGCATCTCATAGCTAGAGGAGTTTTCTACTGGTCCTTAATATGGCCAATAGATGAATATTGAAAATTGCTTCTTTCGTTTATAATTGGCTCTATCTACTTATTAATATTGTGTAAGAGCTTGTTTATCACAATAATGCCAATAATTGCAACCTGCATCCCCCGTAATCCATGTTTCTAAATACTGCCCCACAAGTGCTTATTTGAAAGGCTTTTCACCATCAGTTCAAGAGCATCAGATTAAACATCGGCACAAACGTCAAGATGGAGTTCTTAAACATACTCCGTTGCTAAATTTAATCTTCTTAGGAACTCTGTTTGCAGTTCAGATCAGAGATAAGAAAAAAGCTGACTGCAAAATAACACAAAAACCTCTTTGCCATTGCACCAGCAGGCTGCAAAATAAATCCTGTTATATAAACATATCATTTCATGTTAAATTGTTTGATGTTATATCAAAGTCTGTGAATAAGCAATCCCAGAAAAGTTCACACAAATTAATTTATACTGCTGCAGACGTGAATTTAGCTGTTAGTTAGAAGCAGCTTCGTGACCAGCACGGGCACTTCATTTCATCAAGAAATGCTGCTTAATCTAATCCTTCGATCAATGTCCTTGTTTGCTATTATCAGCATTATTTACTAATTGAATGAAAAGATGCCCAAATTTTTAAATTGGCTTATGTGTGAAATGTTCTGCTATAACTTAAAGACGGAGGATCTTGCCACCAATCTTAGAGTAGAAATGATTAATTTTACTATCCATTTCTGTATTTTTATTTATTTAGGTTTTTGTTTAAGCAGTGAGTGAGGTAGCTTAGTGGGATATGGTAGTGAGTAGCCGAAGCAAATAGACCAGCAAGGTCTCAGGTCTGATCCTTGGTTTTTGCTGAGTTATCTGATCTAAGCTGGGTGGTGTTCGAATTGGCCTCAGCACCCCAGTTTAGGAAAAGGAAAATTGGCCAGCATTTCCACTCAATTGCTACCCAGCAATTCCTGCTGCAAGTGTGTGTGCAGACATTGAGTGAGGGCCTGGCATCAAAGAGGGTAATGAAAGGGAAGAGTTGTGAATAAGAGGAAAGCAATGAGAAACAAATTCGTTTCAGGTTTTCCTGATCCAGTCCATGAACATAGGGGCCATGTTAGGCATATCATAGTGGAAGAAGAGGACAGGGAGATTCAGGAGTGCAGAGAGCACTAGAGACTCATTAGTCCAAGCAGATACTACCCCAGACAGCGAGTCTATTCCAATGGAGTCAACTATCTGGACAGGACAGACGAGAGTTCTTCCAATGAGCTTTACATATTGGGTATTATTGTTCTCTTTTGAACCACTGAAACAACAGCTGGCTTCTGCCCAGCACAGCCAACATAAATCAAAGAGGGATGGAGATGCACAGAGGTCCCCAGACAGCGGAAACAACTGGGCAATGTAAAGGGACTACCCTGAGAAAATGTGAGACGGTTAAATTCCACAGACGAGAGAGTGAGGGGAAGAAAACTATTGAAGAAAGAAAAAGAAAAAAGGGAGAATGTAAGAAAACTAAATGTGATGAAAGAGTTGAATAAATAAATGCAAATACACTGGGGGCAGAAAGAAAGAAACACCCTGTTGTGGTGGTGTGTGAGAGACAACCGGACAAAAAGAGATCCATTTGGGGGAGGGAGAAATAGAGACAGAGCAGGGAGAGATATTTTGCGGTGGTGGTAGAGGAAGAGAATCTTCTGTAGGGAAGACTTATTGAAGTTGGCAGGGGAGAGAGGGAGAGAGGGAGCAAAATCTTGTTGTAGAATGGAGGCTTTTGCTGGGAGTAGAAGTGATGGTTTCCCACCTTATAAAACAGCACATCCTTTGGGTCACTGTAAGTAACACTACTGGGAGATCCACTAATATTGATTAAACATTTCAAAAAAGGCTCAGAATGGGGGTTTTGGTTTAGTTTATTATTCACAGTGTTGCAATTCTACTCAAAAACCAGTTGAAGTCAAGAGAAGGGAGCCAATATCAATAGATTATTGATAAGGTGTGAGAGGATGTCTATAATTCTCCACATGATGAGTTATGATTTCAGCCAAAGCAGGAGACATGTAGAGATAAGCACTTTCAACCCAAAGCTGAGCTTCAAATCCCATCTATCATATCATCAAGACTGTTGATTTCTACCTCCACAGCATTGCCCACCTCTTCCCTTCCCTCAGTACCTTCACCGCTGAAACTCTTCTCCATGTAGTTGTCACCTCTGGACTCAATGGCCTAAAAATTCATTGACCCCATGATCATTTTACAGGCATAAAATGTGTGCCTGAGCATCCAATATGGTGGGCGGCGTGCACGCACGCATTCTGCGCTGGAAGTGTACCGCCTGCCATAATGGTATAGGCTGAAGTATAGGCGTCTAAGGCCCACAATCGAAACAGGTGCTGGGCCCTTTGCATTTGGAGTGTTCCTCCTGACTCCATACCAGTCCTGAAGACCACTTCCAACCCCTGTTGGGCCCCCTCTCGATCGCCCGCCTCCGTCTCAGTTGCCTCTCTCCCAGGACCTACCTGAGGGCCACTGCTGCTGACGGAGCAGTCCGAAATTTAGATCCGTTTCACCAGCGAGCTGCCTGGTGATACAATAGTCCTCCCGGACGTTCCTAATAGTGGTGCAGCAATGGGTACAGTTCTGTCAAATGGATTCAAGTGGGAAATTTCCAGTGTATACTTTGAGCATGGTCACTTTGAAAGGTTGATGAAGACTGACTGATTGGCAAAGAACTGAGTTGGTTTTGTACACTTCAACCTTCACAGTGCCTCTGAACTCAAAGACAAAAGGGGTAAAATTCGATGGCGCCCCCTTTGGGGCGTTAATGTCACCGGGGTGCTAATTTTAGCGCCCCAAAAAATTAGCACCCCTGCGCCGTAAATTCAGTGGTAGTGCCCCAAGCAGGAGGCGGGGTGCTACTGGAAGTGCTCCCCCTCCTTCTTGGGGCGCTACCAGTGAATTACACGGCGCTACGTGCAACAGCACCATGAGCGTCGGCACGTAGCGCCGCATCATTGTAGGCCTCCCCCCTGATTAAAGGGGAGGGGCCTAGTGCAGCACACACCAGGGGCCCTGCTGGACCACCGGGGAGCGGGATGCCGGCAAAAGAGCCCAGCACTCAAGAGGAATGCCGGGATGACGGATCGCGGCCGGCACCCTGAAGAAAAAAGGGGAAGGGGGCAGGTGCTGGCAGTCGGCCAAAAGAAAATGGCCGCCCTACACCTGCCCTTTAAGTAGCACCGCCGCCGCTGCAAAAACGCCCCCGATCCTGTCGGACATACCGTCCGGCGATAAGTCAAGGGGCGCAACCCAAGGTTGTGGCCGGGGCGCGAGCGGGGCGCTGCGCACTGCGCACTGCGATGATGTCATCGCCGGCGACGCAGCGCTGCGGGGCGCTACCGGCTACCATCGCCGCTAACCTCCTGCTGAATTTCGCGAGAGGCGTTAGCGGCACCGCGCCCGGACGCTAAGGGATTTGCGCCCCGGGAGGCGCAGAGCAACCCAATTTTTCCCCCAAAGAGAATTATTTCTTTCTCCGAGTTGGCACAATGCATTGTATCCTGAGAAATCGGCTGGATGTCAGCATCAGCTGACGGTCAGAGAAGTGAATTGTACACCTTTGTCATTGCACACAAGAGAGACAGTCTGCCTGACAACTTTTCCTAAATTATTACAATTAAATGTATTTACTGTACTATGAGTAATGACGAAATGCATTTCAGCAACAAGTACAACAAAAAATAATTTTTAAAAAACACCCACACAAAAGATTTCAACCCCCAATTAATACACACTGTTGCTTTTTGTATGTGACAGTTGAAATCAATTCCTTGGCTAATCTTGCCTTGTAATGTCTTGAACATACTGCCTACTTCGCTTCTTTATAATAATTGCACATCATGTTCAAGACAAGCAAAAAAGCACTTAATACAAAATACAAAATTAGAGACAATGCATCATTTTCCACTCAAAATCATCTGTAATTGGTATTGAACTCACAAAGTTAAAAGGATGGAGTTGTTTGTTCTTCGAAATCTAAACAGTTCAAAGCTTCGTCTTCTCTCTATTTCTTGCTTTTTACTTTTTGAAAGGAAGGAAATCTCTTCAAAGAAATCATCTCGAAACTTTCGATTTCCTGTCAAGCTTAGACCTGTCACAGAGGAAGACAATTTCTTCTGTGCGTTATATGTAGCAAAATCATGAATCCGTTCTTTATAAAATGTGTTTATGGTTTCACTGTGCAGAGCGCAGAGAGGAAAGCTTTCCCTCGAGTTTCCTTTGGTGACAGTTCCAGATTCTTTTTCTTCTTCCTCCTTTTTCCAACTATTTTCTCACCACCCCTACAGTACTGAAGGCGGTTTCTCTCTTTCTGGTTTGCCCAAGTGACCATTCATCATATACAAGCCTGGCTGGTGAGTTTCAGCACGCTATTTGACCACATGAGGGTATCACGGCTGAGCAAGCAAATCCTGTCCTCATCCGACATTCACGGATACGCACTTTTGTAACGGTGATCAGGAGCAGGAAGATAGGTAGAAGAACAGGCCATTCAGCCCATCAAGTCTGCTCTGCCATTTTGTTAGCTATGGCAGCTCCATCTTTTTAATCCCAAATTCCCATTCTTTTTCCACATCTCTTACTTACCAAGTTAATTTCTACCTCCCAATTAAATAACTCCACTAATTCAGAGTCTATGACTTTCTGGTGCAGAACATTCCACATTCTCACAACCCAAAGTGTGAAGGCTGTGGCCAGTTGCTCACCTCCCTAACCTGAGGTGCTGAGGCCAATTGTAGCACTCCCAGCATTGCACCAGCTGCAATCAGCGAAGTCAGAACATACCAGGGGGGACTTAACATGAGAATTTCCTGGTCTTCTTGCCTTATCCACTGAGCCAGCAGTGCCATTGAGGGAGCTATTTCAAATTGTTAACAGTAGAAGGCAGCATGGATTTCCGATACAGTGACACGAATCCTCTCTTGGTTCATGTTTGCATCATTCGTGTGCTGCAGCCTGTTGTAACTTGCATTTTTGTGCAGTAAAGTTATTTTTCATTTCAGTGCTGCACACTGAATTATTAAAAAGAGAAATAAAGACTTGCATTTATATACCGCCTTTCACAACCACCGGATGTCCCAAAGCACTTTGCAGCCAATGTAGTACTTTTTGAAGTTTAATCACTGCTGTAATGTAGGAAATGCAACAGCCAAGTTGCGCACAGCAAGCTCACACAAACAGCAATGTGATAATGACCAGATAATCTGTTTTTTAGTGATGTTGATTGAGGGATAAATATGGCCAGGACACTGGGGATAACTCCCCTGCCCTTCTTCAAAATAGTACCATAGGATCTTTTAAACACAGCTGAGAGAGGAGATAGGGCCTCAGTTTAACGCCTCATCTGAAAGTGCAACACTCCCTCAGTACTGCACTTGAGTGTCACTCTAGAGTTTTGTGCTCAAGTCTCTGGAGGGGGACTTGAACCCACAAGCCTTCTGACTCAGAGGCAAGAGTGCTCCCAAATGAGCCACTGGCTGACACACAAATTATGTGCAAGCAATCTTTTAATTTGAATCTGGCACCTTTTGCCCACCCAGCCACCATTTTTATCTATTAGCACATGTGGCTTCAGGCACTCATTGTACCTTTCACCCCTCCAACCACTCCCACCCCTGCCCACAGAAATGCCAAGTTTGTGACTGGCCCATATTTTGGCACAACCACAAATTAAGTTCTTTTGTGCTGGTGCAAGTGGCAATACATCAGGACACTTTTTAGCTTCATATTTGTACCTGTAGGTGATACTGAAATATTATACATGGCACCTGAACGTATTTTATAGCATATATAAAAAGCATCACATCTATAAAGTTACTTCTGGAACAATTTCATATGCTCTAAGCTTTTCTATTGCTTCGAAGATGTGCTGATTGCACATTCCCCCCCCCAGCTTTGCATATATATTGGACACTGCTCCAATCAAAGAATAGCTTGGCAATGGGGAAGCATTGCTTCATTTTCAAATGTTACAAATCACTGCTCACTCTGCCTATTTGCATTTTCATCAGTTCTGGTAAATTTGTAATTTACTGTTTGTCTGCTTACTACTTCTGACCCAGCTGCAAGAATGCCATGAAAATAAAATGTGTAGTAGATGGTTTGAATAGTCAATAATATACCACGTTGTTAAAGGCACTACACCATGTACAGCAGGCACCTCAAAGCACTTGAGAGGTACCACCAACGCTGCCTCCGCAAGATCCTGCAAATCCATTGGCAGGATAGGCGCACCAACATCAATGTTCTCGCTCAGGCCAACATCCCCAGCATCGAAGCTTTGACCACGCTCGATCAGCTCCGATGGACGGGCTACATCGTCCACATGCCCGATACAAGACTCCCAAAACAAGTGCTCTACTTGGAGCTCCGACACTGCAAGAGAGCCCCAGGTGGGCAGAGGAAACGCTTCAACGACACCCTCAAAGCCTCCTTGAAAAAGTGTAACATCCCCACCGACACCTGGGAATCTCTGGCCCAAGACCGCACAAAGTGGAGGAGAAGCATCCAGGAAGGCGCCGAATACCTCGAGTCTCTTTGCCGGGAGCAAGCAGAAGCCAAGCGCAAACAGCGGAAGGAGCGCACGTCAACCCAAGCACCCCACCCACCCGTCCCTTCAACCACCGTCTGCCCCACCTGTGACAGAGACTGTAGGTCCCGCATTGGACTCATCAGTCACCTGAGAACTCATTTTTAGTGTGGAAGCAAGTCATCCTCGGTTCCGAGGGACTGCCTAAGAAGAAGAAGACTACACTTTTTACAGATACAATGGCACTACTGATTTCAGTGGGGGGAATGTAACTATTATATTAAGGATACTTCAAGAGACAACTCAGAGTATGATAAATCTTTTACAGTAAAACCCTTGCTCAGGATTCTTTTGTCCAAATCTTAAACAATGAGTACAATAGGATCTGAGGTAAAACATCAGCCATGATCTTATTGAACAGCAGAGCAGGCTCGAAGGGTGAATGGCCAATTCCTGCTCCTATTTCTTATGTTCTAAATTCTCTTCTTGAAATCTGATATATGTATGAGAACATCTGTTGTTATCACAAATCCAGGTATCGATACACTTTTAAAATGGAAAGAAAATCAGTTGGATTCCTTTACAGGCATGTGCTCTGACCCACCCAATTCATCGTACCCAGGTGACCCAGGAAGATCTCCGACAAAAAGCTCTGCGAGGACAATATTGTTTAGACACAGTGGCATAGAGTTTCCACTTGTTTCCGTTAGTTTTGCGCCCAGATTCCAGCGCAATCAGCCAAACCAGAGCAAAAGGTCGGGGAATTTTAAATGTGAGCGAGTTACACCCAAAACCATTTACGTTTGTGTTTTCCGCAATCTGTTATGTTCGTTCAAGATTCAATTTGCCCGGATCAGGCCCACCCACAAAACTGGCCATGTCTTCATGTCAAAATTGTGAGATTCTGTCGATTGCACTGGCAAGGGAAGGCTCTTCAAATTGCACTCATTTTCTTCAATGCATGTTTTAAAAGTTTCTTCATGCCAAAAAAGTATTTAATTTACGAAGAAAGTGACTAGTGTACATCAATTTAACTATTAAATGGTTCACGATAGTATTTTTTAAGTCACTTACAGTGATTTTAAATCAGGTTACTCATAGGTGGAAGACTGGACTCCCTTATCAAAAATGCTTATTTTTGCTGATAGACCCATTTTCAGCACCAGGTTACTAATCTTAAATATATCAAGGAATAATTTTTAATGGAAAAGGAAAAAAGTAAACAATTGCATTTTATTACACTGCCAGATTGTGCTGGCTCATGGAAGATTTTACATTTGTGATTATGCAAATTAATTTTAGTGGAAACTTAAACTGTAACCTAACCGGCGCAGTTTCCTGATTGCACCCAAAGAGGAAACTCTACATCGGTGTTGGATGTTCACTCTGTGTGGATAATATAAATGAATGAACATTGCTTTCCTTCTTTCTGGAACCATCCCATGCTTGAGAAGAACAGGTGCCCTGGCTAATATTCTGCTCCCAAGCAACTAATACAGATTCCTTCATTATTCAGCTTATTACTGTGAGTGGTAGATTGCTGTGCACAAAAGTGGTTACTTTAACATAATCTCCCCACCTAAAAAAAAATTCAATGTTTTAGGACATTTCTGAGAGACATTAATGAGGTGCTAGATAAGTTTGAGTTTTTCTTTCTGTAATAACAGAACAGCAGTTTGGTATTTCAAGGACTAGATTTCAGGGTCGACTTTGCTTGTGATTGATAACTGACAAGCAGAGAACTTTTAAATTTCCTATATACGGTGAATAATTTCAGATTGTGCATAATATTTTCTTATCTGGACCTTCTGGCTCGAATTCTGTTGGTGCGATGAATCTGGTTAGTTGATTCATGAAGATGTCAGAACTAGTTCTTATGCAATTATATTAAATGAAACAATTGTACAATATCCTTTGTAGCTTTGACACTTGAGATATAACATTGGTATTATGAAGTTCCTGTTGTTTAAAAATGTGTCAGCAATATTAGACCCACACAAGTTAAATTTTACAGTCAGAAATGTTTAATTAACAGATGGTGTCAGACAAACCAGACTGTAGTATCTTCCTTTTGCATTCCTCAGTTCCCTCGCTGAACATTGGCTCCTGTCCCATATTAAAATATGTTCCTAAATGTAATTACTCAGCATTTTCTTTTAAATAAACAGGTTAACACCTTTTCAAAAATGTGGACAAAGACATTTCAACTGAATGAATTTGTTAATAATATTGCACAGTGAAATTTCATACAGTGGCTTTTCTAAGGAGCCTGAGTAAAAGTAATATCATTTTGAATTTTGTACCACAGAGCCCTCGGGTAAAAGTGCTGTATAGGTCTTGTGGTACGATTTATTGTATGCTAAAAACTGGGTATCAACTGCCAACATTTTTACTTACATAGCACAACGAGGACCACTGTCCCATCAATTGATGCGGAATGGAACTGGTGCCAGAAGCATTTTCAATGTCAAACATAATAAGGATCATCAACTATTATTATCATAGAGTATCCGATGGTTTTGACCATGTACATGTGGAATGATGAACCTGGGCATGCTTATACATGTCTACTAATAATATTACAGTCAATTTTTGTCTAATTCTTCTGACTTTGTTTTGTTGGTGTGCATGTATTATGTACCTAGAGCAGAATATAATTATTATAATGGCAATTGTTGAAAAATAGTCCAATGGAAAGGCAGAAAAGAAGATAGACTGCTCGGTACATGACTCGATGCCAGAAAATTATAACATCACAATTTTTTAATTACTACACATAACTCAACAATTTGACTTGAATTATATCTCAAATAAGAATATATTAGACCTTGGCTTTAAGATTGTAGTTCAGTATTGTTTTATAAACTGAAAGCCTGATACTTCAACCAAGGAACCAAACAAATCATACACTACATTCATGATACCGTATCTCTGCTGGTCTTTTGAATTCAGAATTCATCAGCAAAATAGTATTTTCTTTATTCTAAGAACAAAAACGCGATTGATGTTCTGCCAGGTAACTAGACAAGGATCAACTATTTGTTTGAACAGCAACTGTGAAATACACATAAAAACAAATGGGACGAAACAAGTCAAATTAATCTGTTTATTGTATTTAAATTTCATAGATTGATTCTATGAAATTTAAATACAGTAAATGGATTAATTTGACTTGTTTCCTCCTATTTGTTTTCATGTGTATTTAAATTTCCCACCATAATATTTATCTCTAAATATTCTGTAAATCCCTTGAAATTTGACACATGCCGATTCTATGTCAATGTCCTCGATGATGTATTTAGGTCTATAGTTATGGAATCTAAGCCCTCTATTCAGTTTAGTATGAGTTGTTTTTGGATTGTATCCTTTACTGACGAAGGAACACTGCTATACCTTAAACCAAGACATGCTTTATAGAAACCTAAGCTTACTTGACAATTCACTCTGCAGCTCAGTCACCACACTTCACCGCTTTCATTTTTACAAAACCCAGTAACTTAATTTATGCTTTTAAGGTCAAAGTATTACTCTGCTGTCCATCCCAAACCCTCTCAGTGAATAACAGTCCCCAAAATACAGTTTAAAACCCCCTTCCTCTTATTTGCAATGCAGCAGCACCATTATGTGACCAAAGTGTGATATTATTCTGCTGAAGTTGCTATGCTAAAGATCAGAACAAACCCAACGATTAATCTTCATAATCCAATGTACCTGAGATTTACTAGTTCTTATTTGTGCTATGCCTGAGGACTATAATGCACAGTTTATAAAGTGCCATATATGTTTCACAGGAGTTCAGTAAATTGCATTCTCTTTGAAACATTATCAGTATGATATTAAATTGCTATTCACAACTCGTTTAGTATTTTATTTGCAAAATTGTGACTAACAATGAGAATCCAAATTATATGCAAATATAAAATGCAGAGGTTTAAATTCACCAAAGCACAGAGGACTCGTGTTTATTTAAGCAAATCATGACTGCACTAGTCATGCTGCTGAGAGCAATTATGTGCATCATAAGGCTAAACACTAGCTTTATTCAGCAGAATTAAGTAGAAATTTGCACTAACATATTAATATTCAAAAATGAATTTGTTTCTAAAACACCAGTAAGCAATGGCCACAATTGGCAGGAGGGGTTTAAAGTGCTATTTACCCAGTGGGTGGTTGCATAAGTTTTCACTTAAAGGCTGAGCGAAACACCACAGCTCCATTAGGGATGGGGATAAGGATTTTTGTTTTCTTGTAGATAAATTAAGTGATGAGAATGGTGGTGCAGTATAACCATGAAATCACTTCTAATATGGCACTATCAGTACTACCAGTCCAAGGCTGGCATATAGCTAATAAAATAGTTAAATAACATTGCTGGTACTTGAGTTGATATATTGATGATGACTTCCATGGTTCTGCTCCTGGTCTTGTCTCAGCAGATAAAACTTCACTGTAAAATTGGAAGTTCTCACTGAGATCCTTGCTACTGAGATCAACTCAAGGTATCATTTTTCATAAGATGTACAGGACGTAAGGCATCTCTTTACAGTTACAATTTCAGAAGTCAAAGGCTTTCGCTGTGCCTATGGAAATTGCCATTGCTGGTTTCACACTGTCACTACATGAAACCTTGAGTATTATCACTGAAGGATCATCCTCCAATACAAACTACCTTCTTTTCAGACAGAAGGGTAGATAATATCTTTACCAAACTGATGGCTAATAATTTAAAATTTTATAGCTCAAATGATAAGTGAGCCATACAGACCAGGTAGGCCCAAGTTCGAAAAGGGGAAAATCAGCCAGAAGCCCAATAACTGGTGGAAGTGCATGTGCGTGAATGGCAAGTGACGATAGGATTGGACCTGGATACCCCTGCAGTCAAATAGTCTGTTGACACTCAAAATCAATTATTCTGCCATCCCCATTTGCAACATTTTATCTCTCCTGAGTTCAATCCAAGCACAGACTGTGCCTTTAGTTCCTTGCTCCACCCCACCATTTCCCTGCCCCTGCACTTGCTTAAAACCTGTTACATCTCCAACTTTTTCCAGTTCTGACGAAGGGTCATCGACCTGAAACGTTAACTCTGTTTCTCTCTGCACGGATGCTGCCTGGCCTGCTGAGTGTTTCCAGCATTTTCTGTTGTTATCCCAAATGGGAGTCTTCAGCTCTTAAAGCTGAATTCCCTGCCAAACCTAAAAAAATGGGTTAAGTGCTTCAGCACTAACACAAATGGCTCAGCAAGCCAGGAAGGCACCCAGGATCTCACACGCAGCACTCCAGCTTTGTGCAGGGGGTCAACACTGCAAGACAGGTCCTCTACCCACAGGGGCCAGGAGGCCCTCCAGCAGTGTTGCCCTCACCACCTGGCTCCAGTGCCCAAAGAAGCTTCATGACCTCAAACCAGAGGTCAAGGTCAGTGAATGCATCTTCAAAAGTCATCTCCTAACAACTGCACCACTAACCTCACACACTGCTCAATGCACGACCCCACCCCCCGCCATCACTCACCTACCAACAATCTGTACCAATCATGAGGCACACCTCCCATTCTGAGCTTCACCTCACCCCCTTTGAGGAGACGGTGCTGGCCATTCTTGGCAGGGGCATGGCTGAGCCCTTGGCCAGTGGTGGGGCTGAAAAGATACAAGATGCTGGTATCCTCATACGTTATCCTCCTTCTGGCATGCACCTCTTGCTTTCCCGCCCTTCCCTCCCCACAACTCCACCTTTGTGCCTTCCTCTTTTCACACACCCAAGAAATACAGCCTGCCCAGTGGTTGGCCAAGAAGAGGGAGAGGAGAGTGAAGAAGAAGAAACAGAAACACCGTTACTCAATTCGACACTCCCAACCACCAGCTCCTCAAGGTCAACCAGCAAGACCATTTGCAGTGTCCCTCACTGAAAGTCAGCAGCCTTCCACCAGCCATGCTGCAGCCACTGGGGTAGCACTGTGTGACATCAGTAGGATAGGCAAAGGCACACACAAGACAGTCACTAAGAGAATTCATAAGTGTGATGAGTTGATTTCTTGATGTCATATTGGATGGATAGATGTATAAAGTTGGATTGGAAGGTTTGCTTTGTGGTGGCTTTTATTTCAGCATTTCTGCCAAGAGGACGCTGTGATGGTCAGCAACAGATGGAAGGTAAGGTGTGAGACAAATGCTGAAAGGGCAATTGGGGTTGTGGTCACTGGTACTACAGGCGGACGATTCCATCCCGGATATCCTAACCAGAAAGGGGCTGTCTGGGTTGCATTCTTCCTTCTGCTTCTCTCTCTTCTGCTGTAAATCTGAAATAAAAGCATAAAATGCTGGAAATACTCAACTGGTCAGGCAGCATCTCGACCTGAGATGTGAATTCTGTTTGTTGCCTGACCTGTTGAGTATTTCCAGCATTTTCTGTCTTCTCAGAGGCCTTCTTTTGCCATCCAAGGCCTTGCAAGCATCCAGCAGCACTCCCTGCACACTTAAAAAACTTTTAACATGTATTGCACCAAGCCACTACTTCAATAAAAAAAATCTAGTCCAAAAGCTTAAATGCAAACTTACCTGAAAGATGTGTGTCCCTTTAAGAGGTGCTGACAGTGCCTCTGTGAGTCTGCTTGCATGCTGGGTTTACATGGCGAGCTTAGGACCCAGCGCTGAACTCAGCACTAGGGTCCAAGTCCGCTGAAGTGGCGTTAAGTTGGCGTGATGTCAGCCTCTCTTAATTTACATTTCCAGGGCCAGGGCTGCGATGGCGGCCACTGAGTCCCACGCCACAGAAGGGTGCTAGAGTGGCAGCCGCCATTTTTAGACCGGATTGTGGCGAAAACTCATGGCGGTAAGTGGGCCAATTTCTAGGCCCATATCCCTGAAAGGAGAGGGGGGAGGGGAGGGGAGAAGAGGGGAGGGGAGAAGAGTGGAGAGGAGAGAAGAAAAATGTGCAAAGAAAAATAAATAAAATGTTATAGCCTACAATAATTCTAGAACCTTCCCATTCCCTCATGATGGTGGATCTTAATAAGAGCACGGTAATGTATCACCAACAACTTCTGTTTTAAAGCAACATAGTTAAATTCTCTCGGCAGGATTGCAGACACCGAGGCCACAATCTTGTTATGAAACCAGGCAACAAGCGATATGCACTCATCAGTAAACTGCTCACCGACACTCGGTTTGGGTTTCACCAAAATCAATCGGCTCCAGACTTCATTACTGCCTTGAACCAAACATGGACAGTAGAGCTGAATACCAGAGAAGTGCGGCTAGATGCCCTCAACATTATGGCAGCAAAGAACTGAGTATGGCAAAACTGAGGTCAGGGACCAATCATCACATTCTGAGGACACCACTTTCAGAGTTCCTCAGAGCAGCATCCATGGCCCAAATATGTTTAGCTGCCTCATCAATGACCTTCCCTGTGTAATGGGTCAGGAGTGTGCCAGTTTGTTCAAGGTTCTACAGTGTTCAAATCCATTTGCATGTCCTCCGATAATGAAGCAGCCCATGCCAACCTACAGTAGGACTTGGATCACATCCAGATTTGGGCTGACAAGTGACAGGTAATCTTCACACTACATAAGTGCCACGTAATGAACGTCTCGAACAAGAAAAAGTCCAGCCATCTCCCATTGACCTTTCAAGGCACCATCATTGCCGAATCCCTTACCATCAACACCTTGGGGTCGCCACTGACCAGAAGTTAAACTGGACCAGCCATATCAGAGAAGAGGCTGGGTACTCTACAGTGAGTGTTTTACCTTCTGCTGCCTCAAAGCCTGTCCATCATCTACATGTTAGGAGTATGATAGAATGGAATATTCGCTACTTACCTGGATGAGTGCAGCCACAACACCACTCAAGATGCTCAACACCATCCAGCACAGAACAGTTCACACCATTGCACTCAATATTGCTCCCTTCCACCACCAGCGCTCCGTGGCTGCATCATCATTCATTCATCATCATTTCTGGGTCAGAATCCTGGAATTTTCCCCACCTAACACCATTGTGAAAGCACCATCACCATAAGAACTGCAGCGGTTCAAGGAGAAGACCCACCACAACTTCTCAGGGAAACTAGGGATGGGCAATAGATGTGGCCTTGCCAGCGTCACCCACATCCCAAAAACAATTATTTTTAAAAAACATCCCCGTATTCATCAGATCCAGAAGCACTCGAGGCAAGGAAGGATCTGATTGTTTTCATAATCCCGTTTTCCTTTGTCATAGGAGTTCCAAAAATCCAAAGTACATACAAAATCATGAACAGGGAAAATGCTCTTCTTCCCATCAGATCTATTTCTTCCACAATGTACAATCTACTTTATCATAGACTCTACCCGATCAATTTCGTCCCCTATGGAAAAGTTCTGTGAAGTTTCTCCCTGCCCCCAGAGATAAATGAATCAAAACTCCAGAGTGCTCATCTGATCTTACATCCTATATTATTCATTCCTGAATGGTTGTCTTCATTGACATGACATTTCTATACCTTCTCTAGCTCGGGAGCCATTATGTTCCACATAACCTTTAATCAGAGATCATTGCCATAAATATTTCACGATCGTACCAAATCATCTTGTTAGCAATACACTGATTCAATGCCTAATGCGCTAAATGTTAGAATTGATGATCTGTTCAGATTTTATTGCTTTGATCCATGCACTGCGACTCATGTACATTGTATTCCCTGGCCAACAGGGAAACCTCCGACTGGCCTCTGTCGAGTCTGCTCTATACCTGGCGGCAGTCCAGGGTAAATCACTCTCCAATTTCTCTCCTTCACACTGGGAAAACACTTAACCTGTGCTTGGTGTGGCTGGATAGAGTGCATGAGGAGGTGAATAATACAACTTCAGTGCAACTAAAATTGACATTGACTGATTTTTCTCTATTCACAGCTCCTGGCATTTGATCTGAGGGTGTAATCAACAGCAGTTGTGGATGCAGTTCTGGTCTAAAACTAACTTGCTGACTGTAGAAAAGTGATTAAGAGGAGTTTATAACAAATGGAAAAAAAAATGAAAACAAATAACTAAGAAAAGAAATAACGTCCCTGTTTCAGCTTATATAAAACATACCTGTAATTGATCATTTCACAACCTTTGGTAAGCTTTTGCCAGCAAATGACAACTTATGAGCCGGTAAATAAATCCTAAAGAGCAGGCAATTTTAACCATCAAAGTATCGTAAATAGGGATGAATGGACTCAGCTGCTTCCACTGGCTTGCCTGAATATTACTATTTATTTCCAAAGTGTGTACAGATAGTAAAGCAAGTTTAAGAGATACTGTGGTGAGCGGGCGGGGGCTGTGATTTTCAACAGCTGACCACCTATTTAACAGGCGAGAAATGGGCAGCCAGCAGTTGACAATTTGGGGTGAGGGGAGGGGCCACCTCCGCCACCCTATTGATGCCCAAAGCCCACCTGTTGCGATTTTCAGGTGGGCCTTTAAATGGACGAGCAGCCGCTCACCAGCTTTGGACAGGAAGCTTCTTAAATATGCAAATCAGGGTCCTACGCTGGTTGTTGGACCCCGTCTACGATTTTCAGGTACAAATGGGCAGAGCGTGCGTGGTGCCCGCTCCGCCCATTTTACCAGGCGGCGAGCGGCCTAACTAACGGTCCTTGAAGGGAACACTGGCCGCTTAAGAAAAAGCCTTGAATTTTTTTTTATGGGGTGCGGGTGGAGAGGTTTTGTGGGGTCAGACTCCTCAAAAATACTGCGGTCGGCTACCGGCCCGTGTTCAGTCCCTTCGTTGTTGGCCCGTTTGGTGTCTGCAGCTCGCTGGCCGCATTCAAATGAGGCCCGAGCCCGAAGATGGTTTGGGCCTCCCGATGCCGGCATCACGGCCACTCTGCCAACTTCAAGCCTTTTTCAGATGGAAGCTGAAATTTCTGTGAACCAGGCGTGTGAATGGTTCTGCTCTCACCCATGTCCTTTTAGTCAGCTACAGAGTGATATTTCCATTGGCCTTGGAGCAGGCAATTGACTGGAGTAGAAAATTGTGTGTGGTGTAAGGAGATTTGAGAGAGAACAGCAGAAACATATTTTTAAAACTGTAATGAATGGATAATGATATGAATATAAGTGCACTATTTGTGTGATTCTTCCTAATACACTTGCCATTTTTACCATTCCACGTATACTGCACTCTATATGCATAATTCCCACTGAATTGGCGAGTAGGAAAATATGTTCTAAACCATAAAACCTACAGCTTGAAAACTAGCAGGACTCCCACTCCCCTGCTCTTTCCTCAAAGCCCTGCAAATGTCTCCAATATTCTGCAAATATCTGTGGGAAATAACAGTAAGATTACTTTAAAGATTAAAATATGAAATTACAAATGAAACATCATAAAACTACAGGTTATATCAACGACTGAAGCTGTTGGTTTAATGGATCTTGATAATTGGGAACATTTGTAAAAGTCAGCCAGCAAGAATGAGTAATACCGCAGTTACACAGAGAAAAAAATACAGCCATGGTTATTCGGCGTTTCAATGACTGAGGCACAGGGGCATCTTAAACGGATGACTAAATGAAGAACGGCGCAGTGCATAAAGGACATAAAACCACCAGGAAGCAAAAAGGCCTGGCCAGTCAACAATAATATAAAGGCAAGTAGCAAAGAATGACCTACATAATTCTGCTATTAGCTTGGAGAAGTCAGCAAGGAAGGTAGTCAAGCAAGAATGATGGTTACTGGTAAAAAAACATTCAGATGCTTCTTCACTAGTTATTTATATGAAAGCTATTTTATTTTATGTATAAACATATATATATATATTATGTTATTGTTCATCTTTTTCTCTTATTGGTGTCTCATACCCAAGAAGCCAGACATGTCCAGGGTTTTAAACATTCTTTGGCTGTCATTAATCTGGAGTCAGTTGGCAAAAAATATGATTCAAAAGAAGATGGGTTTTATTAATTTTTTATTTCCACAGAGAAATGCCTTGGTGCCACATAGTAGCAACCCCCAGGTCACATCTGCAAATTCTGGCAATCTGAAATTAACACTGGAAAACAGCATCTGAAAAGAGAAAAGACAAGTTGATGTTTTAGTCTAGACCCTTTGTTGGAACAGAACAGTTGTTCTAACAAGGGGTCTGCTCCTGAAGTATTAACTTACAGACTGATAGAAGCTGATAGACCTGTTGTGTGTTTCAGTTTGGTTTTGAGTTCTCACCAAATCAAGACCACTTAATCTGAGTAACGGAGAGACCAGGAGTGGCAACAATGACTCTCTGCTTGAGTTTTATTTCAAAGTGAAATTTTTGTTATAATTACAATTGTTTTGAAACTTTAGCAACATGACCTACAAATGCATCTGTAACAGTGTGCGGTAGATAAGTAATGTTCTCAGGGATGGGGCCTAGCCATCTTTATAATTCTGCCAGGAGGTTCTACCAAGATTTGTTAGTGTGGATGTCTTTTTCTCATAGTACTAAGAATTTAATCTTTTAGTGCCCCAAAGCTACCAGAGTATTAAATATTATGCAGTGAAGAGTTGTTGCAACGGCAGGGTTTGGTCTTAGTGTGAAAATGTGGATTAGTTAATGCAAAATTGTCAGCGTGACTTTTTAAGATCTAATATATTTCTTGTTCTGTCTTGCTGTGCTCATTGGTGTGATCTCTTGAACTAATATGTTCCCTGTAAGAGAACATACTCATTATTCTTCTTAACTTACAATAAGCTGTACCCTGTAAAAATTGTATTATATAGACTAACATATCAGCTTCCAAACATTAACAAAATTTGACTAGTTGAATTTAAATGACCATCAAACTATAATAAGGTATTCATATAGCTGTGAGTAATTTAAAAACTATAAGTCATTTATCCAATATGTCCCATTTTGTTTCCACATTTTATTATCTAATTATAATTGCACATTACAGAAGTTTATAATGTATTTAAATCAAATATACAATATATTGCTGGTAAAATGGGAAATACGAATTGGGGCCTAAATTCGTCAGCAACCCAAATCGAGTGTGATTCAGACAATGCACAGCAACGACAAGCCAGAATGGAGAGGCCCGAGATCCGAACTAAATGCATCCTTAGGCTTCAGCCTCATAATTCAGACAAGTTGCGGGTGCCAATCAGGTGATCTGATGCAGTTTGTCTGTCTGGGCCTTACCAATTTTGGTCAGCGCTGAGGCCCACAGGAAAGTCCAGGATGGGGGGTGTGGTGAGGGGGTGGGAGGTGGGGGTGGGTGTGGAACGATCGGGAGAAGGAGTTGGCTGCCAGCGGTCCACAGTTGTTTTTTTGGCACCAGGAGGAGCACTCCTGCTCCTTCCAACTTGACAAAAAACAACATTTTGGAAGTTTTCAGGCCTTACTTTGAGCGACCTCCAGCAGTCCCTTTTAGGATTGCTCTCTAGGCAGCTCAAGTCCTGGAAATATTAGTCGGAGTTTCATCTCAATATTGGAATCAGGCTTGTGCTCATTTCAGGCGATTGTCAGGTCCGCCTAAAAAAGGCCACAACTAATTTAGCAGTGGTCCGAACGTCCATGCACATTGGGTGTGGGCCTCTGCCCTGCTAAATTGGTTATCACTGTACCCATTTTATGCCTGTAAAACAGGCGTAACGATGCTGAATTTTGGCCCCATTGACTGTAATAGAATCTTTTACTCTGCACTAACTTTTAATAAAATGCATGTTTATTGTGCAAATTTTATAATATCTTCTTTTACACAATAAAAGCAGCTGTCATTTTGCATTAATATTAACAGCTAATAATGTAATATATTTTCATTTGATATTTTTCAGGAATACATAGGATATTCTTGTGGAATATTCTTGTTATAGTCAGTTCCTCGCTTTACATTTGATAGCCACAGAGCAGCACTTACACAAACAATATTTTCCACAAAATCGCTGAATAAATAGCAAAGCAACTTACCTTTGGCTCAACTGCAGTTTTATTACTCTGAGGGTACATTTCCGCCAAGTACTGTGGAATTGAGGTGAAACGGTAGAAGCTGGGAAAGCAGCAGAAGAAGTTAAAGATGTCACTTAAAGATGTATTCGTTTGTTGACGGGGAGTCAATAGACATTGCCGTGATATATAGGATGGTTTCGTGCCTCCAACAATACACTGCATTTTTATGCTGTTTTATTTGTAAGTCCGAGGACGGTAAAACTATAGACATTAAACTTTTCACTATGAAATGCACCACTGCTCCTTTTTTTAATTTAACTCTAATGAGTTTCTTAACACAGTCCTAGGGCTAATTATGTTTGTGTATTATGACTATTAGAACAGCATGGTGTCCGATCAGGAGGTGTACATGGACAGTGCCCCTATCTTTTTTTTTCATTTTCTCTCTCTCTCACATGGCAGCTGTCGATCATTCTGCCATTGCCATTTACACTTCATCTAGAGTCATCTTTTGTTTCTTAACTTGTCCCTTTACCATCTCCTTTTGCCTTGCACCATCATCCCTTTTGATCTCTTAATCTCTCCTGCCTTCCATCCTATCACAGACCTTCCCTTTTGTTCTTTCCTCCCCTCCCCCCTTTCCCTGCCCCTGCACTTGCTTAAAAACCTGTTCCATCTCCAACTTTTTCCAGTTCTGATGAAGGGTCATCGACCTGAAACGTTAACTCAGTTTCTCTCTCCACAGATGCTGCCTGACCTGCTGAGTATTTCCAGCATTTTCTGTTTTTATTTCAGATTTCCAGCATCCGCAGTATTTTGCTTTTGTACATGGTCAGTGTAACTTTGTAAACTCAAAGTATTAATAAGACACCGCAAAACATTTCCCTTTAACAATTTCCCTCTCTCGCTGCATCCTGGGTATTAACAGTACATTTAAATGACTGCTCGAACACAACAAACTTTGGGGAAACTAACGACTAAATGGTACAGACATGAGCGGGTTATTCTGGCTATCTTCTGAGTCGTTCATTAATGTACCGCGGTGGTCACCTTCTGTACTTTTGTCTGTAATGCAGATTCTTCAGCCTTAGCTTCGAAACTCAGTTACTTTCTTTTGTCATTGGTGGCATGTGTGCAATGGGTGGTTGAACAAGGCTAGAGCTGCGGTCCCTCAGGGGTCCGTGGCATTTGAGAATCCCGACTCTGATTGCAAGGCCACTCAATCGGGAGACCTGTGTCAAAGCAAAGCGGAATGAAGAGCAGTCGGGACGGTCAGGTAAGGTGGACAGAGTGAGAACGAGGAAACGGGAAGAAAGGCAGGAACAAAGCCAAGAGACAGCCAGGGAGCAGCTGTGAAGAACATGAGCCACTGAGGGCTGGGAAGTGACTGAGAACGGATTGAAAAATGCACAGTCTCGGCCAAAACTCATAAACAACAAGGGTATAAACCACAACCACTGGGCATTGAACCAACCTCAGGAATTATGTGGAGGTGAAGGCTGGTTTCTTTCAATTATGGCAATTTTAGGAAACTCATAAGAGTTAAAAAAAAAGTAGCAGTGGTACATTCCATAGTGAAAAATTTTATGTCTATAGTTTTACCATCTTAGGACATAAAATGGCATACAAGAGCTGTGTGGTGTAAATGCTGTGTTGTGACAGGTGACTGCGATGACAAGGATTGTACGATTTACACGGTCACATCAGAGACTCTGGTTTATTATTTCACCTCCTTGTCCTTGCAGCAATTTCACATGCTGTTAATTTCTGAAATTGACAGAGTCGTAGCCGTTTTCAGGCATCATCAGTTCATGATGGGCTTACTGCAACTCCAGTTAAATATAAGAGATCCCTATGGATACTTGTAATAAACATAAAATTAATAATCTGTCAGAGTATAAAATTTAAATACTGTACCGGCCTGAACCATCTATTTTCTTTCCAAAATATTCGACATGTTTTATTTCCTGAAGGATACCATTTGGCATTTAACAAATGACTGTTGAATAGCCGAAGGCATACTTAAAGGATGAGTGCTGTTGTCACCGCCCCTTTAATAAAGTCAAAGTCACATCAATTGTGTCCTTTTGCCTTTTAAAAAAAAATATTTTGTTGGGTGAAGTGAGAATATTCAATGGGGGCTGGTGGCTTGCTGACCCACCGATTGTGCATTACCTCTCGGATAGCTTCCCCTGATAGCTCCTGTGGTAAACGGGCTGTCTAGTATTGACCCGAACCACGTGGAACAATCTGCACTGAGTTCGCTGCTCTCAGTCAGGGTGTTATATTTGGGTTCATGCCTATGGGTTAAGGAGGAGAAAAATTAGCCGCGGTTCACACTCCCGATTGAACCTTAATAAACCACTGGTCCGACCTCAACTGGAGAATTGTGTCCAATTCTGGGCACCGCACTTTAGGAAAGATGTGAAGGCCTTTAGGGGGGAATTTTTTGGGGGTCAGCGGGCGTGTTTAGTAGCAGGTTGGGTGGGAATTTTTTTTTTGACAGCGGGTAGGGAACCCGCTGTCAAGCTGTCTCCACGCTAGTCTCCCAGATGGCGGGTCTATCATTGCTGAACAGACCCGACATCAAGCGGCGGGGAGGCAATTTAGATCATTAGAAAGATTGTTAAGAGGCACTTAAATAGTATTTTAAGCTTACCTTTTAATTTGACGTGTTCCCCACGGCTTCCCCACTGCTCAGGGATCACGTCAGCTCAGCATGTCATGAGTGGGTTCAGCATTGAATTATCTGATTACCTGACAGCTGCAAAAGTTCTGTAAAAGCTTCCATCGCACAGCTGCTCACTTTCCAAGCTCAGAAACTGTTGCTTACTGCATTTGGAAGACAGATTGAGCTTAATGCAGCTTGTAAGTGTTTGGAGCCAACTCTGTATCCAGTGTTACCTCATTGGAACAACCTCTCTCAGCATTGACAGATTTGCTTCTGTCATCTCACCTTCACCTGCCGCCTATTACATCAGAATGGGTACGGTTTACACTCTCTCACCTTGGTCCTCAGAATGCCACCATGATCAGCCCCAACACCAGCAGAACCAGGCACACCAGCAGCACCAACAACAACACCAACCTTCTCTGCAATCAACTGAAGCTGCACAGGACACAGGGCATCAGCACCCGACCACATTGCTGCCTGGGACACCAGGGATGGCCTCACCATAGCCAGATTTACTTGTGTACATACGAACATATGAATTAGGAGCAGGAGTAGGCCACTCGGCCCTTCGAGCCTGCTCCGCCATTCAATAAGATCATGGCTGATCTGATTACTTTACATTCCCGCCTACCCCCGATAACCTTTCACCCCCTTGCTTATCAAGAATCTATCTACCTCTGCCTTAAAAATATTCAAAGACTCTGCTTCCACCGCCCTCTGAGGAAGAGAGTTCCAAAGACTCACGACCCTCTGTGAGAAAAAATTTCTCCTCATCTCTGTCTTAAATGGGCGACCCCTTATTTTTAAACAGAGACCCCTAGTTCTAGATTCTCCCACAAGAGGAAACATCCTCTCCACATCCACCCTGTCCAGACCCCTCAGGATCTTATATGTTTCAAGCAAGTCACCTCTTACTCTTCTAAACTCCAGCGGATACAAGCCTAGCCTGTCCAACCTTTCCTCATAAGACAACCTGCCCATTCCAGGTATTAGTCTAGTAAACCTTCTCTGAACTGCTTCCAACGCATTTACATCCTTCCTTAAATAAGAAGACCAATACTGTACACAGTGCTCCGGATGTGGTCTCACCAATGTCCTGTATAATTGAAGCATAAGCTCCCTACTTTTGTATTCCATTCCCCTCGCAATAAACGATAACATTCTATTAGCTTTCCTAATTACTTGCTGTACCTGCATACTAACCTTTTGCGATTCATGCACTAGGACACCCAGATCCCTCTGCATCTCAGAGCTCTGCAATCTCTCACCATTGAGATAATATGCTTCTTTTTTATTCTTCCTGCCAAAATGGACAATTTCACATTTTCTCACATTATGCTCCATTTGCCAGATCTTTGCCCACTCACTTAACCTATCTTCACTTGAAACACACCAGTAGCACCAACAACAACACCAACCTTCTCCGCAATCAACTAATGCTGCACAGGACACAGGGCATCAGTACCCGACCACATTGCTACCCGGGATGCCAGGGATGGCCTCACCATGGCCAGATTTACTTCACTTGACGCTTTACACCCTGGCTGCCACATGAGGCACCAGGTTGGCACCACCCCACACCAGCACCATAAAGCATCCCTACAATGCCCAAGCCATTCCTTTCACACTCACCACCATTGCGGGGGGTACCATTATGTCTCACCATTCACTGCAACTCATTAAGCCACTTCCAAAGGTGCACACAGATCTGTCCAAGAACGCAAAATGTTGAAAATAAAGATTTAAATGTTTGACAGCACATTAACAGAAACTTCACATGAATAGTGGCTAAAGCACTCAAGTGCCTACCCTTGTGTGTTGTTAGTTGTCCTGATTGAACTGGGATGAGGGTGGGTGTGAGGGGTGGCTAGTGAGATGGGGATGTGATAATGTAGATAAAGAGGGATGGGTGGAGGTGCAAGGTAAGTTGGTGTGAGTAAGGATGTGCAGGAGTAGGGTAGGGAAGGCAGAGTGATGGGGATGTGATGAGTGGCACAGCAGGATGAGGTTGAGTGTGGCTTTGCAGTAACGTTTTGTGATCTACTGAGATCATTGAAAGGTTTGTGCCACTGCAGCCTGGTCCTCCTGATGACATCCCTGCTTGTGTCCTCCTGTGCAATGTGCAACCAGGCTGCATTGATCTCCTGCAGAGGTCTCTTCCACCCATTGGAAGGGAAGAGGACCTCCCTGCGTGCTGTGACTCCCTCCCTGGCTGCAGCCGTGCACCTCTGTGCAGTGCTTGTCAGTGTTTGCAGCACCTCAGAACTGTCAAAATCAATTTGGGCATGGTCCCTTTAAGGAAACCGGTGGCTGATGTGTCATCAAATTACGTCATCAGACCCTTCAATTGGCCGAGAAATGCACTGGGCGGGCTTAACAAGCCCAATCATCGTAGAATCTTTTCAGAGAGTGGGACGGAGCCAACAGCGGGGTCGCACCCCGCCACCAACCCCGGCCGCACCGGACCCGCCTCGGTAGGCGAAATCGTGGCCTTAGAGCGGGTGCAGAAAAGATTTACTAGAATAATTCCAGGGATGAGGGACTTCAGTTAGGTGGATAGACTGGAGAAGTTGGGGTTGTTCTCCTTAGAGCAGAGAAGGTTGAGAGGAGATTTGATAGAGGTGTTCAAAATCGTGAGGGGTCTGAACAGAGTAGATAGAGAGAAACTGTTCCCATTGTCGGAAGGGTCGAGAACCAGAGGACACACATTTAAGGTGATTGACAGAAGAACCAAAGGCGACATGAGGAAAAACTTTTTTACGCAGCGAGTGGTTAGGATCTGGACTGCACTGTCTGAAAGTGTGGCGGAGGCAGATTCAATCGTGGCTTTCAAAAGGGAATTGGATAAATACCTGAACGAAAAAAACTTGCAGAGCTACGGGGAAAGGGCGGGGGAGTGGGACTAGCTGACGTGCTCTTGCAGAGAGCGGCACGGGCTTGACGGGCCGAATGGCCTACTACTGTGCTGTAACCATTCTATGATTCAATTATTGCTATTCCACGATCTTTCCTGGAAAGTGTGCATGAGTGGACTTTAGATGATGACGAGATTGTATTCAGCTGTGGACAAATGGCCTGCTGGCGCTCACTGCCACAGATGAGGAAAGGCCGGTCGGCTGAAGTACTGAAGAGTCTGTATCACCCATGAAACTGTACCCAGCATGAGTCAGTGCCCACAGGAGAGGCGGGACAAATATTAGGAAACAAAATAAGTGACTTCAGGATTTGACGCTCCCAGAGGAGAGCGCTGGTCAGTGGGAGCCCAGCCACTGGGGAAATTGTCTACACACCCACCGTTTCCTTCTGAGGGCCACATTCCAGAATCCCCCCGAAAGCAGCATCTGCTGAATAACATCTTCAGTAATATCACCAGTGGGGTAAGAAATAAACTGACATCTCACCCTGAAATCACATATACCTTTTAGTTAGAAAAGCTCTGTCTTCAGCTTTTGCATGCTGATAACTTGACCGCGTGATTCCTTTAATAGTTAGAAGATAAAAAACATCTGCTGATGGTTCCGATTCTTCGTGAAATTTCCTGCACAGCCTCACAAATTTCATTCTTTAACATAGAGTAAAGATATTCTCATCCAAATTTTCCAGTTCAGTATTCCACCGATGCACACAATGTTCTGAAAAGATTATTTGCAAAAAGTACTGAAGCTTCCAGTGGAACCTCAATTATCAGTCATCGTGGAGAGAGCCCCGGGGCTAATAAAGGAAATCGGTGAATAATCAAGATTCCTCTGTGTTGCTGCACTTTCACTGGTAAGATCAGGTGGCCCTGAAACAGCAGATCCTTACAAACTCGCTGGACCTGAGAGATGATTCACATGAAGTGCAACCACTTTAAATAATTAAAAGGTAAAACTAGTTTTCCTTATCAGAGGACCCCGTACATGTTTGTATCTTAAAAAAAAATGCAGATCTCTTGTTCACAGTGAATCAAATGATTTTCTGTTTTATATTATGAGGATCTGTGTTTAATCTGCTCTGCCCCTTTAAGACCATAATACCTAATTGCTGTAAATAAGCATAAGCATAAGCTTGCAGTCAATTAGAGTTTAATTGTTGTTGGTAAGGGAAATTTATAGATCGGAAAATGCTTAGAAATATTTAGCTCCAACACAAACATCTGTAGTGTGATGAATGCTCTCAAAACTGCTACATAGATACAGAAGAAATAGAAAACCAATTTTGAAAGCAGAGTGTAAGTGGGCGTTTGTATGAGGAAGCAGACTTATAATTTAAAACAGTCAGGGAGCCAAGCCTTGTACACATTGTGAGAGAGAGGGCGGAAGAAACTAATCTGCATCAAATAATTCTAAAAATAAATAAAAGAACATTCCCGCTGCTGAAGAAATTGCAAATGTCACTTTTTCAAATCTCATACCCAATTTAATATGGATAGGGCAAGATTGCATTCAATGAAGTTGCTGCTGCTGTTTTCAAATATCCCACTGATATATCCCAAGAATCAGAGAGGAACTCAGTCGTGACATTATGTATATAGTTTCACACAGCCTCACTTTAGTTCACTGAAATATTTCAAAATATGAGTCATTGGCCCGTATTTTCCGATCAGAGGCTTCCTGCCTGCGGAGGCCTCCGATCTGGAAAAAATCTACGCCCTTACCTGAGAGCTCCGGAGGTCCGGACATTTCCGCTCCTGGGCCTCTGCTCTACGAAATGCGCAGGGCCCAGGTATCCCAGGGGTGCAGGCGATTTACAAGCATCCCTGGGATCACGTGGGCCATGGGGAACCAATGAAAGAAGGGAATCCCCCTTCATACTTTTGACAGGTCTCTCAGCTTAGACCCGCCAAAAGTATGAATGGGGATCACTCCAAAAACACATCAAAACATTAAATCATTTTTTTTTTAATCACGTTTTTAAAATTAGTTGAAATGACATTAAATTAAATATTTTAAACAAAAATTTAATTTTTGGAAACAAAAGTAAAGTTTTTTACGGGGCTAAAAATAAACTTACCTTTTTTAAAAATATTTAAAAATTATAAATGAGTGGAAAAAAAATAATTTTTTTACTTTTTTAAACTCTTATGCTGGTAAAAGCAGGCCTTACACATGCTTTTACCAGGCGTAAGATTTTTAAAGGTTTTCAGCGGGCGGAGGTTCTGCAGAAAGGGGAACTCTCCACCCGCAGAGGCCCTTCTCCAGGGCAGGCGGATGATCTGTCAAGATGATTCTTGACAGATCGCAAGTGCTGGGTTTTAGCGCATGCTCTTCGCATGCCTGAAACCGGCACTTGCAAGGCCCCTACGGGCGCTTACACAGCGCGTACACATGCGTAGGGATCGGAAAATACAGGCCATTATTAATTTGCATTCTGCATAAAAAGAAACACGCAATGCTTTTTAATATTTAATGAAAATAAAAAGGATAACATTTATTTTCATGAAAGAACTAAGTACATTAAATTAAATCCCAGCTATATATAAATCAGAATTTATCAAAAGCACACTGCACATATTGGAGGAGTTATATTATTTATCTTATTGGGATAATTGTGGATAGAGATTAGAATGTTCTTCCTAGGTTTGGCTATTTTATTGATTTCTATTAATAGGATATTTGTAAATGTAAATTTGAGCAAAATAATTTTTCACCAGATTACAGTCTTTTTCACTCTTGGCAGATTCTGCCTCAACCCCGAAGCTATGTAAAAATCTTAATGCAGAAAAAAATACTTTTGTGTTTAAACTATAAATTGCACTCAACACTGGGAAGTATAATTGTACAAAAACTGCCCGACCCTCTCTCCCACCCCCACCCCAAACAAGCACACACCTACACAGTAGCTCCTTTCGAACCCTGGAAATAGGACAAAATCCTGACACAATCAGCTTATTCACTGAACAGGAATCAAGCAGCCCAAGGCAGCCAAGGAATATTCACTTCAACATCATGGCTCTAAGATCAGGAGAGACAGTGAGAGATCTGGATTGCAACTGTAGTCAGTAGGCATTGAATACAATATTAAATGAGTCACAAGGGCTTCCTTTAAAAGGCATTCGGCTGTTGAAAGATGGAGTAGCCAATTACACCAATATAATGATAATAGAACACAAATTGAATTAAAACACTTCACTGAGAATATTAAAGACATGAGCCTTGCATTTTGGAAAGATTATGCCTTGTAAGGTACAGAGACATTTTTTCCATTTTTATCTGGCCATTATGCACAAGTATTTTACTCTCCACAACTGAATTCCAGAATTTTCATTAGTCCAGTAGTTAATTAACTGCTAGAGAAATGGGAAAGATAGCATTATTAGAGGTGTGTCATAAATGGCTGGTTTACTCTTGTTCCTGCTAACAAAATCAGGTTTCACTAAAATGTCAGTAGGAAAATCACAATTTACCCAGCAGGGTATGAGTGAATTAATATTATAATGCAATGCCTCTGTCAGCAATTTTCTGCCCCAGCTCAAAATTCCCCGTCCTCTATAGGGTTTGGAAATTGTTGCCACCATACTCCCTGTCCAAAGCCCTTCAGCCATAGCACTAAGACTGTCCTCATCAAAGTCACGAATGGCTTCTTGAGTGACTGCAAACATGGTCCCAAAGGTTTGTACATCTAGCTACAGGACTACCTCCTGCATCCATTTACTCACTCGTTTTGCCTGTCATCTGGACCCAAGATCCCCCAATTCACTGTTTCCAGCCCACTTTGCTCTCCTTCCATCTCTTGCCTCCCTCCCTTATAGGGAACGGTAGCATAGTGGTAATGTTACTGGGCTAGTAATCCAGAAACCTGGACTAATAATCTATGAAGCAAGAGTTCAAATCCCAGCTGGGGAATTCAGTTAATTAAATCAAATCTGAAATAAAAAGCTAGTATCAATAATGGTAACCATGAAATTATCGTATATAAACCCATCTGGTTCACTAATGTCATTTAGGGAATAAAATCTGCCATCCTTACCTGGTCTGGCATATATGTGACTCCACAGCAATGTGGTTCACTCTTAACTGCACTCTGAAATGGCCTAGCAAGCCAGGCAGTTGTAACAAACCGCTACGAGAAATAATAAAAAGATTAAAACTGGCCGGATCCCCCACCCCCCCACCTGCCATCGACCTCAGCACTGGCACCGGCTACGGTCACGCACACCCAGCCCAGTTGAACCTGCAAAGTCCTCCTCGTGAACATCTGGGGCCAAAATTGGGACAGCTGTCCCACAGACTAGTCAAGCCAACAGCCTGACATATTCATACTCACAGAATCATACCTTTCAGCTAATGTCCTGACCGACCGGCAGGATAAACCCACCAGGGGTGGTGGCACATTGGTATACAGTCGGGAAGAAGTGGACCTGGGAGTCCTCAACATTGTCTCATGGTTTCAGGTCAAGCATGGGCAAGGAAATATACTGCTGATTACCACCTACCGCCCTCCCTCAGCTGATGAATCAACACTCCTCCATGTTGAACACCACTTGGAAGAAGCACTGAGAGTAGCAAGGGCACGGAATGTACTCTGGGTGGGGGACTTCAATGTCCATCACCAAGAGTGACTCAGTAGCACCACTACTGACTATGCTGGCCGAGGCCTGAAGGACATAGCTGCCAATCTGGGCCTGCGACAGGTGGTGAGAGAACCAACACGAGGGAAAAACCTTCTTGACCTCGTCCTCACCAATCTACCTGTCGCAGATGCATCTGTCCACGACAGCATTGGTAGCAGTGACCAACGCATAGTCACTGTGGAGACCCTCCATCACCACCTACGAGTAAGGAGTGTGATGGAATACTCTCCACTTGCCCTGATGAGTGCAGCTCCAACAACACTCAAGAAGCTCAACACCATCCAGGACAAAGCAGCCCGCTTGATTGGCACCCCATCCACCACCTTAAACATTCACTCCCTCCACCACCGGCGTACCGTGGCTGCAGTGTGTACCATCTACAAGATGCACTGCAGCAACTCGCCAAGGCTTCTTCGGCAGCACCTCCCAAACCCGCGGCCTCTACCACCTAGAAGGACAAGGGCAGCAGGCGCATGGGAACACCACCACCTCCAAGTTCCCCTCCAAGTCACACACCATCCTGACTTAGAAGTATATCGTCGCTGGGTCAAAATCCTGGAACTCCCTACCTAACAGCACTGTGGGAGTACCTTCACCACACGGACTGCAGCGGTTCCAGGCGGCGGCTCACCACCACCTTCTCAAGGGCAATTAGGGATGGGCAATAAATGCTGGCCTTGCCAGCGATGCCCACATCCCATGAACGAATAAAAAAAAAATAATCTCAACGAGTCGCCACTTTGAAACCCCACCAAGAATAATGAAGGAACGTCTTGGCAAAAATCAAAGATTACCCAGAAAATTTTTTTAATACAGGGAGGAAAATGCAGTAAAATGTAATTTAAATTGCAAAGAAAGACTTTTACCAGCAACTGAAAATATCATCTCTGTTTAAGAAACCTACTTGAGCAGGCCATGCAACCTCACACAGCTGCCAATGTGGTCTTGAAAAATTGCCCCAATATGTCTCTCACTCTTTCTCTTTCTTTTTCTCGCTTGCTGTTAGATTTTTCCAAACTTGAATTTATGTTTCAAATACTAGAATCCATCCTCACTGCAGTTTCTTTTTTAAATTTGGAAAATAGAATTCAACTTCAATTAGATCCAAGTTTCTAAGCTTGTACCATAATCAGATGATTAAATGCACAACAAACAAAAAAATCACTAAATGAACTGTATCCAATGCCTCAAGGAAAGTGTGAATTAATTTTTACATTGAGATAATCTTTCGAGTGTCCGATCCCATTGGGCAGGAGGCTGCTATGTGAGCCTTCTGGCCACCTGATGGAATCAGTGCAAGGAACGACCAGTGTTCTTGGTTAGGCCTCATTGGAATATTTTTGATAAGCTGCCAATGTTGAACAAGCAGTGACAGTCACCTCACCGACTGGGGAAGAGCTGAGAAATCTGGTGGCTTCTCCATGGAGCCAAGTCTGAAGTGGAGCGTTAATGGGAGGTGGGGGAGGGGGGGCGGGGGGAGAGGTGGTGGAGGCAGCCCCGGGGAGGTGCATGGAGGGACCAGCAGCAGATGGGAAGATTTTTGTGGGGCAGGAGGAGCATGAATAACACAGCTTTATTTTCCCTAGTTTGGTATCGGCCTACAACGGTCCCTTCTAGGGCCACTGGTTCAGCCGCTCAACATTCAGTTCCACTGGTTAGACTGCGCGCAAAACGCACTCTGCCCAGTGGATCAGGAAGATTGCACTGGGCCCTACTTAAGGTGTAGGACCCAATTTGCATATTTATATAGGCTCCCGTCTGCTTCAGTTTGGAGCGCTGCTTGTCTGTTTCCCGGACTGCTCTATTATTGCGGCAGGCTGGACATCAACCGGCGGTGGGGGGATTAAGTGCAGCATAACAATTTTCAGTCCACTACTGCCCCATTCTCATACGAACATGGGGATGAAAATCAGCCCCATTGGTTTTAACCGTTCTTGTGTTATGTCAAAATCCTGCTACAGTTCCAATTGTGTTGAGATAAAATTAAATTTGAGCATTCACAAATGTCCCTTCTCACTGCAAGTGTCACTGTGTCACTGCAGGCTCTTTTACCTTCTTACAGTCCTGTGGAATCAGTGGAGTCTTACTTTTAACAGGATTCTTGTATTTTAGAGTTCAAAAACCCATGTACCTTTCAAATTTTAAAACCAATTTTATTCTTAATGTGCAAGTTATTTCAAACTACTTCAGTCAGAGGGTTAGGGAGCAAGATGAATTTAGTAGCAAGTCCTTTTAGGCCTCAGTAAAAAAAATAGATATCAATTGTGATACCCTGATGTACTTGATTGACAGGCTGTAGTGGGAAATAAATTTGATTGCTTCGAATTTAATTCCACAAAGTTTATATTTTAAGCATACATTAAAAATGATATAGAATCAAATCACGATTTTTACTTTGGCATCTATTTATCCAATATAATTTGTTATCAACCAAACAAATTATATTTCTTTACTTGAAATGTTTCTTGATGTGAAAGATTTATTAATTTGATATTTTAGCTATATATTACATCTTATATATTGCAATGATGTTAGTTTCAAAATCTGTCAAAAATGTAATAAAGTACAATGAAGTGGAAAGTACAAGGAATTACATCACAAATGCAATGATCCAAAAGTTTGCTAACCTTTTGAGGGACAGCATTTAAAAAGCACACAATAGTCTATACAAAACTAGTGGAGACTTTCATTATCCATTTTAATTGTTGGTTTAACAACTAAAATTGTCATAGTTCCTCAAACTTTGAATTGGCTCCATTGCGGAATAAATATTTAGGAGCCTCTGCAGCATCTATGCTTTTGTCACCTCCAAATACAACTATTCCAATGCTCTCCTTGCCAGCTTCCTATCCTCCACCCTCTGTAAGCTTTAGCCCAACCAAAGCTCTGCTGCTCATAACCTATAACAACATGTGCCACTCACCCATCTCCTCTGTCCTTCCTGATCTATATTGGCTTCCAAGTGCACATTGCCTTAAAATTAAAATTCTCATCCTTGTATATAAATCCCTCCATGGCCTCACCCTTCTCTATACTTGTAACCTCCTCCAGCATTTCAACCCCCTCCACCTCAGAATTATCCATTCCTCCTTCACACCACCATTGATGGCTATGCCGTCAGACGCCTCGGCTCCACACTCCTGAATTCCCTCCCGCTGCCTCTACATCACCCTATCCTCTTTTACTATCTTCTTCAAACCCACCTCTTTGAGCAAGTTTTAGTTTTTTTTAATTCATTCTCGGAATGTGGGCATCACTGGCAAGGCCAGCATTTTTTGTTCATTCCTAGTTGCCCTGAGAAGATGATGGTGGACCTTCTTCTTGAACAACTGGTCATGGTTTTTTGGATACAACTGAGTGGCTTGCTGGGCCACTTCAGAAAGCAGTTAAGAGTCAACCACGTTAGTGTAGGACTGGAGTCACATATAGGCCGGACCGGGTAAGAACAGCAGGATTCCGTCCCGAAAGAACATGAGTGAACCAGTTGAGTTTTTATGACAATCCGACAACTTTATGGTCACTTTTACTGATACCAACTTTGTATTTCCAGATTTTTAAAATCTAACTTCAAATTCTCAAACTGCCATGGTAGTACTTGAACATTCTTTGGATTGTTAGTCCAGGTCTCTGGATTACCAGTCCAGTCCAGTACCATAACCACTACCCTACCCTACCCCTATATAACTGATCCCCCCTAATATCTCCTTCTTTGGCACAATGTCCATTTTTTCTGTTGTGCCTCTATGAAGCGCCTTGGGAATCTTTTCTACATTAAAGATACTACATAAATATAAGTTGTTGTTGATAAACTGACTGAGACAACAGGGAGCTCAGCGAAAATTTCAAAGTAAATTAAAAAAATTCTAGAGTCATAATTTGTATTTGTAGTAATTGTATTTATGGAGAATAATCCAGTTAATTCCAATGATGTGTACATAATAGGGGTCATTTTTCAATTTTATGCTCTTGGTATATTAGAAATTTCACCATGTGCTGTGCACTATTTGCCAACCAAACATGGTAAGAAAAGAATGCAGTTTGCGCTTCAGTTTTTGATGAGTGCTGCCAGCAAGAGGATCCTCATCAGGAGCACAATGTCAGAACATTATCCCAATAACTTGACAATAGATAAGGGCTTGAATCTGGGCCCTTACCGTACTCACTTGACAAACTGGCTGAGTCAATGGTGAGCTCAGATAACATTTCTCAGCAAATTAAAAACCGGCTTCTCTTCCCGCTCCCGCATCGTTCCTCTGGTGTCCCCCAAGGATCTATCCTTGGCCCCCTCCTATTTCTCATCTACATGATGCCTCTTGGCGACATCATCCAAATGCACAGCGTCAGTTTCCACATCTACTCTGCCGACACCCAGCTCTACCTCAGCATCACCACTCTCGACCCCTCCACTGTCTCTGATTTGCAAGACTGCTTGTCCAACATCCAGTACTGGATCAGCAGAAATTTGCTCCAACTAAATATTGGGTAGACCGAAGCCATTGTCTTCAGTCCCCACCACAAACTCTATTCCCTAGTCACCAATTCCATCCTTCTCCCTGTCTGAGGCTGATCCAGACTGTTCGCAACTTTGGTGTCATATTTGACCCTGAAATGCGCTTCCGACCAGATTTTTTTTAAATTCGTCTATGGGATGTGGGCGTCACTGGCAAGGCCAGCATTTATTGCCCATCCCTAGTTGCCCTTGAGAAAGTGGTGGTGAGCCGCCTTCTTCAACCGCTGCAGTCCGTGTGGTGATGGTACTCCCACAGTGCTGTTAGGTAGGGAGTTCCAGGATTTTGACCCAGCGACGATGAAAGGTTGCGATGTATTTCCAAGTCAGGGTGGTGTGTGACTTGGAGGGGAACTTGGAGGTGGTGCTGTTCCCATGTGCCTGCTGCCCTTGTCCTTCTAGGTGGAAGAGGTCGCGGGTTTGGGAGGTGCTGCCAAAGAAGCCTTGGCGAGTTGCTGCAGTGCATCCAGTAGATGGTACACACTGCAGCCACGGTACGCCGGTGGTGGAGGGAGTGAATGTTTAAGGTGGTGGATGGGGTGCCAATCAAGCGGGCAGTTTGTCCTGGATGGTGTCGAGTTTCTTGAGTGTTGTTGGAGCTGCGCTCATCAAGGCAAGTGGAGAGTATTCCATCACACTCTTTACTTGTGCCTTGTAGATGGTGGAAAGGCTTTGGGGAGTCAGGAGGTAAGACACTCACCACAGAATACCGAGCCTCTGACCTGCTCTTGTTGCCACAGTATTTATGTGGCTGATCCAGTTAAGTTTCCGGTCAATGGTGACCCCCAGGATTTCATGGTGGGGGATTCGGCGATGGTAATGCCGTTGAATGTCAAGGGGCAGTGGTTATATTCTCACTTGTTGGAGATAGTCATTGCCTGGCACTTCTCTGGTGCGAATGTTACCTGCCACTTATCATCCCATACCTGAACGTTGTCCAGGTCTTGTTGCATGTGGGCATGGACTGCTTCATTATCTGAGGAGTTGTGAATGGCGCTGAACACTGTGCAGTCATCTGCAAACATCCGCATTTCTGACCTTATGTTGGAGGAAAGGTCATTGATGAAGCAGCTGAAGATAGTTGGGCCTAGGACACTGCCCTGAGCAAATCCTGCAGCGATGTCCTGGAGCTGTGATGATTGACCTTCAACCACCACAACCACTTTCCTTTGTGCTAGGTATGACTCCAGCCGATTCCCATTGACTTCAGTTTTACTAGGGCTCCTTGATGCCACACCCGGTCAAATGCTGCCTTGATGTCAAGGGCAGTCACTCTCACTTCACCTCTGGAATTCAGCTCCTTTGTCCATGATTGGACCAAGACTGTAATGAGGTCGGGAGCTGAGTGGTCTTGGCGGAACCCAAACTGGGCATCAGTGAGCAGGTTATTGGTGAGTAAGTGCCGCTTGATAGCACTGTCGATGACACCTTCCATCACTTTGCTGATGATTGAGAGTAGACTGATGGGACGGTAATTGGCCGGGTTGGATTGGTCCTGCCTTTTGTGGACAGGACATACCTGGGCAGTTTTCCACATTGTTGGATAGATGCCCGTGTTGTAGCTGTACTGGAACAGCTTGGCTAGAGGTGCGGCTAGTTCTGGAGCACAAGTCTTCAGCATGACAGCCGGGATGTTGTCAGGGCCCATAGCCTTTGCTGTATCCAGTGCGCTCAGCCATTTCTTGATATCACGTGGAGTGAATCAAATTGGCTGAAGACTGGCTTCTGTGATGGTGGGGACCTTAGGAGGAGGCCGATATGGATCATCCACTCGGCACTTCTGGCTGAAGATGGTTGCAAATGCTGGAAAGGGAGGATGTTCTTGAGGGGACAAGGACAGAATCCATTTGGTTAGAGTTGAGGAGCAAAAAGGGTATGATCATGCTATTGGGGGTATTCTATAGGCCTCCAAATAGTGAGAGGGAGGTAGAGGAGCAAATCTGCAGGGAAATCGCAGAGATATGCAAGAGCTATAGAGTGGTGATATTGGGGGACTTTAATTACCCAAATATCGATTGGGATAATGCTAGGGTAAAGGGAAAGGAGGGGGAGGAATTTCTGAAATGTGTTCAGGAGAATTCCCTTGACCAATATGTTCTTGTCCCAACTAGGAAGGAGGCATTGCTGGATCTGGTGCTGGGGAATGAGGTGGGCCAGGTCGACCAAGTGTCTGTGGGAGAATACTTGGGTACGAGTGATCATCGTATCATAAGATTTAGATTAGCAATGGAGAGGAGCAACGAACAATCTAGAGTGGAACTTCTAAACTAGAATAGGGCTAACTTCAATGGGATGCGAAAGGATCTAGCCAGGGTAAAATGGAACCAAAGACTGACAGGAAAAACTGTAACGGAACAATGAGTGATCTTTAAGGAGATGTTCCAAGTACAGACTAGGTACATTCCAACAAGAGGGAAGGGTAAGGGAACCAAAGCAAGGGCTCCTTGGATGACGAGGGAGATAGAGAAGATGATGAAACAAAAAAAGAGGGTGTATGAAGCATGTCAGGTGAATTCTTCAAGGGAGAACCAGACCAAATACAATAAGTTGAGAGGGGATGTGAAGATGAAAATAAGATTGGCAAAGAGAGAATATGAGAGTAAATTGGCGATTAACATAAAAGAGAACCCAAAAATCTTCTACCGGCATGTAAACAGTAAGCAGGTAGTAAGAGGCGGGGTGGGGCCTATTCGAGACAAAGAAGGTGATATATGCTTAGAGGCGCAGGGCAAGGCTAGAATACTCAATGAGTACTTTGTATCGGTGTTTACTAAGGAGGTGGATGCTGACAAAATATCGGTAGAAGTGGAAAAGGTAGAAGCAATGGAAGGAGTGAAAATTGATAGACAGGATGTACTAGAAAGGCTGGGTATGCTTAGAGTGGACAAGTCGCCTGGTCCAGATGGCTTGCATCCCAGGTTGCTAAGGGAATTGGGGGAGGAGATAACGGATGGGCTCGCCATAATTTTCCAATCTTCTCTAGATGCGGGGGAGGTGCCTGAGGATTGGAAAGTGGCAAATGTGACACCATTGTTCAAGAAAGGGTGTAAGGACAATCCCAGTAACTACAGGCCGGTCAGTTTAACATCAGTGGTGGGTAAAGCTTTAGAAACAATAATCAAGGAAAAAATTAACGGGCACTTGAAGAGGTTTAAGCTAATTAAGGAGAGCCAACATGGGTTTGTAAAAGGCAGATCGTGTTTGACTAATCTAATTGAATTTTTTGTTGAAGTAACAGAGAGGATCGATGAAGGGAACATAATGGATGTTTGACAAAGTACCACATAGAAGTCTGGTTAACAAAATTGAGGCTCATGGAATAGGTGGGTCAGTGGCAGCTTGGATAAGGAATTGGATAAGGACAGAAAACAGCGAGTTGTGGTAAATGGCTGTTTTTCAGACTGGAGGATGGTAGACAGTGGTGTTCCCCACGGGTCAGAGCTGGGGCCACTGCTTTTTTTGATATATATAAATGACCTGGATATTGGAATACAGAGTAGAATTTCTAAATTTGCCGATGACACCAAACTTGTGGGTGTGGCGAACAGTGAGGATGATACCAATCGACTGCAACAGGACATAGAAAGGCTAGCAGAATGGGCAGACAAGTGGCAGATGGAATTTAATACAGAGAAGTGTGAGGTGATGCATTTTGGCAGAAGGAACAGGGAGCGGCAATATACACTTAATGGTACAGTTTTAAAGAGTGTGCAGGGACAGAGGGACTTGCTGGTGGGACAGGAAATATCCCGGGATGGTGATGGAGGAGTTTGGGACATTGGCTGAAAGATATGATTCTGTGAGTATGACTGTGTCAGGCTGTTGCTTGACTAGTCTGTGGGACAGCTCTCCCAATTTTGGCACAAGTCCCCAGATGTTGGTGATGAGGACTTTGCAGGGACAACTGAGCTGGGTGTGCCATTGCCGTGTCCGTAGCTGGTGCCGGGTGGTCCGTCCAATTTCATTCTTATTATTATTGTGTTTTGTAGTGGTTTGTTACAACTGAGTGGCTTGCTAGACCATTTCAGAGGCAGTTAAGAGTCAAACACATTGCTCTGGAGTCACATATAGGCCAGACCAGGTAAAGACGGCAGATTTACTTCCCTAAGGGACATTAATGAACCAGTTGGGTTTTTACGACAATCCAAGGGTTACCATTACTGATACTAGCTTTTTATTCCAGATTTATTTAATTAACTGAACTTAAATTCCCCAGCTGTGGTGGGATTTGAACTCACATCTCTGGATCATTAGTCCAGGCCTCTGGATTACTAGCCCAGTGACATTACCACTATGCTACCATTCCCATTATCGTTACTGTATCCTCGCCATCGCTAAGACTGCCTATTTCCACCTCCGTTACATCGCCTGACTCCACCCCGGCCTCAGCTCATCTGCTGCTGAAACCCTCATCCATGCCTTTGTTACCTCGAGACTTGACTATTCCAATGCACTCCTGGCGAGCCTCCCATTTTCTAACCTCTGTGAACTTGAGGTCATCCAAAACTCTGCTGCCCATCTCCTAATTCGCACCAAATTCCATTCACACATTACCCCTGCGCTCACTGATCTACATTGGCTCTCGGTTAAGCAACGCCTCGTTTTTAAAATTCTTCTCCTTGTTTTCAAATCCCTCCATCTCCTCGCCCCTCCCTATCTTTGTAATCTCCTTCAGCCCCACAACCCCCCCGAGATATCTGCGCTCCTCTAATTCTGGCCTCTTGAGCATCCCCGATTTTAATCGCTCCACCATTGGTGGCCATGGCTTCAGCTGCCTAGGCCCTAAGCTCTGGAATTCTCTCCCTAAACCTCTCTGCCTCTCTCCCTCTCTTTCTTCCTTCAAGATACTCCTTAAAACCTACCTCTTTGACCAAGCTTTTGGTCATCTGCCCTAATATCTCCCAATGTGGCTCGGTGTCAAGTTTTGGTTGATAATGTTCCTGTGAAGCGCCTTGGGACTTTTTACTACGTTAAAAGCGCCATACAAATACAAGTTGTTGTTGTTGTCGAGTGAACAAATTGTATTGATATTAATTATATTTATGCAGAACAGTCTAGTTAATCCCAATAATCCATACACAGTAGGGGTAACCATGAATGATGCTGTCTGCTTTAACATTTCTCACCTGACTCCCTGCTTCTGAAGTGTACAGAAGAGCCTGTTTTCAGTAAAATTGTTCCAGAAGAGGTGTGTTGATGGCTGCAGAACGTGATAATGACAAACAAATTAACAATAAAAATCACTTTATTTCAGAAGAGCAGTGTCACCACAGATGGTAATAGCTTTCATTATTTTGAGCAGCAACTCAAGTCTCAGCCTGAAGATGACAAGCACATGTTGACGGAGTCTATTCTTGCCAGTGCTTCCTCTGAGGAACTGATTGCCTCAGCCATCACAATTTGATCATTTATTTCTTCACATAAGTTTGTTGTTTATTAAAGATGAGAAAAATGAAATGTTAAGGATTAAATCAGCAATAAAATGAAGTCACTAACAGGGGTAATGTGATGGTAAAGTATCGCTGTGAAATTTCCCTAAATGTATTAATTTACTGCAAGTAACACTACCACTGTAGAGGGAACCACTCTGTGGGTGATTTTGGTAGCAATTTGCAGAGTTATAAAGCAGTTATACAGTAGAGAGTTATAGGCCAATTATACTAATTATTTGGCACTGAAAGGGAGGCAGTGAAGGATGATTATATCAGCACATTTAAGATAGAGAATTGGATAAATACCTGGTGAAAAATTTGATAGAAGGATAGAGAGGTATCGTGATGTATGATATTTTCTAGATACTGATGTTATAATGGACTTCAGTGGTCTTTTCCGGCCCTATGTGCTTATATGACATTATATGTAGAATAATTGTGCTTTTCTTTCACCAGTCTCAGGCCGATTCAAATTTAAATGAGCGGTGTGAAACCATCTCAGTTTCAGATGACTTTGATCTTCACAAGGGTATCAAATGTGTGGCTGAAGCACATGTGGGACATGTACCATGTAGAGCAAGTGATGATCGGGCTCTGCTGGAACTGGAGCGATCTGGGCGCTGTTCTTGGAGACACACTCAGTACAAACTGCCTCCAACTCCCAATATAGCATATCGCACTGACCATGAATGGCAACTGCCCTGACCACTGGTATACAGGCCAGAAACCAAGGCCACACAAGCTGCATTATCTCCTTGACCCATACTGCTCCCAGCACAGGCAGAGTCAGGTCAAGGAACCTAGATGTATCCGGGCACGCCTGCACAAGCACTGAGCAATCACAATAAAAAACAGCTTCACAAAATATATGGGTGAATATATTCTTTTGACAATTGACCAATATATTTGAACTTTTTTTCCGAGCCTATAACAGTGAGCTGAGCTCTTTTCACTTCACCTGACGAAGGAGCAGTGCTCCGAAAGCTTGTGATTTCAAATAAAACTGTTGGACTATAACCTGGTGTTGTGCGACTTCTCACATTTGTCCACCCCAGTCCAACACCGGCATCTCCACATCATGCATTTAAGCACACATTTACCAAGTCCCACTTTGCCTAAGTGCCAGAGTGAGTAGAGCCGACAGCATAATTTGATGCTGCCGGGTTGCACTGCTTTAAGGGCAGTTAACAGTGTCAGACTGCACCTGCAGGGTAAAGGCAGGATTAAAAGATCAAAGAAACGGGAGAACTCTTACCAGCTCACTTCCTCAGATTAAAATTCGAATAATCAGGATTGGCAGGTGTTTTCAGACCTTGTACATCCTGAGGACTGACCATTAAGTTTACATGAAAGCCGTCCCAGTAATATTATGAAGTCTATCTTTTTAGCAGAGTGGTTAAAATGTTCAGTTTGGAGAATTTCAGTTGTCTTAGGGTGATCACCTTAGGATCTATTGCAAGTAATCTCTGTGGAGATTCTCCCATTTCACACCGTAACAAATTAACAGCTGGCTTCGCCATCTCTGCAGGGTTTCCGCCAATCTTGTGCCAAAGTTACGGCAAGAGATCGTGGAAACCCCGCCCCCGCCCCCCCATCACCCCAGAAATTCAACCTCAATATCTGTACATTTAACTTTACTGCAGCTTATTTACTGTACTAAAGGGTTATTGATAAGTACAAGAGAGTGGATAAAGTATTATGTATATATTTTAATTATGGGATGGCAACAACTTAAGCCTGGTCGTTCAACAAACATGTACAATCCATTATGTCATGAACTCCATTTATTTTAATCTCCTGAAATGTCCACTGATCTGCAAAAGTAATCAAGCAAAACCCTCATCCATCCTCATCTCTTCACTATTCAACCTTGGCCTGCTGCCCTCAATATCCAGCTTCTGTCCTCCCCCAACATGTAATGTCCTGGCAACACAAAAAACATTTGTCTAAATTATCTCATCAAGTGTAAGCTCGACTGGTTAAGAAACAATAGAGGTGCCATTACACTACTAGGTGTATTCTATAGGCCACCAACTAGTGGGAAAGATATAGAGGAGCAAATTTGCAGGGAAATTACAGAGAGGTGCAAGAACTGTAGAGAAGTAATAATGGGGGACTTCAACTATCCTAATATAGACTGGGATAGTAATAGTGTAAAGGGCAGAGAGGGGGAAGAATTTCTGAAGTGCGTTCAGGAGAACTTTCTTGATCAGTAAGTTTCTGGCCCAATGAGGAAGGAGGCATTGCTGGATCTGATTCTAGTAGTGGTGAACGGTTGTTTTTCGGACTGGAGGAAGGTACACAGTGATGTTCCCCACTGCTTTTCTTGATATATATTAATGACTTAGACTTGGGTGTACAGGGCACAATTTCAAAATTTGCAGACGACACAAAACGTGGAAGTATAGTGAACAGTGAGGAGGATAGTGATAGACTTCAAGAAGACATAGACAGGCTGGTGGAATAGGCGGACACGTGGCAGATGAAATTTAACACAGAAAAGTGCGAAGTGATACATTTTGGTAGGAAGAATGAGGAGAAGCAATATAAACTGAAGGGTACAATCTAAATGGGGTGCATGAACAGAGAGACCTGGGTATATGTGCACAAATCGTTGAAGGTGGCAGGACAGGTTGAGAAGGCGGTTAAAAAAGCATATGGGATCCTGAGCTTCATAAATAGAGGCATAGAGGACAAAAGCAAGGAAGTTATGATGAACCTTTATAAAACACTGGTCCGACCTCAACTGGAGTACTGTGTCCAATTCTGGGCACCGCACTTTAGGAAGGATGTGAAGGCCTTAGAGAGGGTGCAGAAAAGATTTACAAGAATTGTTCCAGGGATGAGGGACTTCAGTTATGTGGATAGACTGGGATTGTTCTCCTTAGAGCAGAGAAGGTTGAGAGGAGATTTGATAGAGGTGTTCAAAATCATGGGGGGTCTAGACAGAGTAGATAGAGAGAAACTGTTCCCATTGGCGAAAGGGTCGAGAACCAGAAGACACAGATTTAAGGTGATTGGCAGAAGGACCAAAGGCAACATCAGGAAAAACTTTTTTACGCAGCGAGTGGTTATGATCTGGAATGCAATACCTGAAAGGGTGGTGGAGGCAGATTCAATCACGGCTTTCAAAAGGGAATTGGATAAGTACCCTAAGGAAAAAGGTTTGCAGGGGTACGGGGAAAGGGTGGGGGAGTGGGACTAGCTGAAGTGCTCTTGCAGAGAGCTGGGCCGGGCTCGATGGGCTGAATGGCCTCTTACTGTGCTGTAACCATTCTATGATTCTATAACTGGAAGTGGTACAGTGCACAAATCACCTTCCCCGTCTGAACCATAGTACGCTGATGCCATACGAATTATTGGCATCAGTCTAATTTTAATATTATTGGTGAGCTCCAGGTGTGGCAAACATCTGTGAATGGGAGCTCGGTGAGTGGTGGCCGGGAGATCATGTGCTGCTGCAGGCTCGAATGTGCATAAAGGGACAGGCCTGTTGTTTTTTTTCTATTTGGAAATCAGTGAGCACCTGTGAAAAAACTAAGGCCTTCTTCAACAGAGAGCCTGCAGGCCCCCAGTGAGCTAAGTGGAATGGTGTGAATACCACCTGCACCACTGGAAATAAAGCCCAAAAAAAGTTCAATGGACTCATCTGGTCAGCCAAGTAAGAGCACCCATTTTCACCTTCTATTAATACTGTGCACTAAATATGTATGGTTCTTACCTCCCTTACACTGGGTTAAAATACTTTCAAACCTTACCATGAATACCCATGATACTGTAGATTGCCCTTTGCATCCCCAGCCTTTACCTGACAATTGTTCATTCACTCTCATCCTTAAACGCACTTAGCCCAAAAGAATTATCCCATTTAATTTGGCTGAAAATTGAACATGTTTGTCATCGCACTTATTAAACAATTAAACCATTTATTTTAATCTGCTTGCAGAAGAAAACAACCGGTAACAACCATGTGAGAGAACACTACAGGAGGACACCCTAACTTTAGACCTCCAGCCTCATATGAGGAAAGAACGCTTAGAATCCTTGGGAAGGGAAGCCATAGAGGGTGCTGGAAACAAGAAAGTAGAAGGTTTGCTGCAACTCGGGTTCATTATAAACTTCCGCTGTTCTTCCTTCTCATCCTATTCTCTAAGTCCTTCCCTAGGGACTGCACCTTGACGTGGCGGGAAAGTTTGTGTGCCCCTATGACCCTGAGAGCTATGGTGGCAGGAGTAGAACTCCTGGTGGGGCCACCTAAACCAATAAGTTCAAAAATTAGGAGCCAGACTAGAGCCAGTCCTCCGGGTAAGGGCTGTGAGTCAGGCTAACAACATGTTTGCATAAAAATGCTTTTGCTCTGAAAACAACCTAGAGAAAAGACAAGTCAATTGCAGAGATGCAAATATAAACATCAACTGTAGAGAACCACAGACAACTGGATTTAAGGCCAGGTGATAGTCCAATAGAGTCAAATACCTTGCTCTGGACAGAAAGGAGTGGATGAAATGGGTCGCCTCATATGCCACTAGTCACAGGAGGCTCTAACTAATTAACTAAATATTTTCTAATTCAGTTACTGCCAGCATAGTACATATTTAAGCTCTTCTGCTCAAAGCTTTATGTGAAAACTATTCATAAGGATATCATTGTAAGTTGTTTTCCTCTTGTCTATCTCTAGGTGTGACATAGGAAGGCAAGCCCAGCCACACTACATCAAACCATGGGAGCACTTCAGAGAGAACACCATCAGTCACGCTCTCCCTCCTGAGCACCAACTCAAAAACATTTAAAGAGTGAGACAGAAAGAGTGCACTGAGAAACACAGGATGAGTGAGCAGGAGCAGCTGATGGTGGCACAGGAGGAGGAACCATTTGGCAGAAGAGCAGTTTACCTTCATGAAACAGCATCTCACTGTCTCGCTCCCCATTTAAATGCTTTGAGTGGTGTGAAGTTCCTGTACTTGCAGTGTAGATAAGAAATAAACTCGGCACAGAAGGTTAAGTTGAGTCATTTCAGTCCGAGGACCCTTTTAACAATGTGATAAATGTTAATTACAGCCAGTCAACTTCTCTGGGACTGAAAATTAACTATTGCAAGTGTGATTCTCATTCCTTTTGCTTTTAATTGTTGTTGGAGACTTTAAAAAAATTTAAATTAAACATTTTTTTACTTCATCGTTCTGTCTTTTTTCTCTCTCTCTTAATCCAGTATTTCCAGCATTTTCTGTTTTTTTTCTTTCCCTCTCTTTGGCCGGAATTTTTCCGACCGAGTCGGGTTGGGTGTGTACGGGCCGCAAAGTGGGTCGGAACCACGATGTCATGATAAGCCCACTCTTCAGAGTGACTTTAGTGTAATGGCCCCTATTAAATCAGGCATGCGTCCTATTAAATGGTGTGGTTCTGATGATGTCATCGATGACTCATTTCCAGCAGGGATATTTAAACCAGCCTTAGCCACATTGCATTTGAAGGTTCATGTAAGTGTGCGGAGGGAGTATTGTTGCAAGTTATAAAAATGAGTTCCCAAAGACAGAGGGCTACACCCCGCTTTTCAGATGACTCACTACATATTCTGGTGGAGGGAGTCAGAGCACGCAACAATGTCCTCTTCCCTGTGGATGGGTGGAAGGGACCTTCCCAAGAGACCAAAAGGGCATGGCGTGAAATTGCTGAGGAGGTCAGCAGCGGAAATGTGGTGAGGAGGACCTGGGTACAGTGCAGGAAGAGATTCAATGATCTGATGAGATCAGGAAAGGTGAGTGCAAAGCCACAATCACCTTCATCCTGCTGTGCCTGTCACCACATCCCCATCATTCTGCCTTCCCAAGCCTACTCCTGCACATTATTACTCACACCAACATACCTTGCACGTCCACCCATCCCTCTCTTTCTATGTACAGACTCACATCCCCATCTGACTAACCACCCCTCACACTCACCCTCATCCTAATGGAATCATACCAACTAACACTACAGAAAGAGGCCATTTGGCATTGGCACCACACTCCCTCATAGTCACCCTCTACAGATGTAACCCACACTTTCCTTACACTCACTCCATCACTCTCACTCAAACGTCTCTTTTTTCCCTCCTGGCAGGAGAAGAGAGCGCACAACAACAGGGAGAGGCAGAGAACCGGAGGTGGCCCTCCATCCTTCAGTACTTTGAGGGCAGCAGAGAAGGTGGCCCTGGAGGTGTCGAGAGTTGCAGAGCTGCTGGCGGTGGGAGACGGAGAGAGGAGGACCTCTCAGCAACCTGGCAACAGAATTACATCTCATAAAGCCACATGGCATACAGCAGTCACTCATATGGTGACTGATGTCAGCAGCCAGTGAATGTTCATCATTTGCGTAATGGTATCATTATCCATTCTTAATATAACATTTCCAATTCATCTCTTTACTCTCCCACAGGTCTATCTAGAGCCCCTGCTCCACCCCTCGACTGTCCAGCCGGAGGAGGAAGACGACGCCTCAGAGGAGCCTTCAGCCTCTGAGGGTGCTCTGTCAGCAGACTCAAGCGCACCAGCACAGGTACGCACACCTTAAAGTAGTGTTGTCACCTGGTGTCTCACACTTCACAAGTGTGCAAGAGCAGATGGTGGAGACAAGGACAGCAGTGGAGACTCCTTGCCGGAGGGCGCAGGACGCTCCAAGCTCTGCTCAGCTGCATGCAGACGCTGAGCCTCGGGGGCCATCGAGAAGAGGGCGATCCTGGAGGGGCAGCAAGAAATGCAGGAGGCTCTGGCAGGTTTTGCAGCTGCAATGTCTGCAAATGTGCAGAGAATGGAGGAGTCCATCTCCAACATGAGCACCACCGTGTCGCAGGCCAATGGTGATGATGTGCTTTTCCATGGAAAGGATGGCCACCTGCATGGATCAGCTAATGCGCCAGTCACATGAGCACATGCTATCAATGGAGAACAGATGGCAGAGGCTCATAGACCTCCTCTCTAGGAGGGAACTAAAAGTAGACTTGGGTCCTCTTGGCCCCACTGCTTTGCAGCAAGGTGCTCTCCACCTCCTTGCTAGTAGGGAAGTGCCGGTGGCCCATGAGAGAGATGATGCTGTAAAATTCGCAATTATCGCGATTCGAAATAACGAGATAAAGCAGATTTGTTTCATCAGTTTTATTTCAACGAAATGCTGTCATGATTAAACAGGACACAGAAGCCTGTAAAATGGCCGCCGCGCCTCGTGGCAGAAGCTTCCAGAATTTTCAGTGGGCAGACAAGATGGCGTTCGAATAAACATTTCAGTATAAGATTGGTTGATACGCAGCAAACACTGATAAAGACAGGATGCAACCTGTCTGCATTCGACACAATAGCAAAGATATAAGTGCTGGAATCATTTTCCATGCACAAGTAAGGACCATTGTAATGGGCAATCGAAGGCCCATCCAGATACATCAATACGCAAATTCCCCACGGCTCTACAATGAGAGAGCCATTCTCGGGTGCTTACACAAACCCCGCCAGGGAGGCTCCTAGCCGGTTCGACAATGGGGAAAACATTAACGGATAGTTGGCCAGTTTAAGGTGCTACCGAAACCCATTAAAGGAAAGAATCGCCCCATGCTGGGAGTTTTGTGCACCAGTATTACACAAAGGACAAACATTAAGATTTGGGCGGGAGATAAGGGAACACAGCACTATAACTATAGTGAACAAACGTCCATCGGTCTCTTATTCCTCTGATCCTCCCGGGGCTCTGACGCGGGCTGAACTTTTATTCTCCTATGTTGGGTGGAGCTCAATTTGGAACGAGTCGCCTCGACGAAGGCCAGTGACCGGGTGCACCATCCCGAGGGTCGGTAAACGGTGTTCTGGACCCGAAGGCCCGACGAGACGAGATGAGAAGAGAAGAAGAAGAATCCACGTGCCGCCGCGGTCAGTAAACCCCGACCGCGCCCGTAAATATAAAGACCATTTTTGAACTCTATCAGGTTGCTGCCGAACCAGTGGAAGACTCTCTTTCGAATTCTATCGACAACCGGTGTCAATACAGGAAGACTCTTCTTTGAATTTTACCGGTTAACTGGTGTCGGTCCAGAAAGACTTTTCTTTGAGTTCTACAGCCGGGCCCGAGCACTGTCGAGTTCTTCATGACAACGGGGAGCCCAGCCTGCTAGCCGGAGCAGAGAAGATAAACAAGTAGGGTACAGAGACCCCTTCCAACACGTGACAGTCAGGTGTTGCAGCAAAACAAGCCGAGTGCCTCGTTTAAAATTCTCCGAAGTATCACGAGTGGTGAGCATGTTTCCTCGATCCTACAAATCTAGATTAGTGTAGGTATTGATAGGGGAGGGTGGTTTTATTAAGGATAAATATAATGTGTTCCCCTTTTTACGATGTGCCGTGCGATCCTCATTACCCTAGACCAAATTTTATGAATGTATGTATACTTGTACTGTCATTAATTTGTGCCTATGACATGTACTTCATGATTTTGGATGTTATGCAATAAAGATTTCCATTTCGTACTATTCAACCGGGTCTATTTGAGTTTTTCTCTGCATTACTGCTCTCGCACCTAAGTCCAGTGTTAGAACCATAAGGGCGAGTGGGTCGAACCACTCACAGGTGCTTATTGCAACAAGACTGGCCGGAGACCAGAGCAAGCAATAGTATTAGGCAACGAAGGCCTAACCCCGCACAAGCACCCCGAACCGAACCCCTTACAATGCTGAGAGGGGACATGGAAGTGGGGCTCCGCTTAAAGTGCTCCCACTTCTCCCCCATTGCCTCCCCCTCAGTCAGAGCCCCACATGCTTCCTCGGATCCCGATGGCCATGTCTGCCCCTGCACAGTCGCAGGAGGAGCAGTCTTCGGCGGGGCCCTCGCAGGCTCCAAAACACAGAGGACTTCCGCCAAAAGTGTCTAAGCAATCACAGCAGGGAAGTGAGCAACCTGCCTCTACCTCAGCTGAAGCCATGGGGTTGCACCTCGTAGAAACACGCGTAAAAGAAAATAGCCACAATCCTAATTGCACAAGGGTATGCACATGGGTGCATATAGAAGTGTTATTGATAATGTTCCATTACTGTTATCACACATATAAAAGTACTTACTTTCACCACTTTCTGCTCATTCCCATCTTTGTCTGCTACCTCAGAAATGGCTTTGTGAGTTGAAGTGAATGGTGAGACATTGTGTAACCTCCAGCAATGAGGGTCAGTGTGAAAGGAATGGCTTGGTCATTGTATGGATGCTTTAAGTGTTGTTGGAGAGGGGGAATCTTGGCACAGCATGTGGCAGCCATATGGGTGCATTGCAGGAAGTTAAGTAAATCTGGCCATGATGAGGCCATTCCTGCCTCCCGAGCAGCAATGTGCTCCAGTGCTGGTGGCCATCTGGACCTTAAGTTCCTCCTGCTCCTCCTCCTCTTCCTCCTCTGAAGAGGCTCTGGGATGTGCACCTTGCTCCTCATGGAGCTCTAATCCTCGCTGCTGCACTATATTGTGCAGGGCGCAGCATACGACGACGATTCTGGAAACCCTGGCTGGTGCGTACTGAAGGGCTCCTCCAGATCTTCAAGGCGTCTGAAGTGCATCTTGAGCATGCCTATTGTTTGCTCTATGACACATCTGGTGGACATGTAGCTTTCATTATAACGCTCCTCGGCCTCCTTAAGCATGTCACGAGCCTCGTCTTCAGTGGATAGCCCTCGTCTCCAAGCAGCCAGCTGGTAAGTGTGTTTGGCGGTGCGAAGAGCTGAGGGAGGGTGGACTGGCACAGGACAAAAGAGTCATGACAGCTGCCAGGGTATCTGGCACACACATGCATGATGATCTTTCTATGATTGCAGACCAGCTGCACATTGAGGGAGTGCAAGCCCTTGCGGTTGACAAACACTCCTGGGTTATGATGGGGGGTGCCCTGATGGCCACATGTGTGCAGTCGATTATGCCCTGCACCCATGGGAAGCCAGCCACAGCGGCAAAGCCGAGCGCCCGCTCAATAATACTGGCTTCATCAGTGGCAATTATCGAATCATAGAATCATAGAATGGTTACAGAAGGAGGCCATTTGGCCCAGTGCCAGCTCTCTGCAAGAGCACTTCAGCTAGTCACACTCTCCCGCCCTTTCTCTGTAGCCCTGTAATTTTTTTTCCTTCAGGTACTTATCTAATTCCCCTTTGAAAGCCACGATTGAATCTGCCTCCACCACCCTCTCAGGCAGTGCATTCCAGATCCTAACCACTCGCTGTGTAAAAAGGTTTTTCCTCATGTCGCCTTTGGTTCGTCTGCCAATCACCTGAAATCCGTGCCCTTGACCCTTCCGTCAATGGGAACAGTTTCACTCTATCTACTTTGTCTAGACCTCTCATGATTTTGAACACCTCTATCAAATCTCCTCTCAACCTTCTCTGCTCTAAGAAGAACAACCCTAGTTTCTTCAGTCTATCCACGTAACTGAAGTCCCTCATCCCTGGAACCATTCTACTAAATTTTTTCTGCACCCTCTCTAAGACCTTCACATCCTTCCTAAAGTGCGGTGCCCAGAATTGGATACAATACTCCAGTTGTGGCCGTACCAGTATTTTATGAAGATTCATCATAACGTCCTTGCTTTTTGTACTCTATGCCTCTATTTAAAAGTTCACATAATTGGCTGCCTTGTTAAACATGGCATCGGTCACCTGGGTGTTGCATCTGTGGGCGGCCGACTACGAGATGCTGCAAATGTTTGCTGCAGATCCCTGGAAGGAGCCTGAGGTGAAGAAGTTGAGAGGGCGCTGGAGACTTTGACAGCCACTGGTAAGGAGTGTCCACGAGGTTCTCTGGGCTGCAGCTCTTACTCCAGCAAGCTGCAAATGTCTGTGATGACCTGGAGCGATAACCTGAGCCTCTTTGGCACTGCTGCTTAGTCATGTTGAGGAAGCTCATCCTCTGCCTGTATACCTTGTGTTGGGGGTATCGCCTCCTGCGCGGTGCAGTCCTGCGCTGATGCCCTCTGTCCTGTGGAGCATCAGGTCGTTGAGGAGAAGGTTGGTGGCGTTGCTGGTGTGACTGCTGCTGCTGGTGGTGGGACTAATTTTGGTCCGATTCTGAGGACCAAGGTGAGACAGTATAAACGGCACCCATGCTGATGTAATAGATTGAGAGGTCGCACAACACCAGGTTATAGTCCAACAGTTTTATTTGAAATCACAAGCTTTCGGAGCTATCGATTGCTCCTTCCTCAGGTGAAGTAAATTGGATACAGAATCGCCAGAGCATTTTTGGTTGAAAAAATGCATGTGTACTAGATGTAATAGATGGCAGGTTAAGTAGAGATCAGAGGACCAATCTGTCAATGGTGTGATAGTTACTAGCAATGTGATGCGAGTGGCTTCTGAGGTTGCAGAAAAGACTTGCAAATTCTAGACATCTAAATCTGTGCACAAAATGGAGTCAGCAAGAGCCTTTCCCTTAGGCAAGCAATGAGGTGTCATGTGGGAGTATTTATTGGGATTTCCAGGCTCTGCATTAATAATCTCGCTCAATGGCCACTGAGCTTCTGCCTCACATTGACAGACGTGGTTCCCGAGCTGCCTGATTCCCGTGGTCATCCAGTAAAAATCAAAAGCTCTGGTTAAAAACCCTGTTAAGTGTCTCAAACAAGCACTTAATTACTTCAATTAGGTCGCCCGCCTCTGTCGTTCGGATCCGTGGCACGCTAGAAACGCGCATGAGTTAAATACGCGAGGCGGCGGGATGACGACGGGTTTCCGATACGCTCGCAATTTCAGCAATTTTTACTGCCGACCCAGCTCCAAACCTGCATGCCCGGCAGCAGGAAAATTCCGGCCTTTATTTCTCTTTCTGTACCTGATTTGACATTGAATTCACCTTTCGAACTTACACTTCCTTCTTCAGACCTTGAGCTGTTCTTTCACAATCCTTCAATCTGATTTGTTAAGGAGATACACAGGTGCTTGCCCTGTGCACTCAAGTCCCAGCTGCTTGTAAAGGGCATTGCGCCGTTTCCATCTCGCACTTCCAGCAACTTGCCACGCAAAATAGCATGCCGATTAAATGGACAAGGGCAGGCACTATTCGTTGACTGGTTACTGGAATATTGGAGCCAATATCTATGCTTAAGACATAACACAGAAACCAGCCAATTTCCTCAGGGGTTCCGATGGACTCCCGACAGTTGTGCTGGATCCCTGCCATTTCTGTTTTTTAGTAAAGAACGAGGAGGCTATGATTTACTTATGGGATTTATCTTAAACCTAGAATACAAGTTGGCGATATTTATGAACTACAGTGAATGACAAATACCATTCTTTCAGCATTGAAAGCAAAGGGACATCTGGTGTACAGTAACTGCACTGTCTGATTGAAATCAACAGCACAATATCAAGAAAAGCACTTTCACAAATTTTTTTGGAGTCCTTTGGGTCTCTTCAAACTGATGTCATTTATTTTTGTACATATTTGAAAAAACAGATTGCGCTATTACAAAATGCCTCAAAATAAAAACCTGTTAGTGACAATACTGCAATATTTCTGCTCCCTACCTCCTCATTGTAAGGAAGGCAACACACACTCAAATGTCTGCTACTCGAACTCTTCCCAAGGCCTCATAACTGTCAAACTCTTTAACTCCTTCAGCTATCACTTCCCGAGTGTGGTTTTCTGTTAAGCAGGATATCCAAAACCGTTAACTTCATCTCTGCATATCTTTTATTCTCCCAGTTTTTTTCCAGTCTTCCTAAAATGTTTGCATAGCTCTCCGTTTTCAGTTCTGACAAAGCCTTACACACAAAACCCCAACTTCAGTTTAGTCTTTACAGATGCTAATTGTTTTGCTGTGCATTTCTAGCATTTTCTGTCTTTTTTTTCCTTTGTAATTGTACAGAGGACACTAACTGGTTGTGACCTCTTAGCAGGTAGAACAACAACTAAGAGGTTCAGGTGATGCAATATTGAAAGAAGTTTGGGATATTTTTAATAAACAGTGTTGATGATAATTGATTTGATGTTATAGGTGGGTTCATGAACGTAATGATGCAGGATATGGCTTGTGATGCGGGGTCTCACATGGATTTTAGCAAGGCTTTTGATAAGGTCCCACATGGCAGACTGCTCAGAAAAGTAAAAGCCCATGGGATCCAAGGGAAAGTGGCAAGTTGGATCCAAAATTGGCTCAGTGGCAGGAAGCAAAGGGTAATGGTCGACGGATGTTTTTGTGACTGGAAAGCTGTTTCCAGTGGGGTTCTGCAGGGCTCAGTACTACAGTCCCTTGCTTTTTTGGTGCATATCAATAATTTAGACTTCAATGTAGGGGGCATGATTAAGAAGTTTGCAGATGATACAAAAATTGGACGTGTGGTTGATAGTGAGGACGAAAGCCGTAGACTGCAGGAAGATATCAATGGACTGGTCAGGTGGGCAGAAAAGTGGCAAATGGAATTCAATCTGGAGAAGTGTGAGGTAATACATTTGGGAGGGCTAACAAGGCAAGGGAATACACAATAAATGGTAGGGTACTGAGAAGTGTAGAGGAACAGAGGGACCTTAGAGTGCATGTCCACAGATCCCTGAAGGTAGCAGGACAGGTAGATAAGGTGGTTAAGAAGGCATACGGGATACTTTCCTTTATTAGCCGAGGCATAGAATATAAGAGCATGAATGCTTGAATTGTATAAAACACTAGTTAGGCCAGAGCTAGAGTACTGTGTACAGATCTGGTCACCACATTACAGGAAAGATGTGATTGCACTAGAGAGGGTACGGAGGAGATTTACGAGGATGTTGCCAGGACTGGAGAGTTTTAGCTATGAGGCAAGATTGGATAGGCTGGGGTTGTTTTCCTTTGAACAGAGGAGGCTGAGGGGAGACTTGATTGAGGTGTATAAAATTATGAGGGGCCGAGATAGAGTGGATAGGAAGGATCTATTTCCCTAAGCAGAGAGGTCAATAACCAGGGGACATAGATTTAAAGTAATTAATAGAAGGATTAGAGGGGAGTTGAGGAGAACTTTGGTGGGGGTCTGGAACTCACTGCCTGAAAAAATGATAGAGGCAGAAACGCTCATTCCATTTAAAAAGCACTTAGATATGCAGTTTAAGTGCCGTCACCTACAAGGCTACGGACCAAGAGCTGGAAAGTGGGGTTAGGCTGGATAGCTCTTTTTCGGTCGGCGCGGACATGATGGGTCGAATGGTCTCCTTCGGTGGCGTAAAGTTCCATGATTCTATGATTCTCACAGGAAGCCAACTTATTATTGACAGTGAAATACACAAACAATTGCTATTTTTTTTTAATAGTTGGTAAACAGAAGGATCATGCACAGAAAACAACTATTTCTGTGACCATACATCGCACCCAGGCTAACGACAACCAGGCTGGCCTGGTGAAGGGTCTACTCCTGAAAAGTCAACCCACTTCCCCTCCCCTCTAGATGCCCTTAGACCCCCCCCCCCACCCCCCCACATCACAGCATCCCCTGCTAATATCTGAAGTTACTAGAGACAATGTCCAGACCAGAGGTCTGCAGATTGCCCTGGCGAAAGAAATACCGGGAGTAATTTTCCGAGTTTGTACTGAATGGAAAATTATGACCAGCACACTTCTGATTTTCCAATATGGACTCTTGGCAGTCAAGGTTTTCCACTGCAGCACAGACTTGGGAAATAATCTCCTGGTTTCTAAAGCCTGTGTTGAGTTTGGGTGGAACACCAAAGATAGAGAGCTCAGACTGGAAATGGGGGGTGGAGGGGTGGGGGGTGGGTGGTGGTGGTGGAGCGAGTTAAAGTTGTGAGCCACAAGGAGCTCAGAGTCACACTTGTGAATAGAATAGAGGCGATCACCAAATCTGCGTTTGGTTCTCCCCAGTATAAAGGAGATTCCACCACGAGCAGTAAATCAGTATATTTGATTCGAGGAAGCTTCACATCGCAGGAGTGTTTGGCGTTCTGGAAAATGATGTGAGAATGAGTTGGTGTTGCATCTGTTGCCATTGCATGGGAAGGTGCCAGGGGAAAAGGCAGCTGGAAGAGGGGAGAATGAAAGAGGGAACAATATATTAATGGCACAGTGCCCTTTCTGCAATTGGGGGGGAAAGCTTGCAAAGATATCAGCGCGTAGATTTGAAAAAGGTTTACACGTATAGTATCTGCTGTCGATTGTAAAAGAATTATTGTAATCGGAACATATGATCAATAGTGATAACAATGCATTCATTCAACATTAGCCAATTATAAAGTGCTCAGTTTCAAGATAGTAATGTTATAATAAATAATACATTACAATCTTATAAACATAGGTTTATTGTAATCCAGTGACTAAGGAAGATGCATGAACAGCTTTCAAGCATTGCTAATCTATTTCAGACTAAAATAGCTCAATCAAATTCACATTTCAAAACTGCAATCAATGTTATTTGTAAGGTATTACTCAACAAAGCTTAATAAGAAATGAAATTCAATCCGATCTCAAGGAACAAAAGGCAACAATCAAGAAATGAGACAAAAATAATTAAATTAACAATTGAAATTATTCACCTAATGAAATACATTTATATGGATCAAGATTAATGCTTATGAAATAATTGCAAAGCAGCATTCCAGCAATCATCCTTCTTGCTGTTCAAAGTACAGCAGATTGCAATTGTGCTTCTCAGAAAGCACTAGATATAATCAAAATCAGATATTTTTGCTGAAAATTACAATATTAATTAACGCTTTTAAAAAGACAAATACAGACATAAATTATTTCAAGACGCGGGACAGAACTAAAACTTAAAATTGACCTTCTTTAAAATGCTGAAAATAAAATATCTTAAGCTACTAAATGAAAACTTGTATTAACCACGTCGTTTTGTGCATTAATTTCCCGTAGGAAATCTCAGCTTGAATCTGATGAATTGAATATCAAAGCTATTTTAGATAAACAATACTTTCAGTCAAAGACATCCAACAGAATGCAATGAAGTTGAAAATTAGGTTATTTGCATCCATGGCATGTACTTTATCTTGCTATTTGCCAGGCATATTATTTTTACACAGATCTGCTCTAATTTTGAATCTAAATAATTAACACTTAATTATCAGTTTAGGCGTAGGAATGCACTTAAAATATATACACAGATATATGTCTTCTGATTTGTAAATCATTGTTTCTGTACACATTGATGTGCTTTGGAGATTTTTGGTATACAAATTTTAACTTTTGGATGTGGTTAATTTGGCTGCTTATTTCTGAATGTTTGGAAAGCCTTGCTGGACCACGGCTTTCAATTATTCTGCTGTAGTCCTCCAGAATGTTACACACTTTATCACATAGACCTAAGTGATGAAGTATGTGACAAGGAAGATAAAGCAGGGAAAAGTACCACGTTCATGATCACTATATTATCTGGACATGATGCGGAGATGCCGGTGTTGGACTGGGGTGGACAAAAATGAGAAGTCGCACAACACCAGGTTATAGTCCAACAGATTTATTTAAAATTACAAGCTTTCGGAGCTGTTGCCCCTTCGTCAGGTAAAGGTACAATGAGGGAATCTACAGTATTACACAGTATATAAACACAGAAAGCAATTTGTCTGCAGAGATACAATCTTTCAGGGAGGCATTACATCAAAGACACACCAGAGCACAGCCAAGACAATGAGATGGATCACAGGGGGTCCAACGTGTCAAATCCTGCCGTCTGCAGTTGAGCTTTAACCTTTTTTTTTGTTTTTTTTTGTTTTGTTCTTTTTTGTGTTTTTTTTTAAAACTGGAAAGACAGACAACAATGTCGAGTCACGTTCTGTAGCGTGACATGAACCCAAGACCCCTATTGAGGCCATCCTCATGGGTGCGGAACTTGGCTATCAGTTTCTGCTCGATGATTTTGCGTTGTCGTGTGTCTCGAAGGCCGCCTTGGAGAACGCTAACCCGCAGATCCGAGGCTGAATGTCCTTGACTGCTGAAGTGTTCCCCGACTGGGAGGTAACAATCCTGCCTGGCGATTGTTGCGCGGTGTCCATTCATACGTTGTCTCAGTGTCTGCATGATCTCGCCGATGTACCATGCTCCGGGGCATCCTTTCCTGCAACGTATCTGGTAGAAAACCTTGGCCGAGTCACATGAGTATGTACCATGTACCTGGTGGGTAGTGTCCTCACGTGTGATGATGGTATCTGTGACAATCAATGAGACAATCAATGATCCAGAACAGCAGACAGAGGGAACTGCAGTGCAGCAACCGAAGAAGAAAGAGTCAAATTGGACCCCTCCGGAGGGTCGCTGCCCTAAGCTTGACATGTATGCTCAAGCTGTCAGGAAATGCATCAACGCCAGATTCATCAGCCACACTCACAAGACAGTCCAGAATGTCACCCGAGCACAACGCAACGCCATCCACGCTCTCAAGACCAACCGTAACATCGTCATCAAACCAGCGGACAAAGGAGGAGCCATCGTCATACAGAACAGAATGGACTATTGCAAAGAAGCATACCGACAACTGGACAACCAAGAACACTACAGACAGTTACCCGCAGATCCGACCAAAGAACACACCCGCCAACTCAATAGACTGATCAAGACCTTCGATCCAGACCTTCAAAACATCCTACGCGCTCTCATCCCACGTACTCCCCGCGTAGGAGACTTTTACTGCCTCCCAAAGATACACAAAGCCAACACACCCGGACGTCCTATCGTATCAGGCAACGGAACCCTGTGTGAGAACCTCTCTGGGTACGTCGAGGGCATCCTGAAACCCATCGTACAGGGAACCCCCAGCTTCTGTCGCGACACTACAGACTTCTTGCAGAAACTCAGCACCCATGGACCAGTTGAACCAGGAACAATCCTCGCCACGATGGACGTATCGGCACTCTACACCAATATCCCCCACGATGACGGCATCACTGCGACAGCCTCAGTACTCAACACCAACAACAGTCAATCTCCAGACACCATCCTACAACTCATCCGCTTCATCCTTGACCACAATGTCTTCACCTTTGACAACCAGTTTTTTACCCAAACACACGGAACAGCCATGGGGACCAAATTCGCACCCCAATACGCCAACATCTTCATGCACAAGTTCGAGCAAGACTTCTTCGCTGCACAGGACCTCCAACCAACGCTGTACACCAGATACATCGACGACATCTTCTTCCTTTGGAGCCACGGCGAAGGATCACTGAAAGGACTACACGATAACATCAACAGGTTCCATCCCACCATCAAACTCACCATGGACTACTCCTCAGAATTGGTTTCATTCTTGGACACACGAATCTCCATCAAAGACGGACGCCTCAGCACTTCACTCTACCGCAAGCCCACGGACAACCTCACGATGCTCCACTTCTCCAGCTTCCACCCTAACCACGTTAAAGAAGCCATCCCCTATGGACAAGCCCTGCGAATACACAGGATCTGCTCAGACGAGGAGGAACGCGATGGACACCTACGGACACTGAAAGACACCCTCGTAAGAACGGGATATGACGCTCGACTCGTCGATCGACAGTTCCGACGGGCCACAGCGAAAAACCGCATAGACCTCCTCAGAAGGCGAACACGGGACACAACCAACAGAGTACCCTACGTCGTCCAGTACTTCCCCGGAGCAGAGAAACTACGCCATGTTCTTCGCAGCCTTCAACATGTCATCGATGACGACGAACACCTTGCTAAGGCCATCCCCACGCCTCCACTACTCGCAATCAAGCAGCCGCCTAACGTCAAAGGTACCATCGTTCGCAGCAAATTACCCAGCTTTCAGGAGAACAGCGACCACGACACCACACAACCCTGCCACGGCAACCTCTGCAAGACATGCCAGATCATCAACACAGATACCATCATCACACGTGAGGACACTACCCACCAGGTACATGGTACATACTCATGTGACTCGGCCAACGTTGTCTACCTGATACGTTGCAGGAAAGGATGCCCCGGAGCATGGTACATCGCCGAGACCATGCAGACACTGAGACAACGTATGAACGGACACCGCGCAACAATCGCCAGGCAGGATTGTTACCTCCCAGTCGGGGAACACTTCAGCAGTCAAGGACATTCAGCCTCGGATCTGCGGGTTAGCGTTCTCCAAGGCAGCCTTCGAGACACACGACAACGCAAAATCATCGAGCAGAAACTGATAGCCAAGTTCCGCACCCATAAGGATGGCCTCAATAGGGGTCTTGGGTTCATGTCACGCTACAGAACGTGACTCGACATTGTTGTCTGTCTTTCCAGTTTTAAAAAAAAACACAAAAAAGAACAAAACAAAAAAAAACAAAAAAAAAGGTTAAAGCTCAACTGCAGACGGCAGGATTTGACACGTTGGACCCCCTGTGATCCAGCTCATTGTCTTGGCTGTGCTCTGGTGTGTCTTTGATGTAATGCCTCCCTGAAAGATTGTATCTCTGCAGACAAATTGCTTTCTGTGTTTATATACTGTGTAATACTGTAGATTCCCTCATTGTACCTTTACCTGACGAAGGGGCAACAGCTCCGAAAGCTTGTAATTTTAAATAAATCTGTTGGACTATAACCTGGTGTTGTGCGACTTCTCATAATATATGGAATCATAGCATGTTACAGCACAGAAACTGGCTAACTGGCTTGTCTGGTTCAATTCCAACTCCCAGCCAAGCAAGCAATCGGACCATCTGGGTCGATTCTAACTCCCAGCCGAGTGAGCAGCCGGCTCGTCTGGGTCGATTCGGACTCTGGGGCGGGAATGCACCGATCCGTCTGGGAGCAGCAGCGGGGAGCTTCGGCCGATTTTTAACGCTTGGTCCTCATTGACATGCCACTGGCCCACTTCCCGACCAAAACGACCGAGAAATCGTCAGGAAGCGGCTGCCCAGCCGTTACAATCGGTAATCGCTGCCAGGGAACAGAAGGGCTGAACTCTTCGAACATAGGCCACTCAGATTGGTCAATGGAATTGAGGAGGTTTCCTTGGAAATTAAGAATATATACAATGGTGTTTTTGACACTAAAGTTTTCAATCTTCAGTTAGTTTAGTTCTAATCCTTTTAGTCGTTCTTTGTAGTAGATATAGGGGTACTTTGTCTAGTACATGTAGAAAGATGTATCTGTAAAATCTCCGACAGAAAGAGAGAAAGGTTGCAGAATTGAAGATTGTATGGCTACACCAGCAGATATAAGTGGAAGGTGAATTTACCTAGGCACAGAGGATCCAGGAAGAATGGATATCACCTCTATAGACAGAGGTTCATCACTCTGGTGTCTCAGAAGGCTAACATCATCTTCCCTGAGAAAGACGAGGTAACGAATTCCTTCACACCAGCTCATAAGCACGAGGTCATATAAGTTATGGAAATATTTCTAACTGCAAGCATATAAACATTAATCTATTCAATAGACTGGCTACTTAAGAAAGACAATCCCGAAATTAATCTCACCAATTTATATCAATCTCAAACACTGATTTCAACTGTAAATTTATAATCAGCAAGCAGTTAATGCTGAATTTCTATGATGTAACTGAACTGCCTTTGTAACCTGATAGCAAAATACTGCGGATGCTGGAAATCCGAAATAGCAACAGAAAACGCTGGAAAAACTCAGCAGGCCAGGCAGCATCCGTGGAGAGAGAAACAGAGTTAACGGTTCAGGTCAAAGACTTGTTTCTCTCTCCACGGATGCTGCCTGGCCTGCTGAGTTTTTCCAGCGTTTTCTGTTGTTATTTGCCTTTGTAACCTGATATGTATTGTCATTTAACCCTATCCACTAATTATTTCCATACTCAATGTTTAAGTTTCAGTACCGATAACTATGATTCTAAAATTATTAAACAATTGTTAGTTTATGATTTTATTGTCTGACTTCATTGATAATTGGCAAGAAAGGGTTAATTCGTTGATTCAATAGTTTGTGCAAGTCCTGATGGGAGGTTGGTGATATAAATGCTAAAATAATCTGAACTGGATGATGTAAAACAGTTTAGCAAGCCAAATTTAGGCGTCATTAACTCCAAGGCGTAAATTGGGTGATAAACTCCAGATGGTTTCTTGATGAGGAGTTAAGGTGAAGGGGTTAAGGATTTATCTGGTCCCCTTGATGAACATCCTTGTCAGGGTATTAATTCTGATTATTTCTAACAAGATGTCACCAGTCTTGGCTTCCTCATGAATCATAGGTGTTAAATTCCAATTCCTCCTTTCCTTACAGATGAGTAGATGCCCAACACAAAAAGTCCATTTACACAGCCATGTTCATACTCCCTATGAACCAAAACATGACTAAGCATTTGAGAAAGCAGGCAACAGGATGAACAATAAGTCCTTTCTGTCATTAAGGTATGCACCGCAAATAGAATGCGTTTCCACTGTTTGTTTTAGATCTCTCTGACTAACGGACAAATAACACACTGACACACCTTATATCTTAGGCTATAAATCAAGTTTACTAAGAAGTAAAATTAAACTGAAACAAGAGGAAACAGCAGATTACTGAACTTCACTTAAGTCACAGTTCCTCTTTCAAAATAATAAATAATTTGAAGCTTTTGGAAGTAGCACTTTTAGTTTAGAGCAGGCACCCATGATGTGAAGTTTATACATGAAAGCAGATATTCACAGAATATTCGACTTGCCCCAGCTCATTAGCTATCTGGCAAAGCAGAGATTTACTGAAGCCACTGTGATACAGGACAACAGTTATGTACACTAAAACAAAAATAAAATACTGCGGATGCTGGAAATCTCAAATAAAACCAAAAAATGCTGGAAATGCTCAGCAGGTCAGGCAGCATCTATGGAGAGAGAAACAGAGTTAACGTTTCAGGTCGAGGAAAGGTTATCGAACTGAAATGTTGGGCTGGATTTTGTCCGCGTGGGCGGGCTGGGGCGTGTCAGGTGGAAATCGTGTCAGGACCCCGACTCCTAAGTGATGTGTTGAAAAAGTGGGATTTTCCCCTAATTGGGCAATTGATTTCCTGCGTGTGGGAACCACTGGCCCAATGAGTCTTTTCACACAGAAAGTCGCCTCCGATGACGTCATCAATGCTGTTGGATTTAAGGCCTGCAAGCAGCCTTGAACATTCTGGAGACTGGAAACGCTTTGGACATTGTATGAAGGAATTCATTTACCGACCATATCCACCAGCAAGCAAAAGTGTGCACCTCACTTTGATGAGCCCTCCCTCCAAGCTCTGGTGCAGGGAGCCAGATCTAATAAGGAGGTGCTCTTCCCTTCCTCAGGGAGAAAAACACCACCACAACAGACTAAAGCTCTGTGACTGCAAATGGCCCAGGAGGTCAATGCCATCTCTATGTGCCGCAGAACCTGGCTGTAGTGCAGGAAGAGGTTTTATGACCTTCTCCGCACAGGAAAAGTGAGTATGACTTTCCCATCACCCTCAATCTGATCCCCATCGCCTCTCCTCACCAGCATTCTGCTTTGCCAACCTCTTCCTCCACATCCCACTTGACACTGAATCCCTGCACCCTTACCCACTCCCTCTCTCTCTATGGTCACATTCACTTAACTATTCGACCATGCAGCCCTCACACACCCTATCACTGTGACGCAATGACAACAACTTACAACACACAGGGAGGGCCCTTTGTCTCCTTCTAAGCATCTATGCTATGGATTCTCTACACTCACTCCTTCATTCTCACTCAAACTCCACTTGTATCCCTCATTGCAGGAAAAGAGAGCCCACAATAAGAGGGAAAGAGCGAGGACAGGAGGAGGGCCACCCTCAGTAGTCCAGCTCACCACCTTGGAGGAGGCGGCCCTGGAAATTGCTGGGATCGAGGAGGATTCCCAAGTGGGTGACGGACAGGCGGGCGCATCACAGCAAGCTGGTGACAGAATAGTTTGGCATCTCTCTCATTGACATTGCATGAGTGACTGATAATGATTCTGATGCTCTAACAGATTGACTTATGATCATCTGCACAATTCAATGTGCATGCAACCTTTACCTCACATCTCTAACTCTTTCCTTTACTCCCCCACAGGACCATCGAGAGCCCCCGTCCCCAGTGTCCAGGAGGAAGAGCCTGAGCTTCCAGACTCGTCAGAGGAAGCTGCAACCTCTGAGGGTGCTCCGTCAGCAGAATTAAGCGCACCCTGCACCAACGCAGACACTCACACCTCGGTGGGACCTTCGGGACATAGAGTAGAGTTGTCACCTGGTGTATCACAACTCACAAGTGAGCATCAGCAGATGGTGTAGACAGGGACAGCAGTGGAGAGTCCTCGTCGCAGTGGAGAGGACGCTCCCAGCTCGGCTCCGCTGCATGTCGACCCTGTGCCTTCGGGTCCATCCAGAAGGAGAGCGGTGCTGGAACTCCAGGAACAGGTGCAGGAGTCTCTGGCATGTTTTGTCTCCAGGGTCGCTGCGAGTGTGGAGCGAATGGAGGAGTCCATCGCTAACATGAGCAGAGACTTTGTGGAGGCATTGGCACATGAACGCATCACCATGGAAAGGATGGCAACCTCCTTGGAAAAGATGGCTACCTCCATGGTAAGGCTGGCTATGGTATTGGAGAGGATGGCTACGGTAGAGGAGAGGATGGCTACGTCCAAGGAGGAGCTTAGTCGTCAGAGTATGGAAAACATGGTCATTGTTCAGAATAGAATGACATCTCTTGAGGAGCGATGGTCAGCTAAGGAGCAAACAAACCAGACCTTCATGCAGGTCCTCTGGAGTAGGACTTCCAGTGTAGAAACGGGTCCTCATGGCCCCCCTGCAGTGCAGTAAGGTGCTGTCAAGCCACTTGCTAGCTCTGAAGTGGGGCTGACCCATGAGAGGGATGTTGGTGGCATACAACAAGGAAGTGGGGGCTCCTCTCCAAGCGCTCACACGACCATGCCACTGCAGAGCCCTCAGTCAGAGCCCCACCAGAGTCCCCACCCAACTGAGATCGGCGTCTCAACCTCTGCACAGCCGTAGGAGCAGCAGACTGTTGCCGAGCCCTCACAGGTTCGCAACCCCAGAGGATGCCCACCAAAGGTGTCAAGACAGCAGCAGCAAGAAAGTGAGCAAGGGGCCTCCACATCTGCTGAAGTCACAGGGGAAGCACCATGTAGGAGCATGCGTAAGAGGAAGATAATGCACAAGTAGTCACAAGGGAAGTCACTTGGGTGTAATGTTGTGTTTAATTTTGAAAAGCCATCAGTTGCTTATTGTCATAAAAAATTCTGATGGCAAACTGTTGCAGTTGTGGCGTGTGTCATTTCGCTAATGGGACTTCCACATTGAGGGCTTAGGGCGACTTGCAATTGTCAGTATGGTGGTCAGAGTGATAGGAATCCGCAGGTTCTTGGCCATTGTCGATGGTCTGATAAGAAGGTGCGAGGCAAAAGTGTTTGATTGTGCAAGCTAAGCAAATCTGGCCAAGATGAGTGCATCCCTTGCATCCCGGGCAGCAATGTGGTCGTGCGCTGGCGCCTTCTGGCCTGTGCAGCTTCAGGTGGGTGAGCAGCAGCTTGGCACTCCTGTTGTTGCTGCTGCTGTTGGTGGTGCTGTTTTTCATGGTTCTGCTGCTGCCATGGCTGGTCTTCGTCCGAATCTGATGTCCAGGAGGAAAGGAAATAAATGGTTCCCATGCTTCTGGTATATGCATCAGTTGAGGAAGTGCTCAGTCAAGTTGGCGAGAGGGGTTTCCCAGGAAGTCACACTGGAGATGGGTGTCAGGCTCCAAACTTCCACAACAATGGGTATGCCTGCTAAAAGTTCCCCCAGACCTGAGACAACAAAGTTCTGCCACCTGCAAATGATGATTGCTGAAAACTCCTTTTTAATGGTGGAGCTGCAGCTGTTAGTAAGCAGTCCACTTGTGAGGCCGCCAGGATTCACTGGTGTGTTCCAGAGGAGACGTGCAGGACGTGGGAAAAGTGGTAAAATCAGAAAGGCCTCTCAAAATGGGATTATAGAGGCACTTAACTGGTTGTTAAGGGCCTTAAGGGCCTATCCCGCCTCTTGGAGGCGGGATGGAAACGGGGTCAGAAAACACGCATTTGGGAAAATTGCTCGGAGGCGGGATGGAGGCGGGATTGGGCCCGCCCGCCAATTTTTGCGATTTTACCACCTCACACGCCTCCAATCCTGCCTCCTCGGGCCTGGCAAAATCGAGCCCGTTAACTCTGTTTCTCTCTTCACAGATGCTGCCTGATCGGTTATGTACTCTCTTTGCTTTGAATTCTGACATGGATCAAAGAAATATACCTAACGGTAATCTAATTTCACAGGCCTGCCAATCAAAGCAATATGTAAAGGCTAAGGAACTGCCCAACAGTTTTATCTAATGCAATATTTATATGTATGGAATTGCATCTCTGATACAGTGCATGATAACCTTCCTCTTCATGGGCGAAACAGCACCAACAATGTGGTCATCTATGATACTTGGTCATAACAACAGTGACTACATTTCAAAAGTAATTAATTGACTGTGAAGCGCTTTGTGATGTCCTAAGGACATGAAAGGCACTATATAAATGCAAATTCTTTCTTCTTAATTATTCCACCTTGCCAAGATCAGATAAACACATTTGAAGTGATCATAACATATTCGTCAAAGTGCGTATTTCACCCTGATACAGAGAAACAGACTTGTTAGGATGCTATCATCAACAAATCTCTATAAAGACATTTTAAAAATATATGGCAAAATTTCATTTCAACACTCTCAGCACAGAGCTTCACAGGAACACATGTTAGGGATTCGGAAGCTCACCACTTATAATCTTCTTTACATTTTATGATTCAAAACTAGGCAGATCTTCGATGAGTCACACTGGATTAGCACTAAATGAATAAATCATGTTTTTCTGACTGGAAACCATGCACTATCTTCATATTGGCATTTTGGGCATTCAGGAGTTTCAGGAAAGATATATTGACCTTGGAGGGGATACAGCACAGATTCACCAGAATTATACAAGGGTTTAAAGGGTTAAAGCATCGGGACAGGTTGCGTAAACTTGGCTTGTATTTCCCTTGAGTTTGGAAGGTTGAGGGGTGATCTAATCAAAGTGCTGAAAATGAAAAACGGATTTGATAGAGTAGATACAGAGAAACTATTTCCACTGGTGGGAGAATCCAGAACAAAGGGGAATAACCTTAAAATTAGAGCTAGGCCATTCAGAGCAAAATCAGGAAGCACTTTTTCACACAAAGAGAAGTGGGAATTTGGAACTCCCTTCCCCAAAATGCTGAGGATGCTGGGCCAATTGAAACTTTCAAGACTGAGATCAATAGATTTTTGTTGGGTAAGGGTATCAAAGGATAGGGAGCAAAGGTGGGTAAATGGAGTTGAGGTATAATGAGCCATGATCTAATTGAATGTCTAATTGAAATCGAGGGTCTGAATGGCCTACTGCTGCTTCTATGACAGCGTTCATACTAAGGTTAGCCTAATGAGGCACTAATCTCCTATGAGATCCTGGTAGTTCCATCTTGAATAGTAGCACCTCAATCTGTGGTTGACCTCCTATGCCCTCTGCACACACGCTCTCTCTCTGTGCAGTATCCTCAATTCCCCACACAATTAATAGTAAAGTACAACACCATTCTCCACTGTTTGGTACAGGATTCAACAATTAAAAAGCATTTGCACCAGTGCTGTGCTGCCACTGGAGCTGGAGCTTCTTTCTCCCAGGTGTGAGTGTGCTTTTTACATCACCACACGCTTTTATGTTGCAGTCAGAGTAATTTTTCACATTTTTCTCAATGGTTGCCTTTCAAAGGGACAAGCCATTAACCAGCTGTTGGCCTCAGAAACCAGTGGTGGTTCTGCCAGGCTTCTGCCATAACTCTGGAAGGAGCCCAACAGAAGCCACTGTAAAATGGCAGCAATCTGATTGCACTGGGTCTCTACCATTTTGGGATTTTCCAGGCAGTATTTTTAAGGAGCAGAACCTCACCCTGTCCTTACAGGGCAAATGAGGCCAGGGGAACCCACATTGGACTGGAGGCTGGCTTGTCAAGTGAGGCAAGGCATACTGGCCTCCAGATGGGCATAAGAAAGGGCATTAATTCTTAAAAAAATATTATTGGATTGGTCCCCCTTGCACAAAGAATCAAAGGAGACATGGCTGTGTCTGGGGCAGGCAACACCCCTCAATGGTGGACAGGTGCCAGATTGCCCATCTGCATGGGGCAGGCAGGTACCAACTGGCCACCGTGCAAATTAGATGCCCTCCCACTGACCCTGCCAGGGTCAGAGCTGGACACCAGTGGGTAAATCCTGCAGGTTTTTAGAATTTGTTATTTGTTTCTCATTTGTCCGTTGGGTACACTTTTGTACACTTTTAATACTCGAAGCAATCCGAAGCGCAGCTCCACAAATTCCAATTTCCATTAACTTACTTGTGACATCCAAATTCTTCTATTCTTAATACATATCTAACAATTATTTAAACTGACTTATCCAGACTGAACTATGACCTTAGGCCTTCCTTTCACTGCCATAATCTTCCAATCCTCCTCAGATATGGGGGTGGTGCCAGAGGACTGGAGAATTGCAAATCTTACACCATTGTTCAAAAAAGGGTGTAAGGATAAACCCAGCAACTACAGGCCAGTCAGTTTAACCTCGGCAGTGGGGAATCTTTTAGAAACGATAATCAGGGACAAAGTTCACAGTTACTTGGACAAGTGTGGATTAATTAAGGAAAGCCAGCACGGATTTGTTAAAGGCAAATTGTGGTTAACTAACTTGATCGAGTTTTTTGATGAGGTAACAGAGAGGGTTGATGAGGGCAATGCGGTTGACGTGGTGTATATGGGGTTTCAGAAGGCATTTGATAAAATGCCACATAATAGGCTTGCCAGCAAAGTTGAAGCCAATGGAATAAAAGAGACAGTGGCAGCGTGGATACAAAATTGGCTAAGTGACAGGAAACAGAGAGTAGTGGTGAACGGCTGCTTTTTTGGACTGGAGGAAGGTACACAGTGGTGTACCCCAGGGGTCGGTACTAGGACCACTGCTTTTCTTGATATATATTAATGACTTGGACTTGGGTGTACAGGGTACAATTTCAAAATTTGGAGAAGACACAAAACTTGGAAGTATAGTGAACATCGAAGAGGATAGTGATAGACTTCAAGATGACATAGGCAGATTTGTGGAATGGGCGGGCACGTGGCAGATGATACTTAGCGCAGAAAAGTGCGAAGTGATACATTTTGGTAGAAAGAACGAGGAGAGGCAATATAAAATAAAGTGTACAATCCTAAAAGGGGTGCATGAACAGAGAGACCTGGGGGTATATGTGCATAAATCGTTGAACGTGGCACGGCAGGTTGAGAAAGCAGTTAAAAAAGCATACGGGATCCCGGGCTTCATAAATAGAGGCAGAGTACAAAAGCAAGGAAGTCATGATGAACCTTTATAAAACACTGATTCGGCCTCAACTGAAGTATTGTGTTCAATTCTGGGCACCGCACTTTAGGAAGGGCGTGATGGCCTTAGAGAGGGTGCAGAAAATTTTTTACGAGAATGGTTCCAGGGATGAGGGACTTCAGTTATGTGGATAGCCTCGTTAAGCTGGGGTTGTTCTCCTTAGAGCAGAGAAGGTTGCGAGGACATTTGATAGAGGTATTCAAAATCATGAGGGGTCCAGACAACAACAACAACAACAACTTGTATTTATATAGCGCCTTTAATGTAGTAAAACGTCCCCCAAGGCGCTTCACAGGAGTATCTTAAGACAAAAAAAAAAATTGACACTGATCCACATAAGGATAAATTAGGGCAGGTGACCAATAGCTTGGTCAAAGAGGTAGGTTTTAAGGAGCATCTTAAAGAACATAAGAACATAAGAAATAGGAGCAGGAGTAGGCCAATCGGCCCTTCGAGCCTGCTCCGCCATTCAATAAGATCATGGCTGATCTGCTCCTAACCTCAAATCTAAAGAACACAAGAAGTAGGAGCAGGACCCGGCCACTCAGCCCCTGGGCCCGCTCCGCCACCCACAGGGCCCTGACCGATCCGAACTCTGCCTCATGTCCAATTTCCTGCCCGCTCACCGTAACCCCTAATTCCCTTTACATCTAGAAAACTATCTATTTCTGTTTTAAATTTATTTAATGATGTAGCTTCCACAGCTTCCTGGGGCAGCAAATTCCACAGACCCACTACCCTCTGAGTGAAGAAGTTTCTCCTCATCTCAGTTTTGAAAGAGCAGCCCCTTATTCTAAGATTATGCCCCCTAGTTCTAGTTTCACCCATCCTTGGGAACATCCTTACCGCATCCACCCGATCAAGCCCCTTCACAATCTTATATGTTTCAATAAGATCGCCTCTCATTCTTCTGAACTCCAATGAGTCCCAATCTACTCAACCTCTCCTCATATGTCCATCCCCTCATCCCCGGGATTAACCGAGTGAACCTTCTTTGTGCTGCCTCGAGAGCAAGTATGTCTTTTCTTAAGTATGGACACCAAAACTGTATGCAGTATTCCAGGTGCGGTCTCACCAATACCTTATATAACTGCAGCAATACCACCCTATTTTTATAATCTATCCCCCTAGCAATAAAAGCCAACATTCCGTTGGCCTTCTTGATTACCTGCTGCACTTGTATACTAACTTTTTGATTTTCTTGCACCAAGACCCCCAGATCCCTTTGTACTGCAGTACTTTCCAGTTTCTCGCCATTAAGATAATAACTTGCTCTCTGATTTTTCCTGCCAAAGTGCATAACCTCACATTTTCCAATATTGTATTGCATCTGCCAAATCTCCGCCCACTCACCCAGCCTGTCTATATCCACTTGTAGGTTTTTTATGTCCTCCTCACTTTCTACTTTCCCTCCCATCTTTGTATCATCTGCAAACTTTGATATGTTACACTCGGTCCCCTCCTCCAAATCGTTAATATAGATTGTAAAGAGTTGGGGACCCAGCACCGACCCCTGCGGAACACCACTGGCTACTGGTTGCCAGTCCGAGAATGAACCATTTATCCCAACTCTCTGCTTCCTGTTAGATAACCAATCCTCCACCCATGCCAGAATATTACCCCCAATCCAGTGATTTTTTATCTTCAGCAATAATCTTTTATGTGGCACCTTATCGAATGCCTTCTGGAAGTCTAAATACACTACGTCCACTGGTTCTCCTTTATCCACCCTGTACGTTATGTCCTCAAAGAACTCAAGCAAATTTGTCAGACATGACTTCCCCTTCATAAAGCCATGCCGACTTTGTCCTATTAAATTATGTTTATCTAAATGTTCCGTTACTGTCTCCTTAATAATAGACTCCAAAATTTTACCCACCACAGATGTTAGGCTAACTGGTCTATAATTTCCTGCCTTCTGCCTACTACCCTTTTTAAATAAGGGTGTTATATTAGCAGTTTTCCAATCTGCCGGGACCTTTGCTGAGTCCAGGGAATTTTGGAAAATTATTACCAAAGCATCCACAATCCCTACTGCCACTTCCCTCAAGACCCTAGGATGTAAGCCATCAGGTCCAGCGGATTTATCCACCTTGAGTCCCATTATTTTACTGAGTACCAATTCCTTAGTGATTTTAATCGTATTTAGCTCCTCCCCCCCTAGAGCCCCCTGTTTGTCCAGTGTTGGGATATTCTTAGTGTCCTCTACCGTAAAGACTGAAACAAAATATTTGTTCAGCATTTTTGCCATCTCCATGTTTCCCACCATTAATTTCCCGGTCTCATCCTCTAAGGGATCTACGTTTGCCTTAGCCACCCTTTATCTTTTTATATAACTATAGAAACTCTTGCTATCTGTTTTTATATTTTTTGCTAATTTATTTTCATAATCTATCTTCCCTTTCTTAATCAATCCTTTAGTTACTTTTTGCTGTCTTTTGAAGACTTCCCAATCTTCTATCCTCCCACTAAGTTTGGCTACCTTATATGTCCTTGTTTTTAGTCGGATACTATCCTTAATTTCTTTACTTAGCCACGGATGGCTGTCATTTCTTTTACACCCTTTTTTCCTCAGTGGAATATATTTCTTTTGAAAGTTGTAAAATAACTCCTTAAATGAACACCACTGCTCATGTACCGTCTTACCCTTTAATCTATTTTCCCAGTCCACTTTAATCAATTCCGCTCTCATACCATCATAGTCTCCTTTATTCAAGCTCAGTACGCTTGTTTGAGAACCAACCTTCTCACCCTCTAATTGGATATGGAATTCAACCATGTTATGGTCACTCATTCCAAGGGGATCCTTAACTAGGACATTATTAATTAATCCTGACTCATTACACAGGACCAGGTCCAAGGTTGCTTGCCCCCTTGTAGGATCAGTTACATACTGCTCAAGAAATCCATCCCTAATACACTCAATAAACTCTTCCTCAAGGCTGCCCTGCCCAATTTGATTTGTCCAGTTAATATGATAGTTAAAATCCCCCATAATTATAGCTGTTCCCTTATTACATGCCCCAACTATTTCCTGATTAATACTTCTTCCAGCAGAGTTGCAACTATTAGGAGGCCTATATACTACTCCCACTAGTGTTTTTTTCCCCTTATTATTCCTTATCTCCACCCAAACTGTTTCATTATCCTGATCCTTTGACCCAATATCATTTCTCTGTATTACAGTGATTCCTTCCTTTATTAACATAGCCACCCCACCTCCCCTTCCTTCCTGCCTGTCCTTCCTGATTGTTAAATACCCTGGCATATTTAGTTCCCAGTCGTTGTCACCCTGCAGCCATGTTTCTGTAATGGCCACAAGATCATACCCATACGTAGTTATTTGTGCCGTTAACTCGTCCATTTTGTTATGAATGCTACGTGCATTCAGATAAAGAACTTTCAAATATGTTTTGTGACACTTAGTTCCTGCTTTTTCCTTTTTTAACACTTTACCTTTTACTCCATACCTTCTGTCCCTTCCTGACATGCTTTCCTCTGTCTCCCTGCTCAGGTGCCCAACCCCCTGCCACTTCAGTTTAAACCCTCCCCAACAGCACTAGCAAACACTCCCCCTAGGACAGCGGTCCCGGCCCTGCCCAGGTGCAGACTGTCCAGTTTGTACTGGTCCCACCTCCCCCAGAACCGGTTCCAATGTCCCAGGAATTTGAATCCCTCCCCCTTGCACCATTCCTCTAGCCACGTATTCATTTGAAATATCCTCCTATTTCTACTCTGACTAGCACGTGGCACTGGTAGCAATCCTGAGATTACTACCTTTGAGGTCCTATTTTTTAATTTACCTCCTAACTCCCTAGAAGGAGGAAAGAGAGGTAGCGAGGCGGACAGGTTTAGGCAGGGAATTCCAGAGCTTAGGGCCTAGGCAACAGAAGGCACGGCCACTAATGGTAGAGCGATTATAATCAGGGATCCTCAAGAGGGCAGAATTAGAGGAGCACAGATATCTTGGGGGGTTGTGGGGCTGAAAGAGATTACAGAGATAGGGAGGGGCGAGGCCATGGAGGGATTTGAAAACAAGGATGAGAATTTTGAAATCGAGACGCTGCTTAACCGGGAGCCAATGTAGGTCAGCGAGCACAGGGGTGATGGACGAACGGGACTTGGTGCGAGTTAGGACACGGGCAGCCGAGTTTTGGATGACCTCAAGTTTACGTAGGGTGGAATGTGGGAGGCCAGCCAGGAGTGCGTTGGAATAGTCAAGCCTGGAGGCATGGATGAGGGTTTCAGCAGCGGATGAGCTGAGGCAAGGGCGGAGACGGGCAATGTTACGGAGGTGGAAGTAGGCGGTCTTTGTTATGCTGCGGATATGTCGTCGGAAGCTCATTTCAGGGTCAAATATGACACCAAGGTTGTGAACAGTGTGGTTCAGCCTCAGACAGATGTTAGGGAGAGGGATGCAGTCAGTGGCTAGGGAACAGAGTTTGTGATGGGGACCAAAAACAATGGCTTTGGTTTTCCCAATATTTAATTGGAGAAAACAGAGTAGATAGAGAGAAACTTTTCCGATTGGTCGAAGGGTCGAGAACCAGAAGACACAGAATTAAGGTGATTGGCAAAAGAACCAAAGGCGACATGAGGAAAAACCTTTTTACACAGCGAATGGTTAGGATCTGGATTGTCCTGCCTGAAAGAGTGGTGGAGGCAGACTCAATCATGGCTTTCAAAAGGCAATTGGATAAGTACCTGAGGGAAAAAAATTTGCAGGGCTACAGGGAAAGGGCAGGGGAGTGGGACTAGCTGAAGTGCCCCTGCAGAGAGCTGGCATGGGCTCGACGGGCCGAATGGCCTCCTTCAGTGCTGTAACCACTCTATGATACTATGAATGACCCCAAACATTTGGAGGGCCATTCGCACTGGTGATGGGTCCTGGAGGCAGTGTTTCCACCAACCAGTGCAGAGCCTGCCATAAATTGCACGGTTAGCTCATTTAAATATTCGCTCGTGATTTAGTGATGCAACTCCCATGGGGAGAACATGGTAACAGAGAAGTAGGGGGCTTGGAAATTAGGAATCCAGCCTTTAAAAAGTCAAGAAAGACTGAAGATTGCAGCAGCAGGCTGGAGAGCAGTAGATAAGTAGGAGAGTGTTTGGTACAGTGAGGTGGCTGTCAGGTAGTTATAATGAATGGTTTAAGTGTAATTTTGCAGCATTTTTAAAGCATGCCTTCAAAAGGAGCATCTGGCAGAGGCAGCCAAAGAAAGGAGCTGAGTATTGCAAGGTGGCACAAAAGAAGACCCAGGCAAATTTAATGAGACCGACCTTCAGGTGAGATGAAAGCTGTTGGAATGTCATAAATACTCACAAATGTCCTTCAGGGAAGGGAATCTACCACACCTACCTGGTCTGGCCTACATGCGACTCGAATTCCACACTATGTAGATGATTCTCAATAGCCTTGGTGCGACTAGAGTTGGGTAATATATGTTACCTTTTCTGTGTTGACCACATCACAAGAACATTTTAAAAAATGTTTAAAAGTTCAAACTGCTGAATGAAACTTGCATTTATTATGGATTTTATAACCTTTCTCAACTAAGAAGAATCTTTCTTTATCTTTTTTTCCTAAAACTTGTGCATTTAAGAAAATTGTGTTTGGCATGGAGTGTGTTACAGTGCAATGTGATGGCCCAGTACCATGAACATTGCATGCTGGCACATAGATTTCTGCCCATGACTCTTCACTCATGTGTTCCTGGCCTTGGTGGTGCAGATACAATTCCTGGAAGATGTTTACCAGGTATTTCGCCCACTGGAAAAGATAGAAAATTGGCAGAACATCCACTCTGGTCATACATTCATACCGTCTAACAGTTGGTACAAAGATGAAATTAATAAAGGCCTGGAGGTAGGTGGCCTGTTAATCCCCCTAGCCTGGCGATGATGTGTGTTGGACTGCTTTCTTGCTCTTTTTTGTATCATTGCTTTAAATGTCAGGTTACACACACACTCAGTTGTAGTAATGCAAGATCAGGTCTTTATTGAAACCTCATACTACACAAAACCAATATGAGAAGTCGCACAACACCAGGTTATAGTCCAACAGATTTATTTAATTTTACAAGCTTTCGGAGCTATCGCTCCTTCGTCAGGACTATAACCTGGTGTTGTGCGACTTCTCATTTTTGTCCACCCCAGTCCAACGCCGGCATCTCCACATCATACACAAAACCAGTCTGAGAGCTACTGAGACACACATGTTCCGATTCCAGTGTGTGCTACTAAACAGTGTTACCTTACATTTCTTATACTAATTTTCCCCTTTGATCACTACATTCCATGCATACTATCAATAAATCTTGTCATCACAGCAGCATTTGACCGAGTGTGGCATCAAGGAGCCCTGGTAAAACTAAAGTCAATGGGAATCGGGGCGAGAAAGCTCCACTGGCGGGAGTCATACCTAGCACAAAGGAAGATGGTTGTGGTGGTTGAAGGTCAATCATCACAGCTCCAGGACATCGCTGCAGGAGTTCCTCAGGGCAGTGTCCTAGGCCCAACCATCTTCAGCTGTATCATCAATGACCTTCCCTCCAACATAAGGTCAGAAATGGGGATGTTCGCTGCTGACTGCACAGTGTTCAGCGCCATTCACAACTCCTCAGATAATGAAGCAGTCCATGCCCGCTTGCAACAGGACCTGGATGACGTTCAGGCTTGGGCTGATAAGTGGCAGGTAACATTCACGCCATAGAAGTGCCAGGCAATGACTATCTCCAACAAGCGAGAGTCTAACCACCTCCCCTTGACGTTCATCGGTATTACCATCGCCAAATCCCCCACCATCAACATCCTGGGGGTCACCATTGACCAGAAACTTAACTGAACCAGCCACATAAATAGTGTGGCAACAAGAGCAGGTCAGAGGCTAGGTATTCTGCAGTGAGTGTCTCACCTCCTGACTCCCCAAATCCTTTCCACCATCTACAAGGCACAAGTAAGGAGTGTGATGGAATACTCTCCACTTGTCTGGGTGAGTGCAGCTCTAACAACACTCAAGAAGCTCGACCCATCCAGGACAAAGCAGCCCGCTTGATTGGTACCCCATCCACCACCAGGCGTACCGTGTCTGCAGTGCGTACCATCTACAAGATGCACTGCAGCAACTCACCAAGGTTTCTTCGGCAGCACTTCCGAAACCCACGACTCTTCCACCTAGAAGGACAAGGGCAGCAGGTGCATGGGAACACCACCACCTCCAAGTTCCCCTCCAAGTCACACACCATCCTGACTTAGAACTATATCGCTGTTCCTTCATCGTCACTGGGTTAAAATCCTGGAACTCCCTACCTAACAGCACTGTGGGAGTACCAGCACCAATTGTCAAATGGTGTAATCAAAAATAACAGATTCCTAGCCAAAGAAAGAGTTATTAGGCGACCAAAAGCTTGGTCAAAGAGATGGGTTTTAAGGAGGGTCTTCAAACAGAACAGAGAGGTGAAGGTGCAGAGGGGTTTAAGGAGGGAATTCCATAGCATTTATGGAGGGTAAAGGATGGGAGGCCGGCCAGGTGAGCATTGGAATAGTCGAAGCTAGAGGCAATAAAAGCATGAATGAGGATTTCAGCAGTGGAAAGGCTAAGGTAGGCCAATGTTACTGAAGTGGACGTAGGCAGTGTTTCTGATGGAGATGATATGGGGTTGGAAACTTAACGCCGCTTGAATAGGTCATTGAGGTTGCCAACAGTCTGATTCAGTCTGAGACTTGCTGGCACAGAGAGGGAATCAGTGGCAAGGGGTCGGAGTTTGTGATGGGGACTGAAGACGATGGCTTCAGTCTTCCCAATGTTTAACTAGAAGATATTGTGGCTTATCCAAGGCCAGATGTCGGACAAGTAGCCTGACAACATCATCTACTGGAAACCTTAATGACAGCTACAGTAGTTTTATCATTTGCTCAGAAGAAATGAGAATCAGAATGGATTGCCAAACTTCTGGTCAGAAATAAATGATTTCATTAAAAATTTAATTCCAATTATATTTAAAAACACGTTCAAATTGCTGTGAGTTGATGAGCATGCATTTAAATTGTGTGGACAGATATATTTTCAAATGAAAGTAAGCTTTGAACTGTAGAACTCATCAATCTACAATAGCTATTTAAAGGAAAGTTTATACTTTCTCAGTTTTATCAATCATACCATCTGTACTAAATCAGCAAACTGTTACAATTATAATTACTAGTCATACTATGGTTACTGTGACAACACATTGGCCCAGAATTTGCTGAATTGCATCTCATGGTCTGCCCCATTCGTTAGATTTTTTCCCTTACCCATCAGCTCGAAAAAAAATTCCGCTGCAAGTTGCTGGAAGTGCGAGCTGATAACTAGCCCCCTCACACATGGGCCAAGGAGGGAATGCATGGGGTCTCTTGGGGCTGGAGGGCCTAGGCCTGCCCCTCCCTGAGGGTAGCCAGGGGCTAGAGTTTCATGCAGCATGGGGCAGGCAGGCACCCGAGATACAACCATAGTGGCAGTGTGTTTGAATATTTGAGAGTGGTTCAAATGGTCAAGTTTCCCAGCGTGCTTTGCTCCAGCATTTTAACCAGAGAGCGAATGTGGAGAAAAGGGGAAGTTGAGTCTTGTCTCTGCATGTGAATAAAAAGACAATTTGGAAGCTAAAAGACTGGGGTAGAAATTAGGTCGCGCCCCATTTGGGGCGCAAATATCGTCTGGACGCAAATATTAGCGCCTGGCGCTAATTATCGGCACTGACTGGAAACTTCACTTTTACCGCCCCGGGAGGTGAGTGGAGCGCTAAAGCAGGCGCTGCACACCTGTCTTAAGGCGCAAAGGCCGAGCAGTGAGGCGCTAACTCAGAGCGCTGGCGAAGCTCATGTAATGTCAGTCAGCAATGGAACACACACACAATGGCACGGGCCAGTTCTTAAAGGGGATGGTTAATCTTGCTTTCCATCCACATCCTGTTCATTGCAGCCTTGAATCTCGGCCTGGAGAGACCTGCACATCAAATCTGCTGGAAAGAACAATGGAGAGTACCAGGCAAAGAGCTCAGAGTGCAGCTCCCACAGTCTCTGCTAAATCGATACAAGGAATGGCAAATCAAAATGAACCTGCAAAGTGCTGCTCAGTACCCAAAAACTCCTTCACACAACGTTGAATCTCTCCAGAAGTCTCTCCCTCTCTCTCTCAGAATGCGTAGTTCAAAAATGCCACCAACAATAAAAGACAGGAAGAGGCCCCCTTTAAATAGCGCCCCCCCCAGCCCCACAGCGATTGATAGCGTTCCAGTCTTCTGGTTGTTGGATGCGCCAGGCGGTAAGGCAGGGGGCGCCACTCAATTTCCGCTCCGGGGCGCCACAAGGGCGTTGCACCATGGAATGACATCACAATCTGCGCGCGCAGGTGGTCGCAGCGGTAAGTTTTAGCGCCGCCGCACAATCTCAAGTTAAGTTCTCGAGCGGCGCAAACATCGCTGCGCCCGGGCGTTAGCGGCTTTGCGCCCCATTAGCGCCCTCTTAAGGCGCTAATGGGAGGTGCAACCAACTGAATTTTTACCCCAAAGAAACTATAACACCCAAGTCAAGAGAATCAGGCACCTAGATAAGGGGAAACATAAACAAAATACTGTGGATGCTGGAAATCTGAAATAAAAACAGAAAATGCTGGAAATACTCAGCAGGTCAGACAGCATCTGTGAAGAAAGAAACAGAGTTAACATTTCAGGTCGATGACCTTTCATCAGAACCTTTCGTCTTCAATGGGGCTAGCGCTGGAGGGCACTAGCGGGTGCAATCCCAGCGCTACTGCCAGGAACATAGCCCACACAATTTTGGGGCCTAGATATGATGTCTTAGTTCATATAATCAGTCTTTATATGGATTGGTTCGGTTAGTAATGATATAACTGGCAGTTTGTTCATTTGAGTTTATCATAATGCATTTGTGTTGGAATGAAGCTTGGAGCGTATTATTAAAGAAAAGCAGTCATACTTGTATCGGTCTTTGGAGTGTTGCTGTTGCAACTGGAAAGTATAAAACACTACTGCCTAGAAATTCATTTGCCCCTGAAAACGGGCGCGGAGATGGCAATGTGGGATCAACCCGTGCCTGTTCAAAGTAATGCAGGCAGCACACTAACTTGGTGCTGCCTGCTGATTAAAATGAGTGTGGCATTCAGCCCAGCTCTGAGTGTGCTGCTGAGTGGCTGAAAGCTCAGCAGGTGGCCCTAGTTCATGCAAGGCTAGCACCAATTAAAACTAGCCTGCACTTCTTAAAGTCAGTCTGCACCTCTGAAAGTGGAGATGTATTCTGCCTGCAGCAGGTAATTCAACTGCCTGGGGAAAAGAGTCAGTGCAGCAAAAAGTACTACTTTTTAAAAATGTGTTTATGAGATGTGTGCATCGCTGGCAAGGCCAGCATTTAATGTCCATCCCTAATTGCCCTTGAGAAGGTGGTGGTGAGCCGCCTTCTTGAACTGCTGCAGTCCGTGTGGTGAAGGTACCCCCACAGTGCTGTTAGGGAGGGAATTCCAGGATTTTGACCCAGCGACGATGAAGGATCAGCGATATACTTCTAAGTCAGGATGGTGTGTGACTTGGAGGGGGACTTGGAGATGGTGGTGTTCCCATGTGCCTGCTGCCCTTGTCCTTCTAGGTGGACGAGGTTGCGGGTTTGGGAGGTGCTGCCGAAGATGCCTTGGCAAGTTGCTGCAGTGCATCTTGTAGATGGTACACTCTGCAGCCACGGTACGCCGGTGGTGGAGGGAGTGGATGTTTAAGGTGGTGGATGGGGTGCCAATCAAGCGGGCTGCTTTGTCCTGGATGGTGTCGAGCTTCTTGAGTGTTGTTGGAGCTGCACTCATCCAGGCAAGTGGAGAGTATTCCATCACACTCCTTACTTGTGCCTTGTAGATGGTGGAGAGGCTTTGTGGAGTCAGAAAGTGAGACACTTGCCACAGAATACCTAGCCTCTGACCTGCTCTTGTTGCCACAGTATTTATATGGTTGGTCCAGTTAAGTTTCTGGTCAATGGTGACCCCCATGATGTTGAGGGGCGGTGGTTAGACTCTCGCTTGTTGGAGATAGTCATTGCCTGGCACTTCTGTGGTGCAAATGTTACCTGCCACTTACCAGCCCAAGCCTGAACGCCGTCCAGGTCTTGTTGCATGCGGGTATGGACTGTTTCATTATCTGAGGAGTTCTGAATGGCGCTGAACACTGTGCAGTCATCAGCGAACATCCCCATTTCTGACCTTATGATGGAGGGAAGGTCATTGATGAAGCAGCTGAAGATGGTTGGGCCTAGGACACTGCCCTGAGCAACTCCTGCAGCAATGTCCTGGGGCTGGTCCCTTGGCTTGATGGTAATGGTAGAGTGAGGGATATGCCGTGCCATGAGGTTACAGATTGTGGTAGAATACAATTTTGCTGCTGGTGATGGCCCACAGCGCCTCATGGATGCCCAGTTTTGAGCTGCTAGATCTGTTCTGAATCTATCCCATTTAGCATGGTGGTAGTGCCACACAACACGATGGAGGGTGTCCTCAGTGTGAAGACAGGACTTCGTCTCCACAATGACTGTGTCGTCGTCACTGTTACCAATACTGTCATGGACAGATGCAATGGGGCGGGAGTCAGGGAGAAAGAGCGGGAGTCGGGGAGAGAGAGCAGGAGTCGGGGAGAGAGAGCAGGAGTTGGGGAGAAAGAGCAGGAGTCGGGGAGAGAGAGCGGGAGGATGGAGTCAGGGAGTGGAGACCTGGAGTAATACACAGGTTATCAAGGCTTCACAAGATAGCGGTCAGTGACTCGACTCACCCGGGCAGTCACTGACCAGGCCTGTAACCTGGGCAAACACGGGGCTTGTGGGCTCTTACTCGGGGCTTCAGGCCTACAACAGGTGTTTGAGGCCCAGGAGCAATGCCAGGACCCAGGGGTGAGGTCGAGGCCCAGGAGCGAGGACGAGGCCCAGGAGCGAGGACGAGGCCCAGGAGCGATATCGGTACCCAGGAGCAAGGTCGAGGCCCAGGAGTGAGGACGGGACCCAGGAGCGAGGATGGGACCCAGGAGCGAGGATGGGACCCAGGAGCGAGGTTGAGGCCCAGGAGCGAGGTCGCGGCCCAGGAGCGAGGACGGGACCCAGGAGCAGGGACGAGGCCCAGGAGCGAGGACAAGACCCAGGAGCGAGGACGAGGCCCAGGAGCGAGGACAAGACCCAGGAGCGAGGACGAGACCCAGGAGCGAGGACAAGACCCAGGAGCGAGGATGAGGCCCAGTAGCGAGGACGAGGCCCAGGAGTGAGGTCAAGGCCCAGGAGCGAGGTCGGGACCTAGGAACGAGGACGAGGCCCAGGAGCAGGGACGGGAGGAGCAGCGAGGTCAGGACCCAGGAGCGAGGTCGGGACCCAAGAGCGAGGACGGGACCCAGGAGCGAGGTCGAGACCCAAGAGCGAGGTCGAAGCCCAGGAGCGAGGTCGAAGCCCAGGAGCGAGGTCGAAGCCCAGGAGCGAGGTCGAAGCCCAGGAGCGAGGTCTGGGCCCAGGAGCGAGGACGGGACCCAGGAGCGAGGTCGAGGCCCAGGAGCGAGGTTGAAGCCCAGGAGCGAGGACGGGACCCAGGAGCGAGGTCGAGGCCCAGGAGCGAGGTTGAAGCCCAGGAGCGAGGTCGAAGCCCAGGAGCGAGGACGGGACCCAGGAGCGAGGTCGAGGCCCAGGAGCGAGGTTGAAGCCCAGGAGCGAGGTCGAAGCCCAGGAGCGAGGACGGGACCCAGGAGCGAGGTCGAAGCCCAGGAGCGAGGTCGAAGCCCAGGAGCGAGGTCGAGGCCCAGGAGCGAGGTCGAAGCCCAGGAGCGAGGTCTGGGCCCAGGAGCGAGGACGGGACCCAGGAGCGAGGTCGAGGCCCAGGAGCGAGGTTGAAGCCCAGGAGCGAGGTCGAAGCCCAGGAGCGAGGTTGAAGCCCAGGAGCGAGGTCGAAGCCCAGGAGCGAGGTCTGGGCCCAGGAGCGAGGACGGGACCCAGGAGCGAGGTCGAGGCCCAGGAGCGAGGTTGAAGCCCAGGAGCGAGGTCTGGGCCCAGGAGCGAGGACGGGACCCAGGAGCGAGGACAATGCCCAGGAGCGAGGTCGGGACCCAGGAGTGAGGACGGGACACAGGAGCGAGGTCGAGTCCCAGGAACGAGGACGGGACACAGGAGCGAGGTCGAGTCCCAGGAGCGAGGTCTGGGCCCAGGAGCGAGGACGGGACCCAGGAGCGAGGACGATGCCCAGGAGCGAGGACGAGGCCCAGGAGTGGCACAGCATGGACCAGCAGCGGGGTCGGGGCCCAAAGAAGGTGCAGCACGGGCCAACAGCGAGGTTGGGAGGACCACACTACAGCCTATGAAACCCAGGTAGAGAGGACCTGCAGGAAGGAGGGAGGAGGACAGTCGGAGTATGTTTGTGTGTGCGTGCTAGGCCGATGTAGCAGAGTCCGGTCTCCAATCGTCTTGGATCCCCTTGCCATTGGACCAAGACCTTGCTCTGTCAAGCCCGTGTGGTAGCTGGTGTGCAACGGCCACCCCACAATAAAAGAATTTACGCACAGGCATCTTCCACCCTTTAAAATGAAGTTCGGGACCTGGAACGTCAGGACCCTCATGGACAACCCCAACAGCGACAGACCGGAACGCCGTACTGCTATCGTTGCCCGGGAGCTCAGACGTTTCAACATAGACATCGCCGCCCTAAGCGAGACCCGGCGGGCAGGGGAAGGCCAGCTCAAGGAGCAAGGTGGTGGTTACACCTTCTTCTGGAAAGACAAACCTGAAGAAGAACGCCGCCTCCTGGGGTAGGCTTCGCCATAAAAAATGAGCTAGTTGACGTCTCAGAGACTCTCCTTGAGGAAGAAACGAACGCCTCATGATTCTTCAGCTCGCCCTAGGCCGGAACCAGTGCGCTACGGTAATCAGTGCATACGCCCCAACACTGGAAGCCACAGACGAGACCAAAGAGGAATTCTACTCCAGCCTCGAACAATCCCCGTCCCGAGTCCCAACGGGTGACAAGCTGATGCTCCTTGGCGACTTTAACGCCAGAGTTAGAAAGGACACAGACCTCTGGGGAGGTGTGATCAGCAGAGAGAGTGTAGGGAAAGCCAATTCCAACGGTACCCTCCTCCTGACGAAATGCATAGAACATGGCCTTGTCATAACCAACACCTTGTTCTGTCAGAGAGACAAGTACAAGGCTTCATGGCAACACCCTCACTCCAAGCACTGGCATCTGCTGGACTACATCATCGTCCGAGCGAGGGACCGCAAGGACGTCCACATCACCCGCGCCATGACAGGAGCTGACGACTGCTGCCAGACCACTGCCTAATCCGCTCTGTCATCTCCATCAACGTAGCCCCAAAACAACGGTGGCAACAGAAGCAATGCTGCAGGAAAATCAACACTGGAGCACTCAAAGACCCTGCTCAGAAAGCCCTATTCAGCCTACACCTCACAACCAACCTGGCGACTCCCAGTGATTCAGAGACACAGAGGGCTGGATTTTGTCTTGGGGTCGGGTTGGGGTCATGTCATCCGCATTTCGTGTTCCCCCCCGACTCCAGATTAATGTGGATGAATGATGCAATTTTTACTTAATTGGGCAATTGAGTTCTAGCATGTGGGAACCCATGAACTAATTAGTGGTTTCAGTCTGAAAGTCGCCTCTGATGATGTCATCATTGCTGCTGCATTGCAGGTCAGAGACTGACTGTCTGGTCTCAGAGACTGCCTGGCTGTTGGTGAGAGAGGACCTGCTTGGCTGTGAGTGGACCTGGATGCAAAATATGAATATATATGAGAGAGAGAGAGAGAGAGAGAGAATTTTTGCTTCCAAGTCCTCTCACAGCAAAGGCCAGGCAGTCTCTGAAGACATTCAATGCAGCAGCATCCGAGGCGATTTTCAGACCTAATACTACTACTACCTTCATCACATCTCCGTTGTAATAGTGGACCTGCAGCTGATAGTCAGCTATCCACTTGTGCTCCCGTCAGGTTTCACTGGAGTGTTTTACATCAGGCGTACTTCACGTCGGAAAAGGGTTAAACTAGCTAAAATGTTTCAAAATGGCATTACAGAGCCAATTTAGGGCTTGTTAAGGGCTTTAATGGCTTCTCCTGCCTCTTGGAGGCGGGACGGAGTCGGGAACCCCACGATTGATTTTGTCAAAATTGCGTGGAGGTGGGATGGAGTCGGGATGGGGTCGGGACCCCCGACCCCGCAAATTTAACCCCCCACACGCCTCCAAACCCAACTCCACGGGTCATTCAAAACCCAGCCCAGAGTGTCCACAGCGCCTGGTCTGCACTCAAGGCCTCCATAATCAGCACCTGTGAAGAGATGCTCGGTCACTCAACCGGGAAACACCAAGACTGGTTCGACGAGAATGACCAGGAGATCCAGGAGCTAATAAGCCGCAAGCGCAAGGCATTCCTGATCTGGAAACAGCAACAGAACTCAAGAGCAAGAAAGCAGCTCTACAGACGCCTGAAGGCCGAGGTCCCACAAAAACTCGCGACCTAAATAACAGATGGTGGGTTGAGAAAGCGCAGGAGATCCAGCAGCTAGCTGACAACCACGACATGCGTGGATTCTTTGGCGCAGTCAAGACCACCTATGGCCCAAGCACCCAAGGTCCTACCCCTCTGCGGGCCAAGAACGGAGAGGTACTCATCAAGAACAGAGAGGCAGTCAGTGCCCGCTGGAAGGAGCACTTCGAAGATCCCCTTAACCGAGACTCTGTCTTTGACGCGAGTGCCCTCAACTCCATCCCACAGCATGCTACCTGCCACCACCACAGCACAACCCCAGCCTGGCATGAGGTTGAAAAGGCCATCCGACAACTGAAGAACAAGGCCTCAGGAGCAGATGGAATCCCCGCCGAGGCGCTAAAGCATGGCGGAGAAGCACTATTGGCGCGAATACATGAACTCATTTCTCTTATTTGGAAGGAGGAGAGCATGCCAGGGGATCTCAGAGATGCCGTAATCGTGACCAGCTTCAAGAAAGGTGACAAGTCCGATTGCGGTAATTACAGAGGATTTTGCCTGCTGTCTGCCAGAGGGAAAGTCATTGCAAGAATCCTCCTCAATCGCCTTCTCCCAGTGGCTGAAGAGCTCCTCCCAGAGTCGCAATGCGGATTCCGCCCACTAAGGGGCACAATGGACATAATCTTCACCGTGCGTCAACTACAAGAGAAATGCAGGGAACAGCACCAACCGCTGTACATGACCTTCTTTGACCGCACAAAGGCCTTCGGCACTGTCAACCGTGAAGGATTATGGAGTGTCCTCCTCAAATTCGGCTGCCCTCAAAAGTTTGTCACCATCCTCCGCCTGCTTCACGACAACATGCAAGCCATGATCCTGACCAACGGATCCACCACAGAACAATTTACATACAGGACCGGGGTCAAGCAAGACTGTGTCATCGCACCAACGCTCTTCTCGATCTTCCTTGCTGCAATGCTCCATCTCACCCTCAGTAAGCTCCCCACTGGAGTGGGGCTAATCTACAGAACAAACAGGAAACTGTTCAACCTCCGTCACCTCCAGTCCAGATCCAAGGTCGTCCCATCCTCTGTCATCGAATTACAGTATGTAGGCAACGCTTGAGTCTGCGCACACTCAGAGGTCGAACACCAAACCATCATCAACACCTTCACCAAAGCGTACGAGAGCATAGGCCTTACACTAAACATCCGTAAGACAAAGGTCCTCTACCAACCTGCCCCCGCCACACAGTACTGCCCCCCAATTATCAACATGGACCACTTTTCATACCTCGGGAGCCAACTGTCAACAAGGGCAGACATCAATGACGAAGCCCAACACTGCCTTCAGTGTGCCAGTGCAGCCTTCGGTCACCTGAGGAAGAGAGTGTTTGAAGACCAGGACCTCAAACCCAGCACCAAGCTCATGGTCTACAGAGCAGCAGTGATACCCACCCTCTTGTCTGCTTCAGAGACATGGACCATGTACAGCAGGCACCTCAAAGCACTGAAGAGGTACCACCCAATGCTGCCTCCGCACGATCCTGCAAATCCATTGGCAGGATAGGTGCACCAACATCAGTGTTGTCGCTCAGGCCAACATCCCCAGCATCGAAGCTTTGACCACGCTCGATCAGCTCCGATGGACGGGTCACATTGTCCGCATGCCCGATACGAGACTCCCAAAACAAGCGCTCTACTCGGAGCTCCGACATGGCAAGAGAGCCCCAGGTGGGCAGAGGAAACATTTCAAGGACACCCTCAAAGCCTCCTTGAAAAAGTGCAACATCCCCACCGACACCTGGGAATCCCTGGCCCAAGACTGCACAAAGTGGAGGAGAAGCATCCGGGAAGGCGCCAAACATCTCGAGTCTCTTCGCCGGGAGCAAGCGCAAACCAACCCAAGAACCTCACCCACCCGCCCCTTGAACCACCATCTGCCCCACTTATGACAGAGACTGTAGGTCCCACATTGGACTTATCAGTTACCTGAGAACTCATTTTTAGTGTGGAAGCAAGTCATCCTCGGTTCTGAGGGACTGCCTAAGAGAGGGAAAGGACAGATGCATCTGCGACAGGTAGACTGGTGAGGACAAGGTCAAGTAGGTTTTTCCCCTCGTGTTGGTTCTCTCACCACCTGTCGCAGGCCCAGACTTGCATCTCGGCCAGCTGTGGTGCTACCGAGCCACTCTTGGTGATGGACATTGAAGTCCCCCCAGCCAAAGTACATTCTGTGCCCTTGCTACTCTCAGTACTTCTTTCAAGTGGTGTTTAGCATGGAGGAGGACTGATTCATCAGCTGAGGGAGGACAGTAGGTCGTAATCAGCAGGAGGTTTGACCTGATGCCATGAGACTTCATGCAGTCTGGAGTCAATGTTGAGGACTCCCAACTGTATACCACTGTGCCACCACCCCTGGTGGGTCTGTCCTGCCGGTGGGACAGAACATACCCAGGGATGGTGATGGAGGAGTTTGGGACATTAGCTGAAAGTTATGATTTTGTGAGTATGACTGTCAGGTTGTTGCTTGACTAGTCTGTGGGACAGCTCTCCCAATTTTGGCCCAATCCCCAGATGTTGGTGAGGAGGACTTTGCAGGGTCGACTGGGACCTGGGTGTGCCGTTGCCACATCCGTAGCTGGTTTCATTCTTATTATCTGGAGTCACATAGAGGCCAGACCAGGTAAAGACGGCAGGTTTCCTTCCCTGAAGGGCATTAAGTGAGCCAGATGGGTTTTTACAACAATCCAATAGTTGCATGGTTACCATTACTGATACTAGCTTTTTATTCCAGATTTATTTAATTAACTGAATTTAAATTTCCCAACGTGGTGGGATTTGAACTCACGTCTCTGGATCAATTAGTTCAGGCCTATTGGATTATTAGCCCAGTGACATTAGCACTATGCTACCGTTCCCACCAGATGTCACAATAGGGGAGAGAGCATGCTCCAAGGTTTTCAGACACAGCACTGGAGGCCTTGGTGCAGGAGGAGAACATGAGGAGAGAGGTCCTGTTTCCACAGGGGGCCAGGAGGCCCTCTAGGCAAATGGGGAAAAGCCAATTGGAGCAGATAGCTGTCGTGGTCAATGCCAGCAGTGTAGTCCTGAGGACGCAGTGCAGGAAGAAGTTTAATGACCACACACAAGTGGTCAAGGTCAGTGAATTCAACTTCAAATGCCATATCCCACCATCTGCACCACTAGCCTCACACACTGCTCAATGCACCACACCCCCATCACTCACCTACCAACAATCAGTTCCAAACAAAACTCATACCTCACAATCACAGGTTCGTCTCACCCTCACACACTTACCACTGCTGAAAGCCTCACACCCACATCTCACAGCTTGCATACACTATTCAACCATGGCAGACATATCACCCAAACACATTATACCACACTCAGTGACACACTTCCCTTTCTCTTGCAGGACAAGATGGCTCACAACCAGAAGCAGCAGGACCTAACCAGCGGGGGACAGGCATGCCTGCATAACCTGACCCCAATGGAGGAGATGGTGCTAGCCATTATTGGGAGGGGCATCATTGAAACCGTGGACAGCGGCAGGGCTGAAACAATACAAGTTGACAGTATCCTCATATGTAATCCTCCTTCTCACATCCAACTTCCTCCTCATCCCACAATCTCTTCTGATTTACAGGCTGCACATGGTGTAAGCATGCACTTCTTGCTTCCCCGCCTCCCCCCGCCCCCCCCTCCCCTCACCACAACCTTACCCTTGTGCCTTTCTTCTTTCAGATAGCCAAGAACTGACACCTGGCCAGGAAGTGGTGGAGAAGCACGAAATTCAAGAGCACCAAGACACTGATGATGAAGACACAGCACCGTCACTTGATTGCACACTCGCCACCAGATACTGACATTCCACATACTTTAGAGGATAGGTTAGACGCGGGGTCTGAAACATGGTGAGGCTCTGGGCATGAGTGGCCTACAGCCAGAGCAGGAAGAAAGGGTAGCGCATGTGCCAGCTCCCCGGAGAGCGAGGTCACACACGAGTTCTGCAGCAGAGGACTCAGATGAGGAACTTGATGAGGCGGCCTATAGAAGAATGCTGATGGGTATGTACAATGAATGGTTTGGTGCATTGGCAGGCCTGCCAGAAAGCCTGAGTGCAATGTCAAGGAGCATGGAGGAGTCCAGCACCAACCTTGCATAGAGCTTTGCTCAGAGCTTGGAACCCATGACTTCCAGTCGATGGCGCTCTGCACTATGGGGAAGTCCACTATCCTGGCAAACCCACATGCACGCTCTACCTGCTTCTCCCTGGTCAGAGAGAAGTCAATGAACTCCCCTCTCCTGGCATAAAGAGCCTCTGTCACCTCTCTTATACAGCAGTGGACGGCGAACTGGGAGATGTTACAGATGTCGCCTGCTCCAACCTGGAAGGATCCCGACGCAAAGAAATCCAGGCCACGGTCACCTTCACAGCCACTGGCAGCACTGTCCTTGCCCTGGTGTGAGGCTGCAGGTCTGGTTGCAAGAGGTGACAGAGCTCTGTGAGCACCTCCTCTGTAAAGCGCAGACGCCTCACACACTGCTCCTGGCTCAGGCTGATGTAAGAGAATTGCTCTCGGAAGACTCTTGGTGGGTAAAGCCTCCTGCTGAGAGCCCTTCTCTCCCTCCGTCTCCTCCCTCTGCGAGTAGCTTGTCCTCTTCTTTGCTGCCTCTGCTTCATCTCCCTGTTGTGCTACAGGTCAAGGGGGTTGACAACTAGAGCCCCCATGACTGGGAGCAAGTGGTCTGAGCAGAAACCGTGAAGTCAGAAGCAAGGCCTTCTCCACTTGCAGCACCACTTCCTGTCACCTCACCAACTTTAAACAACTCTAGAAAGCTCCAAACACTTCCACAAACTTACACAGAGCCAGTAGAAGTTAATCAGCAACAAACTGAGAGTGGTTGCTGAACCTTTTAAATATCGCTGGTCCTTGCTGCTGCTGAACGGCATGTTCAGCTGTGCGAGGTTAAGACAAGGCGTTAGCTCCAGCGTTGAGGACAAAAATTGCTACACTGCCGTCAAATCAGTGTTGCACGATCTGCCCACTCTCCATACTTCCAGCGTCCGCTCCTAACCCCCGCCCTACCACCCTCACCAAAATAGCGTGCGGCGCAGCCCGCACCAGAAGTGTGCACACGCGGCGTGGACGCCATTTTCAACACAACACGACACCTATAGCACCACAAATCAATGCTACGGAGCCGAATTTCTAGCCCGGTACTATAAAGTCAAAACCCTCTTTAGATCAGTGAGACATGAACCAGACAAACACAAGCATAGAAAAATAGATTTGAATACATTTTCATGAAGCATGTGCAATCAAATCATTTTTAAGCTCGATAAAGTCTTTGGAGGAACTGAAGCTGCTATTTTACTTCCATATAAACGTTTATATTAAAAGTACTTAATATGACAAGGAAATTGGTGTCACTGTACTTAACAATAAACACTACTTCTGTTGCAACACTCCGTGTTTGGTATCAAAAGGGCATCAGATTTACTTTGGCATCTGGCTGTCTTGTACTTGCCACTTGCAAAAAGAAGAATTCTGTTTCTGCTACAGGTGGTTTTTAGAGCAGTTAGATAGAGGAAGACATTACCACCATCTTCCCTACTCATTTTTACAGTCAGGATTGGCATGTCCACACAATGGGATAATTGTGACTTTGGTTGGTAGTGTAAAATGGGCGATATCCCGTTCAGTGGAAAAAAGAAAGAAAGACTTGCATTTATATAGCGCCTTTCATGACCACGGGACATCTCAAAGCGTTTACAGCCAATGAAGTACTTTTTGAAGTGTAGTCACTGTAGGAAATGCAGCAACCAATTAGCACACAGCAAGCTCCCACAAACAGCAATGCAATAATGACCAGATAATCTGTTACAGTGATGTTGATTGAGGGATGAATATTGGTTAGAACACGAGGGATAACTCCACGGCTCTTCTTCGAAATAGTGCCATGGGATCTTTTACAGCCACCTGAGAGAGCAGACAGGGCCTTGGTTTAATGCCTCATCCGAAAGACAACACTGGAGTGTCAGCCTAGATTTTTGTGCTCAAGTTTCTGAAGTGGGACTTAAACCCACAACCTTCCGCCCCAGAGGCAAGGGTGCTACCAACTGAGCCATGGCTGACACATGGAAATGAAAATTCGGAGAAATGTATAACAGGCGGCTGAATCAATATCGCCTATTTAACACTATCATCAATATCAAAATTACTCCCAATTTTTTCCCTTATCACCTTGGTGGTGTGTGGGAGCTTGTGTATGAAAATTGAAGATACAAATAAATCACTGTTGATGTACATATATCTGCATGCATTGTAACTATGACCTTAAAAAGATTTTATAAATTTTAGGTTTTTTTTTCAGCCAGCCCTGGATCATGGCCAGGGTGAGTAGGGGTGCAAACTGGCTAAGGGGGAGGAGGAAATGGTGGCAATGTGATTAAGCATTGATTTGTAAGTGAAATTTAATGGCTAGTCAGCTGCCAAACTCTGGGTTGCTTTGGAAGTTAGTCCAGATTGGTTTTAGCCAACTGGAATCTCAGGCACGTTGGCTGAGTATGGGTCATTTAGTATTCCAAAAGGATGTTGGATTTAGCAAATTACTTGCCAATCTGATTTCCTTCTTGAATAGTAAATGCAGCACAAGATCACAGGAGACTGCCTACCCCCAAGAAGTGCCTTCAAAACAACAAGCTGCTAATTTGATATGCATTAGCTGAAACAAGCTTCCTTATTCCACAGACATTCTGCTTTACAACAAAAGGGCTAATTGGTGTGGCAAAGGGATTATGGGCAGATAAAAAAGTCATGAATACTTCTTTGATAATGTCTAGTTTAGCTGGGTGCTCAGACTGACCTCAAAGAATGAATGCCCTGGCAGAGAGATTGACCTAATTACTCTGAATGCCAAAGGTTGGGTTCTAAATGCCCATTCTGGAGTTGCAGAAATACCAATTAAATTAATTTTAATACTCTATAAATAAATTACTGAATTTCTGTAATTAGAATTTAGAATTCTGCATTTAGAAAAAGAAAGGTTTTATATTTTGTTTGTGCTGAGACAGTGTGGTTTCAAAGTTATTCATAAAGTTCAAAAGACACAATAATAAGATACATCTGTTGGCAACACAGATCTGAGCAAATCAGGATTTCCTTCTTTGTATGTATAGATTTGCAGGAGGGTTGATGGTAAGTGAAACTCAAAATACATGCTTTCTATTATGCCAGTGTTGTTACAGCAAACTCTATTAAGCGCAAGTGGTTAGGCTATTCAAGTTAGATAGGTTAGGAAGAACTACGGAACATATAAGTTACAAAAGCAAAGAAGTAGGTTAGATGCCAGGAAATACTTCATTTCACAGAGTTATCAACATAATGCACAAATTGCTGGTATCCTCTGTGAGTGCAGTTTTGCTGCAAGCATTCAAAAGGGAGATAGACGAGTTCCTGAGAATGACTAATATATCAGGGTTGTCACTCAGACACTGTGGTCTCCTGGAACTAGATTGACCACCTTTTATGCCAAAGAGGAATTTCCTAGATTTTCCCAAAATTGGCCTACATTTTTTTTCCTGTGTTTTTTTTCTCCTAGGAGATTGCATGGGTGCGAAATGGGAATGGCAATGATAGTGTGCAGATGTTATATTGTGCCGGGATAGGAGAATCTTATTAGAATATCTGTATTGGACCAGCTGGTCTTTACCAGTCCTTCTTTTATATATATACAGATATCTGTGAAGTTACTGTTGTACAAAATTATGTGGGATATCTACTAAATGGACCAAGAAGCCTTATTGTAGTGAGGCAAATTTGATCTAATGCCATTGTTACACTAGGACTTTTCTACCAATCATTTTCATGTGAACATCATAGTAAGCATATATAACATCATATTAAACAGAATGTTTCCAGTGGTTGAACAGTCTAGAACAAGGGGACTTGGGCATCGGATTAAATGTAAGAGTTTAGGACAGAGAACAGGAGAAACCTTTTTACAAAAAGGGCTGTGAGGTTATGGAATGCACTACCAGAGTTAGTGATTGAAGCAGAGACCATGGGGCTGGATTTTGTGAATGGAGACGTGCTGGAGGCGGGACTGCTGCTTGTCAGGTCTAAGTCCCGCCTCCATCATGTTCTGGCCAACCAGCGTGATTTTCCCCTGATTGACCTTGTTAAGCCCGCCCTGCGGGCTCAGCAGGCCAATTAGGGGGAAGTCACTGACAGAGCACGTCAACGTCTGAGGTGCCATCTGTCAAGACTTCTTGAAAGAAGAAATGTCAGCGTTTGACAGCTCTATGAAGCTGTTAAACACTGACATTCTGTATAGTTTGATGAGCCCTTGTGTTCAGGACTCATCAAACTTTTCAACTTTGTAGAAAGTAGATGACTGTTGGTCCGGAGGATCCAACAGCCAGTCTGTGAAATCTACAATGAAGATGTCAGGACTCCAGAACCACCACGGCTGAAGGCTGTAGGCAGAAACAAAGGTAAGTGAACATTTTCTAACACTTAACACTCACCTCACATACTTACCACTCCACACTTGCACCCATCACTCACCTCTACATCACACTTTCAGGCCCCTCCGACCCCCGCAGACCTCCTACTCGACTCCTACACCCTGGCGGGGTTCTCCGAGGTCGGGAAGCCTTCACCTGAAAAGGTAAAATGGGACTAATCCTTTTTTCTGCCTGTTAACTACCTGTTAACAGGCAGTTAAAAGGATTTAATCCCTTTCCCGCCTTGAGGAGACAGGACCCGGGGCAGGACGGCTTCCCGCCTCCTGACAAAAGGGCAGGGAGGCGGGATGGGGGCGGGTTTGCCAGCCGCCCCCACTTTCTGCAACTTTACCGGCAGTCCCGCCTCCATACCCGCCTCCTCGGGGCTGACAAAATCCAGCCCCATGTCATCATTTAAGAATAGGTTAAATATATGGTTGATGGAAAGGGGGTAAAGCAATATGGGAACAGGGTGGGCCCATGGTATTAGGACTGCTGATCTTGTAGAGGATAAACATCAACAAGACTGGTTGGGCTGCCACACCTGTTTCTGGGTTGTAACTTCAATCTAATTCTGTGTAATAAGTAATATTCAGCAGTCAATTTATTGGAGACTTCTGCCTTAAGTGAGCCCCAATAAATAGATGAAGTGAATTGACATAGCACCAGGATTACTCCAGGATAACAGTTGCAGCTGGCACTCTGCCTCATAAACTGAAGTGTGCTATAATGTGACAACATATATCATTAAACTATTCTTTCTACTTACTGGTGTGACTCTGGCCACAATCTCATGATGCACTCAATTTTAGTGTGTAACTGGGTAAAGTAATTCACACACAATGAACCCTCCAGTTCCCTTAAAAATGCAGAAAACCACTATACATCAATAGATACATACAAACTGCAAGTTGAGGAGAATACTAGGGCACTGCTAACTCTGAGCAGTGTGCCCATGTCAACATGAGTGAGACAATATTGTTTAATGTGCTTCAGTACCACCAGCATCCTAAATTTGGTGAGGGCATAAAATTCTCTTTACACTCCACCTTTGGCACAGGTAGGGTACAGAAATGTTTGCATACTGATGTCAAAAGAACAATATAAAATACCTTTTGTCATTTAATCTCTCCTGCCTTCCACCGTATCACAGACCTTCCCTTTTGTTCTTTCCTCCCCTCCCCACTTTCCCTGCCTCTGTACTTGCTTAAAGCCTGTTACTTTTCTAACTTTTGTCAGTTCTAATGAAAGGTTAACAACTTGAAACGTTAATGTTTTTCTCTCTCCACAGATGTTGCCTGACCTGCTGAGTATTTCTGTTTTTATTTCAGATTTCCAGCATCCACAGTATTTTGCTTTTGTAATATTAAATAGATGGTTAGGCTGGTATCAGATGAAATATGATCAAGTCCAAGACGTACTCTTTCTCCATTTCATTTTGCTTTAGCTAATGAAACCTTTTTTTATCTCTATTTTTATCATCTCTGTTTTTACATTCAATTTCTTATATCGTCTCTTTTAAATATTATCCATTTTTCCTTAAAAGGTGCCTCCACCATTCTCTGTGGCAAAGCATTCCATGTTCTAAAGACCCTCTATGTAAAGAAATGTTTCCTAACCCTTTACTCCACTTTCTTAGTGATGAATTTAAATTGATGACCCCCTTGTCACTGACTCCCCAACCAGAAGAAATCATTTTTCTCTATTCACTCTATCCAAATTCTTCATAATTTTAAAAACCTCTATCAAATCTCTTATCCTTCTCTGCTCCAGTGGAAATAGTCCCAGTATCTCAAGTTTCTCCTCATAACTACAGTTCTTATTCCTGGCATCATCCTGGTGAATCTATGCTGTCGGCTCTCTGTGGCTTCAATGTCCTTAGAGAGCCCAAAACTGACAGTGGCCTAACCAATATTGTGTATAAATCAATCATTACCTCTTTACTCTTGAACTCTATGAATCGTTTTACAAAACCCAAGATCCTATTGGCCAGTTTTATAGTTTCATCCACTTGCAATCACACTTTTGGGGAATTATGTATTTGAACTATTAGATCTTTCCATTCATCCACACTCTTAGGGTATTTCCATTAAATGTGTATTCCCAAAATGTTGACCTCATATTAATCACTTTAAATTGCATCTGCCACCTCTGCCCATTCTGTTAACCTATGCCTTCCTGAGGTATTTGAGAGCCAGTCACCAGGGGCAGTCAAAGGCAACCTCCACCATTCTCCCTTCCAATATTTCCTCTCTGGAACTAGTAGGTGCCCCCCAGCAAATAACCATCTCTCCTGTTGTATGGCGCTGAGCTTTAGGTTGCTGTACCACTTTCTTGATCACCTTTAAATTGAACCCAGAACTAACCATAGGGCAACCACCCACACTAGAGGACCTGCACATAGCTGTTCTTCTTAAAGTGTTAAGGATTCACCATCACCAAATATAATGGGAAATATGACTGACAGGCATTCATATTTAAACTCAGCCTTAAAAGTGTGCAGCGACCCAATGCTTATCCGAGGGATGAACGATTTTCGCTTCTTGAAAGCTATTATAAAGTTAAGGTTTGATTTTCTTTCTGATTGATCGAGCTCGAGTGAAACGTTTGAAACAAGTGCTGAGAGGTCAGACTGATGTGATCTGGACCATTGCTTATCTTCCCATTTAGTCCGTGGTACTTGCGCCTCGCTTGGCTTGGCGAGATCAGAACGAGAGCACGTACTCTGAATGTATTACACGCGGTCTTCACATCTACAACTTCACTGCACTGATAGTGTTGAAAGAGCACTGCTTGAGCCTTTAACTCTATGTGGGCTTCTGAACTGACACACTGCTCAGCACCTAAAAGTGTTGCTTGAGAGGAAGCCTTGGGGAAGTATATATTACACCCTAGGATAAAGGGGAGTTCATGACAATAATAGCGTTCACATTTTAGATGCTATATGGTTCAAAGTGGCATTCATGAAAGAGTTACCTGAAGTAATCCAAAGTATAGTGACACATAAACACTAAATATCAAACAACCTATATCAATATGTTCATTTGTCGATTATGCCCTCCAGAGACTGGTACAGTTTTGGAATCTGATATCTCAATGGAACTGGTAAACAGTTCCGGTCGTGAAATTGATATGCTAATATTTAGGCTTTTCGACAGTACATCAATTATACGCAGTACATCAATGTTTTGCACAAAGGTAAATTCTGATGTTTCACGCAGCTTTACAAATGTTCGTTTCCCTTTGCGACTTTCATTTTGGCTTGCAGCTACTCTCATCAGGAGTCCAACAGCAAAATCTTCAAAATATGTGTGTGTAATTGCTGGATTTACATTCTGAATATATCCTAAACAGAATATTATAGAACTGATGCAATGGTTTAGGATGATATTAACACCATTGCCCTGACTAGATTTCAAGAAGTACTTCATTGGCTGTAAAGTGCTTTGGGATGTGAAAAGCACGATATAAATGCAAGTCTTTTTGCATTAGTTACTGGATTTTCAGCTCCTCGGACAGCTTCAGTGTGAAGAGACAGCTCAGTGGATGTGTGATTGTATAATAAACATCCTCCACATTAAGGACAAGTAACGTGGGAAAGTTTATTACACAATGGGCAATAATTTGCTGTCAAAATAACTGTGGCTAATGGCGCTCACCATCATTGACACGCTAATAGTACAGCCTCTTCAGGTGAGAGCAGATGCTCGATTAAGCTCAAAAATCCAAAAGTTGCTGTCCCAGTTGTGCCTCTCTGCCATTAGCTTCACGAAAATGGCATCTCATTGTTTGGCTCACCATTGAAATGCATTGAACAGCATGTCGTTGCTGTATTTGTGTGATAGATATGAACTAAACTCGCCACAGAAGTTAAGTCTTCTCCATTTCAGTCTAAGTATCCTTTTAATGACATGATCATTGTTAATTACTGCAAGTCAACCTCTTTGGCACTGAAAATTAACTATTACAAGTGTGAGTCTCATTCCTTCAAATTTTAATTGTTGGAGGTTTTTTAAATGTAAAATTTAAATGTGTCTTTTTTTACTTTTCCTTTCTGTCCCTTTTCTCTCTCTCTCTCTCTTAATCCAATCTTTCTTTTCCTCTCTTTGTTTCTATTTCTGTACATGGTTTGACATTGAATTCACCCATTCTAATTTACACATCCTTCTCAGGGCTTGCATTGTTAATTTCATAATCCTTCAATCTGATTGGTTAAGAAGTTACAGAGTTCCTTGCCCTCACAATCCTTCAATCTGATTGGTTAAGGAGATACAGAGTTCCTTGCCCTGTTCACTCAGGTCCCACATGTCCTGTTATCAGCTCACACTTTCAGCAACTTGCCATGCAAAAAAATTAAAAACCTAACCTTCCAAGGGCAAGTCATAGAAACATAGAATCTAGGAGCAGGAGTAGGCCATTCAGCCCGTCGAGCCTGCACCACCATTCAATATGATCATGGCTGATCATTCAAATCTAGTACCCTGTCCCTGCTTTAATCCCCACAGTACACATATCCCACCCGACCCCCGTAACCCCACGTATTTAATTCCCCCTAACATATCCCATCACCCCACATATTTAATCCCCCCCTAACACTAAGGGTCAATTTATCATAGCCAAATCAACCTAACCCGCACATTTTTGGACAGTGGGAGGAAACCGGAGCACCCGGAGGAAACCCACGCAGACACAGGGAGAATATGCAAACTCCACACAGACAGTCACCTGAGGTCAGATTCGAACCCGGGTCTCTGGCGCTGTGAGGCACCAGTGCTAACCACTATGCCACCGTGTTGCCGTCTAACTAATGGCAGACACTGTTAGATGTCCTGCTACAGCAAAATTTGCCCATTATATTGCATTAGTGTTATTATTTTGAATCACAGGAATCAGTATAGGAGAGAGTCAAAAGCAAAGGGTCTTTCAAAAAAAGATGGCTTTGTAATATCATGGAGTTTACAGAGTACACTGGAGGAAGGTTTTTTTCTCTCAGTTTTAGGTGTAGCAAAATCATAAATGTATATATAAAGTATTTCCTAAACCAAGGACACTGGGGAAAAATTGATACACTTTTCACCCAATTTCCCCATGTATGCGAAAAGAGTGAAAAAAAACAAAGAGACTCCAACATTCTGTGCTCAAACAACCACAAGAAAGTCTGATTAACTGAATTAAAGTCAATTCTCTTTCTCATAGACATAAAATATATGTGTGAATTTCAACGTTTCCATTATAAATTCCTATGCCCACATTTAGAATGGAAACTGCCTACATAAACTTGTCACACTGTAGTATTTCTACTGGGGGAGGGTGTGATTACAGCACAACAGGTTAAAATGGGCAGAGGAGTATATAATGGAAAAGCTGACAGGATATGTATGCAGGTGTATATACAGAGATAAACATTGTAGTTTTGCACACAATACATTACATCCATCAGCATTCAGCTGTTACTTTTTATCTGACACACCTCATGTGTCACATTTCAAGCATCGTACTGGATATACAGTATGCTTGCACCTGAATGGCTGAAATGTCATCTTTATAAACAACAACAAGTCACAGTCAGGGAAGAAACACACCAATCAGCAAGTGCAAGCAGGAATGAAAACCACCAATCATGAAGACAAAAACTATAAATCAAAAATGAGAACACAGAAACAGCTACCAATAAAATTATATAAATATATTTTGGAAATCCTTTCAGTTGTCATCTTGGTTTCTCCAATAACTTGAGTACTTACTACGAGCATAAGGTTATATTAATATAATCAAGACATAAAATATTGCAACATATCCAAGAAAACAATTACACTTTCCAAACAGTAGCATTTACTATGTTTGAAATCCCTGTAACAATCTTTTCCCTTGGAGACCTACATCTATGTAAGAAGCCTCAGTCAGGAGTTCATGAGGTTCCCCAGAAATAGCACTCTGATATGAAAAGACTCACCAGATTGCAAGCTACAGATTGCAGCATGCATTTTTCCTTAAAATTTGCAAAATTTTAAAATTCTGATTGATAGCAAGACTGGCCAGTCACAGAGCTCTCCATTTATAAACCTTGCTCCCTCGTGGATGGAAAATTACTGCAGGCGAGGGCTCTTAGGGGAGCTATTATTAGAAGTAGTTATGGTCATTTCCATTGGGCTTTTTTGTATAATAGTCAAAAATAAATTAAAGCATGACCTCCAACTTTTTCTCAATTAATAGTGAAACCAAAAACAATATCTATTGAGCCAGAATTTGTGGTCGTTATGACGGTGTACTCTCAGAGTACACTGTCATACCGCCTTTGAAATGGACAGCAAGTTCAGGATTTTAAGCACTTTTTTAAATTAATTCACTGAATGTAGACGTTGCCGGCAAGGCCAGCATTTATTGTCCATCCCTAATTGCCCTCGAGAAGGTGGTGATCCACCTTTTTGAATATAACTGAGTGGCTTGCTAAGCCATTTCAGAGGGCAGTTAATAGTCAACCACATTGCTGTGGGTCTGAAGTCACATATAGGCCAGGCCGAGTAAGGATGGCAGATTTCCTTCCCTAAAGCACATTAGTGAGCTAGATGGGTTTTTATAACAATCCAGTAGATTCATGGTCACCATTTATTTAATTGAATTTAAATTCCCCGGCTGCAGTGGTGGGATTTGAACTCACAGGCCGGAGTTTTGCCGACACTCAGCAGATGGGATGGGTGGTGGCTCAGCTGTTAAATTTTAAATGATTGACAGCAGGTCAGGAACCCGCTGTCAAAACCCGCACACTAGACTTTCTCGATGTCGGGTCTGCCAGCACTGAGCAGACCAGGGGAGGGCAGGGGAGGCAATTAAAATAATTAGTGGCTTGTGTACAGCCACTTATCAATGTTTTTTCCCAGCTGATTGGATTTGACCTGTCGCCCACTGGTTTCCTGCTGTGCCTGGACCTCATCTGTGAAGCTGAGGTGGGAGGTCAGTGGCCATTGAATCAGCTGATGAGTTGACAGCTTCAAATGTCAAGTCAAAGCTCTCAGCTGATTGAGAAATGTTCCCTTACCACTAGCTTCTCTAAACTGCATTTCCACTACAGATTCAGGATGCTGCAAGTCTTTACACAAATCTCCATCCACTCTGACCTCATTACCTCTCCCACCATTGACAGATCACTTCTGTCATCTCTACTTCACCTGCCATCTATTCCATCAGCATGGGTGCCCTTGAAACTCTCTTACCTTGGTCCTCAGAATCCCACCACAATCAGCCCCAACACCAGCCTCACCAGGCGCACCAGCAGCACCAACAACAACAACAACCTTCTCCGCAATCAACTGATGCTGCACAGGAAACAGAGCATCAGCACCCGACCACATTGCTGCCCGGGAGGCCAGGGATGGCCTCACCATGGCCCGATTTACTTCACTTGATGCTGTACACCCTGGCTGCCACATGATGCGCCAGGTTGGCACCACCCCCACACCAACAACATAAAGCATCCCTACAATGCCCAAGCCATTCCTTTCACACTCATCAGCATTGCAGGGGGGTACCGTTATGTCTCACCATTCACTGCAACTCACTAAGCCACTTCCAAAGGTGCACACAAATCTGTCCAAGAATGCACAGCATTGAAAATAAAGATTTCAATGTTTAACAGCACATTAACAGAAACTTTACATGAACATTGTATAAAACAGCCAAGTGCCTACCCTTGTGTGTTGTTAGTTGGTATAGAAACATAGAAACATAGAAGACAGGAGCAGGAGTAGGCCATTCGGCCCCTCGAGCCTGTTCCGCCATTTAATGAGATCATGGCTGATCATCCAAATTCAGTACCCTGTCCCTGCTTTCTCCCCATATCCCTTGATTCCTTTAGCCTTAAGAAATATATCTAACTCTTTCTTGAATATATTTAATGAATTGGCCTCAACTGCCTTCTGTGGTAGAGAATTCCACAGGTTCACCACTGTCTGGGTGAAGAAATTCTAGGACTAGGATGAGGGTGAGTGTGAGGGGTGGCTAGTGAGATGGGGAAGTGATAATGTAGATAGAGAGGGATGGGTGGAGGTCCAAGGTAAGTTAGTGTGAGTAAGGATGTGCAGGAGTAGGGTAGGGAAGGCAGAGTGATGGGGATGTGATGAGTGGCACAGCAGGATGTGGTTGAGTGTGGCTTTGCGGTAAATTTTCATGATCTACTGAGATCATTGGAAGGTTTGCACCACTGCAGCCAGGTCCTCCTGACGACATTCCTGCTTGTGCCCTCCTGTGCAATGTGCAACCAGGCTGCATTGGTATCCTGGGGAGGTGTCTTCCGCCCATGGGAAGGGAAGAGGACCTCCCTGCGTGCTGTGACTCCCTCATAATCATATGGAGGGAGTCATGGCAGAACCTGGGTGCAGCCCTGCACCTCTGTGCAGTGCTTGTCAGTGTTTGCAGCACGTCAATGCTGTAGAACACTGACAGCACAAATGTCAAACTAAATTTGGGCATGGTCCTTTTAAGGAAACTAGCTGGTGAAGTGTCATAAATGACAACATCAGACCCACTTCTTTCAATTGGCCGGGAAATGCGCTGGGCGGGTTTAACAAGCCCAATCATTGGAAAGTCATTTCAGAGACTGGGATGGAGCCAGCAGCAGGGCCGAGACCTGGCACCGACGTCGCCCGCCACGGACCCACCAAGGTAGGGTAAATCGCAGCCACAGTCTCCGGATCATTAGTCCAGGCCTCTGGATTACTAGTCCAGTAACATAACCACTATGGTACCATACCCCATGCGCTAAATCTCGAACTTGCAATCTGTCAAGTTCCAACTTGACAGATCATCCACACCAACGGGGAAATCTGAATTGCTGGTGCAGAGTTGGGCTAATTGCCCACCAGCTGCCCAGCAATTATGCCTGAAAATGTTATGGCTGGTGCAAACAGGTGCAGGGCCTGTTTGCACAGCATAAGGGGATATCTCCTGAGAATCCAAGTAATCTTAAAAACTATATGAGACCGGAAATGGAAGCATTTTATGATTTTGTCCATGAAATATACTTACTGTCCTTGAAAAGTTTGAAGGGAGCGTTTGCTACATTGAGGGTTTTATTTGCATCTATGTGGAGCATAAGCTTAAAAATAAATCCATACAGAAAGTGGAGTAAAGCACAAAAAACAAACGCTCATTACTTGAGCCTTCCAGGATTTAATGTGCATAAACATCTATGTTATAAAATGAGAGATCTTCAGTTTGCTGATTGGAGCACCAGCCCACGTGATCCCAGGTATGTTTCTGCACACGGTGCGCCCCTGGGATCCGTGGGCCGCTCCGCTGCCCTCTGCGACACAGTGTCTGCCAGCAAGTTCTCGAAGGAGGGTCCCCATCAGGTAAGTGCGTATTCCGTTCGGATGCCGGCGGCATAATCCGTAGTTACGTCACCGTCCGCAAAATCCAGGCCATTATAAACTGATGAAAGGTCATTGACCTGAAACGTCAATGAAACTCTGTTTCTCTCTCCACAATGCTGCCTGACCTGCTGAGTATTTCCAGCACTTTCTGTTTTTATTTCAGATTTCCAGCATCCGCAGGATTTGGCTTTTATATATTATATACTGATTGGTCTCATGCAGTTATAGTAGAAAAGTACAGTAAGGAAGCTGAACCCGGATAATGCTGAAAAAATGGTGTGTAGAGAAGGATTCAGAGTAGGTATTTACATTTTATGTATTGCAAGTGTATTTATTGAAATGTGGATATTTGGAAAGCTTTAGCTTTGAGATATAAGCCACATGTGCAGTTTTGTTTCTTAGGTACTTCACGGTATAAGATCATTTTTGTGTCATTATGAAGAACCATGTTCCCAACTGTCAGTGGGAGCTCTACCCCATTACTTTGTTCTTCAGATCTCATCACGGCAATGACTGGCCATGAGCATTTTCTTTTTGTGAGGCCTGGTTTTACTCTACATATTACACCCAGCTCATTGGATTTGCAGTGAGACACGGACATGCACTCTGGATGTGCTGTATACAATCTATTTGTACACGCTTAACAAGAATATTTTACAAATTAAATCAATTAAATTGTGTTGCACTCTTAAAACAATAAAAATGTTAGGGCGGTATGTTTGCAGCCTTCAGGTGTGAGACTAGTAGCTGCAGATATGATTCACAGCTGGCAATACCCGAGTAATGCTGCAAGCTGTGAATCACATTCTAGTCACCATTGTAGGCTTTATCAAAACATTAAAACAAATACCATGCTCAAGATGATAAATTACCAGGAGCACTTTCTGACACAGTACTGGAGTTATACTGTAAATAGTGTCTGAACCAAGTCGTCTGAGACACGTTTCCGGGGGGGGGATTCACAGATCTATATTCTGAACATGGATTGGGATCTGACTCCAGAGCTTTATTACCATCTTTGAGTTGCCGTGAAGCATGATTGTCAGTATACCTATACACTTAAAAAACCATCTTGTGCACAGAAAATAATGTGGGTTTTTCTTGCAATTACACATTGCAAAAAGAAATCTGGTGGCGGACAGAATCTGTCTAAACCTAGACCCCATGACTGTAACTTCCTCTGCTAAATAAAAGAATTCCTACTTCCTGTATATTCTTACATCTATAACCATCCATTTGGCTTACAGCTAAAAGGGTTTGGGCTTCATTTGAAAATATATGGCAAACTAAATTTAGCTCAGACTCAGGCATGTTTCATCCTACGCCTCTTCTGTCAGCTGGCTATAAGGGTCCTCTCTGAAATTAATTTGAACAATCTCAATGCAGCTCACAGCAGTTATTGACAATCTCACTCAGAAAAGCCACAACATTACAGTTGTGGGCTATGAAAAAATTGTCTTTCAGTGTACTGGGGTGTGTGTTTCTGAGAAAGGGGCTGAGGCATATTGTTGGGCAAAGTAGAAGCAGCTTTACTCTGCATCCAACTGTGTTAATACCTGACCCAGTGTGCTTGATGCAGACATTGAGTGCCCTAAATTGGAAGTTAACTTTTACCTGACACTAATAGCCTCATCTCTAATGGTATTCAAAAAATGTTCGTCAAACATTTTTTTTTTTGGGGGGGGGGTGGGGGGGAGCTGGAATGTCCTGAGGTGTAAATGAGCCCATCATATTTTACTTTATGATATGGTGTGTTCAGAAACAAAGACTTGCCAGAGAAAATAAAAAAGACAGTGTCCCTTTAATATATAACGTTTCTTTATAGAAACATAGAAACATAGAATCTAGGAGCAGGAGTAGGCCATTCGGCCCATCGAGCCTGCTCCACCATTCAATACGATCATGGCTGATCATTCAAATCCAGTACCCTGTCCCTGCTTTAATCCCCACAGTACACATATCCCACCCTACCCCCGTAACCCCACGTATTTAATTCCCCCTAACATATCCCATCCTATCCCCATAACCCCACATATTTAATCCCCCCCTAACACTAAGGGTCAATTTATCATAGCCAAATCAACCTAACCCGCACATTTTTGGACATTTATCTCCTGTGTTATTGCAAAACAATAGATTTTATATGGTTCTAACCAATTGTATATGAAGATTCTTGTAATAAAACAGATGTCATCAAAATTGTATTTTAGATTTCTCTGAGCTCTTAAGGGCATAATAAAATAAATACATATTGTAAATTATCCTCCACTCACTCCATCTATATTGTAATGTAGAGATTTAATCAGGCTTTTACCTGTTTCCTTTTACTGTCTGATTGCAGTTGAAGGAACATTACCTGTCAACTAGCATGTGTGTGGCGTTCTTGTATGTAGACGAATCCACCTTACCACCTGGCCCTTGATGTTGTAAAGCCAACTGAAGCATTCCTATATATATACATGAGAGATTCTAGGTAGTGCCAATAAAGCTTTGAATTACTAGTAACTAGTTTGTGCCACATTCATATAATTGTAATCATTTTAAAACACTGTTTATTACATTCGATCGTTTAGCATTTTGTCATAAAGACAAAGCATGATGATTTGTTCAATTCAAACTGCTTGTGATACCAGGGAATATTACCCGGTATAACTTGAAAGGAGAAATATTTAGCAAAAGTGAAACAACAATTGAAGGTTATTCGGTGAACTGGATATACTGATTGTTACTGAAAGGCATCTGTACTGCCACATGAATAGCCCCTTCTTTCTTGCGGTGGCAAGCATCTATGGGGAGACTATAAGCCTCGATTGTTTAACTCGACTCTAAAAATAACGGCCGATTATAAACGGTCGCAAAATCATTTATGAAAGGAAGAGCTAAAGCATTTTGTGCAAAAAGCCTGTCTTATCTATACCGAGCAGCAGTGTTAGAAACCAATAGCTCGGCATGTACACGTCCCCTGTGATCAGAGCCAGGGAAGGGGGTTAAAGGCAGCGTTGCTCCCGACCTCCAGAGATCACAGGCAATCGCGCCGACAAACAAGTAGCATTTAGCGGCCAGAGACACCCGTTTTAAGCGTTTACTTCAGCGGTTAATCGGATGTATAAAATACCTTGAGCAATCTCAATTTTTATGTCATTCAGTGCCAACTGTTCCTTTGGATTGAATTCAGGGATGCTCCTTTATTTTTAAGTCCTGGAAACTTCACTAAGCAGGTTTAAAGCAAATAAGATGTGACATCGTTTGGTGATTTATAATAATTAGGAGGATTGAGACAAAGAATATTCCACCTCGAGGGCATCTTCCATCAATTATTTTTAAAGTTAACAAAACAGCATATGTTGAATACGCATATTTCTGTGCATTTAACACCCACAACCACCCAAGCGGATTAGAAAGAGTGCCCCAATGTACTCGGAGTGTGGTTCCCTTGAATGTCCCATGTCATATTAACATAAATGAGGCAGAATTGAATTTACTAAATATGGATATGGATTTAAGTGTATGCTTACGGATTTATGTCACTTTTTCTTTGCTTAATATGCCAACTGACTTTTTAAACTTGTCTTTAGGGCCTCGTGTCAGATCATATTTAAGTCCTTGACAAAAGGAACATCAGTTGATATCGATACCCTTGGTATTTTTTAAAAGGAAAACAAGCTGATTTTCTAACATTTTTATTGGCCCTCAGCAATTCGATTTGCCATTAATGTACTCAGAATGAAGTTTAACGGCAGTAGACGGAGGATGGCGCTGATTCTGAGTCGACGTGTTACTCAGCCTGTTGGCCAGTAGAGTGCAGTCAGCACATTAATACTGCAGCAGGTTCGGTACCTAACTGGCCGCATCCGACTGAATTGTATATTTAACATCTGTTTATGCTTTCATAATAAGAGCCGTTGGTATTTAATTGTGATAAAGAGTTGGGTAGATGTAAGAATATACTTTACCAGGAATTATTCTGTGTATGGAAATAAACTGATTCTTGCTTTTATTTATTATAGCTGCCCAGATTATTTGCATGGTACAAAAGGGAATACTTGTCATCAAGGAGCCTCGTTCGTTCCCGTTTCTTTGCTGCTTAAGAATCGGCATCCCCATCAGTTAGATGGATGCAGTGCAGCATCACTGTAAAGTGCATATTAGCTCTTTCTGTTCGTCAATGCAATTGCAACGTTTCTTCGGTGGGACATGGCATGTGCTCGATCCAGCAAAGCACAGCAAGCACAGTCATTGACGGAAGGCGTTAAACTAATTGACCATTCACAGGGATAGGCCTGTCTTTAGCTGCACGCTCGCGCCTGTCAAGAAACCCAGCAATGAGCAAAGTGTCCTAATAAGCAGATCGCCGGCAATCATTGTCATATGTCAGCCGCTGCTCCCAGCGATCATACTTTACTGTCTAAAACCGGGTTTCAGTTGTTTGAAGCTTTCCGGGTTCCAATTGCTGGCAATGATTATGGCATGATAACAGGAAACATGCGGTGTAAAATATGTCATTCATTGCTGAGCTGCACACTGATGTTAATACAGGGATATTAAATAGATAGAGTACCTTGGGAATGGAGCAAGGGCATGCGTGGAAATCAAAGATTGCACTATTTGAAAGCTGCGAGAACATGGGCACAATGGAAGAATAAGCCTTTATTATTACTGCGAATAGGCTCTTTCAGGCATGATAGTGAATCGTTTATATATTTCATCACCCTGCCCAGTCAATCTGCAACTAAGGCATTGTCGTTATAAAGTGCTAAAAGACCAAAGCAGTATGGCACTATTGGAATGCTTGCCACTTGGTGCCAAGCACTGGAACAACCGAGGCACTGACATAAGTAAGATGAGATCATATAAAGATACTGCGCCGTACAATCCGTGCATGCTGCCTGGCATATATTGATATAACCGGGGCTCATTTGAATTGTCGCAGAGAATTAGAATGTATATAATGTGTCAGTTCTCAGTGAAAAGTTACCCGAATGGTAAGATTATTTTAAAAATGGATGTATTAACCAATGCATGAATTATTGGGGGGAGGGGGAGGGACGAGGACGAGTTAAAGCTTGATATTGCCCGTTGACACTCAATGTGTTTATTTAACTTGTGAATTTTCTGTATTTCATAATTTGCACCAAAGACAGTAAACTCCAAGCTGGATAATTCTGAAACAAGTAGACCCAGTAATAGTACATGGAATTATGTTTACAAACGATGGGATGTGTGTTGGACACACGAGGCTCTGTATATAACGCACACACGCGGGTTTATTACTCTTCATATTTCAGTTGGACCATTATGCCGGCCACCTGTGAACGGTTCATACTATAGAAGCTGTGACAGTGATCGCCTTCAGTGTAGAAGAGTCCAGTGGTGTGTGAGCACTCTATCAGCATTGCCTTGCTACAGCAGTGTCTTGGGGGAAAGCTCCTGTCGATGTGGCTTCGGCTGTAGAAAGCGGCATCCACTCTGGCAGACGCAGCAAAACCGAGGACTTCAGCCATAAACCCGGTGTCAGTCTCTCACTGAAGAATGCAAATCGCGCTGATGTCGGCGAACTGGTGTGACAGCCGCTGATCCAAGAACGGAGCTATGATTTAGTGAAGGATGGACTGCATCCGAGAGCACACGCCAATGGGTTGGTCCGCCTGTGAGCAGTTCTGCGAGCTGCATGACAATTGAGCCTCTTAAAGAAATAGTTATTAAAATGTCAGCGTAAATATTGTCATATCGTGTTTGCAACCTATTTTGTTTCACTAATTATTTAAGGAAGGGGTGTTCGGGTTTTCACTTACAGCCGTGCGCATGTTGTCAATCTGTATGTACCTCTGAAGACACATAACATCAACTCATTCTGTTCTTCAAGTGATGGCGCCTGCGGGAATTCGATTCCATCTATTCTGTTGTAAGGCGATTGCACTCCGAGACCAATCTAGAGTTATGTACAGTCGCCCTTCGGTATATTTCTTGGGAGCACGTTTACATCCAGCGGTGACATCGTTTTCACTCTTTTTGAACTTCAGAGGACAAGTGAAACAGAGTGGAGACCGAATTAACTCAGAGTGTTGAACTAACCAGAAATGCTCACATTTAACAATGACTTGTCTAATGTCATGTCATTACCAGAAATGCAAGGACAGCAAATATTTACAGTTTTGGTGATTATGTTATTACCCCGCCAGCATGAAGAATAATTGTGTATTAAAGTATGTGCTGCACAACACAATTTGTGTATGAATTAACTGAGAAAATGGGTCATGTGCCAGTTTAAATCAATTGATTCTAGTCCCTTATTGTACCATTGCTGAGTTATTAATGTACCACAGCTCAACAATAATGACGTCTCGCGACAGTATGGTTACAGAGTTACGGCAATATAATAAGAACATTGTGTGGTTTTTTTATATTTTTGGTTTCCGTAGAAACCATATTTGACATAACTGTGTTGATGCTGGATTGACGAGTAGTATTCCCTTAACCTCGTTTTGTTGAAATTGCCAAAGTAGGCACAATTTGGTAACAATAATCAGAAAGTGGATATGTTCAATTTTATTCGCATCTTTTATTTTGGTAAATGTTATTGAACTTAAGGATAATATTAATAATCATTTTCATAAATCCCTAAAGGTTTTGTTGGAGCTTCCAATCTTTTGTAATGCAGAGTCTTCATTATACTGTAGTTCTTAGTTTAATTCTATACTTACACAAGACAATTACAGAACCAATGTTATAGTTTACTTATTTATTTATATATAGTGTCTGCGTTGTGCTTATCAAGATAATGGGATGGAATGCTAGGAATTTCCCCCAAGTTTTGCATCCAATGACAGCATGTAGCAGTCCCAGATCAAGCAGAGCGCGGTTTTTGATGGAATCTGGAATTCCAATGACCATTACACCCCCATCTCAGAACTGTTTGGGATGAGACCTTAAACCGAGGCCCACTTGCCTGTCAGGTGGACGTAAAAGATCCCATAGTATTTTTGGAAGAAGAGCAAGGAGTTCTTCTCGTGTCTTGGCCAAAATTCCTCCCTCAAAGAACACCACCAAAACAGATTGCTGGTCATTCATCTATTTGTGGGACCTTGCTGAGCGCAAATGCGTTTGCCTACAGTACTGCACGTCACAAGTTATCCATTGGTTGTAAAGTGCATCTGGAGCTCCAGGGAAAGTGAAAACGCGCTTTATAAATGCAAGTTTTTCTTCTTATGCGAGCGTCCTCCAACACAAAATCAACGTATCTGATTGAGATCACGCAATCAGTCCAAAATCATGAGCGGTTTCGTGCCGTAGACTTATATCCATGCAGAACCTTCTCTCACAGAATCATTTGATTTTTGATTCCTATCATCAACAATGCAAGCGGGCAGTTGTCCAGATGGTTGGAATAGAGAAGGCAAAACCCTACGCAAGTGCATTAAAATGCTGATAAGTAGCACTGTTTACTGGCTTCAGACACGTGTCCGTTTCTTTTCATTGAGAAGAGCTGACATATATGCTTTTCAAATAGTATCATCTCCTGGAGGAGATGGCGAATCTCTTTATGGTTAAGTTGGCTCTAAGATGTACCGCAAGGGCACTGTTAATAGCCGGTATACGAGCCTGGCTCATTAATGGGACCTGGACAGACACACCTCTTACTGAGTGGCGGGATTCTTTCCACTCAGCCCCAGATAAACCTGCAAGCCACGGTGTTTATTGTTGGACAAGCAACAGGAAGCACTGCGCCCCTGTGTTGGTGCACACTTTTACTGCTTAAACTCCAACACTGCCCTGTGCAATCTTGGGCATTCCAAAACCTTGGCTCGCCTCAATTTGCGCCTATGCTCTCTTAACTTAGGTAAGTGGGATGCCGTCTAGGCCCTAAGCATTGGAATACCCGCCCTAAAGCTCCTCCCCTCTCCATCTTCCTTTAAAACGCTCATTAAAACCTACCCCCTTGACTAGTCTCTCATTCTGCCAGCATTTCACACTTCACCTTGTGTTTCTTAACCTGTCCCATTACCATCTCGTCTTGCCTTGAGCATCTCTTAATGTCTCTACTTACCATAGTTATTGCTCCCCCAGCCTCCCCCTTGCATTTTTATCTGTTTCATTTCCTGCTCTTTTCTCAGTTCTGACGAAGGGTTTCGACCTGAAACGTTAACTCAGTTTCTCTCTCCACGGATGTTGCCTGGCCTGCTGAGTTTTTCCAGCGTTTTCTGTTATTGTTTCCCAATATTTCAGTCTTTGGCTCGGTGTTAGTTTCTGTCTGATTACACTCCTGTGAAGCACTTGGGACGTTTACTACATTAAAGGCGCTATATAAATGCAAGTAATTGTAACTCTAAAGGTAAAGAGTACGTATTCCATAGCAGACAAACAAAAATCCACCTCTGTGGAATTCTGAATGTCTTGGCTTTCTGAATTTAAGCAGTGATGGGCACTCTTAACGTGTATTAGCAGATACTTAAGTGTAGTCCACTGTACCACTAAAGTGTTACCATCAATTTACAAGATTAACTTCAAAGGCTTGAGTGCCATTAGAAGCAATGCTGTAAACGTAAAAACAAAGTCCCACTCCCAGCGTTGTTGGAGGCACCAAAGTCCTCCTTGGCATGTCTTTCAGTGGTTGTCTCTGATTGCAACGTGCTGCCAGCTGCCATGACAAATGACTGCTTCCTCCTTCACTTTTGTCAGGTGGTTTTGGCCATAGCCATTGGAGTTTTGTTTGTGCTTTCACCATAATTGATGCATACGGACTTTTGTTCTGATATCCAGGTGTGTCCCGAATCACAAAGATCCTTTCTATTGTTGCTGAACGCCCTGCTGTTTATACAAGTGGGCAGATTTGGTGCAACTAGCGTAATTACAGAATCGCCTTTCTGTAATATAAATAGAGAAACAAAAAGCGGAAGTGTCCGCAGGATGGGAGGACTCCAGCCTACGCAGATTTGTCACTGAATACTCGGGATGGTGAAGTCAGTCTCTAGGGCAGGCACAGCTCTTTGCAAATGTCCTTCACATGAGGGCCTGGATTAAACAATTGGTGGTGAGTAAGTCTAGTACGTGTTACGGGGCTTGGATGGCTAGAACATCAGAGTGCCGAACATAATACAAATTGCTTGCATACGACTTTCCACCTTGCTGCAGACAAATAACCAACATATAGCTGAAGAGGGACGTTGAAACCTGTTCAACAAACAACTGGTGACTATCCTCCTTGGGAGGGGTAGGATATAGCTGATATTGCGTGGTTTGCGGTGACTCCACGATGTCATGTCTGGTGATAGAACTTGTGAACGGAATCAGCCTGGATAATCTGATATCTGAACCTGGCAGGAGCTCAGTACACCAGGGAACTGTTACTAGCCAACTCGGCTCGCCAATGAAACCTGGAGGTTGGACTTATCACTCGTGTCCAGTTGGCTCCAGATACCTCGGCATGTTAATGCTCCAAAGGGTAATGTGGTTCTAACTGGGAAAAAAAACATTGGGAGGCTTACCAGTTATTTGAGTTGGTAGGCTGTATGGTTCCATCAGTATTCTTGCACACACTGGAGCATCGCTGAGCCTCAGCTGTATCAACCTGCACCTAGGTTGTCTGGACTTGTCAAGTGGGATGTGTCCCTATGGGGATAGGGCGCTCTGTTTATTGGGCAAAATAAACTTTACCCGAGTGGATTTCTCAGTTGTTTTGCTCGGAGACTCTTAAACATACACGTGTGTCAAGATACCCAGTTGGCCAAAAAAATCAAACTTTTTTTTAAGTTAAAAAGTGTTATACACCAGCTGCAATTATACGGTGAAAGCAAAACCGTACACCACTGTCACTTGGAGAAGTGATCTGGTGCCGAACCATCAATCTTGGCCTTTTGGCAGTGGTATCTCAGTAATGGTGGACAGCGGCACCAAATGTGTAGCATGTGTGAACAACCAGCGGAGAGGAAACTCTGACCTCATCTGTTACAATTGAATTTAGATCCAGGTCTCGAAAGGTTAGAGGTCTCAGTGTACCACTCCTTTCTTCTGACTTACTTACAGGTGTCTCTTTAAAGCTGTGCTTTGGAGTTTTTCAAATGGTCTTTCTTGTGAATTTCACAAACTCAAAAACATATGCCAAGCACCAAATAGCGATTTCTCCAAGAACCCAGTTTCTTAAAAAAAAAAACAGGGTAAGATCAGTGCGCGTTCGAACAGCAAAAAGTGCTTATTTATCATCACAAGCTTGCCTTATATCTTCCGAAAGCCCAGCGTGGAGGTTAGACTGCATCAATAAACAGATAGCGGCCCGGCGGAGCTGATCCCTCCTTGTGTGTATGTGTGTGTGTTTCTCACTCCCACAGCAGCTGTGCTCAATGCCGAAATGCAAAAAAAAAGCGATGCAGCTGAAATGTGTGATGAGTGGGATGGAGCGGTTTTAATCTGCTCCCCTCGCCTCGCTGCTGATGAGTTTCAATCACGCAGCCTGTACGTCTCCGGCTGCGGGCGGGCTCCATGTTCACCATCGGGAGCACGTACTGAGCAACGTGATGATCCAGCTCCGCTGACAGCCACTTCATCTGCTCACAATTCCGGCCGGACTCTTCCCCTGCGCCCAGCAGCCCCCAAACCTCCGCCGTTTCACCCAGGGACCCAGGATTAGATCGGGTGCGGACGGGGACGCTGCCGCCTCCTCCTCCGGTGCCTCTCCGGCTCAGTGTGTCTCTCTTCCCCCTGGCGAGGTGACATCTTTCCACCCTCCCAGCCCTGGATACAGCGGTGAACCAGCGTCTTGCCACGTCCTGAACTTCTCGTTTCAGTGATTTGTGTGTGTGTGTGTGTGAGTTCCTGGCGGATCCAGCTCTCTGTGTGTGTGTGTGGTGGGGGGTGGGAGGGGGGGGGAGGAGGAGGAGATTTCTTTGGACGGCGAACCCCATTGAAAATGTTGCAGCCCGAATAATAATTTGTGCCGCGCTTGTCGCTGTTGGAAAGGGGGAGCCGAGTTTGCCCGGAGCTGATGCTGTCCTCGCTGGCGGAATGTGCAGGGCACCGAATGGATGTGGCTGAGCTGCGACCGAGCATCTTTTTCGTAATTGCTCTCCGGGGGACCACCGTGAGTTACTTTTAAACACCCACCGTCACCGGCAAAGCCCTCGCCTCTTGAACGCACGGCTCCCATTTCCATGGGCTTGCTATCAGCTTTGCCCCGTACAGTGACGGGCGCCACCCCGCCGCCTTGAAAGGCGGGCGCACAGATTGGACTTGATCGCTTCCACCTTCCAAAAAAATCACACAATTCTGATCTTTTTTATTTCCTGGTGTGGCCTCTCCCGTCCTCTCGGAGTCGATCGCCCTTCTGCCCGATCGGTGACCGAGGGCTCCCTGCCGCTCGTTCCCCGGAGCCGGGGTTGCTGGCTGTCCGCTAAAGGCAGCAGGAAGACGGCGCTCCCAAGCTGGATATGTTAACACTAACGTGAAGATGGATTTTGCTTGTCTACTCTTGTGGCTGCTTACAGTTGTACTAGAAGGCATTTCTGGCCAGGGGGTGTACGGTAAGTTTGTAAATGCGAACGATTTTCTTTTAATGATCAGAGTGAAATTGTCCGTCTTGTCTCCCCCGGCGCTCGCAACAATCCAACACTGCATTCTGCAAAATAATTTTTAAAAAATCCCTCTGCACTGGGCGAATGCTATGAAATAGTGTTTTTAAAGCAAATAATGTTTCCCCTTTTACACCATGTAGAATTCCATTTGACGTATTGATTTCCATCGAGTGTTCACTGAGCAGCTCCATTGTGGTAAATGCAAATGCGGATCTTCAGTGAGAAAATATTGAAAACGCGGCGCCGATACATTAACCGCAGTTACAATAAAGCGCTTTAAAGGCGAGCAGACCAAGTCTATGCATTAACTGTTGGCCATAAATGGACTACAGATTTGGGCAATTCTGTGCATCGGAGCTCTTGCTTCTGAACATCAATAATGCTTTTGAGTGAAGGCATATTGGTGCCTTGTTGTATGTGATCTACATTTCCTGCCTGTATGAATAGGTTTGGAATATCCATAAGGTGGTCGCAGTTTGTCACGTGACATTAATCCCTCCCTAAAGCTCGACCTTAAACTTGCGTATATTTATTTCTGTGGACCATAAATTACAAATCGAGCTAAAAGCTATTCTGCACTCATTGAGTGCACTGGGTCCGATGCTACAGCCCAGGGTGGCTGTTTTTTTTTGCGGGCGGGCGGGGGGGGATTTTGTGTGACAAGTTTCCAAAGTGTGAGAGTCTAAAGCTGACACCAAACTCAATCGCCATGTGCGAGCAATCTTTGAGAAATGTGAGCAACGGGACTTTTTCATCTCTGGATTTCTCTGAAAGTAAGACGAATGATGGCCCCCTTCCGGGTTAGACGCCAATCCGCCGCCCCCAGCACTGGCTGCGAGAGACGGCTGTCACTACCCCACGTGAAGTGGGAGTAGACGCGGTTGTTGCAGTTTGGGCAAATTAAACCGACATTTTTGGCAATGATTCGAAAACGAAACTAATTTCCCTCCAGCCCTTCAAAAAAAATTCTCGTTATATTGCTAAAATGAAGATGGGGTTGATGAATCTGTTGAATTAACTGGACCTGTTGAAATAACTGGTTTCGGTAAAAGCGATTGGCCAGCAACTAATTAGCTAAATTAAAGATGGTTGTTTCAATTAGTAAAAACTTCAGGAATCGACATTCTCAAAAGCTTTTTAATCCCTTTTATAGTATTAAACTCCCCCTTTAAACTAAGACGTGAAATGGAGGTGTTGCTTTGACTGCTAACACACAGTTGCCTGATTCACTTTTTTTGCATATATACACACACAGGATATAAATTTTAACCCTCTATTGAGTGATTGATGCAAGGGTGCTCTAATGGATGTGATCAGCGCGGCTCCACTGAGCAAACATTTGTATTTGGAAAGCAAAGAGTTAAAAATTAATGTTCCGGTTAACAGAAATGTGAGCATTCACGCCAATAGTAGTCACATATCTGCTTCTGTAACCGGCATGTTACTATTGACTCGGCACCTGTAGTGAATAACCAGATTAATGTCGGGTAATTGGTTACAATATAGATGGTTGCAGAGGTCCCATTGTGAAGCGATCAATGAGCTCGGTATTTCGAGCCGACTGAACCATTATTCCTTTCTTTTTTCCCCGCGCTCAATCCCTTGTCAAAAACTGTTGTGTGGTTCTCCTAACGACGGCGCTGCAATCTAGTCGCCGAGAAGATGGGCTTTGGATTTTAAGATAGAGCCTCGCAGCCTCCGACCAATCACAGGCTGCTGGCACTCGTGAGTTGAGCAGCGAGATGTCAGTGCTTATGTTAATTTCGCTAGTGAAATTGACATGTCTGTCCCCTGGTGACCAATCAATATTGAAGGAATGTAGGGAAATCAAATCTGTTAGAAGCATTGTAGAACAGGATTGTAAGTTTTGGCTCCCGTCGTGAAATTGGTGCGTTTTTGCCAAATACAATATAAGTAGCTAAACAAATCGTATTTAATTTTTTTCAAAACTCTTAAAATGATTAACAAAGTCATTAATCTTTTAAGTCTTGCACGTTAACTGTGGCATGTTAACTGTGTAGACCCATTGCTTTGTGACTGACTGCTAGAAATACCCGGATAGGGAGACATGAGAACAGACATGACAACAGACATTTGCAAGAGACCAGTGTACTGTACTTGTTTGTACAAGTATTCAATGAAAAGCACTTCAGATGTTGGCACATGCACGTATTATTTTAGAAGCCGAAGTGACGATGACCCCTGCCAAGGCAAATGACCTCCCCGTCGGGATCCTAGATCTGATCTATTAAAGGGGGCTGACTGTAGTCGTTTAAAGTGTCATTTCACATTAGCAAAAATATTGGGATGTACTTTCATCAGGCGTTCGTAAACATAAATGAATAATGCAATTAGTGATCTAAAAACAGAAAATGCTGGAAATACCCAGCAGGTCAGACAGCATCTGGGTTCCTCTCTCCACAGATGCTGCCTGACCTGCTGAGTGTTTCCTGCATCTTCTGTTTTTATTTCAGATTTCCAGCATCCACAGCATTTTGCTTTTGTATTAATGTAATTAGTGATTCATTGAGCTGCTAATTGTGTCTGTCCTAAAAAGAAGAAAACAACATGAAATAATATAACCCACAAACATTGCGTTGGAATTGTTTGCGCCACAGCAGATAATTTACTGGAATGTGTTTTTTTTATAGTAGGCTATTACAGGAACTGAGTCTGCCCACAAACTGTTCAAACAGGTGGCACTGTGCCTTTTAAATTACAAGAGTTCAATAACTTCTGCCTCATAGGAGAATCTTGAAATTGGCCACTTATTACACCCCTTGGGAAGGTCTGATGGGTCAGACCAGTTGGATGCCCTCCGATACATTCAGCTGAAGTCGGTTTATAGACTCAAGTTAGCGACTGTCTGTACTGACCGATTTGGGGCTCCACAATCTTTTCATTCCTAGATATCGACCCCGAGCTGCCATTATTCTCTAATCCACCAAGGTGACTCATATTTCTCAAATTGCCTATATGCGATACGGCCAAATTTCAGAGCAGTTTTGTGTTGTAGAAGTAGGAATCCTATGAACAGGATCTAACCTCTAAATCTTATTTCGCATGAGAAACAGAGAGAGATGTTCATTCCATCCACTGAGTTCAACCCCACTGTTATAACCCATAAATGGCATTCTATTTTTAGATAACAGCTGGAAGTGGAGGTATATAAGATCGTTAATAGTACAGAAAAGATAAATATGACATTAAATTATATTGCAATAGTAGGACAAAGGCCACAAGTTCAAACTAGTAAAAGGCAGACAATTTTAGGACTGATATCAGGAAGTTCTTCACACCCAGAGTAAGCAAAACCTAGAGTTAACTTCCAGATAGAGTAGCGGTGATAAAGACCCCACATTCATTTCTGAACCAATTAGATGCTGTAATGAGAGGAATTCAAGGTCTTAGTGGATTGCCGTGAATTTCATATAATTATAGTCTATAACACAGAATCTGGCCATTCAGCCCAACAGGTCTATGCCAGTGTTTATGCTCCACAGGAGCCTCCTCCCACCCCTCTTCAACTAACTCTATCAGCATATTTTTTAAATTTGTTTATGGGATCTGTGCGTCGCTGGCAAGGCCAGCATTTATTTCCCATCTCTAATTGCCCTTGAGAAGGTGGTGGTGAGCCGCCTTCTTGAACCGCTGCAGTCCGTGTGGTGAAGTTACTCCCACAGTGCGGTTAGGGAGGAAGTTCCAGGATTTTGACCCAGCGACGATGAATGATTGGCGATATACTTCCAAGTCAGGATGGTGTGTGACCTGGAGGGGAACTTGGAGGTGGTGGTGTTCCCATGCGCCTGCTGCCCTGTCCCTCTAGGTGGAAGAGGTCGCGGGTTTGGGAGGTGCTGACGAAGAGCCTTGGCGAGTTGCTGCAGTGCATCTTGTAGATGGTACACACTGCAGCCACGGTACGCCGGTGGTGGAGGGAGTGGATGTTTAAGGTGGTGGATGGGGTGTCAGTCAAGGAGGCTGCTTTGTCCTGGATGGCGTTGAGCTTCTTTTCTTTCTCCCTTGTGTGTTTATCTAGCTTCCCCTTAAATGCATCTATGCTATTTGCCTCAACTACTCCTGTGGTAGCGAGTTCCACATTGGCCATGGATAGTTTTTGGTCTGGAGCATTGTTGTGATGTTTAGCTACTAACCTGGCCTGTGCCTTTTACAGCACTATTTTAAATAGGAAAATCCAGGCAATTGTAGCTACTTATAATGTACTTGGGTCAACCAGAATGCAGTTGTAATTGCTTGTAAAGTTCACGATCCAGGTCAATGACTGACATTTTTTTTAAATAAAAAAGATTGTTTTGCATCTGTAACAAAGTGTGACATTCTAAGGTGTGATGAACATGAGCTAGACAAGATATTCAATCATTTTAATAGTTCTGTGTTGTTTCTTTTGCAAAGGTCAGTTGCTGACCTGATTTATCTGTTTGTTATACACTATTACCCATGGAGAAATTCAATTAATTGAACATTTTACTGTTCTGTTGTTACGTTTTGATACAAATGCTATAGAAGCACCAGAGTCATTCTTTGTAAATGCTACTAACAGCAGAAAATTATAGGAAGTTCATTGCAGAAAGAGACCACTTGGCTCACTGTGCTTGTACTCGTGTTAGTTCTATATTGGCGCTAACTACTTTGATTCTATTGCTATGACTGGACTTCAAATGATAAAGAAAAGAAAGACTTGCATTTATATAGCACCTTTCACAACCTCGGGGCATCCCAAAGTGCTTCACAGCTAAGGAAGTCATTTTGATGTGTCACTGTTGTAATGTAGGAAATGCGGAAGCCAATTTGCATGCAGCAAGGTCCCACAAACAGCAATGTGATAATGACTTGATAATCTGCTTTTGTGATGTTGGTTGAGGAATAAATATTGGCCAGGACAACCCTGCTTTTCAAAATAGTGCCTTGGGACCTCGGTTTTTAACGTCTCATCCAAAAGGCAGCACCCTGTCAGTTTTGCACTGATGTGTTTGCCTAGATTATTTTGATCAAGTCCCTGGAGTGGGAATTGAACCACACAACCTTCTGACTCAGAGGCAGGAGTGCTACCCACTGAGCCACATCTGACTCCTATAGAAAATGTAGGCTTTTTTTGCATGATAATTAGGAGTAAGGTACCATTAAAGTTGCAACGTTTTATTTTATAACATTGTTAAATGCAGAAGCAAGAAGTAGAGGGAAATAAGAAATAAAAACCAAAAATTTCTGGAATTACTCAGAAGATCAGGCAGCATTTGTGGAGAGAGAGAAACAGAGTTAACGTTTCAGGTCAGTGACCTTTCATCAGACCTGAAACGTTAACTCTGTTTCTCTCTCCACAGATGCTGCCTGACCTGCTGAGTATTTCCAGCATTTTCTGTTTTTATTTCAGATTTCCAGCATCCGCAGTATTTTGCTTTTGTAGCAGAGGGAAATAAAATCAAAAAATGAAGACTTGAAATTTGTAATTGAAAGAGTTTAAAAAAAATCAAACACCAATGAATTGTCATGATTTCTTTCTCCTTTAACTGATTTATTGTATTTACCATTGGCAATGGTCTGTTGCCTAGAATCATCAAATCATAGAATGATACAACACAGAAGGAGGCCGTTCGACTCATCGTACCTGTGTTGGCTCTTTGGTAGAGCTATCCAATAAATCCAACTCTCCTGCTCTTTCCCCATAGCTCTGTAAATGTTTTCCCTTCAAGTATTTATCCAATCCTCTTTTTTGAATGTTACTATTGAAACTGCTTCCACCACCCTTTCAGGCCGTGCATTCCAGATCACCACAACTTGTGTAAAAAATGTTTCTTCATGTTGTCTCTGGTTCTTTTGCCAATCATCTTAAATCTGTGTCCTCTGGTTACTGACCCTTCTGCCAGTGGAAACAGTTTCTCCTTGTTTACTCTATTAAAACCCTTCATGATTTAGAATACATCTATCAAATCTCTTAACCTTCTCTGCTCCAAGGAGAACAACCCCAGCTTCTCCAGTCTTTCCACATAACTGAAGTCCCTCATCCCTGGTACCATTCTAGTAAATCTCTTCTAAGGCCTTGACATCCTTCCTAAAGTGTGGTGCCTAGAATTGAACACAATACTCCAGCTGAGGCCTAACCAGTGTTTCATAAACCTATTTAGCATAACTTAGTTGCCTTTGTACTCTATTCTTCTATTAATAAAGCCAAGGATCCTGTATGCTTTTCAAACAGCCTTCTCAACATGTCCTGCTACCTTCAAAGATTTGTGTACATACACCCTCAGGTCTCTCTGTTCCTGCCCCCCTTTAACATTGTACCATTTAGTTCACATTGCCTCTGCTCAGTCTTCCTACCGAAATGTATCACTTCACACTTCTTTGAAATAAATTTAATCTGCCCTGTGTCTGCCCATTTTACCAGTCTGTCTATGTCCTCCTGAAGTCTGTTGCTATCCTCCTCCATTATTTGTTACATTTCCGAGTTATCATCTGCAAAATTTGAAATTATGCCCTGTATACCCAAGTTCAGGTCATTAATATATATCAGTGGACTTAATACCGATCCCTGGGGAACACCACTAAATACTGAAAAACAACCGTTCACCACTACTCTCTGCTTTCTGTCCCTTAGCCAATTTTGTATCCATGCTACCATAGTCACTATTTTACAGTCAATTCTTGTTTTCACACTGACTGCATTTTATGTTGTCTTACCTGCAATTATTATTGAGGTAGTGTTGTGCAAGCACTTTGATCAATCAGTGGAGTACAGACACTGTAAACACACTCTTGCAGTTCTTTTGGCATCTGTGTGGCTCGCATACTCAACAAGTCTGTGAGATCCAAACTGTACTTCTAATGGATATAGAGTGTTGGCAGTTAAACACATACTATTCGGGTTTTGAATGCCTCATCCAAGCTGCTTTTGAACACTGCTATTATGTATCATCACAATCTCTTGTTAACCTTTTGTGTAAATATGTGAATGATTTATTTATTCCACTGCTGTGGAATAACATCTGTTGAGTAATGCCTTGTATACGTGTCGGGTACATGGAGAGGAATGGTGCATCCTACTTATAACTGGATTGCAGAGAGGCAAATCTGATGCTCCAATTGGTGGACCCACCTAGCAATAGGGTTTGATGTGTGTCCATGCTGTGGTCTGGTGAATAGCAGCAATGCACTTTCATACATTTTGCGGTGCAATGAGCTACTCACCATGTCAGATAGGAGTTTTTGGTACCTGTTGTCTGCCTGGTGAGGGTTCAAATCTATGTTTGTAGTGACTAACTACTGGCTAAACTTCTGATGGGGGAATGATACCTTATGGCAGGTGTAGCAATCATAGGAACATAGGAAGCATAGGAACAGAAGTAGGCCATTCAGCCCCTCAAGCCTGTTCTGCCATTTAGTTACATCATGGCTGATCTGTACCTCAACACCATCACCTCGCCTTTCTCCCATACCCATGCCCAACAAATATCTATCTATCTCACTCTTGAAAATTCCAATTGTCCTAGCAGCCGCTGCCTTTTGGAGGAAGAGTTCCTAGATTTCCACTACTCTTGTGTGGGGAAAAATGCTTTCCGATTTCACTCCTAAATGACCTAGCTTTAATTTTAAGGTTATTCACTCTAGTTCTGTTTTTTTATTTGTTCCTGGGATGTGGGCGTCGCTGGCATGGTTAGCATTTATTGCCCATCCCTAATTGCCCTTGAGAAGGTGGTGGTGAGCCGCTGCCTTGAACCGCTGCAGTCCGTGTGGTGAAGGTACTCCCACAGTGCTGTTAGGGAGGGAGTTCCAGGATTTTGACCCAGCGACGATGAAGGAACGCCGATGTATTTCCAAGTCAGGATGGTGTATGACTTGGAGGGGAACTTGGAGGTGGTGGTGTTCCCATGCGCCTGCTGCCCTTGTCCTTCTAGGTGATAGAGGTCGCGGGTTTGGGAGGTGCTGCCGAAGAAGCTTTGGTGAGTTGCTGCAGTGCATCTTGTAGATGGTACACACTGCAGCCACGGTACACCGGTGATGGAGGGAGTGAATGTTTAAAGTGGTGGATGGGGTGCCAATCAAGCAGGTTGGGTTCCTGTTGCAGATGTTTTACATTTTAACCTCTGACACGACCACAACCCACCTATTTTTAGGAGTTAAGATTCAGCCATATGTCTCTGATAGATTCGCATCACTTCCCCACAATGGATGTTAAATTGACAGGTCTGTAGTTGCCTGGTTTCTCCCTCCCACACATCTCAATAATGGAGTGACATTTGCAATTTTCCAATCCAAATGCACATTTCCTGAATCTAGAGAGCTTTGGAAAAGTATGACTAATGAATCTGCAATTTCCTCACTTATTCTTTTAATACCCTTGGGTGGAAACCATAAGATTTGGAGATGTGTCCATCTTAAGTCCCATTTATTTTCACCATTTTTAACGTGTATTAAATCCACTGTTCCTCCCCTTGACTTTTTAGGTTCCTTTGTACTGCTGGTAATGTGTTCCCTTCCTCCACTGTGAAAATGGATAAAAGTACTCCTGTTTAACAAAATAGCCATTTCCTTATCTATTATTCTCACCTGCATCTGTCTTTATTGGGCCAACATTCCCCTTTTTCTCAATATATTTATAAAACCGTTTTCTGTTAACTTTGATATCCCTTGCAAGGTATTTTATATTCCCTTTCTGCACCTCTTATTGCTTTATTTATATCCATTTGTTGCTTTTTATAGTCTGCTGGATTTCCTTGCATTTATGTAAAGGTCTTCATTTAGCTTGATACTGTCTCTTACTTCGTTTGTTGACCATGGTTGCGTAACTACATGAGTGGAGCCTTTGCCTTTTCAGTGTATGTACTGATTTTGTATCATAGCAAATACTTCTTTAAATACTTCCCAATGTTTGTCTGTAGGTTTATCCATTATCAGTTCAGCCCAATTTACTGTGGTCAATTCATTTCTCACCGTTGGCAGCTCTGCAGTACTCTAGGTTGCTGCTGATGACTGGTCATCAATGCAATCTGAAGGGGTAAACCTGCCGCTGGGGATGGGAATCTTTTCACTTGGCATCAGGTAACCCTGCAAAATAATGCCTTTAATAGGTAGACCAAGCAATGCCCTGTGCTGATAGGCTGTGGGAATTTAAGAAAGAAAGAACTTGCATTTTGATAATGCCTTTCACATCCTCAGGATATCCCAAAAGTGCTTCATAACCAATGACCTACTTTTGAAGTGTAATCACTTTTGTAATATCGACAAACCCAACAGCCAATTTGTGCCGAGCAAGGTCCCACAAACAGCCATGAGATAAATGTCTAGATAACCTGTTTCAGTGACGTTGGTTGAAGGATAAATATTGGCTAGGACACCAGGAGAGTCCGGGGGTAGTCTCAGGATAAGGGGTCGGCCATTTAAGACCGAGATGAGGAGGAATTTCTTCACTCAAAGGGTTGTGAATCTTTGGAATTCTCTGCCCCAGAGGGCTGTGAATGCTGAGTCTTTCAGTATATTCAACGCTGAGATCGATAGATTTTTGGACTCTAGGGGAATCGAGGGATATGGAGATTGGGTGGGAAAGTGGAGTTGAGGTCGATGATCAACCATGATCTTATTGAATGGCAGAGCAGGCTCGAGTTGCTGTATCGCCTACTCCTGCTCCAATTCTTCTATTCTTATGAGAACTCTCCTGCTCTTCTTCGAATAATTTCACAGGATCTTTTATGTCCAGCTGAAAGGGTAAACAGGACTTTTTTTTAATGACTCATTTGAAAAATGCATTTCTAACAGTGCAGCACTCCACTGCACTGATGTGTTATCCCAGATTATCCCAGACGGGCAACACGGTGGCATAGTGGTTAGCACTGTTGCCTCACAGCGCCAGGGACCCTGGGTTCGAATCCGGCCTCGGGTGACTGTCTGTGTGGAGTTTGCACATTCTCCCCGTGTCTGCGTGGGTTTCCTCCGGGTGCTCCGGTTTCCTCCCACAGTCCAAAGATGTGCGGGTTAGGTTGATTTGGCTATGATAAATTGACCCTTAGTGTTAGGGGGATTAAATACGTGGGGTTACGGGGATAGGGTGGGATATGTGTCGGTGCAGGCTCGATGGGCCGAAATGGCCTCTATCTGCACTGTGGGGATTCTGTGATTATGTGCTCAAGTCTTGGGTGGGGCTTGAACCCACAACCTTCTGACTTGGGGAACAGTGCTACCACTGAGCCAGCGCGTGACACCTAGTCAATCAAACTGCACCACTACTCATAGACACAATTGGGGGATCCTAGGCTTTGGCTTTTTCCAATCTGTACTATTGGGCGTGATCTTGCCAGCCCTGGGGAGGCGGGTATGGAGGCGGGACTGCCGGGAAAATGGCAGAATCTGGGGGCGGGTGCCCAACCCCCAAACCTCCGTGCCATCTTGCCAGGAGGCGGGTAGCCGACCCGCGTGGAGTCCCATCTCCTTGGAGGCGGGAAGGGGATTAGTGCCAGTTAACAGGCAGATAAGAGGATTATCCCAATTTTACCCACACAAGTGCGGGCTTTCCGAAGGCTGCGAACCCCGCCAGGGTCATCGAGGCGAGCAGTGGGTCTGCGGGGGTCAGAGGGGTGCAAAAGTGCGCTGTGAAGGTAAGTGATGGGTGCAAGTGTGGAGAGATGAGTATGTGAGGTGAGTGGAAAGTGATAGTAAAAGTTTACTTACCTTTGTTTCTTGCTGCATCTTCAAGAGTTGGGGATGCGGAGAGTCTTGCACCTCCACGGCAGAGATGACAGATTGCCACTGCATTCTCCAATGCAGCAACCATCTAATCTCTGCTAAAGATAGAGGTTTGATGAGTCTTGAATTCAAGAACTCATCAAACTACAGAGAATGTCAGTGTTTGACAGCTTCACTGAGCTGTCAAATGATGACAATACATCTGTCAAAAAATTTTGACAGATGAAACATCAAACGTTGATGTTCTCTGTAACCGGCTTTCCCTTAATTGGCCTGCTAAACCCACTGGGCGGGCTTAACAAGATCAATCAAGGGAAAATAGCGTGGGTTGGCCAGAAGTTGATGGAGGCGGGACTGAAACCCGACAAGTGGGAGTCCCGCCTCCAAAAGCTCCCCATTGGCAAAATCCAGCCCAAGTTGTTTATTTGTAGGTAAGTGCACTGTGTCCCTATGGGGAGAGTGTGTGCTCTCCATGTTAGGCACTTGGTACTCTACTTGTGTGAATTTCTCAGCAGTTTGGTTTGGAGGTAGAAGTCCGGCGATGGGTTTCCGACTGACCCAAAAACGAAAGCTGAGAATGATGCTGTACTTGGAAATAAAATGTGGACTGACATGGAATATAGTGGCTTATGATTAGCACAGAATTGAATGAGTTAGAATTTCAAACTCTGAATTGGCTAATTGAATGAATGATTGATTTGTTGCTTCCAATTATTTATCCTATTTATACCACAAGTGCTGAAAAACAAAGATTAATAGGTCTAATTAGGAAATGTTTACAATATTCTCAAGTTGAGGCATATTTACTGTTATGGTAGCAGACGTGTATGTATCACATTTGTATTTGTTTTTACATAGTTTCCTCCAGTTCTTGGGTGCTACTGCACAACAGCCTGTTGGTACTTCGTGTTGTATTCAAATCAGGGGTTCATAGAATGGTTACAGCACAGTAAGAGGCCATTCGGCCCGTCAAGCCCGTGCCGGCTCTCTGCAAGAGCACTTCAGCTAGTCCCACTCCCCCGCCCTTTCCCCGTAGCCCTGCAAATATCTTTCCTTCAGGTACTTATCCAATTCCATTTTGAAAGCCGTGATTGAGTCTACCTTCACCACCCTTTCAGGTATTGCATTCCAGATCCTAACCACTCGCTGCTCAAAAAAGTTTTTCCTCATGTCGCCTTTGGTTCTTCTGCCAATCACCTTAAATGTGTGTCCTCTGGTTCTCGACCCTTCCGCCAATGGGAACAGTTTCTCTCTATCTACTCTGTCTAGACACCTCATGATTTTGAACACCTCTATCAAATCTCCTCTCAATCTTTTCTGCTCTAAGGAGAACAATGCCAGCTTCTCCAGTTTATCCACGTAACTGAAGTCCCTCATCCCTGGAACCATTCTTGTCAATCTTTTCTGCACCCTCTCTAAAGCCTTCACATCCTTCCTATGTGCGGTGCCCAGAATTGGACACAATACTCCAGTTGAGGCCGAACCAGTGTTTTATAAAGGTTCATCATAACTTCCTTGCTTTTGTACTCTATGCCTCTATTTATGAAGCCCAGGATCCCGTATGCTTTTTTAACCCCTGGGGAACACCACTGTATACCTTCCTCCCGTCTGAAAAACAACCGTTCACCACTACTCTGTTTTCTGTCACTTAGCCAATTTGTATCCTGCTACCACTGTCCCTTTTATTCCATGGACTTCAACTTTGCTGGCTAGCCTATTATGTGGCGCTTTATCAAATGCCGTTTGTAAGTCCATATACACCACATCAACCGCATTGCCCTCCTCAACCCTCTCTGTTACCTCATAAAAAAGCTTAATCAAGTTAGTTAAACGTGATTTGCCTTTAACAAATCCATGCTGGCTTTCCTTAATTAATCCACACTTGTCCAAGTGACAATTTTGTCCCGGATTATCATTTCTAAAAGCTTCCCCACCACCGTGGTTAAACTGACTGGCCTGTTGCTGGGTTTATCTTTGCACCCTTTTTTGAACAAGGGTGCAATTCTCCAGTCCTCTGGCACTAGCCCCATATCTAAGGAGGATTGGAAAATTATTGCCAGTACCTCTGCAATTGCCACCTTTACTTCCCTCAGCACCCTAGGATGCATCCCATCCGATCCTGGTGACTTATCTACTTTAAGTACTACCAGCCTTTCTAGTAGCTCCTCTTTATCAATTTTTAACCCATCCAGTATCTTGCACAGAAGTTTGCTTTTAATGACTGGTGTCAGGCCTTAGCTTGTACTGCTGAGAGAGCATGACTAGGAATTATAGTTGGATTGGAACTTAGTGTGACTGACTGATTCTGTTAGCAAGAAAAGTGAAAATGTGTTTAAAAGGGTTATTGCACAAATGGTTATGGCCATAAATGTTCACTTATTCACCTCTGCCAAAGCAGTCATACAGCTTCACGGCTGCAAAGAAAGATAGAGCATGCGAAAAAAAAGCCCACCAGGAATATGCTTACATGCAGCATAAGATGTGATGATGGCTTTGTCACGAGTGAGGGAAGAACAGCATTGGTTTCAACTTGAGTGTGTTACCATAGAGGCTGGTTATTACATTAGTGATTTTTGTTGCAGGATTTCTTTCACAAATGTGGAAAAGGCATCAGGCAAATGGTGTAGGTGTTAAGCAATTATAATTTTTCAGATAAGTGAAGATACATCAGTGATGGACTCATAAGTGCAGCTGTATTCTGTTAATTCTAGGCAAGCTTTTACTGGTATCCTGTGTAATGTTCAAATAAACATCCCTATTGGTGTGGTAATAACTAGATACTTTTATTTCTAAAACACACTAGAATATTCCCATCAAAAAATAACAAAAGTAACACAAGAGATACTTTGGCATGTAATTGCTTCAGTTTTTTTTAATTCTCAGGATATGTGTGTTGCTAGCAAGGCCAGCATTTATTGCCCATCTCTAGTTGTCTTAGAAGGTGGCGGTGGACCGCCTTTTTGAACTGTGTGTAATCCATGTGGTGAAGGTACTCCCACAGTGCTGTTAGGGAGGGAGTTCCAGGAACTTGACCCAGGGACTATGAAAGAATGGCGATATATGTCCAAGGCTTCTTCGACAGCAGCTCCAAAACCCGCAACCTCCAATAACTAGAAGGACAGGGGCAGGAGGTCCATGGGACCAGTTGACCAGTAGTAGGTAAAATGCTAGAATCTAATATTAGGGACATGGTAACAGGGCACTTAGAAAATCGCAATATGATTAGGCAGAGTCAACACGGTATTATGAAAGGGAAATCGTGTTTGACAATTCTGTTAGAGCTTTTTGAACATTTAACTAGTAGGATGGATAAGAAGGAACCAGTGGATGTGGTATATTTGGATTTTCATAAAGCTAAGGTGCCACACGAGGTTATTACACAAAATTAGGACTCACGGTATTGGGGGTAATATATTAGCATGGATTGATTAATGGACAGAAAACAGAGAGTAGGAATAAACGGGACTTTTTCGGGTTGGCAGGCTGTAACTAGCGGGGTACCGCAAGGATCAGTGCTTAGCCCTCAGCTATTTACAATTTATATTAATGACTTGGATGAAGGGACTGAGTGTAACGTATCCAAGTTTGCTGATGATACAAAGTTAGGTGGGAAAGTAAGCTGTGAGGAGGAAAAAAGAGGCTGCAGAGAGATATAGATAGGTTAACTGAGTGGGCAAGAACATAACAAATGGAATACAATGTGGGGAAGTGTGAAGTTATCCACTTTGGTAGGAAAAACAAAAGAGCAGAATATTTTTTGAATGGTGAGAGACTGGGAAATGTTTGCATTCAGAGGGACCTGGGTGTCCTTGTACATGAATCACAGAAAGTTAACATGCAGGTACAGCAAGCAATTAAGAAAGCAAATGGTATGTTAGCTTTTGTTACAAAGGGATTAGAGTATAAGAGTAAAGAAGTCTTTCTACAATTATACAGGGCATTGGTGAGGCCACACCTGGAATACTGTGTACAGTTCTGGTCTCCTTACCTAAGGAAAGACATACTTTCCTTAGAGGCAGTGCAACAAAGGTTCACTAGACTGGTTCCTGGGATGAGGGGATTACCCTATGAGGAGAGATTGAGTAGACTAGGCTTATATTCCCTATAGTTTAGAAGAATGGGAGGTGATCTAATTGAAGCATATAAAATTCTTAAGGGGCTTGACGGGGTTAATGCTGGGAAAATGTTTCCCCTGGCTGGGGAATCTAGAACACGGGGTCAGTCTCGGAATAAGGGGTCAGCCATTTAGGACTGAGATGAGAAGTTTCTTCACACAAAGGTTTGTGAATTTTTGGAATTCTCTAGCCCAGAGACCTGTGGATGCTCAGTTGTTGAGTATATTCAAGACAGAGGTCGATACATTTTGGGGAATTAAGGGATATGGGGATAGTGCGGGAAGGTGGAGTTGAGGTTGAAGATCAGCCACGATCTTGTTGAATGGCGGAGCAGGCTTGAAGGGCCAAATGGCCTACTCCTGCTCCTATTTCTTATGTTGTAAGTCAGAATGGCGTGTGGCTTGGTGAGTATGGTGTTCCCTTGTACCTCCAGCCCCTGTCCTTCTAGTTAGTAGAGGTTGCGGGTTTGGGAGGTGCTGTCGAAGAAGCCTTGGTGAGTCACTCTAGTGTATCCTGTAGATTAGACACACTGCAGCCACAGTTTAAAATGGTGGATGGGCTGCCGATCAAGCAGGCTGCTTTATCTTTGATGGTGTTGAGCTTCTTAAGTGTTGTTGCAGTTGCAGCTATCCAGGCAAGTGGAGAGTATTCCATCACACTCCTGATTTGTGCCTTGTAGGTGGTAGAGAGGCTTAGGTGAGCCACTCTGACCTGCTCTAATAGCTGCGGCATTTATGTGGCTGGTCCAGTTGTGTTTCGCGTCAATGGCGACCCCCAGGATATTACTGGTGCTTATTCCCATCAGAGGGCCATCAAGTGTTCTATTAACAATATACAAGTGTCATGTATATCATCTTGTAATGCATGGCGTCATGCAGACTAGTAACATTGTAATAAACGTAATACTAGTTAATTGCTATTTGGAGTTTAAATGGAATAAATGAAGGGTAACAGTGGAATACTGACTTATTGTTACTTGTGTTTTGTAGTATTTGTTTGTGGAATAAACCTATTGCTTACCGTTTGCTTTCTGCATTCATATTGAAATTCCGTTCCCTACGGGTGAGTACGCGCTGTGTACTCACCCGTAGGGCCAACGGAAGTGCCGGTTTCGCGCATGCACTGCGCATGCACTGGAAACCGGAACTTCTGCTCTCTTGAAGGAAGGGGTTCACAGGTCAATCGCGTGTGCCGGAGAGGCAGCGCGTAAGCATCGAACTTCCTTTTTTTTCTCAGTTGATGCAGTGCGGGTAAGTCCCTAGCAGCTGCGCGTGGAAAAAGCAGGCGCAAGGCCAGCTTTTAACAAGGTAAGAGGTGAAGAAAGTAAAAGTAAAACATTTTTTCCACAGGTTTATCATTTTAAAATACTTTAAAGAAAGGTAAGTTTATTTTTAGCCCCGTTAAAAACTTTAACTATTTTTTTCAAAAATTTAAATTTTTGTTTAAATTTATGTAATTTATAGTTATTTTAAAAATGTGATGTTTTTTTTAAATTTATTTGAAGTTTTAGTTAGGTTTTGGGGCCGATCTCTATTCATAGATTTGACAGGTCTTCCTGTCAAATCTATGAATGGAGATTCCCTGCTTCGATTGGCTCCCCATGGCCCACGTGATCCCAGGGACGCTGTGAACTAACTGCGCCCCTGGGATACGCGTGCCCTGCACACCGGCAGCTGGAGCAGGCACAGGAACGGAATTCTGCGCGGGCCCAGAGCATAACGGTAGGCGCGCTTCTTAAGTGCAGGTTGGGGGTTTGCACCCGCGGGAAGCCTCCGAGCGGAATTTCTGGGCTATGTATCCTCTATGCCTTTCAAAAATGACTTTTAAGATTTAGGGTTGAGCACCCTTAATTGCCACTAATTAGTCACATTGTGGCTTTGAGCCATCGATCCTTTTGTCCGTTCTGGCATGCACATTCTACTAGAGTAATATCCATTTAAAAGGAAGGCACTTAACTTGGTGAGTGCAAACAGCTCATTTCTCAGGTTTGTTTAGCAGAACTCCATAAACCTGCTTGGCTGCTTCAAATATTAAATAGAAAGGGCCTCAGATGGCTACTAGAGGTTGGGTGAATAAATGAACACTTACGACCAGAACCATTTGTGCAATAATTCTTTTACATAAAATAGAATTCACCAACGATGAACTTTTTTGAGAAAATGGGGACTGTGGGAACCATACAATGAAGACATTATCGTGAGAAGCATATTGTTATAGAGAGCACAATACTTTTCATGGTTTCTTTATTGGGCAAGTTGAAGGAACCAATAAACAATATATGCTTGGACTCCGCATAAGAGTGAGAAGAAAATTTGTCTACATTGGTCCTTGTCATAGACGTAAATGACTGACTGGGCTTTTCTTGGTCACTGTGTTTTATATTGTGAAATCATGGAAATGTCATTATTACAATCTGAGGATATTGCAGTCGCCCAAGTGAAAACTGGAATTGAATATTTTTATAATAGAATCTTGCAGCTTCAGTTCCATTTTCCAATTTGGCCTGCATCAGTTCAATGAACAGACCACATCGGAGGATGGCCAGAAAAATCTCCCAAATGCCTCATTTGGAAGATGCTGATTGATGGGTATATTGATTTTACACCTGACCTCACAAGTTGTCCTGGAATGAAGACTTGCCATTAGTTTAGGGGGAAAGACATCATCAGGGAGTACTTGTACATGTTATCAGACTGCCCAGATTGGAAGCGATGCATTGTACCCTGTGTGTTTGCTGACAGTTTGCCAATAACCCTCATTCTGATTTTCTAAAAAAAATGGCAAAGGCGTCCTTTCGCAGTGCTTTAATAAAGGGAAATAACCAACTTTTGCACAAGTCAATGAGCCATAACCATGCTGGAATGTTACATAAATACATGCATAGTTTATTATGCATAGCATGTTAAGTTTAAAGAAATTCACTGAGGTGGAATTCAGCTCTACAGTGTGGGTTAAGATATAACGTTCTGACAAAGGGTCATCGACCTGAAACGTTAACACTGTTTCTCTCTCCACAGATGCTGCCTGACCTGCTGAGTATTTCCAGCATTTTCTGTTTTTATTTCAGATTTCCAGCATCCGCAGTATTTTGCTTTTGTATTAAGATATAACAGTCTGACTGAAAATAATCACTGGGTCTGCTTGTTGGCCAATGGTATTTCAGTGTTAAAATTCCGTTTAATTTTCTTCAGATCTATTCTTTTAATTGGGGGAGGTGGGGATAAAAATACGGAAGAGAATTTCTTTAATGTGAAACCCTCTTGTTCCAATCCCAAGTTAGTTAATCTCAATAACTGCTGTGCTACTAACTTGCGAGTTTGGATGGTGATGGGCAGCAGACTGTCTTACCATGAAAACATTGCAACTGATCCCAGTCCTGACCTTACCCAAAATCTACGCTCTTTTCAGCAGGGATTATTGGATAGCTAAAAGGGGTGGGATTTCCCCACCCCTCCAGTCCAGAGGCACTGAAGCCAATAGTTGCAGCCAGAAGTTATTGACATTAGTAACATGACTAACTCAGTGCAGACCAATGATCATATGTGATACAGACCGTCCTGGTCTGTATCATTCAATACAATATCGGATGTAGTTACATAAACCAGTAAAAAAAAATTACATTTTATTTCAACAGAATTGAATTAATACTTGGGTAAATGAAGTGTGCATACTATTGATGTGAAGAATCCAGAACAAGGCTGGTATTGTTTAAATTACAGTTACAACCGATATTGCTTGATTTATATTATGCTACAGAATGTTGAAAGACTTAACGTTGACTGTAAAATGTAGGCGGTGCTTTTGTTTTTTTTTCTATTGCAGTGAATAGGATCATCTCAAAAATATTCTAATTTAACACAGGGAGGCTGCAAAAATTGAACAGATGGTCGGTGCAAATAACAAAGGTGTGTGCAGTCTGAAGTTGACTTAGAGTCAGGCGCTCATGAGGTGACCCATAAGGAACACCACATAGCTCTTTACTTTGTGACCTAACCAGCTGTTATATCGTGTTGTGTTTTTTTTTTAAACTAGCTTTCTTTCCAGTAAATAAAATGGCTGTCACGTCAGGAGGTATCAACAACACGGATGTAGAGGCTGTGCCTCCTTTAAAAAAAAACTTGGATGTGTGATGTTGGTTTCAGAAAAAAGAAATCGATCACTGCCAGTGAAAAAAATATAATGCACAATGAATGCTTTCATGTACAGGATTAGCACTTGTAGAAAACTGGAATATGTAACTGCAATCATAGCAATAGATTGCTGGAGATCTGCAGCAGAAATATGCTTTCCACCAACTTCGTGCAAAATGACTGCTACAGATACAGATCTACAAATCCAGAATCCAGATTCACTCTAAAGTTAAAGCCAGGCTGTCAACTTTGCTCCAGGGAGAAGCAGGAGTACAGTTTAGAAAAAGCTTCCCAGAAGTGGACATTCCTATTTTATTCATCAATCCTGTGCTTTTTGTTTTTGAGATGATTCTAAACCTGTAATTAAATGAAATAAGTGATTTCTTATAGTTTTATTATTCCTAGCCAGGGATCAAGCTCCTCTGCAAAAGGAATGTTGTCCTACTGGTACCAATACTAGTGCTCAGAATAAATTGTATCCAAAGGGATCATAGTTATGATGGGAATGAGTAATTACAGTGAAACACAATCCCCGATGTATTTTCTGACCCTACAATTTAGCTACACAACTACAGAAGATTCACTCAGGATTGTCAACTAGATAATATCCTGTTGATAACCAAAATTATTAATTAGAACATTAAAGCAGTGTGTAAAAAGATGCCGCTTGCTGCTTTCGTACACATTCTGTGACTTGTTCAATAATCGGTTTGCTGTGTGTAGCAGTTATTCCTTGTCTGGCTTCCTGATCAATTTCTTGAGTCAATAAGTAAATCACTTTTGTCAATTTGCCTGTCTGACAAACTGATCTTTAGCTGTCATTGGGGGCTACAGTTAACTTCAGAGCCCATGGTGGGGGGTAATGAAATCTCTCCGGGGTTCCTGCTCCTGATTGTCTCTTGATGAGAAGTTTACAGAGTTTGAGATGTCCCTTTCTCCCTCACGCTCTGGTCAAATTGCCTGCTATTGCCTGAAGAATGGTCACTTTGGCAAGATAACAGTGAGTACATGGTAACCAAGACCCTGTACTCAACAATGTGAATCAGGAAGGAAGGAAAAAATGCAATATTAGTTGGCTTTGTTGTTGAAATATCTCCAATGCCTGTGGAAAAGGATCCTAATGACCAACCTGACTTTTTATGGAGCATGCTGTGCCCATACCAGCTGCTTTAGTGACCAGATGACCGGTAGAATCTTCTCCTTCTTAGGCAGTCCCTCGGAACCGAGGATGACTTGCTTCCACACTAAAAATGAGTTCGCAGGTGACTGATGAGTCCAATGCGGGACCTACAGTCTCTGTCACAGGTGGGGCAGACGGTGGTTGAAGGGGCGGGTGGGTGGGGTGCTTGGGTTGATGTGCGCTTCTTCGCATGTTTGCACTTGGCTTCCGCTTGCTCCCAGCGAAGAGACTCGAGGTGTTCGGCGCCTTCCCGGATGCTTCTCCTCCACTTTGAGCGGTCTTGGGCCAGGGATTCCCAGGTGTCGGTGGGGATGTTGCACTTTTTCAAGGAGGCTTTGAGGGTGTCTTTGAAGCGTTTTCTCTGCCCACCTGGGGCTTTCTTGCCGTGTCGGAGCTCCAAGTAAAGCGCTTGTTTTGGGAGTCTCGTATCGGGCATGCGGACAATGTGACCCGTCCGTCGGAGCTGATCAAGCTTGGTCAATGCTTCAATGCTGGGGATGTTGGGCTGAGCGAGAACACTGACGTTGGTGCGCCTATCCTGCCAATTGATCTTGCGGAGGCAGCATTGGTGGTACCTCTCCAGTGCTTTGAGGTGCCTGCTGTACATGGTCCATGTCTCTGAAGCATACAGGAGGGCAGGTATCACTACTGCTCTGTAGACCATGAGCTTGGTGCTGGGTTTGAGGTCCTGGTCTTCAAACACTTTCTTCCTCAGGCGACCAAAGGCTGCACTGGCACACATTACATTTTCTGTTAATTTAAAATTTGTAATCAAATAATAAATATAGAACAGTGAACAACAGGGAGTGTTTACATGGCTGTAATGTAACTGAGGTAGTTGGATGGTATCATATACCACATGAACAAAGCTTGGTTTATTTCTATCATCGGAGTCCCCTGAGACTGGAATATGGCTCTCACCCACTGGTGGCTTTATTTTTTCACTACTTCTCAAAGTAGTGATTCATGCTGGGTGTGGTTCCAAAGAATCTAGCAGCCCACCGATATCTTCCCTAAATGGGCGTACTTTGTGTGTGAACTTTGGCAGTGCGTGTTAGCAGGCTATTCGACCAGATTGGATTGGGCCAGATTTCAGAAAGATGAGGAGCGAGCTAGCTGAGGTGGAAGGAGAAATTGGCTCATAGTGAGATACAGCAAAAGAAGTTACATTTAATAAACTGAAATGACTGAGTTGATAGCTCTGACACTGATCACATGGATAGCACATGTCCAATATGCTTTTATGTTATGTTCCACATAGACTTTCCTGGCCCAGAAAAACTGCGGATTGTTTCTGGAAACTTTAAATGTTGCAGTTGTTTGCTCTGAATTTCTTAATGCATCATTGGCAGGGAGTGCATAGACAGTTGGCATTGACATTTACAGCTCCTGATTGCATTAGAAAAAAAAAATAATACCTGCATGTTTTATAATGAAGGGAGTGCAAATTACAAGCAATATCAGATGGCAGGGAGTGATGTCAAAGCTGTATTGTGATGCTTGTCAGTAACCCATGGTTCACTCTTGTGTATTGTATTATCTGTGTCCATAGATTAGATTACTGTCATGTAATTATTCTCATTACAATGGATATAAATTACGATGCATGAAAGCATTTTTTTTACAGAAGGATGGCAGTATTGCCTAGTGGTCCTACAGCCATGGCAGTGCTGCGTATTGGCCCGTGTGCAGCTACACAGAGTCCTTATTTGGCATTAACTGCCAGGAAGATCAGATGGTGGTATTAATGGCTTCAGCTGCCACACAGTTAATAGCAGCTAGCCATGGTTCCCATGGGATACTACAGTTTGGCCTCGGCATCCCTGGGGAAAGAGGGGGGAAAATCAACCGATATTCCACTCACGATTGTTGCTCAGTGCCTCCATGCTGAAAGGTCCACATGTTTGGACAGGATCAGGCTTGGCTGTGAGGCTCTCCATGGTCATGTAGTCTGTTGACATATTCAAGGCTTACACCTATGGAATGGCCATTTGGGCAAGGCAGCAAGAGGCCGTGGCATCTGTGGAACTGTACCCCAGCAGAGAGTTGATGCCTTCAAGAGAGGAGGGAAGAAAATTGAGACATGAGTACAATTTTTTTTACAGATAACCCATCACACTTGTGCTGTAACATGGGCTAACACTCTGTGTTGCAATGTAAATATAGATTAGAAGGAATAGGATAGGAATCTTCCCTTCCTGTAAGCAAGGATTTAAACCTGTGACCTCTGAAGCAGCTCTGTGTGTGTATTACTACTTATTTGTACACCAATGTTAGCATGCATGTAAAAAAAAAATCAGAATGCCAAGCAGTACCTAATATACATTTATAATATGCAATTTTATATTAACTGATTTTTCTGTACTATATACATGCAAATCACTTGTGAAAAAGATTATATTTAATGTTTTTCACTACTTTTATTTCTATCTTAACCAGGTACAAAAATCACTGTCTAGGATTAACAATTGCACCTTTTAGAAACACCTTGGGTGTAGATGAAAGACTTGTATCAGCAGCACTCTTTTGGGGAGGAGAGGGAAGTGGAAGAGAGGATGAAGGGAAGGGTACAAACTGATCTATGTTTAGCTTCATCAACTATTGTTTGCAAGTGTTTACTTTTGTAAATCTACAGACCACACACCGCTGATAAAGGATGAATGAAGTAAACTAGGTCCATGCACTTTTGATAAAAATATTGCCCTGTAACATCATCAAATGCTACTACTAGTATACGTGTGCGACACCTTGTGACAAATGAACCTGATCGCATGCTTTGAAATGAAAGGGAAGAGGCAAGGCTTAGATGACCAGCAGTGAAACTAAATAACTTGTATATATGTTTTAAAATTTTTCACAGGATGTGGGCATCGCTGGCAAGGCCAACATTTATTGCCCATTCCTAATTGCCCTGGAGAAGGTGGTGGTGAGCCGCCTTGAACTGTTGCAGTCCTTGTGATGAAGATAGTCCCACAGTGCTGTTAGGTAGGGAGTTCCAGGATTTTGACCCAGCGACGAAAAGGATCGGCGATATACTTCTAAGTCAGGATGCTGTGTGACTTGGAGGGGAACTTGGAGGTGGTGGTGTTCCCATGTGTCTGCTGCCCTTGTCCTTCTAGGTGGAAGAGGTCGAAGGTTTGGGAGGAGCTGTCTAAGAAGCCTTGTCGAGTTGCTGCAGTGCATCTTGTAGATCAGCGTTTCCCAACCTGTGGTCCGCGAGGGTACTGCAGGTGGTCCGTGAAAAAAAATATATAAGTTTGACTCCCGTCAGCCATAGGCTGTTAAAAAATTTTTAAACGGCTGGTGGTCCGCAGAAGCAATTTTTAAACGGCTGGTGGTCCGCATGAAGGAAAAGGTTGGGAACCGCTGTTGTAGATGGTACACACTGCAGCCACGGTACGTCGGTGGTGGAGGGAGTGAATGTTTAAGGTGGTGGATGGGGTGTCAATTAAGCGGGCTGCTTTGTCCTGGATGCTGTTGAGCTTCTTGAGTGTTGTTGGAGCTGCACTCATCCAGACAAGTGGAGAGTATTCCATCACACTCCTGACTTGTGCCTTGTAGATGGTGGAAAGGCTTTGGGGAGTCAGGAAGTGAGCCACTTGCTGCAGAATACCTAGCCTCTGACCTGCTCTTGTAGCCACAGTATTTATGTGGCTGGTTCAGTTAAGTTTCTGGTCAACGGTGACCCCCAGGATGTTGATGGTGGGGGATTTGATGATAATGCCATTGAATGTCAAGGGGAGGTGGTTAGACTCTCGCTTGTTGGAGATGGTCTTTGCCTGGCACTTGTGTGGTGCGAATGTTACTGCTGCTGATGACCCACAGCACCTCATGGATGCCCAGTTTTAAGCTGCTAGATCTGTTCTGAATCTATCATCATGATGGTAGTGCCACACAACACTTGTAATAAAATATATGGTGGCTCAATTTCTTCAATAAAATATGTTGCTTCATTGGCTAGCTTGAGTTGGCTATCCTGTCAACTGACCAGAAGTACAAACTTGAACGGATAATTTGAATCAAGTGAGCTTGGGTCCCAATTGAAATTTTTATTTGCTCAAAAAAGCTGAACAAGTAATTGGTGAATTGACTGGAGGTCTGTAAAATGTATTGATTGAAGCCAAGCTGTACTCTATGTACTATAAGGCAGAGTTCAAGGCTCGTGGGAGGCTGTTGTCAGACGCTTCACTCCTGAATTTCAAGTCTAACAAGCTGTTTGGAGAGCTTGTGATTGACCTTGAAAGTAGCTAGTCACGCATGGAGATATCGGTAGAAATTGAACTTTGATAGATTTAGGTTACCGTGCGGTTTTTATAAGAAAATGATAAGAAGCCAATCACAGTTGCCATTTAGTTTTAAATGGCTACACAGTTAGCTTTGAATCCAAATCTAGCAGCTGCTTGCCTGGCACTTGTGATGCTTTGTCCTCTGGACATACACCTGTCCCTACTCCAGGCCAGAGACCGCATTGCTTGACTGAAAAATTATGTTGACAACTAAACTATGTCAGCTAGTTCATGGATATTAACACATTGACTAGTCAATTCCAGAATGGACTTCATTAAGGAATAAAAAGATCTATTTCCTGGCATCATCTAGCCAGGCCAGAAAGTAGCTTGTGGCACATATAGAATTTATGTGCAGCAGAGGAAAAATGTGGCACATTAACAGCAGCAAGCGTTGCTATTGAATGCTCTGTGGTGACACTATAATAGCCTGCAGTGCATGATGGTGAGTTCAAACAACGTGTTGTTCAAGCAGCATCAGACTCTCAAGCTCTCAGTATGCAAAATCTCAGGACCAGGGTAATGGGACTATTAGGAGAGGAAAGCTCAATCACGCAGCATGGGACATGGAAGCCAAATGGATTCAACACACATTTGTAGAATAACATCTAAAAAGGGGAGAAGAGACTGTATCTGATTTGGAAACTGTAGAAATTATGATTTCTGTGTAGATGTTAAGCAACGTGAACCTGGAGCCCATGAATATTAGATAATGCTCATGACTATAAATCATACTGAAGAGTAGGTTGGGTATATTTAAAAGCCTGGTGACTACGGATATCATGAGGAAGACTATACTCTGAAATCAGTGCAATGGCTGTGTATATGGAAGACAGTCCGAGACTATGGAAGAGACAGTACCTTACTTATTACTAACTGAAATGACTAGATATTTTCAAGATCAAGCGCAAGCTCTTTTAACAGTTAGTTAGACTTGAAATGCAGGAGTGAAATGTCTAGGAGAGTGACACCAGCCTCCTGAGAGCCTTGAACTCTGCCCTATAGTATATTGAGTAAAGCTTGGCTCCAGTAATATTTTACACCTCTTTGGTCACTTCACAAATTAATGTTTGACTCCATGGAAAAAAAAAATGATAATTTCAGTTGGACTTAAAATGGGTTCTGTAGCTTTGGTTTGTCGACTTGTGAGCAAGCACACACAATCAGAAAGATTGATGTGTAAATGATCAGAGAAACTTTGAACATTAACAGATACCATCTGATTTATGTGAATGAATGTAGTTTGGTGGTTCAGTAATCTCCTGAGTGCTTTTATTAAAAGGACCAGATAACTGCCACTGTGACCTTGTAGGGTTAGATTATCAAAATGTTCTATATAACACAAAATCCAGAGCTTGTACTGTAAAACTTAAAAGAACTCTTATGTTTAAGTTTTAAAATATGAATAATGGTTGCTTTAAATAGCCAAAAAGCCTATTATAAAATATCTTTATTATTGGATCAAAAACTCTGCCATCCAAATAACCTGCAACTCTTGGCAACAATATAGAGTTAACTCCAAATCTCTCTAGTTAATACATTTTCGTGTTAATAACTAAATGGTACTTTTAAATCCCAGATTGTGAAGCGTCAGATATGACATTGATTAATATATGGAAGATGTAGTGAAGAGATATGACGCCATACACATCTGCTTGAAAGTATCTTACCAGCCAGTGTGTAAGATCGTGTTTGGTGTAACAGTTGGTGTTATTTTTAGAAACCTTTTGATTCATTGACTAGTTGAGACAATAGTTGATGATGAGCTAGATTCCTTCAGAAGTGGCCCCTTGAAACAACAACTTGCATTTATGTAGCACTTTTAAAATAGAAAGTCCCTAAAGTGCTTCACAGCAATATAATCCAAGCAATAGTTGCTGAGCCAGAGAAGGAGATATTAGGGGAGAAAGTGATTTTTAAGGAAGGTCTTGGACAAGAGGGAGGTGGCGAAGCAGATTAGTTTCAGGAAGAAATTTCAGAGCATGGCTACCAGTGGTGGCATGAAGGGGAAGGGGAATGGAGAATGCAGAGGTGGGGTGTTGTCAGGATTATGGTTAGGCATAGGGAGGGGCAAGGCCATAAAGGGGTTTAAACAAGGATGAGATTGAGGTGAGTAGGATGTTACGTGTTAGGATACAGGTAGCAGAGTTTTGGATGAGCTGATGTTTAGAAGATCAATGGTCATCTAAAAGAGCATTGGAATAGTTGACCAGGGCATGGATGAGAGTTTCAGTGGCAGAAGGACTGAGTAATGAGCAAGGCAGGCAATGGTCAGACATTGGAAGTCTAAGTAGGCAATCTTTATGATGGAGAAGATATGGGGTCAGAAGCTCAGCTCTGGGCCAAAGACTATTTCACATGGGTGTTTTGGATGTTGACATGAATGCGAATTTGGGAAACTACTTTCTATCTGTTGGAAAGACAAACAACATTTTGAAAACCTTTAAGTTCTTGTAATCCATGAATGTTTTATAATGTGTTACTTACATGTCTAAATGTTTACACTACTAAATAAATATGAATAGTCCTACCTATTAGCACACCCCAAACATAAAGTTACTATGGAATTGGAGCTAATTTTCCATTTTTTATGATTAACTTTGCATTGATGCAATTCAGCTGCCCTGCTGGTTCTCACCAGTCTTCCCCTTGCACTCCAAGTCAAACCTCTCCCTAGGCTTCCCCTGTCTTAGCCCTGATCCTGCATCTTTCTCTAGTTTTTCTCTTATCTCCCCTCATGCCTTCTCCAAGCTCATCTTGTCCATGCGACCCACCTCCTGCTCCCTTGAACTATTCCCACTAAACTGCCAGCCACCCAATTTCCCTCCCTGGGCCCCTTGCTAGCTGGCCTTGTAAATGGTTCTCTCTCCTCTGGTATCGGCCCCCGCTTTCAAAATGACCACCACCGCCCTCTACTCAAAAGCCCACCCTCGACACCCTTGCATAATACTACCAAATCTCCAACCTCCCTTTCCTCTCAAGTCCTTGAATGTGTTGCCACATCCGAAATCTGTGCCCATCTTTCCCTCTCACCAGCTACTGTCTCGGTTTGAACAAGGCTGCTCGCAACTTTGGCATCCTATCATTCCTATATGAGCTTCCGAATCCATATCCTTTCCATCACAAATACCACCTACTTCTGTATCCATAACGTGGTCTGCCTCTGCCCATCTGCTGCTGAAATTCTCATCTATGTCTTTGTCCCCTCCAGGTTCGACTAGTCCAGTGCTCTGCTGGCCAGCCTCGCATCCTCCATGCTCTGTAAACATCAGTTCATCCAAAGGTCTGCTGCCCATATCCTGTCCCGTTCATTCATCCTTGCTGACCTAAATTGGCATCTGACCTCCCAATGCCTCCAATTTAAAATTCTCATCCTCATGTTTAAATCCCTTCATGGCTTTGCCACTCCCAACCTCTGTAACCTTTACCAGCACTGCAACTGGCCACCCCCACCCCCAGCACTCTCCATTCCTCTGGCCTCTTGTGCACCCTTCGCCCCAGCATTGTCAGCTGTGGGGCCTAGGCAACTAAAGGTCTAAACCTCCACACCTCTCCACTCCCCTCTCCTTTAAGAGCCTCCTTATAATCTACTTTCTTTCACTAAGCTTTTGGCTACCCTTTCTAATATCTCTTGTTCTGGCTCAGCATCCAATGTTGTCTGATTACACCTCTGTGAAGCACCTTGTGACGTTTTTCTACATTATAACGATATATAAATGCGAGTTGTTGTTGAAGCCAGCTGGATACAATCTGCATTCATCTCAAAATGTAAAAGATAAGTACTACTTTGCTATATTGTCACTTGTGCGTAGTTTTGACATATCAGCTCTAACTGCTTCTTTCTCTTGTATGTCTGGGAGATTGGTTAATCTTGTTAAGCCTTGAGGCCACAATCATAGTCTTTTGTAATGTTAAAGGTTACTTTTTGTAGCGTAATTCTCTTGTCAGATTACTGAAGAACACTGATTTAAACAGACGGTCACATTTGGTGGATTGTGATGTGCATGTGGGACTTTTTTCTGTCCCCTCAACTTCGGCTCCCCCCCTTCTGTCATGCTGACAACTAGCCTGTCATGAATGATCTCGCATCAATTGAAAATTGTCCCGTGGCAACCATTCAGATTCGAAGAATTATTTTGCTCGCTGCATCTCACAAGTGCCAAAACTATTGTAGCAAAATGTGTTTTACAGCCCATGTGATGCATAAAAGCCTTCCCAATTGAAGTAGTGTTCAAGAGCAAAGCAAATGGTTGCAAAAACAGTGGCTGTACTTGCTAGAAATATATTAACGATAAATAAATAAGACAAACTGTATTGGGATCTTAATGTGAAAACGATTGATCGCCACCATGAAAATCTGGTAGCTATTGATAAAAGAAAAGAATGAAAATTATGTTTTGGATCCTGTGGACTGTTGAGATGAGAAGTCAGGGCAAGCAAAAAGCCGAAGCAATAGATTGACAGGATCAGTCATTAAGTGTCTCAAATCAAGTTTATCTTGTCAGAGCATATAGGGAGTGAAAGTAGTCTTCGGAGTTCGAAGAAAACAGGCGATAGCAAATCGGCAGCCTGTTTTATAACCCACCAAATTTTCTTTCTCTCCCATCTCCCCTGCCCCAAAGTATGTTATTGAAATCAGGTCATGGGTAACGTTTCTGTTTCAGAAAGCTCTTTCAGGTCAGAATGGACACTTTTTAGACTTGTTTCTGGAGACCTGCTTGTAATAGAGGATACCTAGTTCTAGACCAAAGGAAATGTGCAGCCTCGAGGTCTTGCTGATATATTCAAATAGCTCATATCTCCAGTTGGGACTGATATTTCTGATCTGTGTTCAGCCAAACGTATTTGAAGTGGAAAATATTTTGAAGGTTTTTGAAAGAATCTGAGCACAGCATTACACCGAGAGGATTTATTATTTTTTTTGCTTGGCAAGATGAAGGGTGTGGGCGCTGGGCAACAGAACACTGTCGGTTTCAAGCACCTAGTGTCAACTTCAAGCAGTCCAGGTCAGGTTTGGTGCAGTTAGAGACAGAGTAAAGATCTGTCAATTCTGCTCCAACCTCAGAAGAATACTTCCTACTTGTCAGGGTTTCTGAATGTCTCTCAGCCTGTGAGATTCGTGTGGCTCTGTGCAGCCCGGGTGCTAGTGCGGGTTTAGGCCTTGTTGCCTGTTCTGGTCTCCAGCCAGTCTGGGAACACTAGACACCCCTGTGAGTGGTTCGACCCACTCGCCCTTACGGTTCTAGACACTGGACTTAGATGCGAGAGCAGTAATGGAGATGAAACTCAGGTAGACTCGGTTGAATGGTACGAAATGGAAAAATCTTTATTGCATAATACTTAAGATTACGAAATACATGTCATAAGCACAGATTAATGACAGTACAATCTTGCACGCAGTTGTGTAATTAATTTCGGGGAAACGAGGAACGAACGACACATCGTAAATGGGGGCGCACATTACAATTATCCTTAATACTTGAAACCCTCCCCTATCAATATCTGTCCTAGCTAGATTCGTAGGATTCGAGACTCATGCTCACCACTCGTGATAACTCGGAGAATTCCGAAAACTCTGATCGGATGTTTTTCACCGCAGCGCCCACGTGTCGATCAGGGGGTCTCCTGGCCCCACTTGTTTACTCGTTCTGCTCCGGCTAGCAGGCTGGAACGTCTGCTGTCATGAAGATCTGTGTTGTCCTCGGAGTTCCGACTCTACTCAAAAAAGAGTCTTCCTGTGCCCTCGCACTGGTTCGATAAAACTCGAAGAAGAGTCTTCCTGTGCCCTCGCACGGATGCGATAGAATTCAAAAGGTAATCTTCCTGGCAAGGAAAATGTCTATTTGACCTACAGGCGCGGTCGGGGCTTACTGACCGTGGCGATAAGTATGGTCTTCTTCTCTTCTCATCTCATCTCATCTCATCTCATCTCATCCCGGGCCTTCGGTTCCGACACCGTTTACCGACTTATCGGAATGGTGCGCCCGCTTCAAGGCTTCAGAGCCCAGTTCTACACAGGTCTTCGCGACACGACACGAGGTAGATCCGAGCGGATCACAAAGTTCAACAGTCTTTTGAAAAGAGACCCGAGGCAAGCAGGAACAAGACGGCGAGTCAAGAACACAGGAGCAGCCACGAGGATGAACACCAGCAAGATAAGAGGATAAGAGAGAGATGGACGGTTTGGAGCTTGTAATTATAGTACAAAGTCTTCCGTTTCCCGCCCAACCTTAATGTCTTTTCCTTTTGTTAGGGTTTGGCGCTCAAATGTCTTGTATAGGGTGATCTCCGTTTTTAATGGGTTTCGGGGCTACTTGTAAATGTCTGAGTACCTGTTAATATTTCTCCCATTGTTTAATCGGTCGGTGTTCTCCCTGGAGGGGTTTTGGGGCTTCCAAGTGTTTTCTGTAACTACCCGCTAACGGCTCTCTCATCGTAGAGTCGTTGGGATTTTACATATTAATGTCTTTGGATGGGCTCTTGATTACTTGGTACAATAGCTTTCATTCGTACCTGGGAGACCGATTTCAGTATTTATGTGTATACTGTAAACCCATGATGTCTCGTGTATTATCTTCAATGTGCTGAGTCTTAATCGATCTTGCACAAATGTTTATTGGAACGCCATCTTGTCTGCCTGTCAAAGTCTAGAATGTTCCGCCACGAGGTGCGGCGGCCATTTTACAAGCTGCTTGTGTCCACTTTGAAAACCTGACAGCATTCTGCTGAAATAAAAGCTGTTTGAACGAAACTATGTGTTTTTCTCCTTATTAATAAAATCGCGATATATTGCGAATTCTACATACTGCACCTTTTTGGATTATATTTTTTTTTTAATTGGCACACACACACACAAGATTGAAACTACCCAAACTCATTTTATATAAGAAAATAAAATGGAAAACTGAATCTGAAATAGAAACAGAAAATGCTGGCAATACACAGCAGGTCAGGCAACATCTGTAAAGGAAATAAACCCGGCTCCAACACTTTGGGTATGTAACTCTTCAACACATTGAAGACTAGGAGGGAAAAATTGAGTTGCGCCAGTGCCCCGAAAAAAATTAGCACCCCCGCGGCCAAAATTCATCGGTAGCGCCCCAAAAGGGAAGTGGGGCGGAACTGGAAGCGCCCCACCTCCCTCTTGGGGCGCTGCGAGGGAATATCGTGGTGCTATGTGCCGCAGCACCACGCTCTGCGGCACGTCGCGCCGCGGTACTGCAGTCCTTCCTCCCCTTCTTAAAGGGGAGGGGCCTTGCGCAGCACGACCCGGGGCCCAGTTGGGCCACCAGGGATCAGAGTGCCGGCAAAAGAGCCCGGCACTCAAGAGAAGTGCCGGGCTCATGGAGCGCAGCCGGCACTCCGCGGGGGGGCTGTTCAAGAGGCCAGGGACGGCAACGGGGGCAGGTGCTGGCAGGCGGCCAGCATCAAAAATGGCCGCCCGCACCACGCCTTTAATTAGTGCCGCCCCGGCTGCAGGTAGGCCCCCCTGACCCCGTCGGACATAACGTCCAGCGGTAAGTCAGGGGGCGCTACTGAAGATCATGGCCGGGCGTTAGTTGTTTTGCGCCCTAATGGGTGGCGCAAAGCAACCGAATTTTCCCCCTAGGAAATTAAGATTAAAGGCTCTTGGCATTTAGTCTGATGAAGGGTTATATACCCAAAATGTCACAATCTGTCTTTTCTCTTTACAGATTCTGACTGACCTGCTGTGCAATTCCAGTATTTTTATTTTGATATTTTATTCTAGACCCTTACAGCCAACAGATGATGAAGACACTTTTATCCCATTAGCTGGATTTGTGTTGAATCGGAATTTGTATCAAAGCCTTAGTCTATACATCTGATGGCAGTAAAAATTATTACATAGAAGCTCTGCAACTTCCCCAATGATTTGGGACTAGAAATTCATCTCGGGCAGTGGCACAAAATGGGCGGCATCTGATCGGCCGCCCGTTATACACAGCGCCTGATATTCAGCTCCATTGACAACAATGGGCTGGAAAACACTCAGCAGGTCAGGCAGCATCTGTGGACAAAACTAGAAACTAATTAAGAACATAAGAATTAGGAACATAAGTCCCCTCGAGCCTGCTCCGCCATTCAATAAGATCATGGCTGATCTTCGACCTCAACTCCACCTTCCTGCCCGATCCCCATATCCCTTGATTCCTCTGAAGTCCAAAAATGTATCTATCTCAGCCTTGAATATACTCAACGACTGAGCATCCACAGCACTTTGGGGCAGAGAATTCCAAAGATTCTCAACCCTCTGAGTGAAGAAATTCCTCCTCATCTCAGTCTTAAGTCTTATCCTGAGACTATGACCCCTAGTTCTAGACTCTCCAGCCAGGGGAAACAATCTCTCAGCATCTATCCTGTCAATCCCCTTCAGAATCTTGTATGTTTCAATGAGATCACCTCTCATTTTTCTAAACTCCAGAGAGTATAGGCTCAATCTCTCCTCACAGGACAACCCTCTCATCCCAGGAATCAATCTAGTGAACCTTTGTTGCACCGCCTCTGAGGCAAGTATATCCTTTCTTAGATAAGGAGACCAAAACTGTATGCACAGCACCCCAGGTCTGGTCTCACCAAGGCCCTGTACAATTGGAGCAAGACTTCCTTACTCTTGTATTCCAACCCCCTTGCAATAAAGGCCAACATGCCATTTCCCTTCATAATTGCTTGCTGTACCTGCACGCTAATGCTTTGTGTTTCTTGTACAAGGACACCTGAATCTCTCTGAACACCAACATTTAATAGTTTCTCACTATTTAAAAAATAATTTGCTTTTCTATTCTTCCTACCAAGTGAATAACCTCACATTTCCCCACATTATACGCCATTTGCCACCTTACTGCCCACTCACTTAACCTGTCTGTATCCCTTTGCAGACTCTTTGTGTTCTCCTCACAGCTTACTGTCCCACCTAGCTTTGTATTGTCAGCAAACTTGGATACATTACACTCGGTCCCTTCATCTATGCCATTAATATAGATTGTTTTGTTTTTGTGGAAGTAAATAAAAAATATGTTGCAATTTAAGACATGGTGTAGAGTCTAACTGAATGTAATCCAGTTTATAAAAATAATTCATTAACAGCCAGCAGGTTTTTTTTTGGCAGACAACCACCCATGAGTTCTAATTGAAAACGTAGGTGTTAATTCAGCCACATATGTGCATGTTGGTGTTGCATAAATAAATCAGACTTCAACGAGCGATACATGGAGAATGGGAGCTAATTTTATTAAATGGGTTTGTTAAAAACTATGCCCAGGCATCGATTTCCAGAGCTACAGCCTGTATATTAGTCACCGAGAGAATAACGACAAGCTGATAATGTGGGCAGCACTCAAAAACAAACAGACTGTGCGTGTTCTTTTTAATCGTACTGTTCCAGTTTAATGTGAAATTCAAAAAAACCCATCTTGTTGCATGTATGAATATAACAAAATAGTCTTTGAAAGTTTTATGTCTTATTTTTGTTGAACGGGATTATTTGCAAAACCAAGTAAACAGAAATATATTAAAATATTCTTGCAAGTATGCCTTTTAGGATCAAAGTGATTTCCTGAATCGTGTTTGAATCCCTGCAGTCTGGCTTCCCGCAGCACCAAAATGGTCCAGGCCAACGTCACAAACTATATCCGCTGTAACTATGACTGCAGCATATATAATGGCCCTGAAATTGTCTGCGACAGTATACTCTCAAAGTATTCCGTTTGAAATGCCCCACAAGTTCCGGATTTCCGCATGCGTGAAATCTGGAACTTGCAAGCTGTCAAGGTACGCCTTGACAGATACCTTGACAGATCATCCGAACCGCCTGAGAGCTGAGTATTGCTGGTGCAGAGTTGGGCTATTTGCCCAGCAACTGGCCAGCAATTGCCTATGCAACTCTTACGGTTGATGCAAGCTTGCATCAGCGTAAGGGGATATCTAAGGCTTAAATAAAACATTTAAAAATCCAAAATTATGCACATACACTTTATTAAATGAGTTTATGCAAATATAGGCCCAGATTACAGTCTTAATGATGTTTAAAATTATCCAAAAAATTACATTTTTATTGAGGTTGATGCAATGAAGAAACTTATGAATAAAATTCCAATTCTGTAAATTGTATAATTATTAGATTTGAGGATTCCATTGCATATCATTAGGGGATTCCCTTCGTAAATGATTGCAATGGAATTCTCCTTTGTGATTGAAGGACCGGGCCCACGTGATCCCAGGGACACTTCCAAACCGCCTGCGTCCCTGGGATCTGTGGGCCATTACGCTGCCCTCCGCCTCGAGGCCCGAGACCGCAACTCTCCGCAGCCTGGGCGCCAGCAGGTAATTTCGTAATTGTTTCGCGGGTCGGAGGCGTACTCCGGAGGTACGTCTCCAACCGCAATTTCTAGGCAAATATCTCTGTCTCATATGGCTGAGCAAACTTTCTTTCTCCATTGTCTGCTCCGCGGGACTGCCCTTGTGTGGTTTCACTCCTGTCTGAATGCCACCACGTATCTCCCAATGATTTCTCTTTCCATCGCTGCAATGGCTCTATTGGAAACTTCCAAGGATCTATCCAAGGCCCTCTCCTTGTCCTTGTCTTTAAGCTGCCCCTCTGTGGCATCTGCTGGCATGGGGCTTGCTTTCATATGTGTGCTGATGACATCCAGTCCTACCTCTCATCCACTTCTTTCTAACTTTATATCCATCTCTGTGTTTTCTGAATGCCTGCCCAACATCAAGTCTTGGATGAATCACAGTATTCTCCAACTGAACATCAGGAAGCCCAAAGCCTCCATCTTCTTCCCCGCCACAAACTTTATCTATTCGCTTATCATGGACTCCATTCCCCCTACAGCCTGCAAGCTCAGGTTAAATCAAATCATGCAAAAACCTTGGCATCCTATTTGATCCACAGCTGAAGTTCAAACCCCATATCCTAGCTTTTCACCTTGACAAATGAAAGGAAACATCCCATCAATAAATCTCTCTTCATCTTTGGCTTTTAACTGTCAACCACTTCCATAACCCCCAAGTCAGTCGTTTCACTCTGGGCTTTATATATTGGTCTTTCGAATTGGATTCCAACAGCCTCATATCTGTGAGCCAGCTCCTGTTGTTTATGTTGTTAAATCTAGTATCTGCAGCTTGGTTGCAGATTTGTAGACCCATCGTTATTGAGATGTACAAGTCTGCTGCCAAGAAATCAGATTTGATCGTATAAACAATGGGAGATGGCATTTAGATGCTATGCTTCTGGAATCTGACTTGAAAGACCAATACAGTAATGGCATTAACCTTCAACTGCAAACCCATATGTATACTATCACTTAAGTAGAGCTTGCACGGATGGAAATTTGCTGTGTCTATACAACTTCAACTGCTTTCCTTGCATTAATATATGGGAATGATAAACCGATTGTTTGCACAGCAGATTGGTAAACTATTACAGGTGGACTATCAGTCTTGCTTGCTTTTAGTGTTAAAAGGACTTATTAATTAAACACCCGTGGTCTTCAGTGGCTGGGCAACTCTGTCTTTACGAGTTAAGTGAGAATTGCATCAGGAATCTTAAATTACCTGAAGTAATTCAAAGTGACATCTGCAGGTAGTGCTTGATAAATGTTTGTTGAATTAAACCCACTGCCTGCTCTTCAGGTACTGTGGCGCTGCTTAGAGCGGCACAAATTAGATCGGTTTCACTCCTGTGATTATTCTTTTACTTTGTCTTGGATGGCCAGCTGTTTTTAATTTGACATAGTGAGCAGACCACGGCATGCTGCATTGTGAGCAATACAGCAAAGTAATGTGACCTTCTGGGGATGCTGACTGTCTTCCTGTCTGAGATTATCTTGATACTGGGCAAGGTAGAAACAAGAATCAAGCCCAGTAATAATCACCAGGACAAGAAATAGGGAATAAAGGGTAACCAGGAAATAGGCTTTGGAACCATGAAGGGATAATGGTTGGTGGTAATGCTGCTTTCTGAACTGTGAAATGGAATAAACAGCAGTTCAAACACAATCTTGGAGTATGTCCTCCAGTGTCGTAACCATGGCATACATTCTCATTCATGGCTGTCATTTTTTAAAAGACAAATTTAATGTTATTAAACACTACCGATCTGTTAAGAGACGAAATCTAAAGCTACAATTAAGCATTCAACTGGAATTTGGGAGATTGTGTTGAAATGACTGGTAAGACAAAGGAGATATTGTGAACTGAAATAGGTAATGACTCTAAGTTCTTGTTGGGCATGCATGATCAGTATCCAAGTCAGGAGTGACATAGTTAGATGCAAAATAAGCGCCTTTTACTCTGCTCCATGCCAAGACGAGACAGATTTAAAGTCATAGCACCCCCTCATATTGCCACACATTTTTTCTCCTTTCTTCTCCTCTCCTGATGGTGTTGCCTCCTAGATTATAGCTCCATGGACATTAGCAACCCTCTGATATGTTGCCAAAATTGCCATCCTTCATGTGAGTTTAGATGGTAAGTGTACTCAGACAATATCTACACTGATACAGATTTTCCTTTGGATAGCAATCAGAAAAAAGAAGTCTGGTTGTTTTATCTCCTCTGTAGTCTAGCAATACTGAGTCTAATTGGAGCACAAACAACCACCCTGTATGAGGTCAGTTAACTCCAATCAGATGAAAGAACAAACTTGGGGCCTTGTTGGTTGGTTAGAGTTAGTGTCACATCAAGTGATGCTTTTAGCCACTGGGGGCATCCTGTCTCTTAAAAATGGAACATAATATTGCGTGGCAATCGTACTTGGATATTTTCAGGAAAAAGGAGTTATTCCTTGAAATTAGGGTTATGGGAACACTTGGTTGCCCTAATAATGATTAATAAAATGACATGGAAGCCAACATGGTTTGAATTAGTGCATTTTGAATTTATTTTAGAATGCTAGAGTTTGGCAAAAATCTAACTATTCCTTGGAGCACAAAGCAGAACTCTCATTTATATGACACCTTTCATGTCCTCAACCTCGTAAAGTGCTTTACCGTTGATTACTTTTGAAGTGCAATCACTTGTCGTGCAGATAAGCATGGCTGCCATTTGCACACAGCAAGATTCCAAAAACAGCAAATGAATTAAGACCAGATAATCTGTTTTTTGTTGTGTGGGTTGATGGATGAAGTTTTCACCCAGGACAACTTGCTATGGTGGGATATGAACTCACTAACTCTGGGTTGTTATTCTAGCACCATAACCACTCGGCAACTATACTCTAAATTCTGGTGGTGGGAAATTTGGTGCTGCTGAAGGTCAGGGAGAGATGGCTGAGCTTTCTGTTGTTCAAGGTGATTTTTACCTGCCATTTGTGTTGCAATGTTATCTTGTCAGCCTAAGTCTGAATGTTGTCTAAGACCTGCTGTAGGTTGGCATGGGCTGCTTCATTACTGGAAGAGTTGTGAACGGAGCTGAACATTCTGAAATTATTGCAAACAACCTCACTCCTGGACTTGTGTAGGTAAAGTTATTGATGAAGATGGTTAGGCCAAGGATGCTGCCCTGAGGAACTCCTGCAGTGATGTTCTGGGGCTAGGATGATTGGTCCCTAATGACCATGTGAGTTTGATTCTTGGTAGTTGACCCCAGTGCAGAGCAGTGGCTATGTAACTAAATTGCTGATTAGCAATACTCAAATCCAGAGAAAACAAAGATTGCAGATGTATTCTATATGCTAGGTAGTGCCTTTGCCAAAAAGATCATCTATGAAAGTCATAATTGTGCTCCATAGATAAAATGAAAATGTTAATGAATGACATTAGGTGAGACACTTGATTTATATAAATTGTCAATACAACTTCACAGGTTTCCTACTGAAGTCATCAAGCAATGGCAATATTGTTTGGAAGTGGGGGTGGGGGTGGGGGTGGGGGGGTGTTGTTGGTGAAGAAAGAGGGTAGGAAGTAGTTGTTCAAAATACTTTCTATCTTGTGCTTGTCCTCGGCCTCAGGCCCACTTGTATTTTTTAATGCTAAGGGAGTGCTGCACTGTTGCAGGTGCTGTCTTTTTGATGAGGTTTTAAATCCAGGCCCCATCAGCCTGCTCAGGTGTTTATAACCGATGGCATTGCACTATTTGAAGAAGAACAGGGAAGTTTTCCTGCTGTCCTGGCCAACATTAATCCCTCCACAAACATCATTACAACAGATTACCTGTCATGTATCTCATTGCTGGTTTAGTGGGGCCTTGCGGAACTAACACTTCAAAGGTCATTCATGGCTGTGAACCACGCGAGGAAGTGAAAGGCGCCATATATGTGCAAGTTCCTTCCTTCCTATCTGCTCTGTACAGGCATTTAAACCAAGACTACAGCCATATATCACCAGGTGTGAATGAATTGTGAATATTCAGTTTTTTAATCCAAGCCACCTGTCCTCTTCACGTGTGGATGATTTACTTCCAAATAGCTGGGGACGGGGAGGAAAGGGAGTGCTGGAAGACACAACAGCTGCCTTATGTTTACTATCTACAGCTGTGTTCTAGATTTTCCAATGCCAGCTGTTTTTATATTGGCGCTGTTTTAATTCAAGTTCCAGGAGACCAGTGACAGAGAGGCTCCTGGCACTTATACGGTTAAATTCAGCTTCCCTATCCTGGCAGGCAACTTTCCAAGGGTCTTTGAGTCTGTTGTCCAGGTAAGGGAGTCAGATTAAGTAGCGCATATTGCCAGGAGCCAGAGACAAGCATGCCGGTATGAACTGTGGGGTGGGGGGGGGGGTTGAAGTGAGTAGAATGTCCGTTTGTGTGAGGAGTAGTCAACGTGTGCCAACTTGGACTGCGGGAGGGAAGAAGAGTGCCAGCTTGAGTAGGAATGGGGGGGTGGGGTGGTGCTAAAGGATATGTGCCATCTTGAATCAGAGCAGAGGGCTAGAGGGGTGCCAGTTTAAATTGAGGAGGAAGATTATTGCTGGGATGAACTGGGAAGGTTGGAGGGGTAGATTGTTTGTGCCTCTGTGGTGAGGTGAGTATTGTTGAAGTACATTTTGGGAGAAGTGATGGCCTGTTTAAATAAACAATCCTCATTTATTTTTGAGATTGGATTAACTATAAAAGAAAATTTGGAAGGGGTGTGAAAACGAGCTGCTGATTCGTTGTTGCTCATTTTGCGGTACTACCACTGAAGAATGATTTCACCCCCAATATGTCACAAAATCTTAAACTTGTTAGTAAAGAATGCGCTAATGATTTTGTTACACCTGGCACAATCTTCCTTCTACTTTTAAAAATACCTACCTGCTTCTACATAGAGTAGGTACAGATAATAATTTCATATCTTTTTGTCACTTGGAGTTAGTTGTATAATTGAAAGGACCCTCCTCCAACGCCTCCTTTATTGTCCTGCTCAGTGGGACTAAACGGTCTTGGTTCATTTTTAAATGGCTATCTGATTTGAGGAAACATTAATGTATTTCCTGCTGCTTCAAAGAATGTGACATGAGCGCTTTTAATAGACTGAACAGTTGGAGTCTCACAGTCAATCTGATGAAGCAGTTTACAGTTCGATGCCTGTTCACCTTTTTGAGTACATCTACACAGTCACACACTCGAACATATGAATCATGCATGAGTAATAGTCACCAGGGCACTGTAGATATGAAACCAAAATTCAGACTCCTCTGTCCCAATCTGAGGCTCAGATTACTTTTTATACCTCTGCGAGATTGATACATTTTGAGCCAATTGAACAACATCTCCCGTCTCCAATCCCAAAACCTTATTGTTGAGTGGGAAGAATTGTTCTGCAGGTACAGATTATAGTTCTTAACTATCAATCGTAGCTAGAGCATCTCCAGCAATGATTTTGTTTCCAACCATGCACCATTACCTTTGGAGTCCCCCAAAGATCTACCCTTGGCCCTCTCCTCTTTCTCATCTACATGGTGCCCCTTGAAGACATCATCCAAAGACACAGTGACTGCTTCCACATGTATGCTGACAACACCATTCTCTGCATCTCCACCACCTTTCTTGACCCCTCTGTGTTTTCAAACTGCTTGTTCGAAATCTGGTGTTGGATGAACCACAATTTCCTCCAGTTAAACATTGGTAAAACCAAAGCCATTGGGGGCTAAATTTGATTGATTAGCACCTCCTGTTAACGTCCTAAGAGGGCGCCAATGGGGCGCAAATCAACTAGCACCTGGGCACGGCGCCGCTATCGCCTCCCGCGAAATTCAATGGGAGGTTAGCGGCGGCGCTAACTGTTAGCGCCGCGTGGCGCTGTGCCACGTGGCGCTGCGCAACCGGCAATGATGTCATTGCCGTGTGCAGTGCCCCGCTCGCGCCCGGCTGTAATATTGGGTGGCGCCCCCCGACTTACCGCCGGACGCTATGTCTACCGGGGTCAGGGGGGCCTACCTGCGGCCGGGGCGGCGCTAGTTAAATGGGAGGTGGCGGGCGGCCATTTTTATTGCTGGCCGCCTGCCAGCACCTGCCCCCGTTGCTGTCCCCGGGCCCCGTGAAGCCCCCCCCGCAGGGTGCCGGCTGCTCTCCGTGAGCCCGGCACTCCTCTTGAGTGCCAGCAAACGAGCCTGATCCCTGGTGGCCCAGCAGGGCGCCGGGACATGCTGCACCAGGCCCCTCCCCTTTAATAAGAGGAGGAAGGCCTACTGTGCTGCGGCTCGTAGCGCCACGATATTGGCTCGCAGCGCCCTCTTGGGCGCTACCTGGGAAAATCGGCCGCGGGGGGGGCGCTAACTTTTTCGGGGTGCTAACATTTTTACCCCATTGTCTTTGGCCTCTGCCACAAACTCCATACTCTTGCCACCGATTCCATCCCCCTTCCTTGCCACGGTCTTGGGTTGAACTGGACTGTCTTATTTGACCCCTAGATGAGCTTCCAAATCCATATTCTTTCCATTAAAAAGACAGCACACTTCCACTTCCATAACATCGCCCGTTTCTGCTCTTGCCTCAGCCTATCTGCTGCTAAAACCCTCATCCACGCCTTTGTCACTTCCAGCCTCGACTATTCCAATGCTGTCCCCTCCTTCATATCTGTAAATTTCAGCTAATCCAAAATTTTGCTGCCCATATCTTATCCCACAAAAAGACCTGCTCACCCATCACTGCTGTTCTTGTTCTACATTGGCTCCCGATCCTGAAACACCTCCAATTTGCAATTCACATCTTCATATTTAAATCCCTTCATGGTCTCGCCCCCTGTGATCTCTAACCTCCTCCAGCCCTAACACCGCCCATCCCTCCCGCCCCCATCCCCATCTCCTCCCAGAACTTTTTATGCCTCCAGCTCTGGCCTATTGTGCATCCCTCACTCTTGTTGCCCCACCATCGATGGGCATACCTTCAGTGAGCTAGCCCCCATGCTTTGGAATTCGCTCCCCAAAACCATTTGCCTCACCACCTCCCTTTCCTCCTTTTTAAGATCCTCCTTAAAACCCGCCTCTTTGACTTAACTTTTGGTCACCCCTCCTAATATCTCCTTCTTTGATTTGGCATCCATTTCTGTCTGCCTCTGAAGTGCCATGGGACACTTAAAAAAAAAATTGTCGATGGGATGTGGGCGTCACTGGCAAGGCCAGCATTTATTGCCCATCCCTTATTGCCCTTGAGAAGGTGGTGGTGAGCTGCCTTCTTGAACCGCTGCAGGCCGTGTGGTGAAGGTACTCCCACAGTGCTGTTAGGTAGGGAGTTCCAGGATTTTGACCCAGCGACGATGAAGCATCGGCGATATACTTCCAAGTCAGGATGGTGTGAAATTTGGAGGTGGTGATGTTCCCATGTGTCTGCTGTCCTTGTCCTTCTAGGTGGAAGAGGTCACGGGTTTCTTCTGTTAAATGAGCTATGCAAGTCCAGGTTGTTACTGAAATTATGTGGCAGGGCACAGCAATTGTAGATGGTAGCCTTTGTAATGTTTTACAAGCATATTTGTTGTCTTACACATCATCTTGCTGTATGATATTGTCTAACATTTTGGGATGGCACCATGATAGATTGGGGAAGGATCGCGCTGCAGGATACTGCTTTCCACCCGCTTTTGCAAAAATATATTGGTTGATACAGGAATCGGGCCAGATAACGCACTGGAATCGGGTCAGATAACGCACAGGAATCGGGTCAGATAACGCACAGGAATCGGGTCAGATAACACACTGGAATCGGATCAGATAACACACAGGAATCGGGTCAGATAACACACAGGAATCGGGCCAGATAACGCACTGGAATCGGGCCAGATAACACACAGGAATCCGGTCAGATAACACACAGGAATCCGGTCAGATAACGCACTGGAATCGGGTCAGATAACACACAGGAATCAGGTCAGATAACACACAGGAATCCGATCAGATAACACACAGGAATCCGGTCAGATAACACACTGGAATCGGGCCAGATAACGCACTGGAATCGGGCCAGATAACACACAGGAATCGGGCCAGATAACACACAGGAATCCGGTCAGATAACACACTGGAATCGGGTCAGATAACGCACTGGAATCGGGTCAGATAACGCACTGGAATCGGGTCAGATAACGCACAGGAATCCGGTCAGATAACACACAGGAATCGGGTCAGATAACGCACTGGAATCGGGCCAGATAACGCACAGGAATCCGGTCAGATAACACACAGGAATCGGGTCAGATAACGCACTGGAATCGGGCCAGATAACACACTGGAATCGGGTCAGATAACACACTGGAATCGGGTCAGATAACACACAGGAATCGGGTCAGATAACGCACTGGAATCGGGTCAGATAACGCACTGGAATCGGGCCAGATAACACACAGGAATCGGGTCAGATAACACACAGGAATCGGGTCAGATAACGCACTGGAATCGGGCCAGATAACACACAGGAATCGGGTCAGATAACGCACTGGAATCGGGCCAGATAACGCACAGGAATCGGGTCAGATAACGCACTGGAATCCGGTCAGATAACACACAGGAATCGGGTCAGATAACGTACTGGAATCGGGTCAGATAACGTACTGGAATCGGGTCAGATAACACACTGGAATCGGGTCAGATAACGCACTGGAATCGGGTCAGATAACGCACAAGTTTAATTCTGATGGCTGCTGAGGAAACACAAGACTCGTGGAATTGTACTGAAGCCAGTGAGCTACTCACAGATTTACTGTAGGCTAATGTATGCATTGACAACTCTAATTTAGCAAGTCACGAGTTCATTCTGCATTTGAATTTCTGTAAATGATGAATGGAGTTCCAATTGGTGACACTTTCTTGAAGAGAGTTCACAGGCAGGAGAAAAGGTGAGGATTCAGGAAGTTTTTCACACACAGGCTGTGATCAACACTTGGCATGGACCTCTGCGTACAGGAATGCCGGCAAAATCTTTTAAGAGTTGAAAGCTGTAATGGGGGATTTTTTTTTGAATGGATAAGCTAGGTTGGGCTGACTAGTCTTTCTCTTATATCTATCTTGTGATCTCAAGTTTGAAACATTGCTACTGATATTCTACACAAGTATGTGAGATTCTGCTTTCCTGGCCTAGATGTGGATTTCAGGTTTAAGGGTAGCCACTTTTGTGATGCTGCTCCAGTTTTAGTCCTGCACAGTGCTGGCTTTATCTCCGTGTTGAGTGCAGTCAGTCCACGGCATGAAGAAACTGCCTTCATCAAGTCACTGTACTGGTGTAATTTTTCCCTGCAACATGCCAAGCAAGGTTCAAATGGTCCATCACAGGCTGGACAAGTGCCTTGTAGGACACTAAAGCTGCTGACAGTGATGAGTCGAGCTGGGCTTTGTTGAGGATTTATTCTGAAGCTTTTGTGCCATTTTCACACTTTTTACCCCAGTATAGATTGGATGTGATTACTGAACCAAGAACCAGAATGTTTGTAACAAATGGGATCTCGGGACACTTAGAGTAGAGGTGCCTGGGTAATATCATAATCAATCTTCTTGTCAAAGTTATTGATTTTGTTTCTCAGTGCCAAAAGTCATACACCATTTATCTTTCCGTGGAATAGTTCTACCTCTTATCAGTCTGCAGTGATTTGGTTAATCACTGCCTTTTTAGATAGAAGTTAACCATTTTGTAGTCAAATTGGTGATTGAAATAGGTTGTAATGAATGAGATGGTGTAATAGCTTACAACTGTATGAGTTCCATATAGATATCAATGGTATGTGGGCAGCAGGAATTGACTTTCATCCCTCTTTGTGATTATTACATAGTATTTACAGCACAGAAACAGGCCATTCGGCCCAACAGGTCCATGCTGGTGTTTATGCTCCACACGAGCCTCCTCCCACCCTTCTTCATCTAATCCCATCAACATATCCTTCTATTCATTTCTCCTTCATGTGTTTATCTAGCTTCCCCTTAAATGCATCTATACTATTTGCCTCAACTACTCTCTTACATCTGCACTTAAAAATCCCAACTGTCCAGCCTTTGGCCCTCCATTCACCACGACATTTCTGCAGCTACCGATCTGCTCAACCACACCCTCACCACCACCTTTGATGCCCTAGTCCCATTAAAACCATTACTCTCTCTCGCCCTGGTTGTTCTCCCTGGTACTGCCAACATCTTTGTTCCCTCATGTCCAAGGGACGCAGATTTGAACGGATATGGTGGACAACTGGTTTAGCCATTCACCGCCAGATCTGGCTGGACCACATAAAGCATTATCGGGTCCTACTCTTGTCTGCCAAAATTGCTCACTATTCCAGGATCTTCCTGGAATGCAAAGATAACCCCCGGCTACTATTTTCTACTGCTAACCGTCTTCTTAAACCCCTCTCCCCTGTCTCCTCCACCCTCACCTTCAACAACAAGTGCAAAGAGCTCATGGATTTCTTTGTCGCTAAGGGGGTGATTTTATCAATGGGGACGTGATGGAGGCGGGACGGCTTGTCGGCTTTTAGTCCCGCCTCCATCGACGTCCAGCCAACCCACGCTATTTTCCCTTGATTGACCTTGTTAAGCCCGCCCAGCGGGCTTAGCAGGCCAATTAAGGGAAAGCCGGTGACAGAGAACGTCAGCGTATGACGTTTCATCTGTCAAGATTTTTTGACAGATGAATTGTCATCATTTGACAGCTCTGTGAAGCTGTCAAACACTGACAATCTGTCTTCTAAGTTGAGTCCTTTACTGAAGACTCACTTAGAAAGCTTTCCTGAGCAGAAAGCAGAAGGCTGCTGCATTTAAGAATGCAGCGGCCATTCTGCTTTCTCCGCCGGTGAGATGAGGCAGTTCCGCAGCCTAAAGGGATGAAGCCTGGCGGAAGAAGCAAAGGTACATAATCTTATTAAAACACTTAGAGTCACCTCACACACTTACCTCTCCACACTTGCACTCATCACTCACCTGCACACCGGACATTTCGGCCCCGCAGACCCACGGCTCGCCTCGCTGACCCTGGCGAGGTTCGGAGCCGTCGGGAAGCCCACACTTTAGGGCTCAAAATAGGGATTAGCCAAAAAACAGGCAGTTAATTGGCACTGATCCCCTTCCTGCCTCGAGGAGACTGGGCGCGGGTCGGGTACCCGCCTGGGAAGATGGCACGGAGGCGGGTTGGGGGCGAGATGTGTACCCGCTCCCAGATTCTGCCATTTTCCCAGCAGATCCGCCTCCGTACCCGCCTCCCAGGGCTGGCAAAATCGCCCCCTAAGAGTGAGACCACTCGATCAGCTGCCTCTGCCACTCCCCTCCTTCCCCTAGCCCACCGGACCAAACTTCCTTGAAGATTCCCCCCTGCCTTGGCCCTGAACTCTCATCTTTCTCCGGTTTCTCTCCGACCTCCCCTTGTGACGCTCATCTTGTCCATGAGACCCACTTCCTGCTCCCTTGACCCTATTCCCACTAAACTGATGACCACCCAACCTCCTTTTCTGGCTTCCATGTTAGTTGATATTGTTAACGGTTCTCTCTCCTCAGGTACTGTCCCCCTCTCCCTCAAATCTGCCATCATCATCCCTCAAAAAAACAACCCTTGACCCTCTGTCCTTGCAAACTACCTCCCCGTCTCCAACCTCACTTTCCTCTCAAGTCCTTGAACGTGTTGTTGCCTCCCATATCCATGCCCATCCTTCCCGGAACACCATGTTTGAATCCCTCCAATCAGGTTTCCGCCCCTGCCACAGTACCGAAACGGCTCTCATCAAAGTCACAAATGGCATCCTTTGTGACTGTGACAAAGGTAAACTATCCCTCCTCGTCCTTCTTGACTTGTCTGCAGCCTTTGACATGTTTGACCACTCCATCCTCCTCCAATGCCTCTCCACCGTCGTCCAGCTGGGTGGGACTGCACTCACCTGGTTCCATTCTTATCTATCTAATCATAGCCAGAAAATCACCTACAATGGCTTCCCTTCCCACTCCCGCATCGTTACCTCTGGTGTCCCCCAAGGATCTATCCTCGGCCCCCTCCTATTTCTCATTTACATGTTGCCCCTTGGCGACATCATCCGAAAACATGGCATCAGTTTCCACATGTATGCTGACGACACCCAGCTCTACCTCACTACCACTTCTCTCGACCCCTCCACGGTCTCTAAATTGACACACTGCTTGTACTGGATGAGCAGAAATTTTCTCCAATTAAATATTGGGAAGACCGAAGCCATTGTCTTCGGGCCCTGCCACAAACTCCGTTCCCTAGCCACCAACTCCATCCCTCTCCCTAACATCTGTCTGAGGCTGAACCACACTGTTCGCAACCTTGGTGTCATATTTGACCCTGAAATGAGCTTCCGACCACATATCCGTGGCATAACTAAGACCACCTATTTCCACCTCCGTAACATCGCCCGTCTCCGCCCCTGCCTCAGCTCATCTGCTGCTGAAACCTTCATCCATGCCTTTGTTACCTCCAGACTTGACTATTCCAATGCACTCCTGGCTGGCCTCCCACATTCTACCCTACGTAAACTTGAGGTCATCCAAAACTCGGCTGCCCATTTCCTAACTCGCACCAAGTCCCATTTACCCATCACCCCTTTGCTCGCTGACCTACATTGGCTCCCGGTTAAGCAGTGCCTCGATTTCAAAATTCTCATCCTTGTTTTCAAATCCCTCCAGGGCCTCGCCCCTCCCTATCTTTGTAATCTCCTTCAGCCCCACAACCCCCCGAGATTTCTGCCCTCTTGAGCATCCCTGATTATAATCGCTCAACCATCGGTGGCCGTGCCTTCAGCTGCCTAGGCCCTAAGCCCTGGAACTCTCTCCCTAAACCTCCCCGCCTCTCTACCTCTCTTTCCTGCCAGAATGGGCAAAGGTAGCCTAGATGGGGAGTTCATAGACTGTTTTCGGGATAGTTTCTTAGAACAGCACGTTCTGGAGCCAACCAGAGAGCAGGCTATACTAGATCTGGTATTGTGCAACGAGATAGGATTAATTAATGACCTCATAGTGAAGGCGCCCCTAGGCAGCAGCGATCATAATATGATTGAAATTTACATTCAGTTTGAGAGAGAGAAAAGACTAGTATTTTAAATTTAAATAAGGGCAATTATGAGGGCATGAAAGCAGAGCTAGCTAAAGTGAACTTGCAAATTAGGTTAAGGGATAGGTCAATAGAGTTGCAGTGGCAGACATTTAAGGGGATGTTTCAGAATACACAGATATATACATTCCAACGCGAAAGAAAAATTCCAAGAGGAGGACCCACCATCCGTGGTTAACTAAAAAAGTTAAAGATAGTATCAAACTTAAAGAAAAAGCATATAATTGCGCAAAGATAGGTGGCAGGTCAGAAGATTGGACAGAATATAAAAAACAGCAAAGAATGACTAAAAGATTAATAAGGAGAGAAAAATTAGAGTACCAGAGAAAGCTAGCTAGAAATATAAAAACAGATAGTAAGAGTTTCTATAGATATTTAAAAAAGAAAAGAGTTAACAAAGTGAGCATTGGTTCTATAGAAAGTGAGTCTGGGGAATTAATATGGAAAATAAGGAGATGGCAGTTGAATTGAACAGGTATTTTGCATTGGTCTTCACTATAGAGGATACAAGTAACATTCCAGAAATAGCTGTAAATCAGGAAATGGAAGGGAGGGAGGAACTCAAGAAAATTACAATCACCAGGAAAGTGGTACTGAGCAAATTGTTGGAGCTGCGGGCTGACAAGTCCCTGGGTCCTGATGGACTTCATCCTAGGGTCTTGAAAGAAGTGGCTAGTGAGATAGTTGATGCGTTGGTTTTAATTTTCCAAAATTCCCTAGATTCGGGGAAGGTTCCATTAGATTGGAAAATAGCGAATGTAACTCCTTTATTCAAAAAGAGAGGGAGACAGAAAGCAGGAAACTACAGGCCAGTTAGCTTAACATCTGTCATAGGGAAGATGTTCGAAGCTATTATTAAAGATGTTATAGCAGGGCACTTAGAAAAGTTCAAGGTAATCAGGCAGAGTCAACATGGTTTTGTGAAAGGGAAATCATGTTTAACCAATTTATTGGAGTTCTTTGAGGAAGTAACACGTGCTGTGGATAAAGGGGAACCGGTGGATATACTGTACTTAGATTTCCAGAAGGCATTTGATAAGGTGCCACATCAAAGGTTATTGTGGAAAATAAAAGCTCATGGTCTAGGGGGTAACATATTGGCATGGATAGAAGATTGGCTAGCTAACAGGAAACAGAGAGTAGGCATAAATGGGTAATTTTCTGGTTGGCAAGATGTAACGAGTGGTGTGCCACAGGGATCAGTGCTGGAGTCTCAACATTTTACAATTTATATAAATTACTTGGATGAAGGGACCGAAGGTATGGTTGCTAAATTTGCTGATGACACAAAGATAGGTCGGAAAGTAAATTGTGAAGAGGACATAAGGAGGCTACAAAGGGATTTAGATAGGTTTAGTGAGTGGGCAAAGATCTGGCAAATGGAGTATAATGTGGGAAAATGTGAAATTGTCCATTTTGGCAGGAAGAATAAAAAAGAAGCATATTATCTAAATGGTGTGAGATTGCAGAGCTCTGAGATACAGAGGGATCTGGGTGTCCTAGTGCATGAATCGCAAAAGGTTAGTATGCAGGTACAGCAAGTAATTAGGAAAGCTAATAGAATGTTATCGTTTATTGTGAGGGGAATTGAATACAAAAGTAGGGAGGTTATGCTTCAGTTATACAGAGCATTGGTGAGACCACGGGCTGGATTTTGCCAGCCCCGAGGAGGCGGGTATGGAGGCGGGACTGCCGGTAAAGTTGCAGAAAGTGGGGGCGGCTGGCAAACCCGCCCCCATCCCGCCTCCGTGCCCTTTTGCCAGGAGGCGGGAAAGGGATTAAATCCTTTTAACTAACAGGCAGAAAAAAGGATTAGTCCCATTTTACCTTTTCAAGTGCAGGCTTCCCGACCTCTGAGAACCCCGCCAGGTTGGAGGAGTCGAGTAGGAGGTCTGCGGGGGTCGGAGAGGTCTGAAAGTGCAATGTAGAGGTGGGTGATGGGTGCAAGTGTGGAGTGGTAAGTATGTGAGGTGAGTGTAAAGTGTTAGAAAATGTTCACTTACCTTTGTTTCTGCCTACAGCCTTCAGCCGCGGTGGATCCGGAGTCCCGACATCTTCATTGTAGATTTCACAGACTGGCTGTTGGATCCTCCGAACCAACAGTCATCTGGTTTCTACAAAGTAGAAAGGTTTGATGAGTCCTGAACACAAGGGCTCATCAAACTATACAGAATGTCAGTGTTTGACAGCTTCACAGAGCTGTCAAATGCTGACATTTCTTCTTTCAAGAAGTCTTGACAGATGGCACGTCAGACGTTGACGTGCTCTGTCAGTGACTTCCCCCTAATTGGCCTGCTGAGCCCGCAGGGCGGGCTTAACAAGGTCAATCAGGGGAAAATCCCGCTGGTTGGCCAGAGGCTGATGGAGGCGCAACTGAGACCCAGCAAGCAGCAGTCCCGCCTCCAGCACGTCTCCATTCACAAAATCCAGCCCCACATCTGGAGTACTGTTTACAGTATTGGTCTCCTTATTTAAGGAAGGATGTAAATGCGTTGGAAGCAGTTCAGAGAAGGTTTACTAGACTAATACCTGGAATGGGCGGGTTGTCTTATGAGGAAAGGTTGGACAGGCTAGGCTTGTATCTGGAGTTTAGAAGAATAAGAGGTGACTTGATTGAAACATATAAGATCCTGATGGGTCTTGACAGGGTTGATGTGAAGAGGATGTTTCCTCTTGTGGGAGAATCGAGAACTATGGGTCACTGTTTAAAAATAAGGGGTCGCCCATTTAAGACAGATGATGAGGAGAAAAATTTTCTCACTGAGGGTCGTGAGTCTTTGGAACTCTCTTCCTAAGAGGGTGGTGGAAACAGAGTCTTTGAATATTTTTAAGGCAGAGGTAGATAGATTCTTGATAAGCAAGGGGGTGAAAGGTTATCGGGGGTAGGCGGGAATGTGAGTAATCAGATCAGCCATGATCTTATTGAATGGCGGAGCAGGCTCAAGGGGCCGAGCGGCCTACTCCTGCTCCTAATTCATATGTTCCTCCTTTAAGACACTCCTTAGAACCTATCTCTTTGACCAAGCTTTTGGTCATCTGCCCTAATTTATTATGTGGCTCGGTGTCAATTTCTTGTCATAACACTCCTGTGAAGCACCTTGGGACATTTTACTTCATTAAAGGTGCTATATAAATACTTGTTGTTGTTGTAGCAAGTTCCACATTCAAACCACTCTCTGGGTAAAGAAGTTTCTCCTGATTTCCCTATTAGATTTATTAGTGACTATCTTGTATTTATGGCCCCTAGTTCTGGACTCCTCCCACAAGTGAAAACATCTTCTCTACATCTACCCTATCAAACCCATTCTTAATCTTGAAGACCTCTATCAGGTCACCCCTCAGTCTTCTATTTTCTAGAAAAAAGACCCCCAGCCTGTTCAATTTTTCTTGATGGGTATAACTTTTCCAGTGCCTCTATATCCTTTTTATAATATGGAGACGACCAGAATTGTTCCTAATACTCCGTGTGCTCCAATCAAGTTTCGATACAAGTTTAACATAACTTCTCTGCTTTTCAATTGCATCCCTCTGGAAATGAACCCCAGTGTTTTGTTTGCTTTTGTTATGGCCTTACTAACCTGTGTTGCTAATTTGTGATTTGTGTATCTGTACCTCCAGATCCCTCTGCTCCTCTGCCCCATTTAGACCTTATGGGGGAATTTTTCAGTTGGGGGGTGGGGGGGGATGGTCAGCAGGCACGTTTGGTGGTTGGTCGGGTGGGAAAAAAAATTTCAGTGGGGTCAGGAACCTGCTGTCAACCTGCCGTCAAGAGACTTTCCCAGATGTCGGGTCTGTCAACGTTGAACAGCCCTGACACGCAGCAGTGGGGGAGGCAATTTAGGTCATTTATGACCTTGTTAAGAGCCACTTAAAAAGTATTTTGAACTCACCTTTAAATTTTACGAGGTCGCCCACGGGTTCCACGCTGCTCGGGGATCACATCAGGTAAGGAGGTCGGGAGTCGTGTCACCATGAAATGATCTCTTTACTTGACAGCTGCAAATGAGCTAGAAAAGCTCCCATCTCACGGCTGTTCACTTTCCAAGTTCAGAAGCTGGCCATTCCTTTCACCATTGCGGGGGGCACCGTTATGTCTCACCATTCACTGCAACTCACTAAGCCACTTCCAAAGGAACATACAAATCTGTCCAAGAACGCAAAAGTGTTGAAAATAAAGATTGCAATGTTACAGCACATTAACTGAAACTTCACATGAACATTGGCTAAAACACACAAGTGGCTACCCTTGTGTGTTGTTAGTTAGTTGGTATGATTGCACTAGGATGAGGGTGAGTGTGAGGGGTGGCTAGTGAGATGGGGAAGTGATAATGTAGATAGAGAGGGATGGGTGGAGGTGCAAGGTAAGTTGGTGTGAGTAAGGATGTGCAGGAGTAGGGTAGGGAAGGCAGAGTGATGGGGATGTGATGAGTGGCACAGCAGGATGAGGTTGAGTGTAGCTACTGAGGTTATTGAAAGGTTTGCGCCACTGCAGCCAGGTCCTCTGAAGACATCCCTGCTTGTGTCCTCCTGTGCAGTGTGCAACCAGGCTGCGTTGGTCTCCTGGGGAGGTCTCTTCCACCCATGGGAAGGGAAGAGAACCTCCCTGCGTGCTGTGACTCCCTCCATAAGCATATGGAGGGAGTCATGGGAGAATCTGGGTGCAGCCATCCACCTCTGTGCAGTGCTTGTCAGTGTTTGCAGCACCTCAATGCTGTAGAACACTGACAAAATCAATTTGCGCATGGTCCCTTTAAGGAAACCAGCTGATGATGTGTCATCAAGTGACGTCTTCAGACCCGCTTCATTCAATTGGCCGGCAAATACACTGGGTGGACATAACAAGCCTAATGAACGTAACATCACTTTGGACGGTGGGCTGGAGCCAGCAGCAAGGTTGGGACCCGCCACCGACCCCAGCTGCACTGGACCTGCCGAGGTTGGGGAAATCGCAGCCTTATTCTCCAAAGAGTTTGTGGCCTCCTTATTCTTCCTACCAAAATGTACCACCTCACACTTATCTATATTGAAGTTCATTTGCCAATTAAATGCTCATTCTGCAGTTTATTAATGTATTCCTGTATTTTGTCGCAGTCCTCCTCTGTATTAACTATACCCCCCAATTTGGTGTTGTCTGTAAATTTTGAAATTATACTTCTGATTCCCAAGTCCAAATCATTTATGTAAATGGTGAACAACAGTGGTCCCAGCACTGATCCTTGTGGAACACTACTTCCCACCATTTGCCAATCTGAGTAGCTACCTTTAGCTCCTACTCTCTATTTCCTGTTTTGTAGCCAGTTTTCTATCCATTCTGCTACCTGTCCCAACCCCACATGTCATGAGTCTACTGTACTGTACCTTATCCGAAGGTCTTTTGAAAATCCAAATGTATTACGTCTACTACATTACCCTTATCTACCCTTTCTGTTACTTCTTCAAAGAATTCAAGAAGGTTGGTCAAGCATGACCTTCCTTTTGAAATTCGTGCTGACTATTCTTTATTATATTTTTAGTTTCTAGATGTTTTTCTATTACATCTTTGACTAAGATTCCATTAAATTTCCTACCACTAACATTAAGCTAAGTGGTCTATAGATCCCTAGACTTGTTCTAGCCCCCTTTTAAAATATAGGAATCACATTAGCTGTCCTCCAGTCCTCTGGCACTTTTCAATTTTGTAATTTTTTTATATATATGTAATAGTGCCTCTGCCATCTCTTCCCTAACGTCTTTTAGTATGCGCAGATGCAATTCATCCAGACTAGGGGTTATACCCTCTCTCTAAGTTTGATTGGTTTATCAATTATCTCCCCACTTTCTATCTTAAATGTCTTTTATATCTTTTTTGATCTCTTCTAATGTCATGCCCATCATGTTAGTCTCCCATGTAAATACTGAGGCAAAGTAATTATTTAATATTTCTGCCATTTCGCTATCTTACCAGTGTGTTTATCGTGTGTATCCCTATTCGGATTTTCTTTTGTTATTTATGTGTCTGTGGAATACTTTACTGTTTCTTTTTTATATTTGTTGATAATTTAATTTTGTAGTTTCTCTTTGCTTTCCAAATTTGTTTTATTGACTTCTTTCCTAACCTTTTCGTATTCACTTTTGTCATGCTCGCCTTTGTTGTCTATGTACTTAATGTATGCCTTTTCTTCAGTTTCAATTTTGCCTTTATTTCTTTATTTAGCCATGGTATGTCATTACTGGCTAGATTGTTCTTGCTTTTTAGTGGGATATATTTCTGCTGGACTCTCTTGATCACCGTTTTAAATGTTTCCCACTGCTGTTCTATTTCTTTGTTTGTCAGTAAATGTTTCCAGTTTATTTTCCCGAGTTCCATTCTCATCCCCGTAAAAATCACTGCACTGAAATGTTGACCTACATTGTGCACAAATCCTGAAGTGTGGCTTGAACATCGAACCTTCTGATTGGCAGGTTAGAGTGCTACCACTGAGCCAATCTGACACTGGAAGGAGGGTAATATTTGAAGTGCTTATTAAAAGTTCACAATGGGGCGGGGCAGTTTATAGGACTGCATTTTCAAATGAGCATTTGGTGCTTTCAGTACAATGGTTGTGATCTGGTCATAAAGTTGTGAGTGATCTGTGCCCACAGTTATCTCTCTGCTCAGTTACTACAGAGATGAAGACCTGATAGGTTTTTCTCAGAAAATAATCTTAATGAGTAAATAATGCGAAGCCATTTAAATGTTATTTATTAATCATCAATATTAATGGCTTCAATTAAACTCCAGAAAGAGACATCCATTATCTCAGTGTGTAACGACAACCCTCAACTCTTTGTCCAGCCTTTCCTGTGTAAGCTCTTGCTGCAGCTGCACGAATGTGGGTAGCAATCAGTGGTGAATTTCAGCTCGGGTAAATTTTACACACAACAATTAACTTGTGGTCATATGGTAGGCTCTATTGGAGGCCAGAAGGTCTGAATTAGGAGTCTTGTCCCTCGAGCTGCCCGACCCCTCTTAAAACCAAATCAGGGAAGGAGATAGTTATTACTGTAATTGATTACATTAAAAAAAAGTTGCTTTCCAGGACCTTGTTTAACGAAGTTTCATTCCATATCTGTGGGTTGGGGGATAGTCCTGAGGCCACTTAATGAAGCCACAGGCAGCAGTATAAAGCAACAGTGTTATCAATGCTGATTTTAACTACTGTTTTTTTTTTCACATTTTTACAATCTCTTGTACCCTAACGGTAAATCTGGCTCGGGTATGATTTTCTGAGCACTGGCGGCTCTCGGCTACAAAGTCCAAATGGCCGTTATTCACATGTGAGCTAGATGGGGAGTATCACCGGGCCATGCAGCTATAAAGGTCCGATCCAATATCCTGACCCTGATCCTGTCCTCGTCAGATATCCACATCATCTTCTTCTTCTTAGGCAGTCCCTCGGAACCGAGGATGACTTGCTTCCACACTAAAAATGAGTTCTCAGGTGACTGACGAGCCCAATGAGGGACCTACAGTCTCTGTCATAGGTGGGGCAGACGGTGGTTGAAGGGACAGGTGGGTGGGGTGCTTGGGTTGATGTGCGCTCCTTGTGCTGTTTGCGCTTGGCTTCCGCTTGCTCCCGGCGAAGAGACTTGAGGTGTTCGGCGCCTTCCCGGATGCTTCTCCTCCACTTTGTGCGGTCTTGGGCCAGGGACTTCCAGGTGTCGGTGGGGATGTTGCACTTTTTCAAGGAGGCTTTGAGGGTGTCCTTGAAGCGTTTCCTCTGCCCACCTGGGGCTCTCTTGCCGTGTCAGAGCTCCGAGTAGAGCGTTTGTTTTGGGAGTCTCGTATCGGGCATGCGGACGATGTGACCCGTCCATCGGAGTTGATTGAGCGTGGTCAAAGCTTCGATGCTGGGGATGTTGGCCTGAGCGAGAACACTGACGTTGGTGCGCCTATCCTGCCAATGGATTTACAGGATCTTGCCGAGGCAGCATTGGTGGTACCTCTCCAGTGCTTTGAGGTGCCTGCTGTACATGGTCCATGTCTCAGAGGCATACAGCAGGACGGGTATCACTGCTGCTCTGTAGACCATGAGCATAGTGCCGGGTTTGAGGTCCTGGTCTTCAAGCACTCTCTTCCTCAGGCAACCGAAGGCTGCACTGGCACACTGAAGGCGGTGTTGGACTTCGTCATCGACGTCTGCCCTTGTTGACAGTCGGCTCCTGAGGTATGGAAAGTGGTCAACGTTGTCCAAGGCCTTATCGTAGATTTTGATAATTGGGGGGCAGTACTGTGTGGCAGGGGCAGGTTGGTAGAGGACCTTTGTCTTACGGATGTTTAGTGTAAGGCCCATGCTCTTGTATGCTTCGGTGAAGGTGTTGACGATGGTTTGGAGTTCGACCTCCGAGTGAGCGCAGACGCAAGCATCATCTGCATACTGTAATTCGACGACAGAGGATGTGACGACCTTGGATCTGGACTGGAGGCAATGAGGTTGAACAGTTTCCCGTTTGTTCTGTAAATTAGCTCCACTCCAGCGGGGAGCTTACTGAGGGTGAGATGGAGCATTGCAGCAAGGAAGATCGAGAAGAGCGTTGGTGCGATGACACAGCCTTGCTTGACCCCGGTCCATATGTGAATTGGGTCTGTGGTGGATCCGTTGGTCAGGATCACGGCTTGCATGTCGTCGTGAAGCAGGCGGAGGATGGTGACAAACTTTTGAGGTCAGCCGAATTTGAGGAGGACACTCCATAATCTCTCATGGTTGACAGGGTCGAAGGCCTTTGTGAGATCAAAGAAGGCCATGTACAGCGGTTGGTGCTGTTCCCTGCATTTCTCTTGTAATTGACGTGCGGTGAAGATCATGTCCATTGTGCCCCTTAGTGGATGGAATCTGCATTACGACTCTGGGAGGAGCTCATCAGCCACTGCGAGAAGGCGATTGAGGAGGATTCTTGCGATGACTTTCCCTGTGGCAGACAGCAGGGAAACTCCTCTGTAATTACTGTAATCGGACTTGTCACCTTTCTTGAAGATGGTCACAATTATCCACATATGCAATACCTCATAGGAGGAGTCACTGGAAAGCAACCAGGAGAAGGAATCCTAGCTGCTTTTTTTTATGGTGCGCTGAGGCCAATTGTTGTATCCCACTACTGCCCCAGATGCGATCCGTTAATTTAGTATTGAGTAGAAATTGAACCCGTGACCTTCTGGTCTATTGTTACGCCAAGCAGTGCCACTGAGCTTTTGGAGGAGATACTTTTTTTTTAATGAAACTAGTTATAGAAATCTAAGAGCAGATACTATCAGCTTAGTACACTTATCATTTTACATTGTTGCTCTCGACCCTGCTGAATTGCCCTAGGCACCACTCCCAAAGCATTAATGTTACTTGCTTGCTCTTCATGTGCTGTTTCTGGTCTGGTAGTTGGAGGCCTTGGTGGCAAACTCCCTCTTGATGGTATTGTTCCATTAAAGCTTACTGTGGTGGGATGCCCAAATCCTTTTTCTGATGGATGTTGTTGATCTGTCTGGAGGGTTCTTCGGCCTTTCTTGCTCCTTTTTAATTATTGGCTCCAGTTGCCTATGGCTGGATTACTCCATGTCCTAGGGGTTGCCAATCTCTTTTGTACTAGTGGTCATAAATTTGCAGCGATTGCAACTTAATTGAATACCAGCATGTCCATGTAAGCAATAAATCTGATTGACTTGCTAAAATTGTAGCTAGTTCAATATTTTAAGAATACAGAAGGCTTTAGATTTATCAAAACTATTTTCAAACGGTGATTATGCTGGTAGTTTTGATGGTAGAAGAACAGCTTTATGATTGAAAGAAATGAATAATAGCCACGGTGTATCTTTTACCTAGTAATGTGCATAACATGGAATCGGGATGAGGCTTACAATGTAGTACACTGTTGAGTAACTGAATGCAATAGGAAATGTAAGCCTCTCTACTCACAGTCCTTATTCAAATAGAATATTGCAAGTTGTAGTAATAATTTCAGCTAATCAGGTTTTATGGTTGGTGCCACAAAATATATGGACAGCCTTCCCTGTGTTCTTTCATTCCACTGACTAAATGGATTGCATTTGGAATGCTGTACGTTCCAATTTAGAATTGCTGGCTTTGACTTGATGAGTTTGGATGTTGGGCCATAAACATTCATGAGCACTTCATCAGCTTCCAATTGTATGTTCACTAACAATGTTGATCAAATGTTCATTGATGCACGGAATACGAACATTTGAAGGACTTGGAAAATAAAGGAAATGTTTTAGGAAATTAATCCATGAAATGGGCAGAAGTAAAACATTTCTGAGGTGCATTATCTGAGCCAAGATTCACCACTGAACAGGAAGTTGAACTTTCTGTAGGTGTGTCACTGACACCCAAGAAATGACAGGAAAATAAAACCAAATGGCAACTGAAATCTAGTTATCTCGTAGTGTTTCACAATATAAAAAGTGGGTCATAATGTGCAGACATAGGGCATGCTTGCAATTATTCTTAAAATCTCATTTGACAGAGGTGAGATGCACCAATATCCATAAACTGTTTCATATTCATAATATTGCATTACTTTGGATGAACCATAGTGTATATTCTAGTTTCTAAAGATCATCGATCTCTCTCTCTCTCTCTCTGTCTACCTATTTTATCTATCTCTCCCTCTATCTATTATCTATCTCTCTCTCTATCGATACTTTCTCTCTCTCTCTCTCTCTCTCTCTCTCTCTCTATCTGTCTCTCTATTATCTATCTATCTATTATCTATCAATTTTGATATACGTTTTATCATCAGACATAAAGCCTAATGTAGCTGTGGAGATGTTTTCCATATCTGCAAATATAAGCAATAAATGCAGGATCACAGGAAGCAGCTGATACGGGAGACAATTAGGAAAGAAAAATCCCCATCCAAAATACTAGACAAAATTCACCAGTGGTCGGATGCTTGAAAGTAATCGAGGGAGTGTGTTAGTGAAAATATTCTTCTTTTGGTCCTGTACAGTGTCCATCCCACAATTGAGATAAACCTGAAACATGCTGAATAAAAATGTAATCAATGATTTTGACATCTGTTCAGTTGTCATTGAAAATGAACAAAACAAGTGGAGCTGAATACTCTGCCCTGAGGAATCCATATATAGGTTTCCCAGTAAAGACAAAGAATGAGAAATGTTAAATTTAAACTTAACTTGACCGTATAAATTTAACATTTAAAAGTGTTGTACTGGTCAGATTTTACAGTATAAAATAGTAGTTATGTGTCCTGCCCACTAGAGGGGGTAGATATAAATGTTTGGTGAAGGGGCATCATCACTTGGCAGTATAAATGTGAAGCCAGGTTATTTTCTGCTGGGTCCCGATTGCAAGGGGAGATCAGGCTCCAATTGTCCATTTTTTTTTAATTTGCTTGACTTGTTTCACAATGCTAATAATTAAAAAGTATACAAATTTAAGAATGTGCTATCAATAAGTTCTGATATAAAGTATAGAGTACGTGATTAATTCTGTCAAATAGTGTGGGTTGCTTAGACAGTACCTAGAAGTCCTGGAATAAATGGAGCATGGTGAGAAATGGTGCTGTAGTACTGTTTCTACGAGTACACTTCTCATGAGAGCTGCTGTAAAATGTTCTGTATGAAGTAATTGTTTCTTCTGCAGTATTTTTATGATTACTCATGTCATGATCCAGCACAGGCACGATGGGCCAAATGGCCTCCTTCTGTGCTGTAAGGTTCTATGATTCTGACAGATTATAGACTTGGAAATGATCCATCAGCCAAATTGGCTATTTTGGGATTTTCCCATGTAATTGTGAATCCTTCCAGAGTTGAAACTTTCTCAAATGTTCCAAGATTATTTATACTATTTCTGACCACATCTAAATGCATGGTTCCCTTTTTGCTAAGCCGAGCACAGAACAACCTAGTTGGGTAGATTTTTTTTTTGGTCACCCAATTTCTTCTCTCCTATCTGAAACACTGATTCATTCTGGGGTACAGTTTCATGGATGATGGCAGCCTTCATCACCTTTCAAATGTGGTCATTTGTCACTTCAGCCTGCATCTGAACTTCCTCGCCCGATATCCACATATGTCCACTTTACTGTGCAGGTCACTGGTTGGAAGTCGGGAGTCGGATCCTTGATTGATTTTAACTGTTTCTGGTTAAAATAGCACATGAAACCTTCAATACCAAGAGAAACTTTAATGAATATTGATGAAAGTACATCAATATTCATTTTTTTTAGCATTTGAGTGCCAGTCACAGAATTTTGAAATTGTGTAGTGAGGAATTTGCATATACTACTAAAATGGACTTTGATAGATGTTCTTTGAAAATAGATTACAGGAATTCATAAATTTTTCAAGGACATTACAAAACCAGTTTATAATCATTATAACAAGGATTTTTCAAAAGGACCAGCTGAGTGAAGATTTTTACAGCAGACTGATTTAGGATAATCACATCTTGGAACATTAATGAATAAATAAAGCTGTTTATTTACCAACGATAATTAAACTAGGCTATAACTTTAAACTCCTATCTACTTACTAAAGGTTATTGATTTAAAATGGACATCCTGTACATTCATTCTGTGTGTGTATGTGTATTAATGTATGGGTGTATGAATGAACTATTGTAGCTTTCAATACACACGGAGAGAGAAGGCCCGGGTACTTTTTGAAAAATCACTGGGTAAAGATTGGCTGAATAATGAGGTTTGTTTCTGAACATTAAATTATAACTTGGTCAGTTTTAGCATCGATCCATCCATCTAGAAGCTGAAAGGATGTAATCTGGACAGTGATAAGTACGCATCATTTATACCTTCAATATACAGTTGAATTGCATACTATATGTACAATATTAATAGAAGCGGGTTCCTAGCACTATCCTGGTTCATGCAGATCAAGTCTAAGTTTTGCTTCTGATGTAGTCCGTACTGGTGTAGGCCAAGGTGCATCAGTAGTGAGTCTGGGTCAGAGTCAGGGATTACTAATTAGTGTAGTGAAGGAGCCAAACCGTCTCACATAGCAAGCTCGAGGAGAGTAAATGATGTAGAAGGGATGCAAAATAGGGAGATCAGGAAGATGAGGACGAGTACAAAAAAAAAGACTGGCAGTCAATATAAAAGGAAATAAGTAAAATGATAGTCAAAGTAGAGGTGGGGACAGTTAGTGGCATGAAGGCGAATATCTTGTACTTCAGAGTGGAGAGATGTTTAATATTTTTCAGTTTTTACAAAGATGAAAGTGGAACAGTAGGAGTATCTGAGGAGGATGTCGAAGAGCAACAACAATAGGCAAATATTTAAAAGGAAACGATTAATAAAAATTAAAAGGAAGAAAAGTGGAAAAGTCAGCAGGTGCCAATGGCATACAGCCAGAATACTGTGCTACGTTGGACATAGATAAAGAAGACACCAATCATTTTCCAAAATCCTTTGGAGGGTGGCAGCTGTTGCAGCCTTGTTGGGGAAAGGGATAAGCCAGGACCTTATGGGCCAGTTAGTTTTATCTCGGTTATGGGTAAACTTCTGGAGTCATAACATGGGATGAAAGAAGTGAACACTTAGAAGCATGGGTACTCAGTGTCAGGATAGATTTGCAAAGGATAGGTCATGTCTGCCTAATTTATTTCAATCCTGTGAGGAAATCAGTGTATAGATGAAGATAAAATGAATGCAGTGGTTAATGTATGCGTGAATAACATATTTGTTGCAAAAATTAAGGCATTTGGTATTGAAGGGTAAATATAGAGAGATGGTTAGAAGACAAAAAGCAGAGAATAGAAGTTGGTAATTTTTCTTTTCGATTGAGCAATGGTGTGCACCAAGGACCTGTCCTGCACCTTTTTCATTTCCTTTTATCTAAATGAATTAGACATGGGTATGAGAGGAATGATATTGAAGCTTGCTGATAACAGATTAGGGAGCATGGGAAACTGAGGAAGAATATGGAAGACTGCAGGAAGATGGGGACAAGATAGTGGAGTGGGCAGATAAGTGGCAAATGGAGGTCAATGCAGAGAAAGGTCAAGTAGTGCATTTTGGGGAAAAAGAAGAGTGACAAGTTAAGAGTACCCTAATAAACCGAGATCTAAAGGTGCAGATATAGATCTCTAAAGGTGGGAGTTCAGGTAGAAAAGCTCATGGAGGAAAATTGGACCCCAGGTATTGTATAGTTGAGTACAAAAGTAAGAATGTAATGTTGAATTTGTGAAAGACATTGGTTAGGCCACAGTTGGACTAAGAGTCCATGAAGTTTTGGGCACCCCATTACAGGAAGGATATTCTAGAACGGGCACAGCAAAGATTTACTAAAATGATACCAAGAATTAAAGATTTCTAGTTAGGAAAAAGACTCAAAAGATTAGAGCTTATTTATTAGAACAGAAAAAGCTAAGGGGAGATCTAATCGAGGTTATTAAAATGGAAAGTTTGAAAGGGTAAGCATTTCCACTGATTGGTGAATTGTTAACACCAGGGTCATGGACAGGATTATCACTAGCAGAACAACAGGGGAAGTTCGAATTATTTTCACACATTGTTATAAGAACAGGAAATGCTTTACCACATGTTGCTATTGAAGCAGGGACAATATAATTTAAAAAGGAAATTTGACAAATACATTAAAAGGATAAGGGGATAGGGGATTTCACAGCCTTATATAACCTGTCCTGTCCATCGTAACCCTGGTTACGGTCTTAACTGTCCTGACCTATTGGATGTGACGATATTCCACTGTATTTTAAAAATAAGAGTGAAAAGAATAATGAGAACTATTCTCAGTTTTTGCTTCAGTTATTCACATTAACAGTGCCAACATCAATACAGAACTCCTTCGATTGCACGATTGTCTTAACATTAAAGCAGCTGGTCCAGTAACAAATCAATCATAACTGCTTAATACTCAGAAGCTGTCGTTTGATGCATATTCGTGCTCCCACAGCCCTATGGCAATCCACTACGTGCTGTGTGCTGTCAACAGCAAATTGTATCAGAGGCTGCGTTGGCACATTTGCAATCCGCCACTGTGTTGGAGATTCAGAGAAACTCACTTTGACTTAAAGCGTTAAGGTGGCCCTATCTGTAGCATCTGAGCCACTTAATTATCAGCCTCTTTTATATAGACACCCGATAACCTTTTCTCCGCCTTCACTATTGACTGAGCTTTTGCTGATATGTCGAAATACATTTTTCCGTAATTTTGTCTCAATTTGTCAAGAGACATTTAATAGCTCAAGAGATGAGTTGCATTTTCGCAGATGTGAAAATGTTTTGTGGCATGTGTCTTATTAATAGCCAATGAAAATGGTGACTTAATGTTGTTCTTCATGGCGAATCTGATTTTTTTTCCAGAGATACACACAGTACACCCTTGATGGGGCCATTGCAGTTTTGAGTATTTTAAAACATTAAATGCTGAAATCAGTTTTTTGTTCCATACCTATATCAGTATTCTAACATCAGTTGTAGTTGGTCCCTGTAATAATATGGTGTAGTTAGAAGCAAATAGGAACTGGAAGAACACTGATATACTGCTGTTGCTGGAGTTAAGCAGCTGCTGTAAGGCAACTTTGTTTAATATCTGACTGATAGAACCACTTCTGAGCCATAATGTTTTAAGGTTGTGTATATTGTGACACTGTTCAGATATAAAAGAGTGTGCTATGAATAAGAGACATTATTGCAGCACTGTTTATGGAAATGTGACAGAAGAAAATGCAGAATTTTCGGGTGCATTATGCGTAAACCTTTTGTAATTGCTAGTCAGCATTCAAACCACAGCAATAGTTCCAACACCTAAGATTTCACAGACAGTGTTCAATCTTTATTTAGTCAGAAGTAATCCGCTTCGCTCCTATGTTACTCCGATAAAAGATAACATTTTGTCTTAACCAAGACAGCCAGTTAGATAGATTATTCACTCTCTGCAGTGAATTGTAATCGTCATCATTTAAGGCTCAGATCCAGACATCAAATTAACAGTTTATGCAATTTGTGCTATCAATTGTTTATCAGTGAGCCACAAATTTCAATTTCACACCCAGCCACCTCAGTTAAGATGATTTTTTTTTTGGGAGGTGGGGGGAATGTCCTGTGCTCTTGAGGGCGAGGTGTATCTGTGGCGAGGAATGGATCTAACCTTCCCAAGTAGGATATAACGTGTGTTGGTGCTGCACGAACCTCCCTGTACAGTTTCAAAGCAAGGAGCCTCAGCTCCAACCCAGGAGCACTACCTGCTGTGGCAGTGTGACGTTTACATCTCCCACTTCATCCATCCTTGTGGCATCGCTGTTTGAGACTGCTAATTGGTGCGAAATACCATGCTATAAACACACACATGAACTGCGTTGAGATTGTCCATATATATGTCACTCAAGCCCCTTCCAGACATTAGAGAGAGAATATTTCTATCCCAACTGTCTACGTTGCATCTAAGGCGGAGTCAAATAAATTAAGGACAGTGTTCTAACCCACTGTGGGCCACCAATGCTGTTTTGTCTACCTCCATTTCAATTTCTTTCATGTGATTGGAGATCATTAAATATATTATGATGCAAAAAACATTTTTTTTAAAGAAACCGGCGCGGACACGATGGGCTGAAATGGCCTCCTTCCGTGCTGTAACTTTCTATGATTCTATGATGTCTCCAGTTGAATTGAGTTTCTTGAGTTCCTGGCAAGACTGTTGGGGCAGTGGTTCCACTTTGTGATCTTATTAAGGGCAGAAAGAAAAAATCTCTTTGGGGTACATCTTTTCAAGGCGCTCATTGAATGCCAATGGCAAAGATAATTATCTTTTCAATTTCAGCCGTCAGCCTTTCCAAAAAGCACAGACTACGAATTTTGTTATCGTTTATTCTTGCAGATTTAATTTTTTTCACTGCCAAGGGAAAACAAAAAGCAGCCCCTGCATAACATGTAGGTGTAAATAAATCACCAGGCAGTATTTGCAATCATGTGGGTGAAAAGTACTTTTAATAATGCAATTTAGATCAAATAATCCAATTGACATTTTACGCTGGCTGAAGCTCAGCACTATATTGAAGAGGAGGAGAAAGGGAGCCTTTACGATGAGCTGACCGTGCATGTTGAAATACTTCAGTTATCATTTAAAAAAATAGATCGGGAGATCATTTGAGTCTATCTATTACTGTATTGTAAGATCTTAATGATCTCTGAGTTCTTGGACAAGACATCAGCAGGCAGCGGCCAGTATGTTTGAGCAATAGATCAAGATTTATTAAGCATACGAGCGTAATATACTTGATATTAGGCGATAGTTTTAACGAGTAACTCGCAGCCCTTGGTCCCTGGAACCTCTCGGACACAGGTGACGTCATCTTGAGTCTGTTCCTTTGTTCTCGCAGTAAGTCTGTGTAAAGTTGTTCTTTGAGTATCGAGGTTTTAACCCATTTCTTATCAGCAGTTCCTTTGGCCAGTGTCCATATATGGTCTTTAACAAAATCACCTTTTTTAATTGGTTCTAATGGTCAAAATACCATTGTCACTCAGACTAAGGTAGCATCCCGCCTTTCCAGTATTTTTCCGTCAACCCTATTCTGCTGTCTTGTTATCTTGTTTATAGTTTTTCACCCCATTGGAATTTACCATATCTCTTTCATTTCTAGCTTCAAGCAGTACAAGGCCTTTCTATACCAAGGGCCCATATCAGCGCTGTTTCACTCGTTTTGAGGTATCCCGACTATCTCACTTTAATCTACCAGATAAATACCTTAACTTCCATGATCTCTCTCATTTTATGTCCTTACACTAATTATTTTTTAAATATCGTTGCAATTAGTTTTGGTAAGCGAATTCTAATTTCTACTTAGCATCATAATATGTTTTTTAGCAATTTAAATTTCACTCGCAGTCTGTGGCTGTTTGTTATCAGAACTTAGTCAAAACTGCTTTTGACTGTCCTTCACAGCTGCATTTTGAACAAGTCTTAGCTTTTTAGTTACCCAGGAGTAATTATGGGTAATATTATTTGGTCAATGGCTACACTTGAATTTATATGTATATGATTCTCGTCTACTAAATATCTCTAAATATCAGCCTTTCGTACAAGTCCCCACCTCGAGGATTCCTCGACTACTTCAGTCTATTCTCTGACAAGCGTTGCTGCAAATTGGAGTCCTCTAATTGAGGGGAACGGAGCGCTTCTCAAATGAGGTTTTATCCCCCTTCTCATTATAGGCCTGGGTGCTAACTATGACACTCACAGGGGCTGACCGCCTATTCTCATGGATGAGGGACACCCCGGGGTCTCCCCAACCATTATGTCGGCCGTGCTGATATGTCTTGCCTTATAGTGCGTCCCAGTCTATCATTTCTCCTCCACCTGCTGCTCCTATTGCTGCATCATACGATCTGGCAGTAATGGCCCTGATCTGACCCCTTACTTAAATTCAATTCACTGTTCTGGTGTTCCAATTCTGCCCCGCTTGGGGGATCCTCTGTTTCTTCTATCTTTCCTGATCTTACCCCGCCTGGGGTCTCCTCTACATTGCTTTGGATCTTCTCTTTTGGTGTGCTCAATTAATTTGTTAGTGCTGGTTAGTCATAGGCATGAGTATACAATTGGCTTATGTATCAAAGTCTTACTACATAGGTTACACTATCATTACAAGTTGGAGAACTACCAGAGCGTGTGAAATACTACGAACCTAAGGGCCTGCTGATATATCAAGCCCAATATCCCCCCAGTGTGAGTTGTCCTCTATGCTGTCAATTTCAATATCCATTCTTGAGTTGTCTTGCTCCAAAACATAAAAATGCTTTAGGGAGGAGTTCAGTCGCATCATGAGCTCACTGAAACCCTTAGACAACAGGGGAATGTCGTATCCGAATTGTGCCACATAATTGTGCAGCTCATACTTAAGTATCTCATTTACTGTCAGTTTCACTTGAACATAGGTTTTGATATTGAGTAAAACATGTTGGTTGATGGGACAGGTCCTGTTAAACCCGTAAAGCATGGTAGTTGCGGTAGTAGTGACACAGGAGGCACCACCAAAACCACCTCATACTGGATTCGTACTGGTTTTCCCACGCTCTGTTACCTACAAAACACAATTATTACAGTCACAGTTAAATTCAGTCTTACAATCATTTCAAGCGACATTACAGTTTAACATCTAATCAACAAATCATGGACTTAAAAGATTCTCCAGATCTCTCTTTTACTCGCATCCATCTTGTGGATAATTGTTACTAAACATGATTTCTCCTTAGCCCTCAATTGTCCCAATCCAAATTCCATGTAACTCTCCACTTCAACTTCAATTTCAATCCCTCTAACAGTTACCAGTGTGTTTAACTCTATCCTGATTGTTCCATTAATTAGATAGTTTCTCGATGGAGTATGTGTCAATGCTTTAAAAGTTGTCTCGCTCTCCTGAGCCACATTAACCATTTCATGTCTTGCTGTTGTCAAGTAACTGAGCATGTCTGAGACCCGTTCTTCAGTGCAGATTCAACATACATTTACATTTGCTTCATATGTAACGAATCACATTTGCACACTCATATCGGTATCTCCATATTATGCCACACGTGCCATTCGATACAAGCCTTTCTCGGGCTTTCAGGTGATCTTATCAAAAGATTGTCTGGAGGTCTTTGTTCATCTTCCACCGTATGGTTCTGATGTCTTGGGGAGTGGCCAGGCTATCAAATTCAGTTTTCTTAAAGTTCATTACAGGCAGGGACACAAATGTCTCCAAGAGAAAGCTATCAATTTACTATTCTTAACTACACTTTCCTAACTTTCACTAGAAAGTTTGGAAAATTCCCAATTGGTGGTGTAATTCTCCTGTTTCTATCTTACAATCACTTCCTCTCTCCATTTTACACATCCCATTAATTACCATTCATATCTCATTCATGAGCCCTGGAGGAACTTTACTGCCCAGTACAATATTTAAGATTGAAAACATAGATCACTTGGTCCAAGTTATTAATACTTTTTATTTATCATTATTTTAGAGGATCTTTTATTTTCCCAAAAGTAACCCAATATATAGTGCCTGAGTCCATTTTGATATTTCAAAATTATCCCAAGATCCAAACAGCAGTATTGTTGAACTGACAGGTTTTGTCAATGTTCAGTTTAATTTCTATCAATTGATCTTCCAGTAAATGATTTGCGTTAACATGGAGTAATGTGGAAGGACTTTAGTTGCAGCTGAGTGTCTTTCTCCTAAAATGAATGTGATGCTTTGGAAAAGTTGAATTAACACTTGCATATTTCCTGAAATGTTTCACTTCAAAACCGAGTTACCCAATATCTTTTTTTATTCATTTATGGGATGTGGGCGTCCCTAATTGCTCTTGAGAAGGTGGTGGTGAGCCGCCGCCTTGAACCGCTGCAGTCCGTGTGGTGAAGGTACCCCCACAGTGCTGTTAGGGAGGAAGTTCCAGGATTTTGACCCAGTGACGATGAAGGATCGGCGATATACTTCCAAGCTAGAATAGTGTGTGACTTGGAGGGGAACTTGGAGGTGGTGGTGTTCCCATGCACCTGCTGCCCTTGTCCTTCTAGGTGGTAGAGGTCGTGGGTTTGGGAGGTGCTGTCGAAGGAGCCTTGGCGAGTTGCTGCAGTGCATCTTGTAGATGGTACACACTGCGGCCACGGTGCGCCGGTAGTGGAGGGAGTGAATATTTAAGGTGGTGGATGGGGTGCCGATCAAGCAGGCTGCTTTGTCCTGGATGGTGTCGAGCTTCTTGAGTGTTGTTGGAGCTGCACTCATCCAGGCAAGTGGAGAGTATTCCATCACACTCCTGACTTGTGCCTTGTAGATGGTGGAAAGGCTTTGGGGAGTCAGGAGGTGAGACACTCGCCACAGAATACCCAGCCTCTGACCGGCTCTTGATGCCAAAGTATTTATGCAATATCTTCCTGCAGAGATCACTGAAAAATTGTAGATTTTTTTTTAACAATATAGATGTCAATTTTGATTTTCTCCTCCTCCCCCATTGCAAAATGTTGCATTAACATCGTGATTTTTTCGTCTTGAGTATTTGTGTTGCTTGAAATCCATAAATGTTCCATTTCAAGCTGAAAACCTGGCATAATTCCTTGATTTTTTAATCAAGCTACATATTTTGAGGGTTTTCATTGTAGCCTTACACAACTATAATATGACTTTGCTAGAATGGGTAAAAGCTTTATTGTCAACTCTGTTTCTCTTCATGATCCCGTTTAGATTCCTGTCAGCCATGATTTGTAGGGACTGCTTTATTCTCAACCCTTTCAGAGCTGTTCTCATCTCTTTCTTGTATTCATTTGTTTCTGCCATGGTTCTATGTCTTCAGTCCTTGTCATGTTTTGGGACCTTGGTGTGATGCATGTTAAGAATGGATTGAGCTAAAGTTAAGGGTTTAGATTCACAGATGATAGGGCTGGTAGGTATAAGTTAGATTTCAGATGGGGTGCATCAACCAGGGCACCGGAGATGATGAAAGATAGTTTGACATTCCATTAACCATTCACCCGCTCATTGCTGCTACATCGACTCCCAGCAAAGGGCACTGCCAAGTTAGGCTGGTTGGTTTTGCTCTGTGGGGGGTTGTGTTTGACTAAAAGATGTCACTGGAGTCAGCTTTCTGAAAAAAAGAGAGCTGCAGAAGCTCAAGGAAATCAGACAGCAAAGGGCAAAGAAGTGAAATGGAATACAAGAGCGAGGAGTTAGAAAATTAGCTTTATGCCAAGCAAAGCGACCCACTAAAGTGGGATTGTGTAGCTAGTTTATTAATTCTATGTTATTATGCAAAAACAAGTTGTATTGATGAAAATATGTGAATCTGATCATAGCTGTTCTGTATATTCACCAGATGGGAAATAATGCAACTTACTGATTCATATCAGGTCTCGGCTCCCAAGTGCTCACTCAGTCTGACTTTGGAGAAATTGAAGAAATGCTTGTATGAAAGACACAAATATTCAAGCCAAATCACAAGAGGATGCTATTTTTGCATCCTTGGTTTACAATATCACACAAGTAGATATAGTCAACTCCCATAAAAGTAAATTGCTCAGACCACACAAGGGAATGACTGACACCAAGGAACCTGACAGTCCTGAATATGTAACATTCTTCACTCTCTACAATCCTCCTACTCTACCATCTAGCTGTAACCTCCACCCTTCTTTCCTATCCTCAGCTTTAGCTGTGATTCTGCATCATACTGTGGTGGAATTTTTGATGCAGTAACTGTCCAGAACTTCAACAGCTCAACCAGAAAAGTTCTTCCCCAGAAAGTGCACTGCCTGGGGATATTGGAGCAATGTTTGTATTGGCTCTGAAAGTGTTCAAATCAAACCTTCTCACCTATCCTAATAGATTGAGAATGGTGGCAGGAGACAGCAGTGTGAAGCAAGTAAAGGATAAACTGAAAAAGTGATGACTGCTTGGGCTTCCTTGACAATTCACTTGAGTTTATCTAGTCAGTAGTTGAGCCATACATGCCAGGAAGGGCTTGGACTTAATACAGCAGTGTTTGTCAACTTCACCCCCCCAAAAAGTAAGATGCTCAGGCTGCTTAAGAAAGAAAGACTTGCATTTATATAGTGCCTTTCACGACCACCGGACGTCCTAAAGCACTTTACAGCCAATGAAGTTCTAAAAAGCTGCATTGTACATTTTGGGTAGTATTTTCCCCATGAATTCTGACTGTTACTGCACTGTGGATGATTCAGGCTGGTGCTATTGCTGACTAGATTATTGCCAACACTTTAGATATGCTGCTGCACTCAGTAGAAATTGAGACTTGATTGGACCACTTTAGTCCAAATGAGGACGATGTGTTTTGATAAGAAAGATGACATTCTCGTGCAAGCATAACCTATTTGTTACAGGGACCTCAGGGCACAGCAGTCATTGATTTTATATATCTTGTCATGAAGGAGCTGGAAATGTGTAAAGATGCTAAAACTTTGTATCTGAAGAGAAATTCACACGCATTATGGAACAGCATAGTCTGAGATAATGGAGGTGAAAACAGGCAAAATATTGCAGTTGATAAGGTGTGAAGTTCGTGACATGAGTATTATATTTTGAGAAGGACTGAATCTCACTCAAACACTGGTGGGCAGGGTTACTGAAAGAACAGCTTAGTACGCACAAGGTGAAAGTCCTACTGTTTTGCTAAAATTATCGACGAGGAATTTCACTCACCGTATGCAATAATCCATAATAACTAATAAAATAGATTTGAGGCAGTTGATAACGTGTCAGTAAATTGTTTTGTGTTTGACTGAACAAGTTTTCAAATTTCTTGTGAATGGAATAATTGTGGGAATCACTGAGAATATTAACAATTCTCAGTTCACCCATGAGCTCAGCTGGTAAACGGATTGCTCAGTATAGAACTGAATCATGCCAACCAAGGCGCTCAATCCCTGGTCCGTGCCGACCAAGTCAACCGCACACAGAGAAAAGGTAGCGGTGCAATTAACCTCCTGTGCCCATGGGCTGGGGAGGAAAATCAGCTCGACTTCCTACTCATGGTTAATATCCAGTGACTTCTAGAAAGTGCACATGTGTGTGCCGATATTATGTGATCAGGCTCAGTTGTGAAGCCTCCCAGTGTTTGAGGTCACACATGAAGAATGACTGCGGTAGTGGAGAGCAGCTAAGGTACTAGAAAGCAGCTGTTACCCATGAGCCAGTACCTTTGGGAGAGGAGTGGAAAAAAATTGAAGGGCATAAAATAAAATGATGGTGCAACAGAAACCTTGAGGCTGAGATTTAAGTTCTTGGCTTTTAGTGCAAATCAAAGAATAATGAACTAAGTTGAGGCACATTTATATGTTATCTACTGCAATCCCCGAGGCTTTTCTGACAGGAATGTTTCCAACACTTGTGAATTGAAGAGAATTATTTATAATGAAATTACCCAATCAAAATTAAAAGTGTTAGGGCAATCTTTGCCATGATGCTGACATTTCGTGAATCTTACAGAATTCTTTCTGTCCTTGAGCAATGTTATCTTCAGAGCATGTTATACATTTTTTTTCATTCCAGTAAACCTCCATGGCTCCAAGTCTGAATCCAGAGCTTTCTGGCAATGAACTCCATCAGATACACATGGAATGAGTTCTGTCAGCTTTTTGGGTGGAAACAGTAGCGCACACCATCTCCTTGCACACTAGCACGTCGTAGGGTTTGGTGAGAGAATCTATAAATCTCCTTACTCATGTTTCCTTTCCCTTCCGGGTTGAAAGAAGATGGTGAGGAGGCAAATATCTTTCGAGGCTGAATAAGGAGACAACAGGTGAAAAATAGATTTGAAAATGAATGGTAAAGGTATCTTACTGTCACTCTGTATAAACAGAGCAGATTGTAAATGATGTGACTGGCTGTAATTGATACCTGATTTGGAGCTTTACTACTATATGCAATGTAAAGTGTTAATTTAGTGATGCGATTGAATTTCCTCTTTGTCTGACAAACTGCGCAGCACTTCTATATGCTGCTCCCAGTGAGACCAAAACTCTCTTCCTCCATATGTAGACTCATTAGTGATTATTATGGGACTTAGTACAAAACTATTCTGTACAACTAATGTGGGCACTGTAATAATTCCTCAAAAAGGACCTAATCTCTGAAAACAGAGGGATGCATTCAAGATGGCAGTGGTGCTTATAGCGAGTGCACTGAGCTGCATGACAGCCTTTGAGCACTATGGGCCTAGTTCATACGAATGTGTTAAAGTAGCCTAATCTGTCACTCAATGTAAAATTGAATATTTTATCTCATTACTGTATCTTAAGAAAAATCTTCTTTACATGCATTGCAGTATATACTTTTTTTTTGATTGCTTTGTTATTTTTAAATGTGATCATTTCATGTTGAACAAAGTTAATATAACCCAATATGTTGGATATCCTGGGGAAATTAAAAGATAGTGAATTGGCTCAAGCTGGGGCGGCCACTGCTGACGCACACTTGCAGTTGCTGGCAGCCTGCTCTGGCTAATCGCCTCAACTACTCCACATGGTAGTGAGTTCTACATTCTAACCTCTCTCTTGGTAAATAAGATTCTCCTGAACACTTTATTGGATTTATTAGTGACTATCTTATATTTATGGCCCCTAGTTTTGGACTCACCCATATATGTCCAGATCCATCATTTTTGTGTGTGCCAAAAGCCATGAGTCAAATTTCCAGGCAGGTATCGACCAATATTCCCTCTAAGCTGTGCGGCCGCGCAGAGCTCTACAGCTCCCACGTAGCTGGCTCACCAGCTTTTAAAAAGGAAAAATCGTGTGTGTGCGCAGTATTTCGAATTGGCCACATAGCCCCTTAAAGGGGCTGTGCACCCAAAAAAAATAGAGAACATTGGTATTGACACTTGAGTCTGTTTTGGTTGAGGAACATGGGTTGATTTCTCAGCTTTGTTCTACAATGATTTCTGTGGCCACAGTTAGCCTGCTTTGCTTACAAGAGACATGGTTAGCTAACCTTAATTGTACAAATTTAAATGACAAATGTGAGGCTATTTGGTCTGACAGTTTCCAGTCTATCAATTAGCAACTGCTATGGCTGGGACAGCTACAAATTCTCAATAGAATGTACTGCACACCAATGAGATTATAAATCATGGTTAATGGATTAAGAGGAGGTGGCATCCCACTTGCCTAGACTTCTCCCTTTGCCCTGTCATACTTGTACTGCAGAAAATCATGTTGATTTTCAGTATGGCACCCAACCTACTGAATTATGTCTTCCTGGATAGGTTCCATTGGACTCTTAAAATGGGACATTTAAACACCTAATGCTGTTCATGTCAATCCATTGCCTTGCAGTTCTCTGAAGATAGGTGGCGGTGCCCTCTTGCTTAGCATAGAAGGAGGGAATATGTAAGAGGCCCCCAGACCCCAGTCAGAGAGATTTATTTTTTCCCTTCATTGTATGGTCTCCCTTTTTAAATTATTGCACAAAAGAGGATCTGGGTTGTGATGGTCCCAGTGTTCTCCGTTCACTATGGTGCTCCTGGATTCGACTTAATGGTACTGGGAATTTAGAGGGTTCTGTGTTTCTCATTCTTCCCCCATCTCATTTTTGGAGGGGCTGTTTGAAGACTAGCCTATCTATGGCTGTCCCTTTCCAATTCCTCCCCCACAATGTCATTGAGTGCTCATCTATTATTGATTATTAACTTTTTGTAGACAGGATGCCCAACCTCTTCTGCCAACATTGGGCCTTAATGTGCTTGTTACAATTCATCTTGGCTTAGTCCTTGCCAGGACTCACTTCAGTATCACTTGTCCTAGTTTATATGATCTTTCAACATCACTGTTGATTGTCTTAATCTTGTCTCAGGTCATTAACTGTTTCAAAATTGTTCTTAAGTTTGTTACTGTTGCAATAATGCCTTGTTGTATATTGTGTGATGTTGACCTCTTATTTTATTCATACTTTTTGTGCACTTGTTTATTTTTTTTCCTCTCTCGCATGTTGCAATGTAACTCAAAACTGTTAAAAGGTTTACATTTTGTTAGTCATATTTCTGAAACCTGAATCTTGCTGTGGAAAGAATGAACTCTTCTCATGGTAACCAATGCCAATGGATGACCATTGACCGCCATCCAAAATGATGACACAGTGAGTTTAACAAGTGAGTAGGTGGGCAGAACAGCTCAGCAAGCTTCCAAGTTCAGTCCCGGGTCTGTGCTGAAGCAGTTGATCACAGCTGGATCAGTGGTGGTACTGTTGTAATTGGCTTCAGCACCTCTTGAGTTAATTGCCATGGAGTACATGCTTCCTAATTGCTACCCATAAAATCCTGTTGGAATTGTGTTTGTGTATGGACAGCTGTTAAAGGTAGGATTGGGCTCTGCTATGATGCCCAGTTGAGTAGTCTACACATATTATTGAAGCTCATTATATGATTGATGACCACTTAGACAAGGTACCAGAGGGCACCTAATGTCATGGAGCGTACTTCAGGAGAGGAGGGGTAGAGAATCATAGAATGGTTACTGGACAGAAGGAGGCCATTCGGCCTATCAAGCCCATGCCGGCTCTCTGCAAGAGCACTTCAGCTAGTCCCACTCCCCCGCCCTTTCCCCATAGCCCCGCAATTTTTTTTCCTTCAGGTACTTATCCAATTCCCTTTTGAAAGCCACGATTGAGTCTGCCTCCACCACCCTTTCAGGTAGTGCATTCCAGATCCTAACCACTCGCTGGGTAAAAAGGTTTCCCCTCATGTCGCCTTTGGTTCTTCTGCCAAACACCTTGAATCTGTGTCCTCTGGTTCTCGACCCTTCCGCCAATGGGAACAGTTTCTCTCTATCTACTCTGTCCAGACCCCTCATGATTTTGAACACCTCTATCAGCAAAAAAAAACAGACCCCATTTTATATATTACCTCCTGGAATATTAGTTCAATTCAGCAAATTTCTGTTGCGATTAATAGTGGCGTGTGCAAGGGTTAAATGATCAGTGAAGATCCAATACACTGGCGTCTATTCCAGGTATCTTTTGACACGAGATAAGAAATTGCAACCTTTCACGAAGTGAAGATGAAGAACAAGGTTACAGCTGCACATCGAGGAACTAAATACATTTGGGCTGTGAGATCAGACAGCAGCAGCGAGTGGTAATACTGCCCCCCAATTTGAACTGAAATTGAGTGTGGTCATTTCATGTAACTGCACATTATAGCCATGGCTGTCAGAATAGTGTAAAGTTAATGACCCAATTAGCTCATTATATTCAGTGAAGCCCTTGAGACCTAAATTTGGTAAAATAGCATTTACTCTGCAATACTCAGTGATCAAGAAACTCCCTGTCAGTAAACCGGGATTTGTAACTGCATTTGGTGCATGTAGTTGCATTTGTGGCTGCAATATCATTTAACTGTCACTGGATAGCTTTAGCACTTTACACACAGTATTGAGTAAATTACCAGTATGTATTGAGTAAATTACCAAAAATTAGAAACAGAAGGTATTCTGTGTAATAGCCTCTTCATTATAGTGAACAAAACCCAGGTGGCAAATGAGAATTGATCGGAAGAGGTCTCCAATGTTCTGCAGTTTGATTGAGAATGAAGTGATGGTAACTTGATGAAAAGAAATGTGCTAGTCACACATGAGAAAGCAATGCGTGCTATAAACAGGTGTGTAATTGTAGGCAAAGGTTCTCACTAATTCTCTAACACCGGCGCAAAGAAAAGAGAAAACCATGCACTGGTATTCTTCACAAAGATTCAGTTGTTCTCAAACAAAACCATCTGTTTTTTTGTTTTCTAGTCAGCCAATTTGCTTTAGTTTAAGGAATGACTAATTTAAGGAATAAGAGGCTGAGTGAGACCACATGATTCGCACTATTATTAGTTGTAGTATCTTCCTCACTTGGATGAAATTTAACCAAGTATAACCTGGAAATTACTTTTAAGCATTCATTTGAATGTCTGTGTTATAATGAACTCCATGGTGAGATCCATCCCCAAGGTCACAGATGGCTTATTCTGTTGAGCCAACAGTTCCAAATGGATCAACGGCATCAGTAGGATAGGGTGATAGATTTTTATCACACTGGTGGCTTTACAAGACTGAAGGAAAAATGTCTGGAGCACTCGTAAGATAAATACCATGTGACAATTCAAGTCTATTATTTGGATTTCTACCATTCCGTGTGCAGCGAATGTTGTCAGCATGATTTGCTAACGTGTTTTCCCTCTTCTACCTGTTGTATGAATGTGGAATGGGACGTCCTGCTGACGATACTCTAGTCATTCTCTGGGGAGGGGGTATGCTAGCTGGCTGGCTCATTCTATTGCTGGATTTGTATTTATAAACTGAATTGTATTAATGCTTTTGAAGAAAAAACACAGTCAGCTACATAATTTATGGGAAGCAATATGGTGTCAGCAGATAGCAGTTAGCAGTAAACCAGTGTGAACTCATTGGTGTGTCAGCAGTGTGGATGACTGAGTGAATCCCTTTCCACACACGGAGCAGGTGAACGGCCTCTCCCCAGTGTGAACTCGCTGGTGTGTCAGCAGGTTGGATGATTTAGCGAAGCCCTTCCCAAACATGGAGCAGGTGAATGGCCTTTCCCCAGTGTGAGTATGTTGGTGTACAATGAGATTGGATGACTGCCTGAACCTCTTCCCACAGTGAGAGTAACTGAATGGTTTATCATCAGTGTGAACTCGCTGGTGTTGAATCAGTTCCTCAGAGGTTTTAAAGCAGTTCGCACAGTCGGAGCATTTAAAAGGTCTCTCCTCAGTGTGAACCCGCTGGTGTCTCAGCAGGTGGGATGAATTAGTGAATCCCTTCCCACACATGGAGCAGGTGAATGGCCTCTCCCCAGTATGACTGTAGCGATGAGTTTTCAGCTCAGATGGGCAATTGAATCCCTTCCCACAGTCCCCACATTTCCACGGTTTCTCCGTGGTGCAGCTATCCATGTGACTCTCCAGGTTGGATGATCAGTTGAAGCCTCGTCCACACACTGAACACGTGAACAGTTTCTCCCCGCTGTGAATGGTGCGATGTTTTTCAGGCTGTGTAACTGGTTAAAGCTCTTTCACCAGCCAGTGCACTGGAACACTCTCACTCGGGTGTGTGTGTCTCGGTGCTTTTCCAGTCACACTGATGTTTGAAATCTTTTCCCACAGACAGAACAGGGAAAAATATTTCCTTCCATATTCAAAAGCTGATGATATTCAGGTCCTGATGAATCGAGTGACTCTGTCAGATCTTGTTGTGATGTTTGGTTTGAGTTTCCCGTCTGTAAATTACACAAGATAAGAGCTCACGGGGTTGCGGGTAATATATTAGCATGGATAGAGGATTGGCTAACTGACAGAAAACAGAGTTGGGATAAATGTGTCATTTTCAGGTTGGCAAACTGTAACTAGTGGGGTGCCGCAGGGATCAGTGCTGGGGCCTCAACTATTTACAATCTATATTAATGACTTGGAGGAAGGGACCGAGTGTAATGTAGCCAAATTTGCTGATGATACAAAGATAGATGGGAAAGCAAATTGTGTGGATTATGCAAAGAATCTCCAAAGGGATATAGATAGGCTAAGTGAGTGGGCAGGAATCTGGCAGATGGAGTATAATGTGGGAAAATGCGAGGTTATCCACTTTGGTAGGAAAAATAAAAAAGCAAATTATTATTTAAATGGGGAAAGCCCAGCACGTGAGTGCAAAAGACAAGGCTGAAGCGTTTGCAACCATCTTCAGCCAGAAGTGCCGAGTGGATGATCCATATCGGCCTCCTCTTGAGGTCCCCACCATCACAGAAGCCAGTCTTCAGCCAATTCAATTCACTCCTCGTGATATCAAGAAACGGCTCAGCGTACTGGATACAGCAAAGGCTATGGGCACCGACAACATCCCGGCTATCGTGCTGAAGACTTGTGCTCCAGAACTAGCCGCACCTCTAGCCAAGCTGTTCCAGTACAGCTACAACACGGGCATCTATCCGACAATGTGGAAAACTGCCCAGGTATGGCCTGTCCACAAAAAGCAGGACAAATCCAACCCGGCCAATTACCGCCCCATCAGTCTACTCTCAATCATCAGCAAAGTGATGGAAGGTGTCATCGACAGTGCTATCAAGCGACACTTACTCACCTGTAACCTGCTCACCGATGCCCAGTTTGGTTTCCGCCAAGACCACTCTGCTACAGACCTCATTACAGCCTTGGTCCAAACATGGACAAAGGAGCTGAATTCCAGAGGTGAGGTGAGAGTGACTGCCCTTGACATCAAGGCAGCATTTGACTGAGTGTAACATGAAGGAGCCCTAGTAAAACTGAAGTCAATGGGAATCGGGGGGGAAACTCTCCACTGGCTGGAGTCATACCGAGCACAAAGGAAGATGGTTGTGGTGATTAAAGGTCAATCACCACAAGGTCAGAAATGGGGATGTTCGCTGATGACTGCACAGTGTTCAGTGCCATTCACAATACCTCAGCTAATGAAACAGTCCATGCCCGCATGCAAAAAGACCTGGACGACGTTCAGGCTTAGGCTGAAAAGTGGCAGGTAACATTCGCGCCACAGAAGTGCCAGGCAATGACTATCTCCAACAAGCGAGAGTCTAACCACTGCCCCTTGACATTCAATGGCATTACAATTGCCGAATCCCCCCACCATCAACATCTTGGGGGTCACCATTGACCAGAAACTTAACTGGACCAGCTACATAAATACTGTGGCAACAAGAGCAGGTCAGAGGCTAGGTATTCTGTGGCGAGTGTCTCACCTCCTGATTCCCCAAAGACTTTCTACCATCTACAAGGCACAAGTAAGGAGTGTGATGGAATACTCTCCACTTGCCTGGATGAGTGCAGCTCCAACAACACTCAAGAAGCTCAACACCATCCAGGACAAAACAGCCTGCTTGATTGGCACCCCACCTACCACCTTAAACATTCACTCCCTCCACCACCGGTGCACCATGGCTGCAGTGTGTACCATCTACAAGATGCACTGCAGCAACTTGCCAAAGCTTCTTCGGCAGCACCTCCCAAACCCGCAACCTCTTCCACCTAGAAGGACAAGGGCAGCAGGTGCATGGGAACACCACCACTTCCAAGTTCCCCTTCAAGTCACACACCATCCTGACTTAGAAGTATATCGCTGATCCTTCATCGTCGCTGGGTCAAAATCCTGGAACTCCCTTCCTAACAGCACTGTGGGAGTACCTTCACCACACGGACTGCAGCGGTTCAAGAAGGCGGCTCACCACCACCTTCTCAAGGGCAATTAGGGATGGGCAATAAATGCTGGCCTTGCCAGTGACGCCCACATCCCATAAACACATTTTTTTTTAAATTACAAAATGCTGAGGTACAGAGGGATCTGGAGGTCCTTGTACATGAATCGCAAAAAGTTAGCATGCAGGTACAGCAAGTAATTAGGAAGGCAAATGGAGTGTTGGCCTTTATTGCAAAGGGAATGGAGTATAAAAGTAGGGAAGTCCTGTTACAACTGTACAGGGCATTGGTGAGACCACACCTGGAGTACTGCGTACATTTTTGGTCTCCTTATTTAAGGAAGGATATACTTGCATTGGAGGCAGTTCAGAGAAGGTTCACAAGGTTGATTCTGGAGATGAAAGGGTTGTCTTACGAAGAAAGGTTGAGCAGGTTGGGCCTATACTCATTGGAATTTAGAAGAATGAGAGGGGATCTTATTGAAACATATAAGATTCTGAAGGGGCTTGACAGGGTAGATGCAGAGAGGATGTTTCCCCTCGTGGGGGAATCTAGAACTAGGGAGCATAATTTCAGAATAAGGGGGCACCCATTTAAAACGGAAATGAGGAGCAATTTCTTCCCTGAGGGTCGTAAATCTTTGGAATTCTCTTCCCCAAAGAGCTGTGGAGGCTGGGTCATTGAATATATTTAAGGTGGAGATAGACAGATTTTTGAATGGTAAGGAGTCAAGGGTTATGGGGAGCGGGCAGGGAAGTGAATTTGAGGCCAAGATCAGATCAGCCATGATCTTATTGAATGGCGGAGCAGGCTCGAGGGGCGAAATGACCTACTCCTGCTCCTACATCTTATGTTCTTATGTAAATAAAAGCTATTTTCCCTGCCAGCCAGTCTATATTGCAGCGGCATAAGAGCTTCATATGCTGTGGACTCAGCATCTGAGTCAGCCAAGTCTGGCACTGTTTTGGCTGGCTCTTCCTTTGGCCCATCTACTGACACTTGGGCAAAGGTACTTGATGGCTCAGATGTGGTATTATAATAAAAACCAACCACCTGATCCTTGCCTACAACACACATGAAGAATGCACTCTTAACATGACCTGGGAGTGAGAGTGTAGAACAATGGGTATCGATGACATCTGTGAAAGTCTGGCTCAAGGTTGTCTATAACCATTCTCCAAACAAATTAAATCTGTCAAAGAATGCATCTTGGAGTTTGAAACCTACACCAGCAGTCAGAGCGTTCATGAGAGATGCTCTCATTGTCCCCATGAGCTGCAACATTCAGATGCCACTGGTGCTGTCATGTACTCCATGGCAGACTGTTGTACAGACAACTATTCACCAGGACTGTGCAGACCTCCATGTTGAACTCCCCCACATCCAGCCCCTGAGCTTGTGTTCTATAGAGGCAAGTGACTCATGTGGACAATCCTGCTCAGACTAAAAATCTCTGTGAGCAGATTCTGAGAGATCTGAATACCCAAATGTTGTAGCAGAGCCACTAACTTCTGCCCCAGAGGTGTCCGGGCTTGTGCAGCCACATCACTGCTCTTCCTCACCCTTGCACTGTGACCCTCTCTGCGCTTCCTTTTCTAACTCTCACTATCTACATCTATCTATCTGGGGTATGTGTAGCTGTTGCTGGTGCTTGTAACACAGGATGTTCTGAGATGCTGTTTTGTTTGTAGGCACTGGCTGGTGGATCGATCACTGTATTCTTCCATTTCGTGAAAAACACTGGTTACGTAGTTCAATTAAACAGGATGCAGTAACATTATCGCTACACTGTACTCACTGATGTTGCTGCAGTTGACTCTGTGACTGTTATTCAGTAGGATACATTGCAAAAAATGAATATCATAGTCCTAGCATCAGTTTGGGGGAAGCCTCCAGTTTTATGTTCCCCCATTGCTTCTTTGTTCTCCTGGCAATTATTTCCAAGATAACCTCCTGGAATGAGGTTTTCCATAGTTCTACTGCCAATGTGTCCCCATTCATGCTAGTTAATGGCCATTTTGTTTTGCAAGAACAGCACTATTGATACAATGAAAGTACATGGAGCACTGCAAATACTAAGGAACAGCATAGTCTGTGTGGTATTCTGGATGTTTTAAGTGAATTGGCAGGCAGCCTTTCAGGAGCTTAGGATAGTAAACTGCTGATGAACTTCAGAATTGTATCTTCCCTGTAGTTAACTCTTTACATTCAGGTAAATCAGTCATCCCTTTGGTCATCTCATGGCAGCACTAACTATTCTCTTCCTGGTTTTCATTGAGAAGCCATTCAGGGTGAGATGTTTACTTGGGCTCATTTTCTTTCTACTTATGGCAGGTACATACCATGCACAGTAATTTTGAGAAGTTAGTGGATTTCTTCAGCCATGACATCTTTTTGCATATGTTCTTCCAGCTTGAGTAGGCTTGTGACCTAGCATTGACTCATTTGAGCAATTAATCCCACTCATGAAGAGCTTGGTCCTTTGAGGCAGATGTGGGTCCTCCGTCTCATAGATTGTGCCCTTGCAATCCTTCACTCCCTGGACCTAGGCCTCAAGCACCTGGTCATCAAAATGACATTTCCTGTGCCTCATATATTCTGCTCCCGCAAAGAAATTCCTCGGGAAACATCCATACATAGAAATGCATAGAAAATTACAACGGAAACAGGTCATTTGACCCAATCAGTCTGTGTCAGCGTTTACCCTCCACTTGAGAATATAGTCCGAATCACATTTACCCACCCTCTTCCCATATCCTGTCAACCCCTTTCCCTTCATCCACTTATCCAATCTGATCTTTAATGTTGGCATAGTTTCAGCCTCAGACACTAACCCTGGAAGTGAATTGCATAGCCTCACATAGTCTGTGCAAAGAAGTGTCTCCTGCTCTCTGTTCTAAATCGTTTACATTTAATCTTGTATCTATAGCCCCTCATTCTTCACCCCTCCACTACTGGAAACAGTCTGCTTTTATCTATGCCATCCCATCCTTTTATAATTTTAAACACTTCTATCATATTGCCCTATAATCTGATGATTATATTGTTCTATCGAAAAACAACCCAACTTTTCAAGTCCTTCTTTGAATTTGTATTTCCTCATACCAGGCAGCATTCTCGTGAATTTGTGTTGTAACCTCTCTGAAACCTCAACATCCTTTCTATAGAGTGGAGCCCAATACTGCACACAGTACTCTAACTCAGGTCTAATGATTTTATATGGGCTAATCATTGCCTCTTGGCTGTTTGTATTCTATACCGCTTGAGATGAGAGCAACCTGAGGAGCTGCCTTTTTAATGTTCTGTGAGCCTGTACCCTAAGTCCCTCTGCTCTTCCACAACACTGTGCCTGCTCTGCTCCCATACACTATTTCAAAACCTTAATGCTTAGACATTCGTCTCGAGCAGTGACGCAAAACGGGCAGTATCAGATGGGCCGCCTGTTATACGCAGCGCCTGATATTCAGTTCCATTGCAGTCAGTGGTGCTGCGTATAACGGGCGGCCTATCCGAAGCTGCCCATATAGCGCCACCGCCCGAGATGAATTTCTAGGCCTAAGTGACTAATTAGCACTTTAAATAGGTTTTAGGTAAGATTATTGCAGGTAGCGTTTCATTGACTGTTGTGTGATCATCATGGTGTACGCAACCCCATAATAAACAGATAAGAGTAAGATATTATATAACTTCAAACAGTTAGCGCTTTTATTAATTTGTAATTTCAAGGCTTTTCAGATCAAATGATAATGAAAATACATGTCAGAAGAGGTCTTAACAAAATCAATTTATACCATAGATTTACAGCCCACTGGAATCTGTTTGCGTTCTGTTTCAAGCATAAGTAGACAGTACATGTTCAATGTCTACTTCCACTCCACTTGTGGTGCAACACTTATAGGAGAACAACTATATTAGCACCTTAGGAAAGGCTTAGTATAGAGCCTATAATTGGCCATTGAAACAATTTACTTTCATTGCTTCTTTGCTGTGGTATTTCCAGTTTACTAGAGATTCAGACTGGTTCGCAGTACGCATGTATGTTTACTGTTCTTGTCTGCATTCCCTGTTTGCTGGCGTTAACCCATTTATTTGAAACTGGTTAGCTCCTGTGTAACAATAATGCACAGAGGAATGTAGTATGAGTATATTAAATGTTCATACATGATGTTTGGTGATCAGAATTTCTACCCTTCTATATCTATGATGAGACAAATTGTGTACTGGAGTAAGATAATTCAGGCTTTTGTGCCTGTTTTAATGAATTCAGAGCATCTCGTTTTGCAGCACTGAATTTAGAAATGAAAGTCCAAGTGCTTGCAGAGATGAATGTACTTTTGCCATTTGCATCCCTTTTTCTGTGCCCTATTATAAACATAACCATTGGCACAAAAACTGGTGACAGTTTTAACTGAATTCACAGTATCAAAGGCAGGTGTCTCTGTTTGTCTTTTTAATGTATCTGATAAAAAGGATTTTTTTCCTACAAACATACGATCTGAAAAATTGGCAAAAGCTAGTCAACAGCTTCAAAATAGCTGACAACTCAAAAACATCAATATCGTGACATTGCTGTGATCCTTCTCTGCTGTGATTTCATTTCGCATCCATTAAAATTAATGGATAGAAAATCACGGTCTGGAGGTATGACATTCCCAATCATACACTCCCACTGAGCACCAGGAGCATGGTAGTGGGAAACGTAGCCTGCAGTTACACTGTGCAATAGGGAATGGGCTTGTCATAACAAGGTGCAGCTATACTCAATATTGATTGTGGCAACAATCTCCGCAGCGGGCGGTTAGAACACTTCTTACACTTCACACTTCTTTCAGCCTTAATCTGTCACATTAACACCACCTCTAGCCTTGCATATCTCTTAATGTCTCTTAATGTCTCTTCATCTCCCCCTTTGTTCTTTTATCCCCTCCCCCTTTTCCCAGCTTTACTCTGGCCTTAAATCTATTTGATTTCCGGCTCTTCCCAGTTCTGACGAAAGGTCATCGACCTGAAACGTTAACTCTCTTTCTCTCTCCACGGATGCTGCCTGGCCTGCTGAGTTTTTCCAGCGTTTTCTGTTGTTATTTTAGAATCTGGAATGCCCTGCCTGAAAGGGTGGTGGAGGCAGATTCAATCACGGTTTTCAAAAGGGAGTTGGATAAGTACCTGAAGGAAAAGAATTTGCAGGGCTGCGGGGAAAGGGCAGGGAAGTGGGACTAGCTGAAGTGCTCTTGCAGGGGCTCGACAGACCGAATGGCCTCCTTCCGTGCTGTAACCATTCTATGATTCTTGTTTCTTGCAGAGAAAGTGGCGCTATTGTGGATATGTGGAAATATATTTCTCTTTGTTGCTAAATCTGACAATTGTTTTAATATTTTTTATACAGTTGTCACAATAACATGGAAGTAATCTTCTGTCTGCCCCCCAGTTCATAGATACATAGATGCATTTAAGGAGGAGCGAGATAAGTATTACATAAAATGTACAGCACAGAAACGGGCCATTTGGCCCAATGGATCCACGTCGGTGTTTATGCTCCACACGATCCTCCTCCCACCCTACTTCATCTAACCCTATCAACATATCCTTCTATTCCTTTCTCCCTCATGTACTTATCTCGCTTCCCCTTAAATTCATCTATGCTAATCGCCTCAACTACTCCTTGTAGTAGCGAGCTCCACATTTTAACCATTCTCTGGCTAAAGAAGTTTCTCCTGAATTCCCTATCGGATTTATTAGTGACTATCTTATATTTATGGCCCCTAGTACATGAGGGACAAAGGAATAGAAGGATATGTTGATAGGGTGAGATGAAGTAAGGTGGATGGAAGCTCATGTGGAACATAAACATTGGCATAGACACCTGTTGAGCTGAATGGCCTGTTTCTGTGCTGTGAAATTCTATGTAGTGCATGCAGGCGGTCTTCACTCCTCTCTCTGCACTCCCCCAAACTCCAGTTCATGTTGATGCCCATCATTTCCCCCCTCCTTTAGACCATGCTGGCATTCTTCCCCCACACCATCTCCCAGTCCATGCTGAAACTCTTCTTGACCTCCCCTCCCCCTTCAGTGCATGTTGGCACGCTCCTCCTCCTGCTCCCCCAGGTCAAACCAGCATCCTTCTCTCCTATCCCATTGCTCCTGGCTCTTACTGAGTGCTATTGCTGCTCTAAAGGATGGAACTCTGCGGTGAGAATTCCTGATATCTCAAACCTATCATGAGAGGTCCCACCCACATCATGCAATAGAGTTCTACCTGTTGGAGCAGCATCTGGGAGCAGCACTGAGAGGCTGAGCCAGGAGTGTAGGCTAAGGGTCTGAGCCGGGAGTGGTAGTGAACGGGCGAATCCAAGTGAGATGCTGACTTTCCTCTGAAAATGCAGACAAAACTTGATCTATGGTGCTATATTGTGTGTGTGGGGGAGGAGGCAGAAGGGATATTTGTGTATTGTAAATCTACTTCATGATGATTTAGTGTGGATTCCATTCCACGTGGATATGTGGTAAGCATCTAATCCCTGGAGATATAACTGCCTGTCTGATGTGTCCAATTTCCGATGGTGTATATTCTACCTCATCAATTGTGAGCACATGTGTGATCCCTGGCAGTCTGGTGGGGAGATTCCAGGGAGGATTCTATCTATAAAAAGCTCTATTTTCTAGTATCCCTTCCAAGCTCCCAAATAACGAACATGCATTTATTTAGTGCCTTTCACGACTTCCGGATATCCCAAGGTGATTTACAGCCAATGAAGTACTTTTGAAGTGTAGTCACTGTTGTGATATAGTTTTAATATACAGTTTCCAAATGATGCTTGGATTATTCCGTTCAAAAGTATCAACTACCCACCAGAAAAAGCATTCTTGGACAGATCACAATAAACCTTCCTGCTTCAGGCAGTAAGCACTTAAATACTTCACTTTTCTCTCTGTCTTTCTGTCTAAACTGTTCTCCACCTGACAGGGGCATGATGTTCTTTCGGGTACTGTTAATACAACCATGTATCAGCTGACACAAGCAGTACCCGAACGATGCATGGGATGTGCTAGGTCCCTTTGGTAGATTGAATTGATCCATTCACTGGCCTGTATGAAGAACCAGAGGGCACGAACCAAATTGTATTGATGATTCACAGTTTGAAGAAACTCTTGTGCTACATGCCATTTGTTATGATAGCAAAATACTGCGGATGCTGGAAATCTGAAATAACAACAGAAAACGCTGGAAAAACTCAGCAGGCCAGGCAGCATCCGTGGAGAGAGAAAGAGAGTTAACGTTTCAGGTCGATGACCTGAAACGTTAACTCTCTTTCTCTCTCCACGGATGCTGCCTGGCCTGCTGAGTTTTTCCAGCGTTTTCTGTTGTTATTTGCCATTTGTTATGCTGACTTTCTGTGCTTTGTCTTGTGAAATAGTCCCTAAATTGCCTTATATTTTACAGTTGCACCTGGTGGAGCAATGAGTCGTCATTTTTGCTGTGAAATGTTTTTGTATATATGCGTGTACATGCTCGGGTGATGCACTTTGGAGACAATAACAGCAGCAAGTAGTGACCATGTGGAATGATGATGAGCTTCAAACAGAAGAGAGTAGTTACATTTCTCGCCTCCGTATTCTCCATCTTGAAGAGTTGAGAGTTTGATGTTTAGATTACTCCCACATTTGAGACAATTTGTGCTACCAATTTGCGGTGACAGAACAGGAACACCACTCAGTTCTTGATTACATATGGGGTCGATTTTCTGAGTTCTCACCCACGGTGAGGTATCTCCCATACTGTGAGCGCAGGCTGATGTGAACAGATGGAAAATCTCAAGCACCCCATGAACACTCAAGTGTGTGAGGTACTTCGCCACAGGCAAGGACTTGGAAAATCTACCCTTGCACAGACCAGTTATCTGGGCACAGAGGGGAGGTGCATCCTATCTGTCTGGATTGAATGCAGCTTTTGCTAGCATAGGGTTTGCTCCCTCCTTTCCATGTTTAACCAACTCCTTTTGGATGTTCTAAAAAAGCAAATACAAGTGTTTATCCTCTCTCTTGTCAAACTTTAGCCAAGAATCTTTTTCACCTTTTTGTTTAATAGAAAGTCTAAGCTAAGAAATTCTAAGCTAAGTGCATGTATATGATTTTTAAAAACACTTTGGTGGGGAGGAGGGGTGAGGGAGGGAAAATTAAAGACCCTGTCAGAGGATGCACTTAGGAGATTCTAGTTTTATAAATAGCTGATTTGATTCTTTCAGACAAATTTATTTGTATTTTTTCCCCCCAAAAATGGGGGTGGGGGAGGGGGTAGAGGGAGGCTATAGGCTCATTCTTGAACTTAAGCTCTTCCAAGAAGTTCATCTGAATGGAGTGGTAGGTGGTAATGTATTGTAAACTAAACCAGTGGTATGCCAGATATTGGTTGAGGTCAAGGAAGCTCACTTTTTGCGTTGGGTTGGACCCTCGCAGCAAAAAATAACTTGAGCTTCAATATTCAGGGGACGAGTTTCTCGTACATGGTAATGTTCACTCTCTCCGTTCATTCGTTCGTTCTTTCAAATGCAGATCTAAGTATTTTCTATTTTTACTTTAGGTTTCCAGCATTCATACTTTCCTTTTTACCTTAAGTTCATGGCAATCTCACTTGGCCTCACTTTACTACCTTACTGTATTCGTAAAAATGGCTGTCAGTAGCCTTGGTAGCTTTCCTTCAGCTGTAGCACGAGTACTTCTACCCTTAGTTCCCACATTACAACAGTGACTCCACTTCAAAAGTACTTCATTGGCTGTAAAATGCTTTGAGATGTCCGGTGGTCGTGAAAGGGGCTATATAAATGCAAGTCTTTCTTTTCTTATATTGTTTGAACTTGACTTTCAGAAATTACCTTTAATGCAGCAAATGCATGAAAGAATTAAAGATTTCTCAGCAACTGAAAAATTCCCAACCAGTACTTTCAGAAAGCTTTTTCTTCTTTGATTCTCCGTTTTAAATATCCCTGATCATTGTGCCTCTACCACAAGATCGTTTCAGGGCCATCCAGCTTGCATTCTTCCCTCACAATGGAATGCAGTAATTATTGATAATTGTAGGCAGGTTAAAGACACACCAAGCAAAGTTTGCAGATTGAGCAAGGTCGTGGGACATCTTTGCATCTCTGGATGTCACTGTTTGTGAATCAGCTAAAATAGATTTTTTTTGTGCTGAATGGTTTCCTAAGCGCCTACTCTCAGAGAATAGGCATTGTTTAAGTAGTCTCTGATTGCTGTGATAAGGTGGATCAAGAGAGCAAGGCCCTTGGTAGATTTGAATTATAGATCCTATCTCATTGTGCTCTTCAGAGAATGAAACGTTTATCACCCAAGGATTTTAGATACAGTCACAAGCCAATACAGAATGATGAGATTTGTGTGGCATGGTTTATGTTCTATACTTTTTCAGGATCAGGTCCGGAAAAAGGAAATGTCTTCTGACAGACAGTGTGCCATCTTAAGAAATATCAACAAATGGAATGTGACTCAGTCCTGTTCTTTGTATTACATAGAATTTACAGCACAGAAACAGGCCATTCGGCCCAATTGGTCTATGTTGGAGTTTATGCTCCATGCAAACTTCCTCCCACCCTACTTCATCTAACCCCATCAGCATATCCTTCTATTCCTGTCTCCCTCATGTAATTATCTAGCTTCCCCTTAAATGCATCTATGCTATTCACCTCAACTACTTCATGTGGTAGCAAGTTCCACATTCTAACCACTCTGGGTAAAGAAGTTTCTCCTGAATTCCTTATTGAATGCACTCCAGATCTGACATTGATGCTACAAATGCCAGAATACAATTTTTTTTGTACAATATCTAGTAGGAAAGTAGAATATGGTTATAGGTTTTTCTGGGCATGGGCAATACAAATCCTGGGACTTCTTTAGATCTCATCTTGAAATGAGGGGTTGTGCAAAAATAACATGTTTGCAGTTATACAGTGCCTTTAATGTAGGGAAACATCGCAAGATGCTTCAAAAAGGAAGTAAGGAACAGACACTGAAGGGCTGGATTTTGTCTTGGGGTCGGGTTGGGTCGGGTTAGCCACATTTCGTGTAGCCCCCCCCGACTCCAGATTAATGTGGATGAATGATGCAATTTTCACTTAATTGGGTAATTGAGTTCCAGCATGTGGGAACCCATGAACTAATTAGTGGTTTCAGTCTGAAAGTCGCCTCTGATGATGTCATCATTGCAGGTCAGAGACTGCCTGCCTGGTCTCAGAGACTGCCTGGCTTTTGGTGTGAGTGGACCTGGATGCAAAATCAGCAGAGAGAGAGAGCCAGCCTCGCACAGCAAGACCAGGCAGTCTCTGAAGACAATGCAGCAGCATCAGAGGCGACTTTCAGACCTAATACTACTACCTTCATCACAATACTACTACCCTTCATCACATCTCCGTTGTAATAGTGGACCTGCAGCTGATAGTCAGCTATCCACTTGTGCTCCCGCCAGGTTTCACTGGCGTGTTTCACATCAGGCGTACTTCACGTTGGAAAAGGGTTAAACTAGCTAAAACGTTTCAAAATGGCATTACTGAGCCAATTTAGGCCTTGTTAAGGGCTTTAATGGCCTCTCCCGCCTCTTGGAGGCGGGACGGAGTCGGGAACTCCACGACCGATTTTGTCAAAATTGCGTGAGGGCGGGATGGGGTCGGGACCCCCGACCCCGCAACTTTATCCCCCCACACGCCTCCAAACCCGACTCCACAGGTCATTGAAAATCCAGCCCTGAGCCTTTGTGGGAGATTGAAGAGAGGTGATTGAAAGATTGGGGTTATATATATGCCCACTTTTTCAGAATTGGAGAATAGATAGATCTTATTGTAGGATTCGCTCCAATGAATTACAGCCCGCAGAGGTCTCTTGCTCTCGAGGGTAGGATTCTATACCTTCCTTTTGTTCTTGCTCATTCCAAGAATCTTGAGAAAAGTTATAGCAAAGGAAATCATGCTGAGAACTTCCTAAAGACTAAACAAGCGGTTCTTAGACCAGCTACAGCTGAGTATACATCGCCCACTCATTCCTCCACATAGCCTTTTAAAGATGGTAAGAAATGCATCTCTGGAAAGATAGCTTGTCTTCAAGCTTCAATCAACAGCGTGGCTCTTTAGAGGACTAGGTTGTTAGTGAATGATTTTGGTAAACACTCTTAAAGATAGAGATTTGCCATTTTGTAGAGGTTGGGGAAACTAATGTCATATGTTGTCAGGATAATCAAAATGTTTTAAGCCATGCTATCCCAATAGTCTGCTCTGCATGCATTCATTTTGCCAGCTTTGATCAGTTGATAACATTCTCACCTGTAAGTCATAAGGTTATGGGTTCAAACCCCAGTCCAGGCATTGAGCACATAATCTAGGATGACGCTTCAGTGTAGTACTGAGGATGTGCTACATTGCTGGAGGTGCTGTCTTTGGGATGAGATGTTAAACCGAGGCCCATTCTGCCATTCCCATATGGACGTAAAAGATCCCATGGTGCTATTCATCTGACGTATTTCCTATCATTAATGTCTTACCAGTGCTGAGAATTAGTAACATCATTGCAATTCCTGTCATCCAGCATTGCTAAGGTGGCAGAGGAAGATTTTAAAAATTGAAGGCCCAGCTTACCTAATTCAGCTAATTGTTCTACACATCACTCTACAATCAGTTGCACTAGGCCAGGCCAATACAGTATCTTTAGAGAAACGAATCCTGTAGTTCTGGAAGCTGCTGGGTATTCTTTGTGCATCAGGCCCTCAAAGTCTCTCTCAGACCCTCCCGCCACCCACTGGGAGCTCCTGCAATTATGCAAATAGCACTGAACCTGGGAGGTCCACATCAGTACTTCATAAGATGGGCGGTTACAAAGTACACAATCCTTTATATGGCAGCGTATTGAAAGCCTTTTGGAAATCTAAGTAAATAATATCTACTGGATGCCCTTGATCCACTATTCTAGTCACCTCTTTGTTTCTCAGTTGGTAAGTCGGGAATTGTTGAGTAAAATAAAAGTACATTCCATTGAGTTATAATCACTTATCAAAAGGATTGCTTTTGAATCAACCAGGCAACTTTTTTTTTTAAGAGTAATTCCTACCTCCCCAAATATTAGCATGATGTTTGGCACATTTGCCCTTTAGGTAGTCCTTTAAACCACATTATAAATAACCTACAGGGTAAATGTTTCAGGTCGATGACCTTTCGTCAGAACTGGAAAAAAGCAGGAAATGGAACAGATTTTTAAGCAAGTGTAGGAGCCTTCACATGGTCCATCTCCGACTCTTCCCTTCCCTTCCTCGACTTCTCCGTCTCCATCTCTGGGGATAGGTTATTGACAAACATTCACTACAAGCCCACTGACTCCCACAGCTACTTGGACTACACTTCCTCCGACCCCGCTTCCTGTAAGGACTCTATTCCATTCTCCCAGTTTCTCCATCTCTGCCGCATCTGCTCTGACGATGCCACCTTCCATACCAGTGCTTCCGACATGTCTTCCTTTTTCCTCAACCGAGGATTCCCCTCTACTGTGGTTGACACGGCCCTTGACCGTGTCCGTTCTATCTCCCGCACTTCTTCCCTCACCCCTGCCCCTCCCTCCCGGAACCACGATAGGGTTTCCCTTGTCCTCACCTTTCACCCCACCAGCCTCCACATTCAACGGATCATCCTCCGCCATTTCCACCAACTCCAGCGTGATCCTACCACCAAACACATCTTTCCCTCACCTCCCCTTTCAGTATTCCGAAGGGACCGCTCCCTCCGCGACACCCTAGTCCACTCCTGTATCACCCCCAACGCCCCTTCCCCTTCGCCCGGCACCTTCCCATGCAAGCGCAGGAGATGCAACACATGCCCTTATACCTCCCCCCTTCCCACTGTCCAGGGCCCCAAACACCCCTTCCAGGTGAAACAGCGATTTACTTGTACTTCTTGCAATTTAGTATACTGTATTCGCTGCTCACGATGCGGTCTCCTCTACACTGGGGAGACCAAACGCAGATTGGGTGACCGCTTTGTGGAACACCTCTGTTCAGTCCGTAAGGGGGACCCCGAGCTTCCGGTCGCCTGTCACTTTAATTCACCGCTCCACTCCCACTCAGACCTCACCGTCCTCGGCCTCTTGCATTGTTCCACGGAAGCTCAAAGTAAGCTCGAGGAACAGCAACTCATCTTTCGATTAGGCACTTTACAGCCTTGGGGACTCAACATAGAGTTCAACAATTTCAGATCATAACCTCGGCCCCTATCATATATATATTTTTTCCACACTTTTTTTTCTCCCCCACATGGCAGCTGTCTTTCATTCTGCCAGCACAATTTACACTTCATCTCGAGCCATCTTTTGTTTCTTAACCTGTCTCATTACCATCTTCTTTTGCCTTGAATATCTCTTAATGTCTCTTAACCTCTCCTGCCTTCTATCCTATCACAGACCTTCCCTTTGTTCTTTCATCCCCTCCCCCATTTCCCAGCTCCTACACTTGCTTAAAAATCTGTTCCATTTCCTGCTTTTTTCCAGTTCTGATGAAAGGTCATCGACCTGAAACGTTAACTCTGTTTCTCTCTTCACAGATGCTGCCTGACCTGCTGAGTATCTCCAGCATTTTCTGTTTTTATTTCAGACTTCCAGCATCTGCAGTATTTTCTTTTTGTTATAAATAACCTATCTATTTTTGGCACTAGGGCATTATTCTGATTTATAAAGAGGTTAAACAAATTAAGAAAGTTAGATCACCTATCTTTGCTATGATCTTCCTATCTTTGACTATGGAGCATAAAGTACAGACACCATTTCTGCTCTCCTATTTTTTTTAGATCTGTTTGCATTGCTTGCACATTTTTTTGAGAACTAAAACCCTTGTGTAAGCATGGTTTACACAGTTGAAAAGAGCCGAGTATTGATCCACAGCCACATTCTCGTGCAGTATAGGGGTAGGCGAAGGTAAGGTAGCTCTCCTAAGGCTACAGCAGGCAAAAGCTCTTAAGGGAACAATGCCCTCGCTTGTATCTCTTTCCATTGTTGATAATCGGCCAATCCTATTACCTGGGCCAACACCTTGAGGATATATTTCAGTCAATGAGTAAAGAGGACCACAGGTAATCTAAGTATAGGTAAAATTCTTGGTTCAAACCTAACATTTAGATAAAAATCCTTATTCTTTTGATCTTAACCAAAAGTTGCCTGCATTGGACAAAATTTGCATCACTTTGAGCTCAGATTAGGCTGTTAGGTCATTTGAAAATTCTGTGCAGTTGTGAACTATGCACCAGAATTCATATTCACTATTGTGAATTTACATATTAACCCAACTGGTCTATGACGGTGTTTATGCTTCACATGAGTCTCATCCAACCCTACTTCATCTTACCCTTCATCTAACCTGATAAGTGGCAGGTAACATTTGTGCCACAGAAGTGCCAGGCAATGACTATCAACAACAAGCGAGAGTCTAACCACCGCCCTTTGACATTCAATGGCATTACCATCGCCGAATCCCCCACCATCAACATCCTGGGGGTCACTATTGACCAGAAACTTAACTGGGCCAGCCACATAAATACTGTGGCAACAAGAGCAGGTCAGAGGCTAGGTATTCTGCGATGAGTGTCTCACCTCCTGACTCCCCAAAGCCTTTCTACCATCTACAATGCACAAGTAAGGAGTGTGATGGAATACTCTCCATTTGCCTGGATGAATCTTCTTCTTAGGCAGTCCCTCGGAACCGAGGATGACTTGCTTCCACCTTAAAAATGAGTTCGCAGGATGAGTGCAGCTCCAACAACACTCAAGAAGCTCAACACCATCCAGGACAAAGCAGCCCACTTGATTGGCACCCCATCTACCACCTTAAACATTCACTCCCTCCACCACCGGCGTACCATGGCTGCAGTGTGTACCATCTACAAGATGCACTGCAGCAACTCGCCAAGGCTTCTTCGGCAGCACCTCCCAAACCCGCGACCTCTTCCACCTAGAAGGACAAGGGCAGCAGGCGCATGGGAACACCACCACCTCCAAGTTCCTCTCCAAGCCACACACCATCCTGACTTAGAAGTATATCGCCGATCCTTCATCGTCGCTGGGTCAAAATCCTGGAACTCCCTCCCTAACAGCACTGTGGGAGTACCTTCACCATACGGACTGCAGCGGTTCAAGAAGGTGGCTCACCACCACCTTCTCAAGGGCAATTATGGATGGGCAATAAATGCTGGCCTTACCAGCGACGCCCACATCCCATAAACGAATTTTAAAAAATAAGCATATCCTTCTATTCCTGTCTCCCTCATGTACTTATCTAGCTTACCCTTAAATGCATCTTGGCTATTTTCCTCTAGTACTCTATGTGGTAGAAAGTTCCACATTGTAATTTCAAAAATACCTGTACATAATTTTCTATGTTTTGCATTGAGTCACTCTTACAACTTTCTATTCTCAATCCTGCCTCCATTTATAGTAACTTGTCAACTTACAGTGTGGAATTGTCTTGTCAATTCTCTTTCTTGCATCCCACACGGTTATTGTATTGTATTGTACCGTTCTTGATTTCTTCTATGGTGCATGTTAACATTTTATGGAACTTTGTAGGTACTTTGAATAATAAATACTGTCCACTGTCAGAGGGCAGTCTTTCACCATTATATCCCTGACTAATGGAATTCACTTCCTTAAGTACTTGGCCCTGGTCGCTCTCTCCTTGCCTTCAAATATCTCCTAAAACCTACCTCTTCAATCGTGCGATTAGCCTCGCCCTCCTTCTCTCCTCTTTATGAACTGAATGTTTGGCTCTAACATTATTTTACACGAAGAGTGCTTTATGAATGTAAATTGTTGTTAACACGCAAAGATACGTGAGACCCAGCAAAAGCAAACCCATGAGTCTAAGAAATACCTGAAATGAATGGCATGTGTTTCAGTTCCTCTACCTTCATAGGAACAGGCACCCATTGGTGATGGGGGAGCCACTGATCTAAAAATGCTGAACATGTTGCATGTTCAGAACAGTTTTTTCACATCAATAAATGACCTGATCGGATATGTTCGCCAGTTGTCATGGAATATTCTCTTTATTCCACGATAATCTATCAGCATGAAAGTGGCCCAGAGACTCATTCAATATCCAGTGCCTCCCAGAAACCACTATCTCAATTAACCCAGGGAGCTGCTTTGTTCCCATCCCTGTGTCAATCTTTTTCAATTGTTTTGTTTCTCTCTCTTCCGATGCAGAATGTTGTCACCTCTGCTCAGAGCGCTTCTACTTAAACAAAAAAATGATAACAAATTGTTTGATAGAGAAATTTAATAAGGAATTCTAACTGCTGCACTGAATGAATAACTAATTGTAAATCTGATGAGCTATGAATTTGCTGTTTATTTAACAAATAAGGTTAATGTGTGTTAATACCTTTATTATTGACTATCATGCATACAAGTTTTTATTTAGTGTTTCCTGAACTATATTCTTTTAATAACGCTTAACTGTGACTTTCTTAATCTGTGAATTTAGTTCAAGGTTTCCTTTGTAAAGAAACGAAAGAACTTGCATTTATATAACTCACTTCAGGACATCCTAAAGTGCTGCACAGCCAATGAAGTACTTTTGAAGTGTAGTCACTGTTGTAATGCAGAGAAACATATCAGTCAATCTGGCCACAGCAAAAGTCCCACAAACAGCAATAAAATAAATTAGCAGTTAATCTGTTTTTGGTGTTGGTTGAGGGATGAATGTTGGCCACGATACTGGGGGAAATTCCTCTGCTGCTTTACGTCCACCTGGGAATAGCACACCGGCCTCGGTTTAATGTCTAATGCAGAAGATGGCACCTCTGCTAAAGCATCACTCTCTCAGTACTGCATAGACGTGTCTTGAAACTCTCTTGCCCATATCCTAAGCTGCACCAAGTCCTGCTTGCCCATCAGCTCTATCCTTGCTGACCTACATTGCTTCCTGGTCCCTCACGGCTTAAGTTTAAAATTCTCAACCTTGTGTTTAAATCCCTTCATGGACTTGTCTCCTTATCTCTGTAACTGCCTTCAAACCTCTCCCCAAACTCTGCATTCCTCTGACTCTAATGCATTCCTCTCTCCCTTCACCCATCGTTAGCCTCCAGCCATCTAGGTTCCACAGTCTGAAATTTCCTCCCCAAAACTCTCCGCCCCTCCAAATCCTGCTCCTTCTTTAAGACCCTCCTTAAAACCCACCTATTTTGACCAAGTTTTTGGCGACCCCCCCCCCACCTCCTCCTAATATCTCCTTTGGCTTGAGGGCCACTTTTTCATTATGCTTCTGTAGAAAAATGTCCCAAAGCGCTTAGTGAAGCACGATCAAAAAGTGGGCATCAAGCCAAAGGAAATGTTCGGTGCTATATAAAGGCAAGTTGTTGTTGTTGTCGTCGTCATTATTGTCATCAGCCTGTATTATCTGCTTAAGTTCTGCGGTGAGGCTTGAACTCACAACTCAAGAGATGAGAGTGCTCCAATGAGCCAAACTGGCACTTGCATGTTTGTACTAAACCAGATGAGGGAAACAAAACATACACAATTACAAAGACAAAGAACTCCCCCGCATCCACCCCACTAATTCCCTTCCTGGTTTTTCAACTTGAATCATATTTAGCTCCATATCTTCATTTTTCCAGCTAACAGATTCTGACCCGTTAATCTGTTATACTTAACCTTAACTTGCTATTGCAAAACACAAGGGGGTAGAGTTTCCACTTTGGGCGCAGTCGGGAAATTGCACCCAAAATGCTCTTGAAATTGCACCAGTCAGGTTACAGTTCAAATTTCCGCTAAAATTCATTTGCATAATCACAAACTTAAAGCCCTCCATGAACCAACGCAATCGGGCAGCGTAATCGAACGTAATTGTTTCTCTCTTTTGTTTCCATTATAAAGTATGCCATCATGGGGGAAAAATTCAGTCGCGCCCCGTTTGGGGCGCAAATATCGTCCGGGCGCAAAAATTAGCGCCTGGCGCTAATTATCGCCACTGACTGGAAACTTCACTTTTATCGACCCCTGAGGTGATTGGAGCGCTAAATCAGGCGCTTCACACCTGTCTTAAGGCGCAAAGGCCGAGGAGCAAGGCGCTACCTCAGAGCGCTGGCGAAGCTCATATAATGTCAGTCAGCAATGGAACACACACACAATGGCACGGGCCAGTTCTTAAAGGGGATGGTTAATCTTGCTTTCCATCCACATCCTACTCATTGCAGCCTTGAATCTCGGCCTGGAGAGACCTGCACATCAAATCTGCTGGAAAGAACAATGGAGAGTACGAGGTAAAGAGCTCAGAGTGCAGCCCCCACAGTCTCTCCTAAATCGATACAAGGAATGGCAAATCAAAATGAACCTGCAAAGTGCTGCTCAGTACCCAAAACTCCTTCACACAACGTTGAAACTCTCCAGAAGTCTCTCTCTCTCTCTCTCTCAGAATGCGTAGTTCAAAAATAGCACCAACAATAAAAGGCAGGAAGCGGTCACCTTTAAATAGCGCTCCCCCTTTCCCTTCATGACTGCAGAACGCTCCCTTCAACCTGTCGTTGCTAGCGTCAGGCGGTAAGGCAGGGGGCGCCACTCAATATCCGCTCTGGGGCGATACCAGGGCGTTGCGCACTCGACTGACGTCACGATCTGCCGGCGCAGGAGATCGTGGCGGTAGTGTTTAGCGCCGCCGCAAAATGTCTAGTTAATTTCGCGAGCGGCGCAAACTTCGCCGCGCCCGGGCGCTAGCTGCTTTGCGCCCCATTAGCGCCCTCTTAAGGCGCTAACGGGAGGCGCAACCAACTGAATTTTCCCCCCCATGTATTTAAGAGTTGTAACCTGGTGCAGTTTTATTAATACAGCTGAAAATAGGTTTAACAGCAAAAAGTAAGCATTTTTAATAAGAGTGTCCACTGTCCAGTCTGCCTAACTTGATTTAAAATCACTGAAAGTGACTTTAAAAAATACTAAACTGAACCATTTAATAGTTTCATTGATGTACACAAGTCAGGTTTTTGGTAAATAAAAAAAAACTTGAGATGAAAAAGCTTTTAAAACATGCCTACTCGTGCCTGTGCGCCTAGGAAAATGAATACCATTTGAAGAGCCTCCCCCCCACCCCCACCCTGGATTTCGCTAATATAACGAGCGGAAACTCAGCCACTGTATGTGACGTGTTTGATGTTGATGCAGCTGGACAAAAAGTTTCATTCCCCAGTATGCCTGTCATCTATGGAACTATTCCCCTGAGAACTTTGAAATTCAACCTGGGGGCGTGGCCAGTTTTGTGGGCGGGGGGTGAATTGAATCTTGAACCAGTGTAAAACATCGCCGAAAACACGAATGTAAGTGGCTTTGGGCGTAACTCACTTGCGTTTTAAAATTCCCCGATCGTTTGTGCTGGTTTGCCTGATTCTGCCTGGCTTGTGCTGATATTACTGGCTCAAATGAACGGAAACTCGACCCTATGGAGAGTAAAGTCACACCACATGCAAACTAGCTGTAATCACATTGAAGCTGAAATAAAATGGATCATGCTGTTGAATTTGTGGATTCAGGAGTTCTCAAAGTGTCAGCAGCTTCATAAGCAACACTATTGGAGCATAGCTCTATCGAGTCTTGGCTGAACCAACAGGCTTGGCTGAACTAGCAGGCAAAGTTCAGAATGAATGCTTGGCTCTAACTAGACCCCTCTGATGGAAATGTAATTGCTTGCTGATGTAGTGTATAGTAAAGGGATAGCAGCCTCATTTATTGTCAAATGGCCAGGGTCAGTTTTATCAGCTGAGGTCCTGGGGTCCGCTGTCAAACTCCTGATATTTGAAATTTTTCCAAGAGCAAATTATTGGTGACATATCAACATTACTAATATCAATAGTGCAAGGAGTCAGTACAGTATCCTTTTACCGCTAAGACGAGGGGGAGGGTCAACTTAGAGTGATGGGATAAACGTGTTCCCTTCTGTTTTTATGCCAAATTAATTTGCGTAATCACAACTCCGCAGCTAGAACTTTTAATCTGGGCTTGCAGGACAAAGCTGATTACTGTTTGATACGAAGCTAGAAATCTTACACTAAGAAACCAGAAGGGACGGTTGTGTAAGAAATGGAAAAATACGCATTGATGCAGAAGGGTATACTCTTGAGGTTGGGGTTAAGGCACAAGGTAGGGCCAGTGTAGAGGGACTGTTACTCTGCATCTGGCAATGCTATATATGGGGGTCGAGTTTCCGCTTTGGGCGCAATCGGAAAATTGCGCCCAAATTGCACTGGTTAGGTTAGGTTAGGCTTCAAGTTTCATTAATTTGCATAATCACAAACATTAAATCTTCCACGAACCAGCACAATCAGGCAGTGTAATAGAATGTAATAATTTATTTTTTCATTAAGTATTCCTTGATGTATTTAAGAGTGGTAACCTGGTGCAGTTTTATTAATACAGCTGAAAATAGGTATCAGCAAAAATAAGCATTTTTAATAAGGGTGTCCAGTCCGCTACCTGTGAGCTACCTGAATCACTGAAAATAACTTAAAAGAAAACTATACTGAACCATTTAATAGTTTCATTGGTGTACACTAGTCAGTTTCTTAATATACTTTTTGATGTGAAATTTTTTTTAAAACGTGTCTACTGGTGCCTGTTCGCTTAAGAAAATGAGCGCAATTTGAAGAGCCTTCCTGAACCGGCGCTATCGTCGTAATCTCGTAAATTTGACCTGGGGGCGTGGCCAGTTTTGGGAGCGGGGCCTGATTCGGGCAAATTGAATCTTGAACCAGCGTAGAAGATGGCGGAATACACACACAAGTGGTTTTGGACGTAACTCATTTACGTTTAAAATTCCAGGATCTTGTGTGCTGGTTCGGCCAATATCATAGCGCTGATATTACTGGCGACATAGAAACATAGAAGATAGGAGCAGGAGTAGGTCATTCGGCCCCTCGAGCCTATTCTGCCATTTAATGAGATCATGGCTGATCATCCAAATTCAGTACCCTGTCCCTGCTTTCTCCCCATATCCCTTGATCCCTTTAGCCTTAAGAAATATATCTATCTCCTTCTTGAATATATTTAATGAATTGGCCTCAACTGCCTTCTGTGGTAGAGAATTCCACAGGTTCACCACTCTCTGGGTGAAGAAATTCCTCCTCATCTCAGTCCTAAATGGCTTACCCCTTATCCTTAGACTGTGACCCCAGGTTCTGGACTCCCCGACCATTGGGAACATCCTTCCTGCATCTAGTCTGTCTAGTCCTGTTAGAATTTTATAAGTTTCAATGAGATCCCCTCTCATTCTTCGAAACTCTAGCGAATATAAGCCTAATCGACCCAATCTCTCCTCATACGTCATTCCTGCCATCCCAGGTATCAGTCTGGTAAATCTTCGCTGCACTCCCTCCATGGCAAGAACATCCTTCCTCAGATAAGGTGACCAAAACTGCACACAATACTCAAGGTGTGGTCTCACCAAGGCCCTGTACAACTGCAGCAAGACATCCTTGCTCCTGTACTCGAATCCTCTCGCTATGAAGGCCAAAATACCATTTGCTTTCTTAACCGCCTGCTGCACCTGCATGCTTACCTTCAGCGACTGGTGCACAAGGACACACAAGTCTCGTTGCACTTCCCCTTTTCCCAATCTATTGCCGTTCAGATAATAATCTGTCTTCCTGTTTTTGCCACCGAAGTGGATAACCTCGCATTTATCCACATTATACTGCATTTGCCATGCATCTGGCCAATCACCCAACCTGTCCAAATCATACAGGAGTTTCTCTGCATCCTCCTCACAGCACACACGCCCACCCAGCTTTGTGTCATCTGCAAACTTGGAGATATTACATCAAGTTCCCTCGTCCAGATCATTAATATATATTGTGAATAGCTGGGCTCCTAGCACTGATCCCTGCGGTACCCCACTAGTCACTGCCTGCCACTCGGAAAAAGACCCGTTTATTCCAACTCTTTGCTTCCTGTCTGCCAACCAGTTCTCTATCCAAGACAGTACCTTACCCCCAACCCCGTGTGCTTTAACTTTGCACGCTAATCTCTTATGCGGGACCTTATCGAAAGCCTTCTGAAAGTCCAAATACACCACATCTACTGGTTCTCCCTTATCTATTCTACCAGTTACATCCTCAAAAAATTCCAGTAGATTAGTCAAGCATGATTTACCTTTTGTAAATCCATGTTGACTTTGTTCGATCCTGTCACTGTTTTCCAAGTGCTCTGCTATTACATCTTTTAAAATGGACTCTAGCATTTTTCCCACTACCGATGTCAGACTTACCGGTCTATAATTCCCCGTTTTCTCTCTACCACCTTTTTTAAATAGTGGGGTTACATTAGCTATCCTCCAATCCATGGGAACTGTTCCAGAGTCTATCGAATTTTGGAAGATGACCAGCAATGCATCTACTATTTCTAGGGCCACTTCCTTAAGTACCCTAGGATGTATATTATCAGGCCCTGGGATTTATTGGCCTTCAATCCCATCAATTTCCCTAACACCATTTCCCTACAAATACTGATTTCATTCAATTCCTCCCTCTCATTAGACCCTATGTTCCCCGACATCTCTGGGAGGTTATTTGTGTCCTCCTTTGTGAAGACAGAACCAAAGTATGTATTTAATTGGTCTGCCATTTCTTTGCTCCCCATTATAAATTCCCAATTCTGACTGCAAGGGACCTACGCTTGACTTCACCAATCTTTTTCTCTTCACATATCTATAGAAGCTTTTACAGTCAGTTTTTATGTTCCCTGCAAGCTTACTTTCATAATCTATTTTCCCCCTCTTAATTAATCCCTTTGTCCTCCTTTGCTGAATCCTAAACTGCTCCCAATCCTCAGGTTTGCTGCTTTTTCTGGCCAAATTATATGTCCTCTCCTTGGACCTTATGCTATCCCTAATTTCCCTTGTTAGCCACGGTTGAGTCACCTTTTTTGTTTTATTTTTATGCCAAACAGGGATGAACAAATTCTGTAGTTCATCCATGCGATCTTTAAATGTTTGCCATTGCCTATCCACCGTCAACCTTTCAAGTAACGTTCCCCAATCCATCCTAGCCAACTCACGCCTCATACCATCGTAGTTTCCTTTATTTAAATTCAGGACCCTAGTCTCTGAGTCAACTACTTCACTCTCCATTTTAATTAAGAATTCTGTCATATTATGATCGCTCCTCCCCAAGGGGCCTCGCACAACAAGATTGCTAATTAATCCTTTCTCATTACATACTGGCCTGAAAATTAAACCTAATACGCGAGAGTACGCACTGTGTACTCTCGCGTATTAGATCCCGAATTGCCGGTTTCCTGCATGCACTGCGCATGCGCGGGAAACCGGCACTTCGTGAATTGAAAAGGGGGCGGTTCCTAAGTGAACCGCGTGCGCACTACAGGCTGTGCGCACGCAGTGCACTTAGTTTTTTTTCAGCTTTGAACGCGCAGGTAAGTGGTGAAGATTTTACACACAAAGAAAGCAGGCGTAGGACCCCCTTTTAACAAGGTAAGTAGTTAATTAAGTGTTATTTTAATTTTTTTTCAACAGGTTTATCTTTTTTAGAGAATTCAAAGAAAGGTAAGTTTATTTTTATAACTTTTAAAAAGATTTTAAATTTTTTCAAAAATTTAATTTTTTGTTTAAAGTGGTTAATTTATTTAACTATACTTATTTTATTAATGTGATGGCTTTTTAAAAAAAATAATTGAGGTTTAGCTGTTCTTTTGCGGGGGTGTAGTATTCATAGCTTTGACAGCTCTTGCCGTCAAAACTATGAATGAAAGATGGTGTGCTGCCATTGGCTCTAACTGAATCATGTGATCCCAGAGCTCGTACAAACTAATTGCGCCTCTGGGTCACGCAAGCACTGCACGGTTCCAACAGAGAGAGCCTTTGAAACTAAAGTTCGTGTGGGCCCGGAGCAAAAAGGTCGGCGCGGAGTGCGATATCGCGGGGAATCCTTACCCCTGCGGGAACCATCCATGTTTAATTTCTGGGCCAATACCCAGTCTAAGATGGCCTGATCTCTAGTTGGTTCCTCGACATATTGGTCCAGGAAACCATCCCGTATACACTCTAGGAATTCCTCCACCTCAGTATTGTTACTAATTTGGTTAGCCCAATCTATATGCAGATTGAAGTCACCCATGATAACTGCTGTGCCCTTATTGCACGCGTCTCTAATTTCCCATTTAATGCCATCCCCAACCTCAGCATTACTGTTTGGGGGTCTGTATGCAACTCCCACTAACGTTTTCTGCCCCTTGGTATTTCTCAGCTGTGCCCTCACAGATTCCACAACATCAGAGCTAATATCCTTCCTTCCTATTGTGTTAATCTCCTCTTTAACCAGCAATGCTACCCCACTTCCTTTTCCTTTTTTCCTGTCCTTCCTGAATATTGAATACCCCTGGATGTTGAATTCCCAGACTTGGTCACCCTGGAGCCATGTCTCCATAATCCCAATTATATCATATCCGTTTCCATCTATTTGCGCAGCTAATTCATCCACCTTATTATGAATGCTCCTCGCATTAAGACACAAAGCCTTCAGGCTTGATTTTTTAACACTCTTAGTCCTTTTAGAATTATTATTTACTGTGGCCCTGTTTGATTTACACGCTTGATTTCTCTGCCTTCCACTTTTGCTTTTCTCCTTCCTGTCTTTTGTTTGTATCCTTGCTTCCCTTTCCTCTGTCTCCCTGCACAGGTTCCCAACCCCCTGCCATTTTAATTTAAACCCTCCCCAACAGCACCAGCAAACACTCACCCTAGGATATCAGTTCCGGTCCTGCCCAGGTGCAAACCGTCTTGTTTGTACTGGTCCCACCTCCCCCAGAACCGGTTCCAATGTCCCAGGAATTTGAATCCCTCCCCCTTGCACCATTCCTCTAGCCACGTATTCATCTGAAATATCCTTCTATTTCTACTCTGACTAGCACGTGGCATTGGTAGCAATCCTGAGATTACTACCTTTGAGGTCCTATTTTTTAATTTACCTCCTAACTCCCTGTATTCAGCTTTTAGGACCTCATCCCGTTTTTTACCTATATCGTTGGTACCTATATGCACCATGACAACTGGCTGTTTACCTTCCCCCTCCAGAATGCCCTGCAGCCGCTCCAAGACATCCTTGACCCTTGCACCAGGGAGGCAACATACCATCCTGGAGTCTCGTTTGCAGCCGCAGAAACGCCTATCTATTCCCCTTACAATAGAATCCCCTATCACTATAGCTCTCCCACTTTTTTTCCTCCCGTCCTGTGCAGCAGGACCACCCATGGTGCCAGGAAGTTGGTTGCTGCTGCCTTCCCCCGATAAGCCATTCCCCTCAACAATATCCAAAGCGGTATATCTGTTTGAGAGGGGGATGGCCACAGGGGATCCCTGCACTACCTGCCTGCGCCTACTACTCTGCCTGGTGGTCACCCATTCCCTTTCCTGCCTGTGCAGCCTTTACCTGCGGTGTGACCAACTCCCTAAACGTGCTATCCACGATGTGCTCAGCATCGCGAATGCTCCAGTATGTATCCATTCGCAGCTCCAGCGCCGCAATGCGGTCTGTCAGTAGCTGCAGCTGGATACACTTCCCGCACACATGGTCGTCAGGGACACAGGAAGTGTCCCTGATTTCCCATATAGTGCAGGAGGAGCATACCACGGGGCCGAGCTGTGCTGCCATGACTTACCCTTTAATTAATTCAAATTAAATTAAATCAAATCTCTACCACTAATTACACTACAATTAAATGATATACTCAAGGGCCCTTGTTTAGCAGCACTCCCCGCTACACAACAGAGACCTTAGAAACTATAAACCACAAAAATTAAGTTTGGAAAAAAGTGAGAAAGAGAAAAATACTCACCTATCAATCACTTACCTGCTTTCTGGTGACGTCACACTTCGATTACTTTTTACTTCTCTCTCTCCTCTCGCTGACTCTGTGCCTCTCGCAGGTCCGCCGCTCAGCAACAACTTGAGCCCCTGATGTAGACGTGTTCGATGTGGATATAGGCGGACAAAAAGCGTTTAATTTGCCAGTATGCCTGTCATCTGTGAAACGATACACCAGCGTGAGTCTGAGCCCTAAGCAGAGTCAGGGAGAAAACTGGAGGCGAGCAAATAAAGAATATGCAGCCTAAGAGTACAGGCAGTGTTGTGCACAGCTTCAACGAGCTGGATTAGCGCCAAACTATAGGGAGGGCCATTCAAATTTGCTGTGGTCTGCAATTTTGTAGGAAGACCAAACCCTCCGGTGACTATGGTAATTTGTAGTTATTTTGCCCTGTTTTATATCGAATTGCTAAATCAGTAAATATTCGCATCAGAAATTTTTCACAGTCATTAAATTTAACAACGTTTTTTGGACCTAAAAAATTGCAATTTCTGACTTCACTTAAGATCCAATTTATGAGTACAATTCTCATGGCATGAAATTATTCATGATTGTGAAAGTGTCTGTGAAATATCCCGTTTAAAAAAAAAAATCCTGTGCAAATAATTGGGTTTACCGTGGTTTGCATTATTCATTGAATACCTCTGAACACCAAAACTTCCAACTATTCATTTATACTTCATTTTGGTTTTGTCTGATTTGATACATTGCTACTTCTTTCTCTTTCCGAAAAATAAGCAGGGGTGTGTGGGTGTTGCTGAGTGTTCTAGCACTAACATGCGAGGTCACTGAGTGGGAGAAAGCAGATTCAATCGCCCACACTTTTCAGTTCCTCATCTGAGCCATGCTAACTGGATAATGTGACCTCTTCCAGCTGGAAGAGGAGAAAGTTGGCCAGGACTTTGCTCCTCCTAGCAGCAGCTGAGGATGGCATGGGAGCAGGCTATTCTGTCAGCAGCAGTGAGTCCAGGTGGACTTGAAAATATGATTTTCATGGAAAGAAATGCACTTTTATTTGTTAAGGGTTGTAGTTCTAGAACGCAGAGATGACCTTGTGTGACAGAAAGTATGTTTGCGCTGTAGGGGGTGGATTTTTTTGCCCTATTACTTGCCCAGTTTGGGGTTGGGGTGGGAAATATGGCAGGGTGCCATTTCGCCAGCTCCTTGGTGTTGGGAGCCATTTGTAGGATTTTCTGTTCTCAGGATATTGGCCGTTGAATACTTGAAAATGGGTGCGTGAGTCCAAAAGAGAACCTAGTGATGGGAATACGTCATCCAGCATGTTTCCAGTCATCATAACTGTAGCAACGCTGGTTGTCAGGACGATCGTTAGATTTCTGGCGCCCAATAAAAAAAAAAGCGGCACTTTGCTTATTGCAATCGATTTTTTGTAAAATGTTTTTTTTCCAAATTCTTCAAAAAAAATTGTAACAAAGAGATACTGACTACAATGTACAAGCAACATAACAATTCCGCCATCTGCCCCCACCCCCACAACCCTCCCTCCCAAATGGAGGCAGGTGATCCTCCATTTGAGCCTGAACCCAAAAGATCTGTCATGGTTAGTGTAGTATATGTGAGTAGAACAAATGAAGGACAGAGACAAGATGAGTTGCTAGTCAAGGTGCTTATTTACTAGGCCAGAGCGAACTGAGCATGCTCATATTAAACCATGTGACAAACCATGTGCTAATACATTACACTGCTTTCCCCTTTAAAAAAATGTACCTATTCCCCTCTCAAATACAACAAAGGTATGGTCCCACCTTTCCCAGCATTACACGTACCACATAACATAAACTCCTGGCTTTTCTCTTTTACATGAACTACAAATCCTACAAATGAACTACAAATCCAGTTTAATAACAGGTTTGCAGAGCCTTCCTGATCTCCTTACAAAAGGTTTTGGTGTTGAACTAATTTTCAGGCTGTTTTGTTTTAGTTCTGAACTGAAAGAAGTAGGTACCACCACTCCATTTCCCCACTTGATACAACCTTGCTCACAAGACAATTCAGTACGACGGTTATGGAATGGTTTCAATTCTGTGTCCAGACACTGATCAGTCCATCCATTCAAGGTGTTTTCATGCACTCTTTTCAGTACTGAATCCTTTTGAGTCTCATCTGCAATCTCAGTTGTATTCACGGGAAAGATTTTGTGAAAATCTCACCTTCACTCCCAACACAAGTCCTCATGTGACAACCTAGACAAGGCATCTACGATTGCGTTTTGCTTTGAAGTGCGATATTCAATCATGTAGTCATATTGTGACAACAACACTGCCCAATGTTGCATTCTTGATGCGGCCATTGCAGGGATGGCAGATTTGAGCCCCAATGTTGCTAGGAGCAGTTTGTGATCGGTTATCAGGGTAAACTTTCTGCTGATCAGGAACTGTTAGAATTTCTTGATTCCAAACACTATGGCGAGTGCTTCCCTTTCAATTTGCGCGTAGTTTCTTTCGCTCTTTGTGAGGGTTTGCGATGCGAACGCGATTGGTTTCTCTTGGCCTTCATCCATAACGTGGCTTATGACAGCTCCCATACCATAGCTAGAAGCATCACACGCTAACTTAAGCTCACGCTCTGTGTTGTAGTGCACAGGTAGAGCATCGCTAGAGAGACTTCTCTTACAAGCGTCATAAGTTTCCTGTTGCGCTTTTGTCAACTTCCACCGGACATCCTTCTTGAGGAGCTCATGCAATGGAGCTAACATGGTCACTAACTCAGATAAGAAACGTGCGTAGTACTGGACCATTCCAAGGAAAGATCTTAACTCAGACACGTTCTGTGGCTTTGGAGCATTGATGACAGCATCAACCTTTTCCTTCACTGGTTGCAAGCCATTTGCATCAACTTTCAGACCAAGGTACACTACCTCGGGCTGCACAAAAGCACATTTGCTCCTTTTCAATTTGACATTGTGGGAATTTAACCGTTTGAAGCACTAAATCTAACAGTTCTAGATTTTCTTCCTCGCTGCTTGTTGTGATCAGCACATTGTCTTGATTGCATAACCAATTTGGAACTCCTTGCAAAATCTTATCCATCATAGCCTGGAAGATTTTGGAGGAGGACTTTACACGATACGGCAGCTTGGTTTATGAGTACAGTCCCTTGTGTGTGTTGATGGTGAGATACTGTTGACTCTCTTTATCAACATTCAGCTGAGCATAAGCAAGCGACAGGTCAAGCTTGGAGAAAACCTTTGACCCAGAGAGTGCTGCACACAAATCTTGGGATGTAGGTAACGGGTACTGCTCGTCGTCAACTGCTTGGTTGATAGTAACTTTGTAGTCACCGCACAAGCGTACAGTTTTGTCTGCTTTGGGCACTACCACAATCTGGGTAGCCCATTCACTTTGTCAGTTTTTACAAACACTCCGTTCTCTCTCAGTTTCTCTAGCTCTTCCTCCACCTGACTTTTCAACGCATAGGGGACCGGCCTTGCCTTACAATAGACAGGCTTCGCGTTGGACTTGATGTGGATATGCTCGTCAAACCCAGTGATGCCCTCAACGGTCTGTGGACAAGCTTTCGTACTTTTTCAGCATTGTTTCGAGTCGCTTCTTTGAAGCATCTCCACTGAAGATGTTTTTCCAGTCTAGTTTTAAATTTCTCAACCAGTTTTTGCCCATGAGGATTGGCCTGTTGTTGTAGCTCGCTACAATAATAATAGGCAGCTTTACTGACTGGCCATTGTGTTGAACTGTACATTCCATTTGTCCACATGTCTCTAGGATTTCTCCAGAGTAGGTTTTTAACTCTACGATACTCTTTGTCAGTGGTATTTGATTAAACTTACTCTCATATGTGTCCTTACTCATGACAGAGCAGTCTGCCGCCGTGTCGATACACATAATATATTGCTTGTTGATCAAAAGTTTTGTACGGAAGTCTTTCTCACAACTTAGCGTTGCCGCTAGTGGCATAGATACTGTAGATGCCTAGTTGTTCAACATCAGGTGTGTTCACTTCAATATTGTGAACTCCTCCCTTTTGTTGTCACCAGCTTTGCATTGCCACTAGAATGGTTCTTACTTCCTGCTTTCGATCTAGCTCTGCAAGCTGTTGAAATATGGCCTTGCTTCTGGCAGTGAAAACATTTCGCATTTCTGTATTGGCAGGTCTGTGGTGAGTGATTTCCATTGCAGCGATAATAATTCACTGAACTGCTCTCACCAACACGCTTTGGACTCGGTATCACAACTTTAGGTTTGGCGGTGGCTTTCTGACTGTAGACCTCAGCTGCACTAGTCACTTGAGTTGGACGGAGTTCCCAAGCATTCTTAGACGCCATCTCCATAGATAGGGCAATGCATGCTATATCAAACGTAAGGTTCGGAGTGTTCAGTAGCTTGGACTGTGTGAACTCATCCACCAGTCCACACACAAATTTATCTCTCTACGTACGATCTAAAAATGTGCCGAAGTTACAACGCAAAGACAGGTTCTTAAGAGCTTCAATGTACTCACTGATGGTTTCACTTTGTTTTTGGTTTCTGGTACCAAACTTGCTATTTCTAATGGCTTTGGGTCGAAATGGTCCTCGAGTTTCTCGATAATGTCTTCAAATGACGCATGCTTCATTTTCCCTGGTGTGAGTAGGTTTGTCAACGTTCCGTAGACATCTGGCCCGATCTCCAGTAGAAAAATTGCTTTCATCCATTCAAAAAATACTTTATTTTGAGCTTGAACATTCTCATCTGCACCTTATTCGCCTTAAAAAAAAAAAATCTCCATTTGCTCAATGAATGGTTCGCGAGCTCGGTCATACACGCCGAGACTTCCGATGAATTCCATAGGCACAGCCATAATTGTCCCGATCCCGCTGAACAGTGACTCAGCACGCTACCTGTGTACCTGAAGGCAGACACACGAAGGCGAAACACAGACAATTCTGCATCAGCATTAACAGTAAAACATCACAAAAATTCAGTTTAGGTGCCGCAACAAACTTTTCCACTCGAAGGTTGAACACTGTGTCCTTCCATGATCCCTAGAATTGGCTTTGAAATCTCATTCTCATTGACAAAATGTAATGTACTTGGGTAGAACAAATGAAGGACAGAGACACGATGAGTTGCTAGTGAATGTGCTTGTTTATTAGGCCAGAGTGAACTGAGCATGCTCATACTAAACCATGTGACAAACCATGTGATAATACATTACAGTTAGTGCTTGGGCAAATGGGCAGGAGAAAGCCCGCTCCACCTTTGATCCGGCATGATTCCCATTGGATCGGAACAGCTAGCCTCAGGGATGCAGCTGGAGGCAAACTTGTGGGCTTCCCTCTGTCGGTTGCAGTCTTGAGTGTAGAGAATCTGAGCAAGCTGGTGTGAGGGGGCTGGGGAAAGTGCTGTCGGGTTACGTTCACTGGTTTCAGTAAACTAAAAGAGAGGAGCTGGTCATTGATGCTTTCACTCTGGGTCTTCAAATTACACAGTTGCACCCCTTGTGTCTACCTCTTGTCAGCAGCTGTAAAATGGGGAGAGCAGCAATGGGAGCGATTTTGTGCGTCCCCTTCGAACCTCTTACAAAGGGGGCCAATGCTCTCTTTAGGGGTCCAGATCACTTCCCAGGATGATCCCACCTCCCCCGGGGCAGAGGCTATTGGAAACTCCTAGCAAATCTGGGACTCAACAGATTTTGGTCATTCCACTGGACCCCGATGGAGTTACACCAGGAGTCCTCAGAACACTTCAGTAAATTTGGCCCCACTTTCTCTTAATCCTATTGTGTGTGTATATAGAAGCATAGAAGATAGGAGCAGGAGTAGGCCATTCGACCCCTTGAGCCTGCTCCGCCATTTAATGAGATCATGGCTGATCATCCAAATTCAGTACCCTGTCCCTGCTTTCTCCCCATATCCCTTGATCCCTTTAGCCTTAAGAAATATATCTATCTCCTTCTTGAATATATTTAATGAATTGGCCTCAACTGCCTTCTGTGGTAGAGAATTCCACAGGTTCACCACTCTCTGGGTGAAGAAGTTCCTCCTCATCTCAGTCCTAAATGGCTTACCCCTTATCCTTAGACTGTGAGCTCTGGTTCTGGACTCCCCCGCCATCAGGAACATCCTTCCTGCATCTGGTCTGTCTAGTCCTGTTAGAATTTTATAAGTTTCAATGAGATCCCCTCTCATTCTTCGAAACTCTAGCGAATATAAGCCTAATCGACCCAATCTCTCTTCATACGTCATTCCTGCCATCCCAGGTATCAGTCTGGTGAATCTTCGCTGCACTCCCTCCATGGCAAGAACATCCTTCCTCAGATAAGGCGACCAAAACTGCACACAATACTCAAGGTGTGGTCGCACTAAGGCCCTGTACAACTGCAGCAAGACATCCTTGCTCCTGTACTCGAATCCTCTCGCTATGAAGGCCAACATACCATTTGCCTTCTTAACCGCCTGCTGCACCTGAATACTTACCTTCAGCGACTGGTGCACAAGGACTCCAGATCTAGTTGCACTTCCCCTTCTCCCAATCTATTGCCGTTCAGATAATAATCTGTCTTCCTGTTTTTGCCACCAAAGTGGATAACCTCGCATTTATCCACATTATACTGCATCTGCCATGCATCTGCCCAATCACCCAACCTGTCCAAATCATACTGGAGTTTCTCTGCATCCTCCTCACAGCACACACACCCACCCAGCTTTGTGTCATCTGCAAACTTAGAGATATTACATCTAGTTCCCTCGTCTAGATCATTAATATATATTGTGAATAACTGGGGTCCTAGCACTGATCCCTGCGGTACCCCACTAGTCACTGCTTGCCACTCGGAAAAAGACCCGTTTATTTCAACTCTTTGCTTCCTGTCTGCCAACCAGTTCTCTATCCAAATCAGTACCTTACCCCCCAATCCCATGTGCTTTAACTTTGCACGCTAATCTCTTATGCGGGACCTTATCGAAAGCCTTCTGAAAGTTCAAATACACCACATCCACTGGTTCTCCCTTATCTATTTTATCAGTATATAAAGTACTTCTACATGCTCACCTGTATGAGAATATCTGAAATATCTGGGCTCTGGATAATAATCATTGGGACTGGTCCAGCGAGAGCAATAGAATAATGGGAACTTTTTCAGTTAAGAGGAGGAGCAGCAGGGTTAAAAGCAGCAGCGCCTGAGGCCCGAGACCAGCGGCCAGAGTGGGACCGGGGGAGGAGTGGCAGAGTTAAAAGCCGCTCGCTGGGAGCGGGACCGGGGGAGGAGTGGCAGAGTTAAAAGCCGCTCGCTGGGAGCGGGAGTGGACAGACCTTTGGGGGGGTGGGGGGGGTGGTAGAATCAAAGTGTGATATCACAGGAAAGCAGGTAAGTGATTGGTAGGTGTCCATTTCTCTCTTTCTCTAAACTAGGGCATTGGTTTAAATTAAGAGCCGTGATTATAGATTAAAAACTATACATAGATAATTGAGTGATATTTCAAAACTTGAAAACTTAATTCGTTAACTAAAATACAATAGAGATGGCAGGGCAGGTGATGTGTTGCAGCTGTAGCATGTGGGAGCTGGTGGACCCCAGTGTGATCCACAGAAACCACGTCTGCAGTAAGTGTCTGCAGCTCGAGGAACTTCGGCTCAGAGTTGATGAGCTGGAGTCCGAGCTTCGGACACTGCGATACATCAGGGAGGGAGAGGGTTACCTGGACACTTTGTTCCAGGAGGCAGTCACACCCCTTAGGTTAAATACTTCAAATTTGGGCCATGGTCAGGAACAGGAGGGTGTGACTACGAGTGAGGCAGGTATGGGGATACAGAAGGTAGCATTTGAGGAGCCTCAGCCCTTGCACTTGTCCAACGGGTACGAGGTTCCTGCAGCCTGTGTGGATGAGAGCAGGGACTGCAGGGAGGATGAGCAAACTGACCACTGCACTGTGCTACAGGGGTCCATTCAAGTTGGAGGAGTAAAAAGGAATGTAGTAGTGGTAGGGGACAGTATAGTTAGGGGGATAGATACTGTTCTCTGCAGCTGAGAGCGTGAGTCCTGAAGGCTGTATTGCCTGCCCAGTGCCAGGGTTAAGGACATCTCCTCGGGGCTGGAGAGGAACTTGGAGTGCGAGGGGAAAGATCCAGTTGCCATGGTCCACGTAGGTACCAACGACATAGGTAAGACTAAGAAAGAGGTTCTGCTGGGGGAGTATGAGCAGCTAGGGGCTAAATTAAACAGCAGAACCACAAAGGTAATAATCTCTGGATTACTACCTGAGCCACGAGCAAATTGGCATAGGGTCAATAAGATCAGAGAATTGAATGAGTGGCTCAAAGATTGGTGTGGGAGAAATGGGTTTCGATTTATGGGGCACTGGCACCAGTACTGGCAAAAGAGAGCTGTTCCGTTGGAACGGGCTTCACTTGTACCATTCTGGGACCAGTGTCCTGGCAAATCAAATAACTATGGCTGTAGATAGGGCTTTAAACTGAATAGTGGGGGGTGGGTTCAGCTAAGGGGAAATTTAGAAAGTTAAAGAGAAAGGACAAGGCAATAGTGCAGGGTAGCGATAGGGGTAATGATAGCCAGAGTGTGACAGGAAGGGACAGAGTGTACAAGCATAAGAGTGCACCAGCAAATAGGGTCAGAGTAGGGAAAAATGGTAAAAAGACAAAATTAAAAGATCTTTATCTGAATGCACACAGCATTTGTAACAAGATAGATGAATTGACGGCACAAATAGAAATAAATGGCTATGATCTGATAACCATTACAGAGACGTGGCTGCAAGGTGACCAAGGCTGGGAACCGAATATTCAGGGGTATTTGACATTTTGGAAGGATAGGCAGAAAGGTAAAGGAGGTGGGGTAGCTCTGTTAATAAAGGATAAGATCAGTACAGTAGTGAGAAATGATCTTGGCTTGGAAGATCAAGATGTAGAATCAGTTTGGGTGGAGATAAGAAATAGTAAGGGAAAGAAGCCACTGGTGGGAGTATTCTATAGGCCCCCTAACAGTAGCTACACTGTAGGACAGAGTATAAATCAAGAAAAAATGGGGGCTTGTAAGAAACGTACTGCAATAATCATGGGCGATTTTAATCTTCATATAGATTGGACAAATCAAATTGGTAAAGGTAGCCTTGAGGACGAGTTCGTAGAGTGTATTCGGGATGGTTTCTTGGAAAAATACGTTGTGGAACCAACCAGGGAACAGGATATTTTATATCTGGTAATGTGTAATGAGGCAGGATTAATTAATGATCTCATAGTAAAGGATCCTCTAGGGAAGAGTGATCATAACATGATAGAATTTCACATTCAGTTTGAGGGTGAGAAACTTGGGTCTGAAACTAGTGTCTTAAACTTAAATAAAGGCAATTACAAAGGTATGAAGACCTAGTTGGCTAAAGTGGACTGTGAAAATAGATTAAAAGGTAAGACGGTAGATAAGCAGTGGCAGACATTTATGGAGATATTTCATAACTCTCAACAAGGATATATTCCAGTGAGAAAGAAAGACTCTATGAGAGGAATGAACCATCTATGGCTAACTAAGGAAGTTAAGGATGGTATCAATTTGAAAGAAAAGGCATACAATGTTGCGAAGATAAGTGGTAGACCAGAAGATTGGGAAATTTTTAGAAACCAGCAAAGGATGACTAAAAAAATAATAGAGGGATAAAATAGATTGAGAGTAAGCTAGCAAGAAATATAAAAACAGACAGTAAGAGCTTCTACAAGTATATAAAAAGGAAGAGAGTAGCTAAAGTAAATGTTGGTCCCTTAGAGGATGAGACTCTGGAATTAATAATGGGAAACAAGGAAATGGCAGAGACTTTGAACAAATATTTTGTATCTGTCTTCATGGTAGATAGTAAAAGCATCCAATAATAGTGGAAAATCAAGAGGCAAAAGGGAGGGAGGAATTTAAAACAATCACTATCACTAGAGAAAAAGTACAGGCAAACTAATGGGACTAAAGGCTGACAAGTCCCCTGGACCTGATGGCCTACATCCTAGGGTCTTAAAAGAAGTGGCTATAGAGATAGTGGATGCATTGGTTGTAATCTTCCAAAATTCCCTAGATTCTGGAGTGGTCCCAGCGGATTGGAAAACCGCAAATGTAACGCCCCTATTCAAGAAAGGAGGGAGACAGAAAGCAGGAAACTATAGGCCAGTTAGCCTAACATCTGTCATTGGGAAAATGCTGGAATCCATTATTAAGGGAGTAGTAGCAGGACATTTAGAAAATCATAATACAATCAAGCAGAGTCAACATGGTTTTATGAAAGGGAAATCATGTTTGACAAATTTATTAGAGTGCTTTGAGGATGTAATGAGCAGGGTGGATCAAGGGGAACCAGTAGATGTAGTGTATTTGGATTTCCAAAAGGCAGTTGATAAGGTGCCACATAAAAGGTTACTGCACAAGGTAAGAGCTCATGCTGAGCTCTTTTTCCGCCGCCTCCGTCTCCGTGCCCACTTCTCTGGCCAGGAGTCTTCCCCCCGCACGGCTGACCCTTTCTCTCGCTTTCAGAATTCTCGTTCCACCTGGACCCCTCCCTCTGGCCTCTTACCCTCTCTAGATCTTTTCATTGCTAACTGCCGCCGTGACATCGGCCAGCTCAATTTCTCTGCTCCCCTCACTCACTCCAACCTACCTCCCTCTGAACTTGCAGCACTCCATTCTCTCCGATCCAACCCTGACATTGTCATTAAACCTGCTGACAAGGGTGGCGCTGTTGTTGTTTGGCGAACCGACCTCTACCTAGCGGAAGTTGAACGCCAACTCTCTGACACCTCCTCCTACCTCCACCTGGACCATGACCCCACTACTGAACATCAAGCCACCGTGTCCAAGACCGTCACTGACCTCATCTCCTCTGGAGATCTTCCCCCCACGGCCGCCAACCTCATAGTTCCCCAACCGCGCACAGCCCGCTTCTACCTCCTTCCCAAGATCCACAAACAGGACTGCCCCGGTAGACCCATCGTTTCAGCCTGTTCTTGCCCCACGGAACTTATCTCTTCCTATCTCGACTCTATTTTTTCTCCCCTTGTCCAGTCTCTTCCCACCTACATCCGCGACTCTTCCGATGCCCTCCGCCATTTTAACAGTTTCCAGTTTCCCGGCCCCAACCGTCTCCTCTTCACTATGGACGTACAATCCCTCTACACCTCCATTCCCCACCAGGATGGCCTGAGGGCGCTCCGCTTCTTCCTTGAACAGAGGCCCAACCAGTCCCCATCCACCACCACCCTCCTCCGCCTGGCTGAACTTGTTCTCACATTGAACAACTTCTCCTTTGACTCTACCCATTTCCTCCAAATTAAAGGTGTTGCTATGGGTACCCGCATGGGTCCTAGCTATGCCTGCCTTTTCGTGGGATATGTGGAACACTCTTTGTTCCAGTCCTACTCGGGTCCCCTCCCTCACCTCTTTTTCCGGTACATTGATGACTGTATCGGTGCCGTCTCCTGCTCTCGCCCTGAACTAGAACATTTCATTCACTATGCTTCCAATTTCCACCCTTCCCTCACCTTCACATGGTCCATCTCCGACTCTTCCCTTCCCTTCCTCGACTTCTCCATCTCCATCTCTGGGGATAGGTTATTGACTAACATTCACTACAAGCCCACTGACTCCCACAGCTACCTGGACTACACTTCCTCCCACCCCGCCTCCTGTAAGGACTCTATTCCATTCTCCCAGTTTCTCCGTCTCCGCCGCATCTGCTCTGATGATGCCACCTTCCATACCAGTGCTTCCGACATGTCTTCCTTTTTCCTCAACCGAGGATTCCCCTCTACCGTGGTCGACACGGCCCTCGACCGTGTCCGTTCTATCTCCCGCACTTCTGCCCTCACCCCTGCCCCTCCCTCCCGGAACCACGATAGGGTTCCCCTTGTCCTCACCTTTCACCCCACCAGCCTCCACATTCAACGGATCATCCTCCGCCATTTCCGCCACCTCCAGCGTGATCCCACCACCAAACACATCTTCCCCTCACCTCCCCTTTCAGCATTCCGCAGGGACCGCTCCCTCCGCGACACCCTAGTCCACTCCTCTACCACCCCCAGCACCCCTCCCCCTTCGCCCGGCACCTTCCCGTGCACGCGCAGGAGATGCTACACATGCCCTTACACCTCCCCTCTTCCCACTGTCCAGGGCCCCAAACACCCCTTCCAGGTGAAACAGCGATTTACTTGTACTTCCTGCAATTTAGTATACTGTATTCGCTGCTCACGATGTGGTCTCCTCTACATTGGGGAGACCAAACGCAGATTGGGTGACCGCTTTGCGGAACACCTCCGTTCAGTCCGTAAGGGGGACCCCGAGCTCCCGGTGGCCTGTCACTTTAATTCACCGCTTCACTCCCACTCTGACCTCACCGTCCTCGGCCTATTACACTGTTCCACGGAAGCTCAGCGTAAGCTCGAGGAACAGCACCTCATCTTTCGTTTCGGCACGCTACAGCCCTCTGGACTCAATATCGAGTTCAACAATTTTAGATCATAACCTCAGCTCCAATCACATTTATATTTTATTTTTTCCACCCTTTTATTTGCCCCCCCCCCACCTTTTTTTTTTTTTTCCTCCTAGAAGCTGGCAGCTGTCCTTCATTCTGCCAGTGGATTTCACACTTCTTTCAGCCTTAATCTGTCACATTTACACCACCTCTAGCCTTGCATATCTCTTAATGTCTCTTAATGTCTCTTCATCTCCCCCTTTGTTCTTTTATCCCCTCCCCCTTTTCCCAGCTTTACTCTGGCCTTAAATCTATTTGATTTCCGGCTCTTCACAGTTCTGATGAAAGGTCATCGACCTGAAACGTCAACTCTCTTTCTCTCTCCACGGATGCTGCCTGGCCTGCTGAGTTTTTCCAGCGTTTTCTGTTGTTATTTAAGAGCTCATAGTGTTGGGGTAATATATTAGCATGGATAGAGGATTGGCTAACTAACAGAAAACAGAGAGTCGGGATAAATGGGTCATTTTCAGGTTGGCAAACTAACTAGTGGGTTGCCACAGGGATCAGTGCTGGGGCCTCAGCTATTTCAATCTATATTAATGACGTGGATGAAGGGACCGAGTGTACTATTGCTAAATTTGCTGACAATACAAAGATAGGTAGGAAAGCAAGTTGTGAGGAGGGCACAAAGAGTCTGCATAGGGATATAGATAGGTTAAGTGAGTGGGCCAAAATTTGGCAGATGGTGTATAATGTGGGAAAATGTGAGGTTATCCACTTTGATAGGGAGAATAGAAAAGCAAAATATTATTTAAATGGAGAGAGACTACAGAATGCTGCGGTACAGAAGGATCTGGGTGTTCTCGTACATGAAACACAAAAAGTTAGCATGCAGGTACAGCAAGTAAGTAGGAATGCAAATGGAATGTTGGCCTTTATTGCAAGGGGGATGGAGTTTAAAAGTAGGGAAGTCTTGCTACAACTGTACAGGGCGTTGGTGAGACCACACCTGGAGTACTGCGTACAGTTTTGGTCTCCTTATTTAAGGAGGGATATACCTGCATTGGAGGCAGTTCAGAGAAGGTTCACGAGGTTGATTCCTGAGATGAAAGGGTGGTCTTATGAGGAAAGGTTGAGCAGGTTGGGCTTATACTCATTGGAGTTTAGAAGAATAAGAGGTGATCTTATTGAAACATATAGGGGGAGAAATTCGGTATTGCCCTGTTTGGGGCGCAATTATCGGCCGGGCGCAAAGTTTAGCGCCTGGCGCTAATTATCGCCTCCGACTGCAAACTTGGCTTCTATCGCCCCTGGAGGTGATTGGAGCACTAAATCAGGCGCGACACACCTCTCTTATGGCGCTAACGGGAGGCGCAAAGCAACCGAATTTTTCCCCCATAGGATTCTGAGGGGGCTTGACAGGGTAGATGCTGAGAGGTTGTTTCCCCTCGTAGGGGAATCTAGAACTAGGGTGCATAGTTCCAGGATAAGGGGTCGCCCATTGGAATTCTCTACCCCAGAGAGCTGTGGAGGCTGAGTCAGTGAATATATTCAAGGCGGAGATAGACAGATATATGAGCTACAGGGGAGTCAAAGGTTATAGGGAACAGGCAGGAAAGTGGAGCTGAGGCCAAGATCAGATAAGCCATGATCTTATTGAATGGCAGAGCAGGCTTGAGGGGCCAAATGGCCTACTCCAGCTCCTATTTCTTATGGATTCCACAATCAGGCCATTTCCATGAATCACTTCCTCGGAGGATGGGGTTGAAGCATATATATTGTAACTACAGAATGCAGAATTTCCCCAGAGCAGAACAATGATCATAGCAATCAATGTACGGTCAGGTTCTGTAACGTTTTAAAATCATATAGCAAGACAACTTTAGGCCCTTATTAATTCTGTACTATATTTTGTCATTGTCCCCAACTGTTTCTGTTGTTTCCCTTTACATTCTTTCTTCATTTGATGTGCATTATCCAACTGTGGGGATGCAGTTTCCTAAATCTAAGAGCTCAGATAAATGATGAGCCACAGAACTAAAATCTGAATAATAGCACAACAACCTGCATTTATGTAGCTCATTTAATGTAGAAAATATCCCAAAGCTTTTTTAAATGGGGGAGGGAGGGAAATAGATGACAAAGGAATAGACACTGAGTCATGGGAGAGGTAGGAGTGATTGTTTGAAAAGGTGGGTTTTTGAAAAGGCTTTTAAAGGTTGAGAGAGAAGTACAAAGGAGGAGGGATGTTGGGTAGGAGTTTAAGAGAGTAGGACTGAGACATCGAAAAGCTTTGCCAACAATGGGTGAATGAAGAATCAGATAACCAAAGGGATGTGAGAGGGGATGCAAGACTGGAGGGGGTCACAGAGATAAGATGGAGTGAGGTCATGGATGGATTTGAACATGAGGATGAGAATTTTAAATTCAATACATCATGAGGCAAAGAGCCATTGTAGGTTCATGAGAACAGGGGTGATGGATAAGCAAAATTTAGTGTGGGATAGAAGAGGCCCAGGTAAGTATTTATTTGTTTGAATTTTTGAAAATTTCCTTGAGGCCTAGGAGGAGCAGAAGTGTTCCTCCTGGCCCAACAAGGGAACTTGGGGCCTCCTCTGCTCCCGTGGATTTACCCTCCACCCCCTCCAGCCATGATTGGCCCAGGACTCTCGCTCCTGCATGACTTACCTGGCCAGGGACCATTTCTGTGGGTCCCCATCGTAGTCTGGCTCCTGCCCCAATTCCCACCCGTCATTCCCGCCAGCTTCGGCAGAGGAGACAGTTCAGCGCTATATTTAAATGAGGCCCGGGAGTTAAAATGGCCCGGGACTCGCACTGACCTCTCCGCGGGGGGTTCCCGCGCACCCTGAATTAAAATCAGGGCTTAAATTGCTGCCACAGCAGATGTGACACGTGCTGCAGCCAGTGTGATCGCTGTGATAGCTGAGCTTTTGCAGCAAACTGTTGCAGCGATTCGAGCCTGCCTGAAAATCCCCTGAAAGGTTGGCAGTGTTGCTTTAACTCAAGAAGACAGGCAATGATAATTGAAATGCACTTAAGCAGGTTCTAACCATCACTATTAAATTGAACCCTAAATCAAGTGACCTTTTTTTAAAAAAAAAACTTCCTGGATGATTAACAGAAAAAAGATGCATTCAGAACGAACCCATTGTCTATGAACAAGACAAGATCAACAAAAGCCACTAAAGAAAGTGATTTAAGTTGTTTTTTAAGATGCACTCAGTAAAAGCAATCTGAATCACCCTGAACTAGAAGTTCATGTTTAGTTTGTATAGCACTCATTTGAATTGGTTTACAATGATGTTATCCATTTAAGTACCTCAGAACCACTAAAAGTGACTTAACTGAGTGAGTGTTGCATTAAGTTTTTTATTTTCAAGAGAGGAGAATGTTGAAGGATTTAATTTGTTGCCGTTTATGTTGTTCTGCAAATACAAATCAATATTCATGTGTGGTTTGAAGTATGAAAGGAATAATTTCAAAGTAATTTTCCCCCCCACTTACTAAACGTAATTCAGGATCGATATTCAATCAACACCAATCTTGTTTCATCTTGATTACTAGTGTAAAGAAAATCCTTAAATGCCTATTATACTCTATAAAAGAAAGAGTAATGCTTAGCAATAGGACTATGCCTGGTAATTAGGCAATGGTGCCTAAAATTGCAGTATTCTTTGGATTGCCAGCATGGTAACGGATGACTTCTTAAAAATCAGTGTCCAGCTCACAACTGGAAAAAAATGGACACATCTGCAATTATGAAGGTTGCGTGGAGTGTGATCCTGTAGGTGCATGTGTGTATATTCAACTCGGATTGACTGTAATGAGCATTTTGAGCACCTCATTCACCCTACAGTGCTGCTGCCAAAATTGGGGCTTACTTCAGTAGCAGTACTCCAAGGTAACTGCACCATTATAGAGTTGAGGGCGTTAAGCAAAAGTGTGTCGAGCCTCTCGAATAAGGGCTGCATCCACCATTGTATGACAATCTCCCATCTATTGTTTTAAATGCCTATTTTCAGATTGATGACTAATGAGATCTGATGTCATCAAGCAATACATTTTTCGAGTGCACCATCACCCATCATTATTTATTCTCTATCAATTACATCCCCCACACATCTGAAGGAGCTCAAATGACTACATGCTAGGAGCTCAAATGGCTGCACGCTAGGGGCTCAAATGGCTACACGCTAGGAGCTCAAATGGCTACACGCTAGGAGCTCAAATGGCTACACGCTAGGAGCTCAAATGGCTACACGCTAGGGGCTCAAATGGCTACACGCTGGGGGCTCAAATGGCTACACGCTAGGGGCTCAAATGGCTACACGCTAGGGGCTCAAATGGCTACACGCTAGGGGCTCAAATGGCTACACGCTAGGGGCTCAAATGGCTACACGCTAGGAGCTCAAATGGCTACACGCTAGGAGCTCAAATGGCTACACACTAGGAGCTCAAATGGCTACACGCTAGGAGCTCAAATGGCTACACACTAGGGGCTCAAATGGCTACACGCTAGGAGCTCAAATGGCTGCACGCTGGGAGCTCAAATGGCTACACACTAGCCTGTCTTTTATAAGTTTGCAGTTACCAAAGCTAGAAGAAATATGCAGCTCGATACCAAGAAACCAAATGACTAAGTGACTTTTCAGCTCGCTCATAAATCCCCATCTGATAGCAACAGGAGAATTTCAGCTTAACCATGATTTAAAGGCTTGAACTTCCTTTTTGAAGGAAGTAGTACTAGACAAATGCAACTGTATATTTCCATCCAGTCTGTTAGGGTTTGACTGTAGAAAATAATAAAAAAAACACCTTGCATTTTCTAGTATTATAATATTACACTTAGTAATTGAATCCATTCACCAGCAGGATGATTTACATTTAGTGCTACTGGTACAGCAAATTATAGGATCATTGAATATTCGAGCACAGAAACAAGCAGTTTAACCCATCCAGTCTGTTTTGATGATTTTCTCCACATGAGCCACCTAGTCTAGAAAAGATATCCTACTCACTGCCATACCCTTTTAACAGTTCTCTTTTTTTCAAGCAACTAATTCCCTTTGAAAAGAATTAATGGACTGTGCTTCAGCAACAGTTTGTGGCAGAGGATTCATATTCTAACCATCCTCTGTACAACATTTTTTTCTAACCTCCCCTTTATTTTGTTATTATCTTAAATTTGTACCCCTTATACCTGTGGCAGCAATCAATTAATTTTTATCTTTTATAACTCTTCATAATCTTGAAGCTCCAATTTCTCAAGCCCCTTTCCATGTTGTTGTATTATGCGTTGATTTAAACTGCCATCCAAACAACATCGTGGTATGACATTCCTGAAGTGCTGGAGGGCGCATCTTGGGTTGATGTTGGGGGGGTGGGGAGGAGAAGGAAGATTAAGAAGTTGGGATGGACCCTGGATCCGCCAGGTTTCTGCTCTGCCCGCACTTTCAATAGGGTATGGGCAGGCGAGACTTCCGCTGACATTGACTTTGAGATGTGTCATGGGCTGTTCCTGGGAATTTTGCCCAGTTTGTCATCCAACAAACCCGGCAGGACCTTCCACTCCTGAGAGCTGGCATAGGTTCCATTGCTGGGCCTCAGGAAGCCTGTAAGATTGTCAGGAAGTAAGGTAACCAATCCCGGAAGGATTGATTTACCTTTCAACTGATGCCACTCTGTTCCCTTAGGCACATCTGAAAAACATGAAATTCTGGGCCCTTTTTTCTTTGGCCCATCCTGGGCCTTGGTTGGATCAGCAGGGTGCTGCTCAGACTACAGTCTGCTCATCAGGGCTGGCAGCTCTGTTACGCCTCTACAGGTGCAGGACTCCCACTTTGACTATGGAGATTCCCCATCCTCCTGGTTTGCGATGGGTCAACATTCTGAAGCGTTGATGGCTGAAGGCGGTGAAACTGGAACCCAGGAATTTCAGTTTCCATTATGTGTAGACTCAGGCTGGTGAGGGGATTAATATTTAGTGTGTTAGAAGAAAAAGGTCAAAAAATATTTTGGTTTCTCAAGGTGAGGAATGTTGGTGTTAATGAGACAAGCATATATGTTAGATATATGTAGAAATATGTCAGTCTCTCTACTGTTGCCCTCGCTGAGATTATCTAATTAAACATAGATCAGGGAGTAAACCTGAGAGCTTTCTAGTTTGTGCTGCACAGTATTACATCAGGAAGGGCCACTTGTCAGGTAAGCCATCAGAAGGGCCCTCACCACATCCTTTCTCCCCAACCTCAAAGACATCCCATACTAGGGGCGTCTACACTTCAAAAAGCATTTAATTGGTTGTAAAGCGCTTTGGAATGTCTCGAGGTAACAGGTGCTATATAAATGCGCAAGTCTTTCTTTACTGCACTTGTATGATTTTCCATTTCCTACACCTGCTATCCTTCGGCATCTGAATGAGATTTCCGATTTATACCAAAATCTGGGCAGTTTTCTGCTCAAGAGCAACGCTCACTAGGAATTGGTTTGAATCTGCCCAAGCTTGATTATTGTAGATAGGAATATTTTATAATCATCTTAGATTCAAACTCAGGACGCAGAGCGAAAGGACAGTGTCATAATCTATTTGGCCCCTAAATATTAATTTTGTCATTTATATTCATTTTGAAAAACCCTTCTGAATAAATAAAGACTGGAGTTTGTCATTTGTCTATTGATTTATTTACTCATTCAGTAGAAATCCTTTGGGATTTGACTGTGTTTGTTTACAGAAAGTAATTTTTACAGTTGATGCAAAAATTATCAAAAGGTATTAAAGAAATGTTGTCTTTCCTTCTTAACATCCCACCCCCCCCCACCCAAGTCTCATGCATCATTACCTAAGATAATAGGGACATTTTATAGGCCCGAGTCAATTTAGGTTTTAAATTTGGTCATTAAAATTGTATAGGTACCCTAGTACAAAAGCAAAATACTGCGGATGCTGGAAATCTGAAATAAAAACAGAAAATGCTGGAAACACGCAGCAGGTCAGGCAGCATCTGTGGAGAGAGAAACAGAGTTAACGTTTCAGGTCGATGACTTTTCATGAGAACTGGAAACTGTTACAGATGTAACAGGTTTTAAGGAAGCACAGAGGCAGGGAAAGGGGGAAAGGGGAGGAAAGAACAAAAGGGAAGGTCTGTGATAGCGTGGAAGGCAGGAGAGATTGAATGACAAAAGGTGCAAGGCAAAAGGGAGGTGGTAATGGGACAAGTAATGAAACAAAAGCTGGGTCTAGAAGAGGTGTAAATGGGAATAGCAGATTCAGCACCTGCTGTCCGAAAAAATGGGGGCAGTGGTTATGGTCTGAAATTGTTGAACTCAGTATTGAGTCTAGAAGGCTGTAAAGTGCCTAATCGAAAGATGAGGTGCTGTTCCTCAAGCTTATCTTGAGGTTCATTGAAACAGGTGTAAGAGGCCAAGTACAGAGAGGTGGGAGTGGGGCGGAGAATTAAGGTGACAGGCGACCAGAAGCTCAGGGTCCCATGGACTGAAAGGTGGTGTTCCGTAAAGCGGTCACCCAATCTGCGTTTGGTCTCGCCAGTGTAAAGGAGACCGCATCATGAGCAGTGAATATAGTATACTAAATTGAAAGAAGTACAAGTAAATCGCTGTTTCAGCTGGAAGGAGTGTTTGGGGCCCTGGACGATGGGAAGGGAGGAAGTAAAAGGGCAGGTGTTGCATCTCCTGCACTTGCAGGGGAAGGTGCCGTGGGACGGGGAGGGGGTGTTGGAGGTGATTGAGGAGTGGACCAGGGTGTCACGGAGAGAACGGTCCCTTCGGAATGCTGAAAGGGGAGAGGGGGAAGATGTATTTGGTGGTGGGATCACGTTGGAGGTGGCGGAAATGACAGAGGATGATCCATTGAATGTGGAGGCTGGTGGGGTAGAAGGTGAGGATAAGGGGAAGCCTATTGTGGTTTTGAGAGGGAGGTGAAGGGGTGAGAGCAGAAGTGCAGGAAATGGAATGAACACGGTCGAGGGCCCTGTCAACCATGGTGGAGGTGAATCCTCGGTTGAGGAAAAAGGAAGACATATCAGAAGCACAGGTATGGAAGGTGGCATCGTCAGAACAGATGCGACGGAGATGGAGAAACTGGGAGAATGGAATTGAGTCCTTACAGGAAGTGAGGTGGGAGGAAGTGTAGTCAAGCTGTGGGAGTCAATGGGCTTATAAGAACATAAGAATTAGAAGCAGGAGTAGGCCATACGGCCCCTTGAGCCTGCTCCGTCATTCAATAAGATCATGGCTGATCTTAGACCTCACCTTCACTTTCCCACTCGATCACAAATCCCTTGATTCCCCTAGTCCAAAAATCTATTTATCTCAGCCTTGAATATACTCAACAATTCAGCATTTACCCCTTTGGGGTACAGAATTCCAAAGATTCACAACCCTCTGAGTGAAGAAATTCTTCCTCATCTCAGTCTTAAATGGCTGACCCCTTATTCTGAGACTATTCCCCCTAGTTCTAGACTCTCTGTCCAGATGAAACAATCTCTCAGCAACTATCCTGTCACTCCCCCTCAGAATCTTTTATGTTTCAATGAGATCACCTCTCGTTCATCTAAACTCCAGAGAGTACAGGCCCAATCTACTCAATCTCTCCTCATAGGACAACCCTCTCATTCCCAGGAATCAATCTAGTGAACCTTTGTTGCACTGCCTCCAAGGCAAGTATATCCTTCCTCAGATAAGGAGACCAAAACTGTGCACAATACTCCAGGTGTGGTCTCACCAAAGCCCTGTACAATTGTAGCAAGACTTCCTTACTCTTGTACTCCAGCCCCCTTGCAATAAAGGGCAACATGCCATTTGCCTTCCTAATTGCTTGCTGGAGTGGATATTGGTCAATAGCCTATCTCCAGAAATGGACACAGAAGTCGAGGAAGGGAAGGGAAGAGTCTGAGATGGACCATGTGAAGGCGAGGGAAGGATGCAAATTGGAAGCAATTTCCTTTCTTGTTCTTCCTTGAACAGAGGTCCAACCAGTCCCCAACCACCACCACCCTCCTCCACCTGGCTGAACTTGTTCTCACATTGAGCAACTTCTCCTTTGACTCCACTCACTTCTTCCAAATAAAAGGTATTGCTACGGGAATCCGCATGGGTCCCAGCTATGCCTGTCTTTTCGTTGAATATGTTGAACATTCTTTGTTCCAGTCCTACTCAGATCCCCTCCCTCACTTCTTTTTCCAGTACATTAATGACTGTATCGATGCTGTTTCCTGCTCTCGCCCCGAACTGGAAAATTTCATCAACTTTGCTTCCAATTTCCACTCTTCCCTCGCCTTCACATGGTCCATCTCCGACTCTTCCCTTCCCTTCCTTGATTTCTCTGTCTCCATTTCTGGGGATAGGCTATCGACCAATATATATATAATATGTGGAGATATGTGTGTGTATATGTATATATTGGTCGAGATACATATATATATATATATATAATCTCACTGACTCCCACAGCTACCTTGAGTACACTTCCTCCCACCCCGCTTCCTGTAAGGACACAAATCCATTCTCCCAGTTTCACCATCTCCGTCGCATCTGTTCTGACAATGCCACCTTCCATACCTGTACTTCAGATACGTCTTCCTGTTTCCTCAACCGTGGGTTCCCCTCCACCGTAGTTGACATGGCCCTCGACTGAGTCTGTTCCATTTGCTGCACTTCTGCTCTCACCCCTATCCCTCCCTCCTAAAACCATGATAGGGTTCCCCTTGTCCTCACCTTACACCCCACCAGCCTTCACATTCAACGGATCATCCTCCACCATTTCCGCTACCTCCAGCGTGATCCCACCACTAAACGCATCTTCCCTTCCCCTCCCCTTTCAGCATTCCGAAAGGACCGTTCCTTCCGCGACACCCTGGTCCACTCCTCAATCACCCCCAACACCCTCTTCCCTTCCCATGGCACCTTCCTGTGCAAGCGCAGGAGATGCAACACCTGCCCTTTTACCTCCTCCCTTCCCACCACCCAGGGCCCCAAAACACTCCTTCCAGATGAAACAGGTGAAACTTGTACTTCTTTCAATTTAGTATACTGTATTCACTGCTAACGATGTGGACTCCTCTACAATGGGGAGACCAATCGATTGGGTGACCGCTTTGCTGAATACCTCCGTTCAGTCCGTAAGGGTGACCCCGAGCTTCTGTCACTTTAATTCTCTACTCCACTCCCACTCCCACCTTCACTGTTCCAATGAAGCTCAAGGAACAGCACCTCATCTTTTGATTAGGCACTTTACAGCCTTCCAGACTCAATATTGAGTTCAACAATTTCAGATGCCCCTTCTTTTTTGGACACCAGGTGCTGATTCTGCTATTCCGATTTACACCTCTTCTCTTCTAGACCCATCTTTTTATCCTTTACTTGTCCCATTACCATCTCCTTTTGCCTTGCACCATCATCCCTTTTGTCATTCAATCTCTCCTGCCTTGCACCCAATCACAGACCTTCCTTTTTGTTCTTTCCTCCCACCCCCCCTTTCCCTGCCTCTGTACTTGATTAAAACCTGTTACATCTGTAACATTTTCCAGTTCTGATGAAAGGTCATCGACCTGAAATGTTAAATCTGTTTCTCTCTCCACAGATGCTGCCTGACCCAGCATTTTCTGTTTTTATTGTAGGTACCCTCGGATGCTTTATACTCATTCTCCCTCCTCTCATGCACGCACATATACACATACATCCGCACGCAGTGGCGATCAAATGACAAATTCCAATGAAGAATTCTTTTTTATTCATTCACGGGATGTGGACATTGCCGGCAAGGCCAACATTTATTGCCCATCCCTAATTGCCCTTGAGAAGGTGGTGGTGAGCCACCTTGAATACAACTGAGTGACTTGCTGGGCCATTTCAGAGGGCAGTTAAGATTCAATCACATTGCTGTGGGTCTGGAGTCACATATAGGCCAGACCGGGTAAGGACAGCAAATTTTCTTCCCTAAAGGACATTAGTGAACCAGATGGGTTTTTATGACAATCCAATAGTTTCACACCAGCTTTTTATTCCAGATTTATTTAATTTAATTTAAATTCCCCAACTGCTGTGTTGGGATTTGAACTCATGCCTCTCGGATCATTAGTCCAGGCCTCTGGATTACTAGTCCAGTAACATAACCACTATGCTACTGTACCCTTTAGTTTTGGCCCATTTAAACTTATTTTTCCCAAATAACCAACCCTCCCATCTTCCCATGGCAATTTCTAGCTGTTTATTAAATGAGTCCAGTGTTCTGGCCCAAACCACTCTTCCTGGCAACCCATGCCAAATGTAGGTCATCGTCATTGAAAAGCAGTACTTTCTGATAGCGCTGCTAAATTTCCCTTCATAACCCTAAGCCTGTGCCACCTTCTCTGGCTTCCATGGCATATTTGAAAGTATCGTTCTGGATTTCCTTACTCTATCCCATCAAGTATCTATCTTTATATACCTCCATAAAGTCCATCTGAGACCTCTCTTTTCACCTCTATCATGGGTGAGATAACTAAGATGAGTAATTTGATGTGTAATCCATTGCCCTGTGGCATGGCACAAGACCCAGCACAGAGTATTCTTCCCTCACAATGCTGCACTTTTTTTGAACTAACAAAAACTGCTATTCTGGTGAAGAATGATTACTGCAGGGACACATATTCTCATCCCGATATGAAAGCAGCTTCAATTAGAATTGGTCCAATGGATTGGCTAATATGAACCTACTGCAATTTCACAACTTTGCTGATCAGCACCACAACTGATGTTTGAAGTATAAATATGGTGGCAATACCTGGATTTTATTGGTGCAATGAGTGGATGAAATGAGTGGGATCCAATGGATGCAGTAATGGATCAAAACTTTGGCTTTGCAAAAGAATTTCTGATTGATCCAGTTCCAGCAATAAGTTGTACATCTGGTCAATGTATCTTTGAGACTTTCTGATGATGGAGAGCGTAAGGCATGTGCAGCTTGAACTCTTTTTAGAGCTGTCTGGTGAATGTATCAAAGTCTATACAAGTCACAATGAGTAAATCCTGGCACACTGAAGAGTGTTTCATAGCATCATTGACCATATTATTCGGAATTCAGCTTGTCTCTATCAGCTCTGTGTGGCTGAGATTGAAATCACCGATGGACAATTCAACTTAAGAGACATGTAATGACGTTTTTTGAAGAATTCCATCAAAAACATTGTTCTCATCAACTGCTGACTTATCAAATGCTGTTTTAAAAGGCATTGGCCCAGAAATTCAGCCGAATATGGGAGAGTACGCACTGTGTACTCACCCATATTCGGTCCCGAAGTGCCGGTTTCCTGCATGCACTGCGCATGCGTGGGAAACCGGCACTTCCGATATTGCGAAGGGGGCGGTTCCTAAGTGAACCGCGTGCGCACTACAGGCTGTGCGCACGCAGCACACTTAGGTTTTTTTTTCAGGTTTGAACGTGAGGGTAAGTATTGAAGATTTTACACATGAAAAAAGGAGGCGTAAGACCCCCTTTTAACAAGGTAAGTAGTTAATTAAGTATTATTTTAAATTTTTTCAACAGGTTTATCTTTTTTAGAGACTTTAAAGAAAGGTAAGTTTATTTTTATAACTTTTAAAAAGAATTTAAATTTTTTCAAAAATTTAAATTTTTGTTTAAAGTGGTTAATTTATTTAACTATAGTTATTTTATTAATGTGATGGTTTTTTAAAAAATTTAATTGAGGTTTAGCTATTCTTTTGTGGGCAAGTTGTATTCATAGTTTTGACAGCTCTTCCTGTCAAAACTATGAATGAAAGATGGTGTGCTGCCATTGGCTCTAACTGGCCCACGTGATCCCAGAGGTCGCATCGAACTAACTGCGCCTCTGGGACACGTACACACTGCGCGCCGGCACCAGGGAGAGGCCCAGGAGCAGAAGTTCGTGTGGGTCAAAACCATAAAGGCAGGCGTGGTAGGTAAGATCGCACACGATCCTTACCCCCGCGGCAACCATCGAAGTCTAATTTCTGGGCCATTGTATTTTAGCCCTTGCTGTCATCTTTCATCAGAGTAGCAGTTATTGCATTACTGCTTTATCCCTCCGAGAGTTTAAAGAACAAGAGGTCACTTTCACAGCTCAATGCTGATTTAAGTAAATGGATAATTATTTTCCAAATTTTATCAACCCATAAAATTAACAGTAAAGTAAGACATTACTTGGTTAATCCAGCACTGAAACTGTTTAAACTGTTGAGCATTGTGTAGGTGGTACCATTAGCACTTATTTTCCATTTAAAATGTTTGGAATTTATGTGATTTGCATTCAAGATTAACATAAATTTTCAGAATGGTGAGTGGTACTTTTTTGGCTTTCAATTTAAACCTTTTAAAAACATAAATTGCCAAACAGAAACTATCGAACAATTGAAACCAACAGAATGTCCTCTGGAAACCCTGGCACACTGGCTGCTGGGATATGTAGGTAAGAACACACGGGGGAAGTCAAATTTAGCAGTTGGGATTAATCAAGTACTCCCACATTCTCAATACTGGACAGCAAGCCAGAAAACAACTGAAAAGTATGTTTGACAGGTGAACAATGAGGTACAATATATCATAATTCCTTAAACATTCTTAACAAACCTGTATTTTAAGATCCCCCAGGAATAATGGCTTCACTGAATTCAGTGGAATTCAAACAAGATATGTCCAAACTGATTACATCAGTTGGGCTCACATACCCTGACTGCTAATTCAGAAAGGACTAGAAACGACATGCACTACATTTCAGCTGTTTGTATCTGTATTCTCAATTTTCAATTGAGGGATACTCAAAAGAAAACGAGAACATCTTCTCATTGCTACCGGTTAGGGAGTATCGCATTGGTTTTTAAAAATTCATTCACGGGATGTGGGCATCGCTGGCGAGGCTAGCATTTATTGCCCATCCCTAACAACTGAGTGGCTTGCTAGGCCATTTCAGAGAGCAGTGAAGAATCAACCACATTGCTGTGGGTCTGGAGTCACACATAGGCCAGACCGGGTTAGGACAGCAGATTTCGTTCCATACCGAAGTTTTCCCAGCACCTTTGTCAACATACCCCACTCAGCCAGCACTACTAAATCAGATTAACTGGTCATTCATCTGTGCTGCCATGGGATCTTGCTATGTGCACAGTGGCTGCTGCATTATTTCAAAATAATTCAATGTATGTGGTGTGCTTTGAGATGTTTGAGAGATTTAATAAGATGCTATATAAATACACGTCTTTTGATTTTTTTTAAAATTCGTTTATGGGATGTGGGCGTTGCTGGCAAGGCCTTCCCTTCGTGCCTGTCCTTCATGTTGCTTTGCCTACTTGAGTGCTCCTACGCAGTACTACCCCAGTGGCAGCAGCAGGACTGGTGGAAGGCTGCTCACTTTCCGTGGGCTAGACTGCAGATGGCCTTGCAGGACGACGTCAAGCAGCTCTGGGCCTAGAAGGTCCGGCTGGAGATTGCACCATATTGGCTTGGGCGGCAGCAGTCTGGGCTGGCTGGCTGACAGGCAGCAGCAAGAGCACTGGCGAAGTGGCAGTGGTGGGAGTAGGAATGCTGTCATCCTGAGAGTACAGCAGGTACGTGCTCCACACAGCCACTGCCATTCCCCAGCGTGGTGCCTCAGCACTCCTAGCCATCTGTTGGAGGACAGATTGCTGGACGGCTGTGAGACCCTGCAAGCCCCTTTCCACAGTGGTAAACCCAGCCATGATGGCATCAGTCTGAGCTTGCGTGGCAGCAAGCTGAGCCTGCATGATAGAAGTCTGAGCTTCCACTGCAGCACTCAGACGTTGGGTCGCATCCACTTGTGCCGCAGTGGAAGCTGCGACATCGCCCATCACACCCAGCATCATGGTTGGGTCCACAAGTGCTCCAATGGAGTTGCCCATCACTTCCATCCTGGAAATCTTGGGCTCCAAGCTCCGCACAAAGCCCCGTGCAATGTTGGAGCTGGATTCCTCAATGCTCCTTGACACTGACCAGAGGCTCTCTGGGAGGCCTGCCATTGCACCAAGTATTTCTGTGTGCATGCCCATCAGCATTCTGAAAGCCGCCCCATCAAAGTCATCATCTGAGTCCTGCGCAGCAGAACTCGTGCACGAACTCGCCCTCCGGGGAGCTGACACCTGAGCTACCCTTTCCCTCTGGCCTGGCTGCAGCCCACTCATACCTGGTGACTCTCCATGTGCAGATCCCGCCTCTATACTACCCTCAAGTTCGCACAGTGCCATTTTCTGAGCTGGTGTCTGCGAGTGTCGGATCGAGTGACAGCGCCTCTTCTCCTTCACTCTCCTCCTCTACAACGTCGGGGACTGGCTGGGCTGCTGGCAGTTCTTGGGTATCTGAAAGGAGAAAGGCACACGGGGAGGCGGGGAAAGCAAGAAGTGCATGCTTACACCATCAGCAGCTTGTAATTGAGAAGAGATTGTGCGATGAGGGAGAAGTGGGATGTGAGAAGAAGGATTAGGTATGAACTTACCGTCATCAGCAATGCTTTCAACTTCGCCGCTCGCCACGGCCTCAGTGAAGTTCTGAAGACGTGTGTCCCCTTCGCCCGTCTGCTGCTGCTCATGTCTGTTATGTGCCACCTTGGCCTGCAAGAGAAAGGGAAGTGTATCAGCGAGTGTGGTGCAATGTGTTTGGATGATGTGCTGGTCAGGGAAGAATAGCTGGCAGTGTGTGCAAGGTGTGAGATGTGGGTGTGAGTCTTGCAGCACTGGTAAGTGTGTGAGGGTGAGGTGAAGCTATGATTGTGAGGTATGAGTGGTGATTGCTAGAGATTGTTGGTAGGTGAGTGATGGGGGTGTGGAGCATTGAGCAGTGTATGAGGCTAGTGGTGCAGTTGGTGGGATATGATATTTGAAGATGCATTCACTCACCTTGACCACTCGTGTGAGGTCATTAAACTACACTTGTGGCAATGACAGCTTGTGCTATTTCCTCCCACACCCTTCTGGCGTGCTGCCTGGGAGGCCTCCTGCCCCCTGTGGGTTGAGGATCTGTCTTCTGTGTATTCCCAGGACCCAGGCATCCAGTGCTGTATCTGATAATCTCCTTGCCCTCTCTCTTCCCTGTTGAGCCATGGCTGCATGCAGAGTGACAATGAGATGCTTCTGCAACAAAACACCGCCCCTTTAAGTAGTGCAGAGAGCCGAGGCAAAATTTTATTGGCCAGTAGACTGCACCCGATATTGGCCCCCTCGCTTGACCGCTAAGCCAACCAGCAGTTTAGCGTTGAGATCAGCGCTCCAATCATGTAAGTGAGCAGGTAGCACGAATTTTGCATGCTGCCTGCACCACTTTGAACGGGTACGGGCAGATCGCGTTCCCCACGCCCATTTTCGGGCCGAATCGAATTTCATCCTCACTGATTCTGAAAGAAAATGCTCTATTTTCACAGAAGCCTATCTATTCCTTGCTCTAGGTCTTCCCTTTATTCTCTTTTTTTATTCGTTCCTGGGATGTGGGCGTCGCTGGCAAGGCCAGCATTTATTGCCCATCCCTAATTGCCCTTGAGAAGGTGGTGGTGAGCCGCTGCCTTAAACCGCTACAGTCCGTGTGGTGAAGGTACTCCCACAGTGCTGTTAGGGAGGGAGTTCCAGGATTTTGACCCAGCGACAATGAAAGAACGGCGATATACTTCCAATCAGGATGGTGTGCAACTTGGAGGGAACTGTTCCCATGCACCTGCTGCCCTTGTCCTTCTAGGTGGTAGAGGTCGCAGGTTTGGGAGGTGTTGCCGAAGAAGCCTTGGCAAGTTGCTGCAGTGCATCTTGTAGATGGTACACACTGCAGACATGGTACGCCGGTGGTGGAGGGAGTGAATGTTTAAGGTGGTGGATGGGGTGCCAATTAAGCGGGCTGCTTTGTCCTAGATGGTGTCGAGCTTCCTGAGTGTTGCTGGAGCTGCACTCGTCCAGGCAAGTGGAGAATATTCCATCACACTCCGGACTTGTGCCTTGTATATGGTGGAAAGGCATTGGGGAGTCAGGAGGTGAGACACTGGCCACAGAATACCCAGCCTCTGACCTGCTCTTGTTGCCACAATATTTATGTGGCTGGTCCAGTTAAGTTTCTGGTCAATGGTGACTCCCAGGATGTTGATGGTGGGGGATTTGGTGATGGTAATGTCGTTGACTGTCAAGGGGAGGTGGTTAGACTCTTGTGGAAGATGGTCATTGCCTGGCACTTCTGTGGCGCGAATGTTACCTGCCACTTATCAGCCCAAGCCTGAACGTCGTCCAGGTCTTGCTGCATGCGGGCATGGACAGCTTCATTTTCTGAGGAGTTGCGAATGGAACAGTGCAATCATCAGAGAACATCGCCACTTCTGACCTTATGATGGAGGGAAGATCATTGATGAAGCAGCTGAAGGTGGTTAGCCTAGGACACTGCCCTGCGGAACTCCTGCAGCGATGTCCTGGGGCTGAGATGATTGACCTTCAACAACCACAACCATCTTCCTTTGTGCTAGGTATGACTCCAGCCAGTGGAACGTTTTCCCCCTGATTGCCATTGACTTCAATTTTATTAGGGCTCCTTGATGCCACACTCGGTTAAATTCTGCCTTGATGTCGATGGCAGTCACTCTCCCCTCACCTCTGGAATTCAGCTCTTTTGTCCATGTTTGGACCAAGGCTGTAATGCGGTCTGGAGCCGAGTGGTCCTGGCGGAACCCAAACTGAGCATTGGTGAGCAGGTTATTGGTGAGTAACTGCCACTTGATAGTACTGTTGACGACACCTTCCATCACTTTGCTGATGATTGAGAGTAGACTGATGGGTCGGTATTTGGCCGATTGGATTTGTCCTGCTTTTTGTGGACAGTACATACCTGGGTAGTTTTCCACATTGTTGGGTAAATGCCAGTGTTGTAACTATACTGGAACAGCTTGGCTAGTTCTGGAGCACAAGTCTTCAGCACAACAGCTGGGATGTTGTCGGGGCCCATAGCCTTTGCTGTATCCAGTGTGCTCAGCCGTTTCTTAATATCACGTGGAGTGAATCAAATTGGTTGAAGTCTGGCTTCTGTGATGGTGGGGACCTCAGGAGGAGGTCGATATGGATCATCCACTCGGCACTTCTGGCTGAAGATGGTCGTAAATGCATCAGCCTTGTCTTTTGCACTCACGTGCTGGGCTCCACCATCATTGAGGACAGTGATGCTCATGGAGCCTCCTCCTCCCGTTAGTTGTTTAATGGTCCACCTCCATTCACGACTGGATGTGGCAGGACTGCAGAGCTTTGATCTAATCTGTTGATTGTGGGATCGCTTAGCTCTGTCTATAGCATGCTGCTTCTGCTGTTTAGCATGCATGTAGTCCTGTGTTGCAGCTTCCCCAGGTTGGCACCTCATTTTTAAGTATGCCTAGTGCTGCTCCTGGCATGCTCTTCTACACTCCTTATTGAACCAGGGTTGGTCCCCTGGCTTGATGGTAATGGTAGAGTGAGGGATATGCCGGGCCATGAGGTTACAAATTGTGGTGGAATACAATTCTGCTGCTGCTGATGGCCCACAGCACCTCATGGATGCCCACTTTTGAGCTGCTAGATTGGTTCTGAATCTATCCCATTTAGCACAGTGGTAGTGCCACACAACACGATGGAGGGTGTCCTCTGTGTAAAGACTCTACAATGACTGTGTGGTGGTCACTGCTACCAATGCTGTCATGGACAGGTGCATCTGCGACAGGTAGATTGGTGAGGACAAGTTCAAGTAGGTTTTTCCCTCGTGTTGGTTCTCTCACCGCCTGCCGCAGGCCCAGTCGATCCTCCAGTGTCCCAGTTGATGGTTCGTCCCATCCGATGCTGGATTTGCATTAAAGGCTTTTAAGGTTAATGGTCAAGTTTTCTGTTATCAATACTTCCAGATTTTCCCGATTGTACTCAACTTTTTTCTCTGATTCTGCACTCAGGATTTTTCTTTGATGCTGCATGCTCCCTACCCACCCTGTGAGAGTGCTCCCATTCCCATATGCCTGTTGCTATTTCTTTCTATTCAGATTGCCTCAGTTACATCATTAACATTCTATCCCACCACATGCAGACACACTAATGCATCACAACTGCCCACCACTTCACAATTTTCTATTTAAAGCCCCCATGTTCTGTTAGAAATTACAGGAGTAATAGCATTGTGGAACATTGCAATAATCAATGTTTCATTGCACTTTCTAAAATGATTATTGTACAATAAAGATTTCATATTGTAATGTGCAAACCATAATGGAGAGGTTCATGATCCCATAGAGATGGAGACAGATATCCAGATACAGCTGGATAATCAAACATAATGGAAATCCAGGCACAATGTCTGCCACTGTTCTTTTCTATCACATACACCAAAAGGTGTGTGTAATTGACAACTGCCCAAAGCTGGAAAAAAGCAATTGCAGCAAATCTGTTAATTTAGTATTTGTATTAAAGCTGCAGTCCTCTGCCAATAATTTTAATCTGCTGGTTTTGAAGCAGTTTTGGGGGAGGAATGATGTACTCATCCTTGTACAGTATCGAGCACTCTTCAATCGAGTATCGTGCGGGTTACGTTTGTTCAGAGCTCTTTTCACATGGCCAGACCAATGAGTTTTAACCCTGGTGCAGAGGGCATTCCCCAACGTAACATTTCCCACTTCCTACCAGCCATTCTTGTAGCTCTTGAATGGATGAATGATTTCCTACTAGAGGCAAGTGTACAGAGGTCTTTGGTTTGAATCGTGGCAGATTTGACTCGGCCTCTTTATCCTTCTAGGTGGATTAAATAAGTACCATGTCTTGGGAGAATACAGTAGCCTGCAGGAACTGAGCACTGTTTGTCACAGAGCTGCAGTAACCCCTGCCTGTTTGGCGATGGATATGGGGATCAGGGTTGTTAACCAATAGGTACATCATGCATAATAGGGAGCAACTATTGTCAGTAATCTCTTCTCTCAATGTCACTCATCCAACTGTCTTTCCCTCTCCCTCTCATCTCTCTCACTCATTTCTCTCTCTTTGTCATCTCTCCCTCATCTCTGTTTTTTCCTCTTTCTCACACTCTCTCCTCTCTCTCTCTTCCCAATACAAAAGTACTCACTGATCTGAAACTGATCAAAGTTATTCTGCTCATTGATACATTTCTGTTTCATCTCTGCTGAACTGGATTTGATTGCACGAAAGGTGTTCAAATTCACGTCACGGTCCTAGTTATTGTAAAATAATATCAACTTGAAAATATCTGGCAGTTAAATGCATTTTGTTCCAGTCCCTTTTGAAAATTTACTCTTTTTTAATAAATATTTGAAAACAAGCCTGCTAGTGACCAGATTTCTGCTAAACACTGGATCCTATTAGAGAAGAACTGTTCATTACTGTGACAGCTGCTGCACTGACCTCACAGTGATTGACAGATGTTCCCATTCATTGTTATGACGGAAGCAGAAAAGTGAGGCAGACTCCTTGGAAATCACCTTTCAGCTGAGCCTTTTGTACATCGTTATTACTGTGGCAGCTTTTATTAATTGGCATTTTAGGACCATAAAGAGCCTGAAGCAACTTCATTTTTGTAAGGACAATGCCACATTACAGCTCAGAATGATTTTGTAATAGGAATGATATCATCATGGCATAGATTTGTAAACGTTGGGTAAAGCTTCCCAACACCTAAAGAGGCATCAGAGAAGGTGCAAAAAAAGATTTGCAAGGAGGATACCAGAAAGAATGAACAGGCTGGTGCTCTTTACTCCAGAAAACAGAAGGCTGAGGGGTGACCTGATGGAGGTCTTTAAGACAATGAAAGGGTTTGATAGGGTAGAGGTAGAGATAATGTTTCCACTTGTGGGGATCCCAAAACTATAGGTCATAAATATAAGATAGTCACTAATAAATCCAATCGGGATTCAGGAGAAACTTCTTTACCAAAGAGTGGTAAGTATGTGGGACGTGCTACCACAAGGAGTAATTGAGGCAAATAGCATAGATGCATTTTAAGGGGAAGCTAGATAAGCACATGAAGGAGAAAAGAATATGCTGTAAGGGTTAGATGAAGAGGGGTGGGAGGAGGCTCATGTGGAGCATCAACGCCGGCATAGACCATTTGGGACGAATGGCCTGTTTCTGTGCTGTAGACTCGAAGTAACTTGACATGTGACACTTCCCCTTTAAATAGTGTGATTGATCTGAGACCATTGCAATTTGAGGCACAGGATCCAACGACCATGACTGATGTGAATCTAAAGGTGAGCAATGGCTAGGAATGAGGAGACTTAGACATGAAATATTGCAAAATAAAGATCTGTAATAATGAAGAAATAATGTAAAAATGCCAGTAATCCCAGATCAGTATTTTCTTGAATCCTGCTCCATTTTCCCTTTGATAATTCTGTAAGTTCCAAATTATTTTCCTGTATATCACGTATTACATAAGGCGAAATGATTACCTGAGAAACCCTGTTCGGAAATACTTAATCTAACATAAGCTGCTGTGATATATCCTGCAGAACTCTTCATTCTGAAAGCAGTTAAGTTTTTCTTTCTCAAATCACTTTTTTTAAAAGAGACAATTGTTGGTCGGTGAGTCCAAATAAATGAGAACTGCTGGCAGAATGAGCTGGCAGATAGTTGTGATTGCTCTTGCTAAGGCTGACACTTAGCATGTTAAGGTTGGTACTAGGTCAGTCCTACTAGCGCTGCACAATCAGAAAGTAGAAAGGGAACATGCAATGGCAATTTTCAAGTAAATTCCAGATTCACTCATTTTGCTGCTGTGAATAAATTGAAGGTCTTTTTGTAAAAATGTAGAAATGATCATGTTTATTGTTGCATTATTGACAGTTTTGTAGTTATTGCTGTTACTTGTCTTTGAGGCAGTTGAGCGATTAGCCAATGGGAAATATATTAATTTTGCATGTATTCTATTTCATATTCATCAGAATGATACCAGGGTATAAAGGGTTAAATTATGATGACAGGTTGCATAAACTTGGCTTGTATTCCCCCTGAGTTGAGTAGGTTGAAGGATGATCTAATTGAGGTGATAAAAACATTCAATCAAGTAGACGCAGAGAAGCTTTTTCCTCTGGTGTGGGAAATCCCGAACAAGGGGGCATAATCTTAAAATTAGAGCTAGGCCATTCAGAAGTGAAATCAGGAAGCAGTTTTTCACAAAATAAATATAGTGGAAATGTGGAATTCTGCCCTCCAAAAGGCTGTGAGTACTGGGTCAATTAAAATTTTCAATTGAGATGGACAGATTTTTATTAGGTGAGGGTATTGATCAAAGGCAGGTAAATGGAGGTAAAAGGGAGGCGTATGACAGATACCGAGGGCTAAATACTCCAGAATCTTTTGAGGAGTACAGAAAGTGCAGGGGTGCAATTAAAAAGGATATTAGGAAAGCAAAGAGAGAGCATGAAAAATTCTTGGCAAGTAAAATCAAGGAAAACCCAAAGATGTTTTATAAATATATTATGAGTAAGAGGATAACTAAAGAAAGGGTAGGGCCTATTAGAGATCAAGAGGGTAATCTGTGTGTGGAGGCGGGAGACGTCGGTAGGGTTCTTAATGAATACTTGCGTCTGTTTTCACAAAGGAGAGGGGCGAAGCAGACATTGCTATCGGGGGGAGGAGTGTGAAATATTAGATGAAATAAACGTAGTGAGAGAGGAAGTATTAAGGGGTTTAGCAGCTTTAAAAGTGAATAAATCCCCAGGCCTGGATGAAATGTATCCCAGGCTGTTAAGCGAAGCAAAAGAGGAAATAGCAGAGGCTCTGACCATCATTTTTCAATCCTCTCTGGCTTCAGGTGTGGTGCCGGAGGACTGGAGAACTGCTAATGTGGTACCCTTGTTTAAAAAGGAAGAAAAGGATAGACCGAGTAATTGCAGGCCAGTCAGCCTAACCTCGGTGGTGGGAAAATTATTGGAAGGAATACTGAAGGACAGGATAAATCTTCATTTAGAAAGACATGGATTAATCAAGGATAGTCAGCACGGATTTGTTAAGGGAAGGTCGTGTCTGACAAACTTGATTGAATTTTTTGAGGAGGTAACAAGGAGGGTAGATGAGGGTAGTGCGTTTGATGTAGTGTATATGGACTTTAGCAAGGCTTTTGATAAGGTTCCACATGGCAGACTGGTCACGAAGTTAAAAGCCCATGGGATCCAGGGCAAAGTGTCAAGTTGGATTCAAAACTGGCTCGGAGGCAGGAAGCAGAGGGTAATGGTTGATGGGTGTTTTTGTGACTGGAAGGCTGTTTCCAGTGGGGTTCCGCAGGGCTCAGTACTAGGTCCCTTGCTTTTTGTGGTATATATCAATGATCTAGACTTGAATATAGGGGGTACGATTAAGAAGTTTGCAGATGATACTAAAATCGGCTGTGTGGTTGATACTGAAGAAGGAAGCTGTAGACTGCAGGAAGATATCAATAAATTGGTCAGGTGGGCAGAACAGTGGCAAATGGAATTCAATCCGGAGAAGTGTGAGGTAATGCATTCGGGAGGGCTTAAAAGGGAAAGGGAATACACATTAAATGGTAGGACACTGAGTAGTGTAGAGGAACAAAGGGACCTTGGAGTGCATGTCCACAGATCCCTGAAGGTAGCAGGCCAGGTAGATAAGGTGGTTAAGAAGGCATATGGAATGCTTGCCTTTATTAGCCGTGGCATAGAATACAAGAGCAGGGGGGTTATGCTTCAACTGTATAAAACACTAGTTAGGCCTCAGCTAGAGTACTGCGTGCAGTTCTGGTCACCACATTACAGGAAAGATGTGATTGCACTAGAGAGGGTACAGAGGAGATTTACAAGGATGTTGCCGGGAGTAGAGAATCTTAGCTATGAGGAAAGACTGGATAGGCTGGGTCTGTTTTCCTTGGAACAGAGGAGGCTGAGGGGAGACCTTATTGAGGTGTATAAAATTATGAGGGGCATAGATAAAGTGGATAGAAAGGACCTATTTCCCTTAGCAGAGGGGTCAAAAACCGGGGGGCACAGATTTAAAGTAATTGGTGGAAGGTTTAGAGGGAATTTGAGGGGAAATTTCTTCACCCAGAGGGTTGTGGGGGTCTGGAACTCACTGCCTGAAAGGGTGGTAGAGGCAGGAACCCTAACCACATTTAAAAAGTACTTGGATGTGCACTTGGGATGCTCTAACCTGCAGGGCTATGGACCAAAAGCTGGGAAGTGGGATTAGGCTGGATAGCGCTTTGTTGGCTGGCGCGGACACGATGGGCCGAAATGGCCTCCTTCCGTGCTGTAACTTTCTGTGATTCTATGATTCTAAGTACAGATCTGTTTGAATGGCGAAACAGGCTCAAGGGGTTAAATGGCTGACCAGGACTTACCATACTCTTAAATTGCATTAATACTTTGGCAAAGAAAAATTGGAACCAGCTCTGTTGCTGTCAAACAATTTTGATACATTATCAGTGTTTGAATATAAAAACTTGGAGCAGTAGATTTTCATGTTCTCAGTGAAGTAGTTCATCGATCTTGCAGTTCCTATATGTGTTTTTTGTTAAAAGCTGAGAGAGGGGATTGGAGAGGTGTAGTGGGTTAAAATACTGCTCTTTTTACCTTTTGGAACTTGGGTTTAAATTCAAGGGATGAAAGTCTACCTGCTGCAGTGGTTCTACATGAAATGAGTTTGTGCCATTCTGACATGGTTCTTGTCAGTTGGCACGAAATTGGTCATCTCACTCAGACAAGAACAAGAATGGCTGATGTAGGAACTGGTATAGCTTGGAGAGATAAATTAAAGCAGATTATTGGGAAAGAGTAGATGGAGCTTTACAGTTTATCCATGGACCTTTTTTGTCCTCTTCCCTCCAATTTTCTCCTCTGAAGTATACCTGCTCATGCTGAGTTATGGTTGCACAGGTGACAGCTCCCTATGATATTTCAACCATTTTTCATGCATGAGTGAGTTTGGCAGGTACATTCCAGCAGGGGCCATTGGACAGTGATCAAGAACTGCAGCCATGGGTGATTTTATTTGCCCTCTCTTGACTAGGAACCCCGTAGGCAGCTATAGCATTTCTATTGCCACCAAGCTGAAGTCAGCTAATTGAGCACAGATTGGGAATGTAATTTGAGACCTTCTAATCTGTATGGGTTAGTAACATATTTCCTTTACCAAATGAGCCATCAAGGGAGCTGCAACTATGTTTCTTAATTGCATTTGTCTAGATTGCAAAGTCAGTTTTTTTTTGTGTTGGTAAATGTGGCTCCTTATGGAAGTCCATAGTTATCTGGCTTTGTGCATTTTATTTCTATTTGATAGTATTTCAAACATAAAGGAATTTAGTTTTGCATACTGCTTCGTAATAGGTAGAGAAAAATAAACCATTTTGGAAATTGCAATGGGAACTGAGTCTAGCAAAGGCTTAAATTACAAATACCTACACAACCACCCACCTGCATAAATTTATTCCGAAAGATTGCAGAGACCAATTCTTCTCTCTGCTTTTTGTTTACATGCTAGAAGAGAAGTACGAGGTAATTAATGCTCACTCCAGTCCCATGTTGTTGTCATTCTTACTTGAGGTTAAATTGCTCTGATCACCATCTTCCTACCAAGAATCCTAATAGCTGCAATCTGCCACTCTTACTCAACACAACAGGCCAGAATGAAGAATGGAGAGGTCGAAGAATGTGTGTGTCATTTGGATGCTAGAAGTATCCAAATTCTAGTTTCTGTGGGTTAAAATCTCACCTGTCCTGTCTTTATTATATATCCTAGAGTTTGACACAGCACACTGCAAGGTTGATGAAATACTTCACTTAGCAAAATGCTCTACATTTTAAAATTCAAACACTAAATTATTCAAATGTATCAAAAGTGTTTGGCAGAAATGGAGATGGTTCCATTCTTTCTTTGTCAAAGTGCAATTTAAGAGTATTGTAAATCCTGGTAGTCTTAGAATTATTTATAATTTTTAAGTGTACATAAGAGAAATTCCAACATGTCAGATTTTATAAGAACATAAGAATTAGGAGCAGGAGTAGGCCATTTGGCCCCTCGAGCCTGCTCCGCCATTCAATAAGATCAGGGCTGATCTTTTACCTCATCTCCACTTTCCTGCACTATCCCCATATCCCTTGATTCCCTTACTATTCAAAAATCTATCGATCTCTGTCTTGAACATACTTATTGACTGAGCCTCCACAGCCCTCTGTGGTAGAGAATTCCAAAGATTCAGCACCCTCTGAGTGAAGAAATTTCTCCTCATCTCAGTCCTAAATGGCCGACCCTTTATTCTGCGACTGTGACCCCTGGTTCTAGACTCCCCAGCCAGGGGAAACATCCTCCCTGCATCTACCCTGTAAGAATTTTGTATGTTTCAATGAGATCACCTCTCATTCTTCTAAACTCTAGACAATATAGGCCTAGTCTACTCAATCTGTCCTCATAGGACAATCCCCCCATCCCAGGAACCAGTCTGGTGAACCTTTGTTGCACTCCCTCTATGGCAAGTATATCCTTCCTTCGGTAAGGAGATCAAAACTGTACACAATACTCCAGGTGTAGTCTCACCAGGGCCCTATATAATTGCAGTAAGACGTCTTTACTCTTATAATCAACTCCTCTTTTAATAAAGGACAACATACCATTTGCTTTCCTAATTGCTGCTGTACCCGCATGTTAACTTTCAGTGATTTGTGTACAAGGACACGCAGGTCCCTCTGAACACCAACATTTTCCAATCTCTCACCATTTAAAAAATACTGGCCCAGAAATTGCAGTGTGAGGGTTCGTGCGAGGGTAAGCCCTTCCCGCGATGTCTCACTGCGCGTTGGCTTTTTCAGTCCCAGCTCGCTGGAACTTCATGTTCCAGCCATCAGCTGCGAGTGCATCGTGATCCCACAGTGCGAAGTTAGTTCGAGCGTACTGTGGGATCACGTGACTGAGTTACAGCCAATGGCAGCACACCAAGCTCTCATTCATAGAATTCACAGCGGCCATTGAACTGCTGTGAAAACTAGGAATACAACAAGCCCCCAAAAGAAGAGCTAAACCTCCATTAAATTTAAAAAAAAACCCATCACATAATTAAAATAAGTGTAATTAAATAAATTAACCTTTTTAAACAAAAAAATAAATTTTTGAAAAAATTTTAAATCTTTTAAAATGTTATAAAAATAAACTTACCTGTCTTTAAAGTCGCTACTAAAGATTTACCTGTAAAAAAAAATTCTAAATACTACTTAATTATGTACTTACCTGGTTAAAAGAGTCTCCTGCGCTTCCTTTTTTCTTTTCCAGATTCTTCAATACTTACCTGCGTGCGCAAGCGATGAAGTGCACTGCGTGCGCGCAGCCTGTAGCGCGCACGCGGTGCACTGAGGACCCGCCCCCTTTTCGAAAGATCAATTGCCGGTTTTCAGTGCATGCGCAGTGCATGCTGAAAACCGGCAATTGAAGTCTGGCTGCGTGAGTGTACACTGTGCGTACTCTCGCGCAGCCGGATCAATTTCTGGGCCACTGTGTTTTTCTATTTTTCCTACCAAAGTGGATAACTTCACATTTCTCCACATTATATTCCATTTGCCATGTTCTTGCCCACTTACTTAGCCTGTCTATGTCCCCTTGAAGCCTCCTTGCATCCTCCTCACAACTTACATTCCCACCCAGCTTTGTATCATCAGCAAACTTGGATATATTACATTTGGTTCCCTCATCCAAATCATTGATGTAGACTGTGAATAGCTGAGGCCCAAGCACTAATCCTTGCGGTACCCCACTAGTTACAGCCTGCCAACCCAAAAATGACCCGTTTATTCCTACTCTCTGTTTTCTGTCCATTAACCAATCCTCAATCCATGCTAGTATATTACCCCCATGCCTTCTGAAAAATCGAATGCCTTCTGAAAATCCAAATTCACCACATCCACTGGTTCCCCCTTATCTATTCTGCTAGTTACAACCTCAAAAACTCTTAATAAATTTGTCAAACACGATTTCTCTTTCATAAATCCATGTTGACTCTGCCCAATCCTATTATTATTTTCTAAGTGCCCTGTTACCGCGTCCTTAATAATAGATTCTAGCATTTTCCCTACTACTGATGTTAGGCTAACTGGTCTGTAGTTCCCAGTTTTCTCTCTCCCTCCTTTCTTAAATAGTGGGGTTACATTTGCTGCCTTCCAATCTGCGGTAACCATTCTAGAATCTATGGAATTTTGGAAAATGACAACCAATGCATTCACTATCTCTATACCCAACTCTTTCAAAAGCTTAGGATGTAGGCCATCAGGTCCAGGGGATTTATTGGCTTTCAGTCCCATCAATTTCTCCAGTACTACCTTTTTACTAATACAAATATCTTTTTAAGTTCCTCATTCTAGCTAGACCCTTGGTTGTCCACTATTTCCGGGAAGTTTTTGCGTCTTCTTCCATGAAGACAGACGCAAAGTATTTGTTTAATTTCTCTGCCAGTTCCTTATTCCCCATTATAATTTCTCCTGTCTCAGCCTGTAAGGGACCCATATTTACTTTCGCTAATCTTTTCCTTTTTACATACTTATAGCAGCTTTTACAATCTGTTTTTATGTCTCCTGCTAGTTTACTCTCATATTCTATTTTCCTTTTCTTTATCAATTTCTTGGTCCTCCTTTGCTGAAATCTAAAATCCTCCCAATCCTCAGGCTTACTACTCTTTTTGGCAACATTATAAGCCTCTTCCTTTGATCTAATACTATCTTTAACTTCTCTTGTTAGCTACGGTTGGACCACTTTTCCTGTGGGGTTTTTGTATCTTAAAGGAATGGATATTTGTTGTAAATTTTGTATTATTTCTTTAAATGCTAGCCATTGCTCGTCCACTGTCATACCTTTTTATGTAGTTTCCCAATCTATCTTAGCCAACTCGCCCCTCTTACCTACGTAGTTTGCTCATTTGAGATTTAAGACCCTAGTTTCGGATTCAACGAAATCACTTTCAAACTCAATGTAAAATTCTGTCATATTATGGTCACTCTTCCCTAAAGGCCCATTTACTACAAAGTTATTAATTAACCCTTTCTCATTGCACAATACTAGATCTAAAATAGCCTGTTCCCTAGTTGGTTCCTCAACATACTGATCTAGAACACTATCTTGCATACATTCCATGAATTTGTCCTCCACTCTATTACTGCAAATTTGGTTTGCCCAGTCTATATGTAGATTAAAGTCCCCCATGATCACTGTATTATCCTTGTTACATTCGCCTCTAATTTCCTGATTTATACTCTGCCCTACATTACAACTACTGTTTGGGGGCCTATAAACAATTCCCACCAATGTTTTCTGCCCCTTGCTGTTTCTTAGCTCCACCTAAACTGATTCTACTTCTTGATTTTTGGAGCTAAGATCCTTTCTCTCTACTGTCTTTATCCCATCATTTATCATCAGAGCTACCCCTCCTCCTTTTCCATTTTGCCTATCCCTTCTAAAAGTTATGTATCCTGGAATATTTAGTTCCCAACCTTGCCACTTTGCAACCACATCTCCATTATGGCTATTAGATCAAGCCTGTTCATTTCTATCTGCGCTATTAATTCATCTATTTGGCTGCGAATGCTTCGCACATTCAGATATGGTGTCTTTAGCTTTGACTTATTTCTCTTTTTCCCTGATGTTGCCTTAGTCACTGATGCTTTATTACCTTTGTTACTCTCTCTGTCCCTTCCTGACCCACTCTGCTTATTTTTACCCAAAACTCTACTCTGCTCTAGAGTCTTGACATTTCTCTCGCTGCTTTTAAATTTACTCTTTCCTGAATCCTCCCGCCCCCCGCTTCATTAGTTTAAAGCCCTGCCTACTGCCTTAGTTATTCGGTTCGCCAGGACACTGGTCCCAGCCCGGTTTAAGTGGAGCCCGTCCCAACGGAACAGCTCGCTCTTTCCCCAGTACTGGTGCCAGTGCCCCATGAACCAAAAGCCCTTCCTCCCACACCACTCTTTGAGCCGCGCATTTAAACCTCTAATCTCTTTGTCCCGATACCAATTTGCGTGTGGCTCAGGTAACAATCCAGAGATTATTACCTTTGAGGTTCTGCTTTGATTATGATTATGGCCATGAATAGAACATTACTGTATGGTGAGGTGTAGATATTACTGCTTTCTAGTGTAATTCCTGACTGGCTAGAATCCTAATAATGCATTATTAGCTCCCTTGATGTCTTAGTTGATAAATGCATTAAGAATGGGCCACGTAAACCAGGAATTCCCCAAACTCGATCCCAACCCTGTGCTGAATTAGTGTAGGTTTTTATTTTTTTTTATTCATTCACAGGATGTGGGCGCGCAGGCAAGGCTGAGCTCAGCTGAATTGCTGATAGAGGCACTACATTTGGCCGCTGCCTCTGGGCTAAAGAGGTGGAAGTAAAGGAGTTCCCACAATAGTTTATTATTCAGTGACTCAAGCAAGAAAACACATTATTAATCTCGGGTGAGGACAGGATCAAACACGGATATCATTTTTTTTTTATTCGTTCATGGAATGTTGGCGTCGCGGGCAAGGCCAGCATTTATTGTCCATCCCTAATTGCCCTTGAGAAGGTAGTGGTGAGCCACCTTCTTGAACCACTGCAGTCCGTGTGGTGAAGGTACTCCCACAGTGCTGTTAGGGAGGTAGTTCCAGGATTTTGACCCAGCGACGATGAAGGAACGGTGACATACTTCTAAGTCAGGATAGTGTGTAACTTGGAGGGGAACTTGGAGGTGGTGGTGTTCCCATGCGCCTGCTGCCCTTGTCCTTCTAGGTGGTAGAGGTTGCGGGTTTGGGAGGTGCTGCCGAAGAAGCCTTGGTGAGTTGCTGCAGTGCAGCTTGTAGATGGTACACACTGCAGCCACGGTACGCCGGTAGCGGAGGGAGTGAATGTTTAAGGTGGTGGATGGGGTGCCAATCAAGCGGGCTGCTTTGTCCTGGATGGTGTCGAGCTTCTTGAGCGTTGTTGGAGCTGCACTCATCCAGGCAAGTGGAGAGTATTCCATCACACTCCTTACTTGTGCCTTGTAGATGGTGGAAAGGCTTTGGGGAGTCAGGAGGTGAGACACTCGCCGCAGAATACCCAGCCTCTGACCTGCTCTTGTAGCCACGGTATTTATGTGGCTGGTCCAGTTAAGTTTCTGGTCAATGGTGACCCCCAGGATGTAGATAGAAACATAGAAAAATAGGAGCAGGAGTAGCCCATTCGGCCCTTCGAGCCTGCTCTGCCATTCAATATCATGGCTGATCCTCCATCTCAATACCATATTCCCGCTCTCTCCCCATACCCCTTGATGCCTTTTGTGTCTAGAAATCTATCTATCTCCTTCTTAAATATATTCAGTGACTTGGCCTCCACAGCCTTCTGTGGTAGAGAATTCCACAGGTTCACCATCCTCTGAGTGAAGAAATTTCTCCTCATCTCAGTTCTAAATGTCCTACCCCGTATCCTGAGACTGTGACCCCTCGTTCTAGACCCCCCCAGCCAGGTGAAACATCCTCCCTGCATCCAGTCTGTCTAGCCCTGTCAGAATTTTATACATTTCAGTGAGATCCCCTCTCATTCTTCTAAACTCTAGTGAATACAGGCCTAGTCGATCCAATCTCTCCTCATACGACAGTCCTGCCATCCCAGGAATCAGTCTGGTGAACCTTCGCTGCACTCCCTCTATGGCAAGTATAACCTTTCTTAGGTAAGGAGACCAAAACTGCACACAGTACTAGGCTGGGGGATCTGGAACGAGGGGGTCACAGTCTCAGGATACGGGGTAGGACATTTAGGACTGAGATGAGGAGAAATTTCTTCACTCAGAGGGTGGTGAACCTGTGGAATTCTCTACCACAGAAGGCTGTGGATGCCAAGTCACTGAATATATTTAGTGGTCTCACCTAGGCCCTGTATAACTGTAGTAAGACATCCTTGCTCCTGTACGCCAATCCTCTTGCAATGAAGGCCAACATACCATTTGCCTTCCTAACTGCTTGCTGCACCTGCATGTTTGCTTTCAGTGACTGGTGTACAAGGACACCCAGGTCCCTTTGTACATCAACATTTCCCAATCTATCATTATTTAAATAATACTCTGCCGTTCTGTTTTTCCTACCGAAGTGGATAACTTCACATTTATCCACGTTATGCTGCATCTGCCATGTATTTGCCCACTCACTCAACTTGTCTAAATCGCCTTGAAGCCTCTTTGCATCCTCCTCACAACTCACAATCCCACCTAATTTCGTGTCGTCAGCAAACTTGGAAATATTACATTTGGTTCCCTCATCCAAATCATTGATATATATTGTGAATAGCTGGGGCCCAAGCACTGATCCCTGCGGTTCCCCACTAGTCACCGCCTGCCATGCCGAAAAAGACCAATTTATTCCTACTCTCTGTTTCCTGTCTGTTAACCAATTTTCAATCCATGCCAGTATATTAACCCCAATTCCATGTGCTTTAATTTTGCACACTAACCTCTTATGTGGGACTTTATCAAAGGCCTTCTGAAAATCCAAATACATCACATCCACTGGTTCTCCCTTATCTATTCTACCAGTTACATCCTCAAAAAACTCCAGTAGGTTTGTCAAACACGATTTCCCTTTCATAAATCCATGTTGACTTTGTCTAATCCCGTTGATATTTTCTAAGTGTCTTGTTATCACATCCTTTATAATAGACTCTAGCATTTTCCCTACTTCTGATGTTAGGCTAACTGGTCTGTAGTTCCCTGTTTTCTCTCTCCCTTTTTTAAATAGTGGGGTTACATTTGCCACACTCTAATCTGCAGGAACTGTTACATAATCTATAGGGGGAGAAATTCGGTATCGCCCCATTTGGGGCGCAATTATCGGTCGGGCGCAAAGTTTAGCCCCTGGCGCTCATTATCGCCTCCAACTGCAAACTTGGCTTCTATCGCCCCTGGAGGTAATTGGAGCACTAAATCAGGCACTACACACCTCTCTTAAGGTGCTAACGCCGAGGAGCGAGGCACTAACTCACAGCGCTGGCGAAGCTCATGTGATGTCAGTCAGCAATGGAACACAGACACGCTGGCGCCGGCCAGTTCTTAAAGGGGAGGGTCGATCTTGCTCTCCATCCACATCCTGCTCATTGCAGCCTTGAATCCCGGCCTGGAGAGAGCTGTACATCGATTCTGCTAGAAAGAAAAATGGACAGGCCCAGGGAAAGAACTCAGAGTGCAGCCCCACAGTCTCTTCTAAATTGATGCAAGGAAGGTCAAATCAAAATGAACCTGCAAAGTGCTGCTCAGTACCCAAAACTCCTTCACACAGCGTTGAATTTCTCCAGAAGTCTCTCTCTTCTCTATCAGAATGCATGGTGCAAAAATGTCACCGACTAAAAAAGTCAGGAAGTGGTCACCTTTAAATAGCGCTCCCCCAGCCCCTTCCCATCTGCAAAACGTCCCCCTCTACCTGTCATTGCTCGTGGCAGGCGGTAAGGCAGGGGGCGCCACTCAATATCCGGTCTGGGGTGCTACCGGGGCATTGCACGCTCGACTGACGTCATGATCTGCGGGTGCAGGAGATCGTGGCGGTAGTGTTTAGTGCCGCCGCAAAATGTCTGGTCAATTTCGTGAGTGGCGCAAACATTGCCGCGCCTGGGCGCTAGTTGCTTTGCGCCCCATTTGCACCCTCTTAGGGCGCTAACGGGAGGCGCAAAGCAACCAAACTTTTCCCTCCCAAAGAATTTTGGAAGATGACAACCAATGCATCCATTATTTCCATGGCTACCTCTTTTAGTACTCTGGGATGCAAATTATTAGGCCCTGGGGATTTATCGGCTTTCAGTCCTATTAATTTCTCCAGCCCTATTTTTTTACTAATACTAATTTCCTTTAATTCCTCATTCTCACTAGACTCTTGGTTCCCTAGCATTTCTGGGATGTTATTTGTGTCCTCTTCCGTGAAGACAGAACCAAAGTATTTGTTTAATTGCCCCGCCATTTCCTTGTTCCCCATTTTAAATTCTCCCATTTCTGACTGTAAGGGACCTACATTTGTCTTCACTAATCTTTTTCTTTTTACATACTTGTAGAAGCTTTTACAGTCTATTTTTATGTTCCTTGCAAGTTTACTCTCATACTCTATTTTCCCCCTCTTCATCAATCTCTTGGTCCTTTTTTTGTTGAATTCTAAACTGCTCCCAAACCTCAGGCTTGCTACTTTTTCTGGTAACTTTATATGACTCCTCTTTGGATCTAATACTATTCATAATTTTTTTTGTTAGCCATGGTTGGGCCGCTTTTCCTTTTGTGTTTTTGCGCCAGAAAGGAATGTATAACTGTTGAAATTCATTCATTCATTCCTTAAATGTTAGCCATTGCCTATCCACCGTCATGCCTTTTAATGAAGCTCCCCAATCTATCATAGCCAACTCACTCCTCATACCTTCGTAGTTTTCTTTGTTTAGATTTAGGACCCTAGTTTCGGATTGAACTTCTTCACTTTCCATCTTAATGAAGAATTCTATCATGTTATGGTCACTATTCCCTAAAGGACCCTGCGCAACAAGATTATTAATTAACCCCTTCTCATTGCACAATACCCAATCTAGGATAGCCTGTTCCCTAGTTGGCTCCTCAACGTAGTGGTCTAAAAAACCATCTCGTACACACTCCAGGAATTCATCCTCCACAGTATTATTGCTAATTTGGTTTGGCCAGTCTATATGTAGATAAAAATCACCCATGATTACTATAGTACCCTTGTTACATGCATCTCTAATTTCCTGTTTGATGCCATCCCCTACATTACCACTACTGTTTGGAGGCCTATAGACAACTACCACCAATGTTTTCTGCCCCTTGGTGCTCCTTAGCTCCACCCAGACTGATTCTACATCTTGATTTTCTGAGCCAATATCTTTTCTCACTATTGCTCTGATTTCATCCTTTACCAACAACGCCACCCCACCTCCTTTTCCTTTTTGCCTGTCCTTCCTAAATATCGAATATCCTTGGATATTCAGCTCCCAGCCTTGTTCACCCTGCAGCCATGTCTCCGTAATCGCAATTATATCATATCCGTTTATGTCTATTTGCGCTGGCAATTCATCTACCTTATTACGACTGCTTCGTGCATTCAGATACAGTGCCTTTAGATTTGTCTTTTTAGCATTTTTAGACATCTTAACATTTTTTGGTACTATGGCCCTATTTGTCTTATTACCATTTTTTCTTACCCGGACCCTATTTGTTAGTGCAATCTTTTGTTTGTTCACTCTGTCCCTTCCTGACACAATCTGGTTATCCATACCCCAATCACTTTCCTGCACTCCTTCCTTGTCTTTTCTCTTTAGCATTCTAGATTCTTCTTCACCGGGAACCTCCACCCCACTTATTATGTTGGGGGATTCGGCGATGGTAATGCCGTTGAATGTCAAGGGGCGGTGGTTAGACTCTCGCTTATTGGAGATAGTCATTGACTGGCACTTGTGTACCTGCCACTTATCAGCCCAAGCCTGAATGTTGTCCAAGTCTTGTTGCATGCGGGCATGGATAGTTTCATTATCTGAGGAGTTGTGAATGGCACTGAACACTGTGCAGTCATCAGCGAACATCCCCATTTCTGACCTTATGTTGGAGGGAAGGTCATTGATGAAGCAGCTGAAGATGGTTGGGCTTAGGACACTGCCCTGAGGAACTCCTGCAGCGATGTCCTGGGGCTGTGATGATTGAGCTCCAACCACCTTCCTTTGTGCTCAGTATGACCCCAGCCAGTGGAGCGTTTTCCCTCCAATTCCCATTGACTTCAGTTTTACTAGGGCTCCTTGATGCCGCACTCGGTCAAATGCTGCCTTGATGTCAAGGGCAGTCACTCTGACCTCACCTCTGGAATTCAGCTCCTTTGTCCATGTTTGGACCAAGGCTGTAATGAGGTCAGGAGCTGAGTGGTCTTGGCGGAATGCAAACTGGGCATCAGTGAGCAGGTTATTGGTGAGTAAGTGCCACTTGATAGCACTGTCGATGACACCTTCCATCACTTTGCTGATGATTGAGAGTAGACTGATGGGGCAGTGATTGGCCAGATTGGATTTGTCCTGCTTTTTGTGGACAGGACATACCTGGGCAGTTTTCCACATTGTCGGATAAATGCCAGTGTTGTAGCTGTACTGGAACAGCTTGGCTAGAGGCATGGCTAGTTCTGGAGCACAAGTCTTCAGCACAACAGCAGGGTTGTTGTCGGGGCCCATAAACTTTGCTGTATCCAGTACGCTCAGCTGTTTCTTGCTATCACGTGGAGTGAATCGAATTGGCTGAAGACTGGCTTCTGTGATGGTGGGGACCTCAGGAGGAGGCTGATATGGATCATCCACTCGGCACTTCTGGCTGAACGTGGTTGCAAATGCTTCAGCCTTGTCTTTTGCACTCACGTGCTGGGCTCCACCATCATTGAGGATGGGGATATTCATGGAGCCTCCTCTTTCTGTTAGTCATTTAATGGTCCACCACCATTCACGTCTGGATGTGGCAGGACTGCAGAGCTTTGATGTGATCCGTTGATTGTGGGATCGCTTAGGCCTGACTATAGCATGCTGCTTCTGCTTTTTAGCTTGTATGTAGTCCTGTGTTGCAGCTTCCCCAGGTTGGCACCTCATTTTTAGGTACGCCTGGTGCTGCTCCTGGCATGCTCTTCTACACTCCTTATTGAACCAGGGTTGGTCCCCTGGCTTGATGGTAATAGTAGAGTGAGGGATATGCCGGGCCATGAGGTTACAGATTGTGGTGGAATACAATTCTGCTGCTGGCCCACAGTGCCTCATGGATGCCCAGTTTTGAGCTGCTAGATCTGTTCTGAATCTATCCCATTTAGCACGGTGGTAGTGCCACACAACACAATGGAGAATGTCCTCAGTGTGAAGATGGGACTTTGTCTACACAATGACTGTGTGGTGGTCACTGCTACCAATACTGTCATGGACAGATGCATCTGCGACAGGTAGATTGGTGAGGACGAGGTCAAATAGGTTTTTCCCTCGTGTTGGTTCTCTTCCCACCTGTCGCAGACCCAGACTGGCAGCGATGTCCTTCAGGACTCGGTCAGTAGCGGTGCTACCGAGCCACTCTTGATGATGGACATTGAAGTCCCCCACCCAGAGTACATTCTGTGCCCTTGCTACTCTCAGTGCTTCTTCCAAGTGGTGTTCAACATGGAGGAGTACTGATTCATCAGCTGAGGGAGGACAGTAGTTGGTAATCAGCAGGAGGTTTCCTTGTCCATGCTTGCCATGAGACTTCATTGGGTCCAGAGTCAATGTTGAGGACTCCCAGGGCCACTCCTTCCCGACTGTATACCACTGTGCCGCCACCCCTGGTGGGTCTGTCCTGCCAGTGGGACAGGACATACATTGGCTGAAAAGTATGATTCTGTGAGTATGACTGTCAGGCTGTTGCTTGACTAGTCTGTGTGACCGCTCTCCCAATTTTGGCACAAGTCCCCAGATGTCAGTGAGGAGGACTTTGCAGGGTCAACTTGGCTGGGTGTGCCGTTGTCGTGTCCGTAGCCGGTGCCAAGGTCAATCCGGTTTTATTCTTATTATTATTGTGTTTCGTAGTGGTTTGTTACAACTGAGTGATTTGCTAGGGCAGTTAAGAGTCAACACATTGTGGGTCTGGAGTCAGACCAGGTAAGGAAGGCAGATAAAGGACATTAGTGAACCAGATGGGTTTTCACAACAGTCCGATAGCTTCATGGTCACCATTACTGATACTAGCTTTTTGTTCCAGATTTATTTTATTCACTGAATTTTAAATTCCTCAGCTGGCGTGGTGGGATTTGAATTCTCATCTCCGGATTATTAGTCCAGGCCTCTGGATTACTAGCCCAGTAACATTACCACTATGCTACCATTCCTGGTAATGGTCTCCCCAATTGGATTGTCTGCTGACTGCTTGTCCAGGCTCACAACTAAAGAATGCCCATTTGTGTGAGGCACTAAACAATGGCTTGTAACTTTGGAACCATTCCCCAGCAAGAGTCGATGCATTCAGGAGCGGGAAAATTGTCTTTCTCATACACACACACTACAGAAAACAGGAGTAGAGAAGATGTCAAGGAATCTTTGTCATAGAATAGCACCCTTCCTCAGGTCATGCTTGACTCAGGAAAGGTACATTTTTCCCCCCACAGTTTTGAAAACAGTGGGTAAGAATTTCCTCCTCCACCTCCCGCATGCCTCTGAAACCTTCCCTCTTCTATCTGCTCAGGTTTTCAAATTTTCTCTCATGCCTGCTCATCTCTAAGATTCCACCACTATCTATGTATCACCTGGATTCCAAATCCTACCACTTATTTATCAACATCCCACCCTTCTAATAAGTGCCAACCCCCCACCTTCTCCATGTGAGATCTTGCTTCCACCTGAAATGCCAATGCAGCAATACAGGGAGCAGTGTAGGAGTAGGGCTTTCCTAATGTCCCAGAACCATTGAGAGCAGCTTACTCATCTCACTTACACTTGGGGTCTATTACAGCATCCTTTCTCCCCGAGTGCTTCCTGTTGCTGGCAGCCAGTGATAGCTGTGATGGGGAAAGGGAGGAGCAGACATGGGATGGAGAGTACAGATGCTGCAGACAGACATTTATCGAGTGATAAGAGATAGCCGAAGCTGACCACATCAGGAGTGGAGTGGGATATTCAGACAGTTAAGTAGCTGCACCTTTCGACTTACTGATGAATTTTGATACATGCAATGAAACCTCCATTATCTGTACTCTAATTATCTGCTTTCCCAATTTATCCACCAAAACTTTCGCAAGACAAAGCCTAACTTGGGACATCACCTCATTAAATAGCCTGTTAACACCAATCTATTCTTAGTAAATGCAATGTGCAGTGTGGACTGAACCATACAGACAATGTTAATCAACCTTATGTCCCAAAAAAGATTCAATTCAATTTATTTGTTTTTATTCCTGTCCCTAGAGTATTGCTGTACCATATGTGTAAGCCCAAAATTTGGGACTCATTATCCATTAATTTCAATTATTTGCTGGAGATTTCCCTCCATTTTAGCAGATAATGGAGATTCCACAGTCTGTAAGATGAGATATTAAGTTGAAGCTAATCTGTGACAAATGTTATCTAACATCTAACTACAGTGAATACATTTACAGTTCTTCCTGTTTATACTCTAACCTTCCAAGCGCTGGAAGATAATAAGCAATTATATTTTCCCAAATTATAACTCTAGGAACGTTAGGTACAGGAGAAGGCCATTCAGCCCCTCGAGCCTGCTCTGCCATTCAATTATATCATGGCTGATCTGTACCTCAACTCAATTTACCTGCCTTTGTTCCATATCCCTTGATACCCTTACCTAACAGAAATCTATTGAACCCTGCATGAAGCCTGACCTGTTTCCAACTCCAAGCACCCTCAATATTTCCACACCTGATTTCGGCAGAATAGGCAGCTGACTACATTATCATATCAATTATTTCCCCTTTTACCCACTAAGCCTATGATGACTAATTGTCTACATTGCTAAGTTATCTTTAACCTTTACAAAAATTCACTGAATAATTTTTGAATCAGATGTATCTAATTACTGTGTTTTGCTCTGCCGTTTAGTTTGACCTTACTGTGTTTAAATTGAATTTATAAAACATGTGATTAAAGTTCTGTTGCTGAATTCTTCTTTTCAAACCTTAATTGAAGTGACTATATTTAGGGGAGGGTAATAGTTTGCAATTACCGTAACTGCTTAAAATAGTCAGCCTATTGACTGTGAAAGATAAATACATGTATCATTCTAGTCTCACACAGGATAATGTCAAATAATTGGAAAACTTCTATAATGCCAGATAAAGGTTCAGATGATGGATGAATCAAATTTGTGCGCATTTTTCCATCAACTCTATGTTTGAATCTCTCCACTCAACTTTCAACACCTGCCAGAGTACTGAAACTGCCCTAATCAAAGTCCCAAATGACCTCCTCTGTGATGTGACCTTGGTACATTTTCCCTCCTCGTTCTCTCTGCAGCCTCTGACATGGCCGACCACATCAGCCTCCTCAAACGCCTCTCCTCTGTTGTCCAGCTCAATGGGACAGTGGGACTGCCCTCGCTTGGTCCCACTCTTACCTATCCAATCACAACTAAAGCAATTGATCTCTTCTCAGTCCTGCACCGTTCTGGAATCCCACAAGAATCAATCCTTGGCCCGCTCCTCTTCCAAATCTACATGCTGTCCCTTTGGACAACCTCATCTGCAGACAGAGGGCTCGATTTTGCCAGGCCCGAGGAGGCGGGATTGGAGGTGTGTGCAGTAGTAAAATCGCAAAGAATGGCAGGCGGGCCCGATCCTGCCTCCATCCCGCCTCCGAGCAATTTTCCCAAATGCGTGTTTTCTGACCCCGTTTCCATCCCGCCTCCAAGAGGCGGGATAGGCCCTTAAGGCCCTTTACAACCAGTTAAGTGCCTCTATAATCCCATTTTGAGAGGCCTTTCTGATTTTACCACTTTTCCCACGTCCTGCACGTCTCCTCTGGAACACACCAGTGAATCCTGGCGGCCTCACAAGTGGACTGCTTACTAACAGCTGCAGCTCCACCATTAAAAAGGAGTTTTCAGCAATCATCATTTGCAGGTGGCAAACTTTGTTGTCTCAGGTCTGGGGGAACTTTTAGCAGGCATACCCATTGTTGTGGAAGTTTGGAGCCTGACATCCATCTCCAGTGTGACCTCCTGGGAAACCCCTCTCGCCACCTTGACTGAGCGCTTCCTCAACTGAGGCATATACCAGAAGCATGGGAACCATTTATTTCCTTTCCTCCTGGACATCAGATTCGGACGAAGACCAGCCGTGGCAGCAGCAGAACCATGAACAACAGCACCACCAACAGCAGCAGCAACAACAGGAGCGCCAAGCTGCTGCTCACCCACCTGAAGCTGCACAGGCCAGAAGGCGCCAGCGCGCGACCACATTGCTGCCCGGGATGCAAGGGACGCACTCATCTTGGCCAGATTTGCTTAGCCTGCACAATCAAACAATTTTGCCTCGCACCTTCTTATCAGACCATCGACAATGGCCAAGAACCTGCGGATTCCTATCACTCTGACCACCATGCTGACAATTGCAATTCGCCCTAAGCCCTCAATGTGGAAGTCCCATTAACGAAATGACACATGCCACAACTGCAACAGTTTGCCATCAGAATTTTTTATGACAATAAGCAACTGATGGCTTTTCAAAATTAAACACAACATTACACCCAAGTGACTACGGTAGCCAGCCTTACCATGGAGGTAGCCATCCTTTCCAAGGAGGTTGCCATCCTTTCCGTGGTGATGCGTTCATGCGCCAATGCCTCCACAAAGGCTCTGCTCATGTTTGCGATGGACTCCTCCATTCGCTCCACACTTGCAGCGACCCTGGAGACAAAACCTGTCAGAGACTCCTGCACCTGTTCCTGGAGTTCCAGCACCGCTCTCCTTCTGGATGGACCCGGAGGCACAGGGTCGTCATGCAGGGGAGCCGAGCTGGGAGCGTCCTCTCCACTGCGACGAGGACTCTCCACTGCTGTCCCTGTCTCCACCATCTGCTGAAGCTCACTTGTGAGTTGTGATACACCAGGTGACAACTCTACTCTATGTCCCGAAGGTCCCACCGAGGTGTGAGTGTCTGCGCTGGTGCAGGGTGCGCTTAATTCTGCTGACGGAGCACCCTCAGAGGTTGCAGCTTCCTATGAGGAGTCTGGAAGCTCAGGCTCTTCCTCCTAGACAATGGGGACGGGGGCTCTCGATGGTCCTGTGGGGGAGTAAAGGAAAGAGTTAGAGATGTGAGGTAAAGGTTGCATGCACATTGAATTGTGCAGATGATTATAAGTCAATCTGTTAGAGCATCAGAATCATTATCAGTCACTCATGCAATGTCAATGAGAGAGATGCCAAACTATTCTGTCACCAGCTTGCTGTGATGCGCCCGCCTGTCCGTCCCCCACTTGGAAATCCTCCTCGATCCCGGCAATTTCCAGAGCCGCCTCCTCCAAGATGGTGAGCTGGGCTACTGAGGGTGGCCCTCCTCCTGTCCTCGCTCTTTCCCTCTTATTGTGGGCTCTCTTTTCCTGCAATGAGGGACACAAGTGGAGTTTGAGTGAGAATGAAGGAGTGAGTGTAGAGAATCCATAGCATAGATGCTTAGAAGGAGACAAAGGGCCCTCCATGTGTGTTGTAAGTTGTTGTCATTGCGTCACAGTGATAGAGAGTGTGAGGGCTGCATGGTCGAATGGTTAAGTGAATGTGACCATAGAGAGAGAGGGAATGGGTAAGGGTGCAGGGATGTCAGTGTCAAGTGGGATGTGGAGGAAGAGGTTGGCAAAGCAGAGTGCTGGTGAGGAGAGACGATGGGGATGAGATTGAGGGTGATGAGAAAGTCATACTCACTTTTCCTGTGCGGAAAAGGTCATGAAACCTCTTCCTGCACTGCAGCCAGGTTCTGCGGCACATAGAGATGGCATTGACCTCTTGGGCCACTTGCAGCCACACAGCTTTAGTCTGTTGTGGTTTTTTTCTCCCTGAGGAAGGGAAGAGCACCTCCTTATTAGATCTTGCTCCCTGCACCAGAGCTTGGAGGGAGGACTCATCAAAGCGAGGTGCACACTTTTGTTTGCTGGTGGACATGGTCAGTAAATGAAGTCCTTCATACAGTGTCCAAAGCATTTCCAGTCTCCAGAATGTTCAAGGCTGCTTGCAGGCCTTAAATCCAGCAGCACTGATGACTTCATCGGAGGCGACTTTCAGGATGGAAAGACTAATTGGGCCAGGGGTTCCCACATGCTGGAAATCAAGTGTCCAATTAGGGGAAAATCACACTTTTTTCCCACTTCACATCAGAGTCGGGATCCTGACACGAAAACCACCTGACACGCCCCAGCCCGACCCCAATGGCAAAATCCAGCCCAGAGAGTCAGCTTGCACGCCGACGACGCACATCTCTACCTCTCCACTGCCTCTGTGCTGTCGGACTGAATGTCCAACATCCGGTCTTGGATGAGCCACAATTTCCTCCAGTTAAACACTGGAAGACCGAAGCCATTCTTTTTGGTCCCCAGCACAAACTCCGTACATCTGCCACGGATTCCGTGCCCCTCCCCAGCCACTGTCTCAAGTTGAACCAGACTGTTGTCAACCTCAACATCCTATTCAACCCTAAGCTGAGCTTTTGACCTCTCCCTCATAAAGACTCCCCATTTCCACCTCAGTCACCTGCCTTCTCCCCTGTCTGAGCTCATCTGCTCCTGAAACTCTCGCCCATTGTTTTGTCCCCTCCAGACTGAACAATTCAATGCACTCCTGGCTATCCATCCTCCAAGCTCTGTAAACGTCAGCTCATCCGAAACTCTGCTGCCTGTATCCTATTCCTTACCAAGTCCTGCTGACCCATTAATCTTGTTTTGCTGACCTACATTGGCTCCTAGTCCCCCATTGCCTCAAATTTAAAATGCTCGTCCTTGTGTTTAAATCCCTTCATGGCCTTGCTTCTCCCTATCTCTGTATTCCAGCACTATTTACACCCCACTCCCCCCGCCCCCCCCAACCCCCCACACCCCTCAGAGCTTTCCATTCCTCTAACTCTGGCATCTTGTACAATGCCCCCCCCCCGCCCTCACTTTGCCCACGATTACCAATCGTACCTTAAGCAGCCTTGACCCTGTGCTCTGGAATTCTGTAAAACCCTCCACCTTCCTTTCTTCCTTTCAGACCCTTCTTAAAACACACCTCTGATCAAGCTTTTGGTCACCCCTCCTAATATCTCTTTTATTAACTTGGTGTCAATTTTTGTCTGATTACGCCTCTGCGAAGCGCTTTGGGCTGTTTTTGTATGTTAAAGACGCTGTATAAATGCAAATTGTTGTTCCTGAAAGAGCTGCCTGCAATAAAGCAGTGAAGCTCTGACCCGCAGGTAGTGTAACTCGAAGTTAGCCTACTGTTGGTGGTAAGTCAAGGTTGGCTTTTCCAAACTCGAGCTCTTTTGCAGGAGTGAAAGAAAACCTGCAACTGCCTGTCAAAAGTGAAAGATTCTGTTCATTCTCTAGCTGTGCAGCTAGAATCTGAGCTCATATTTCATCAGGAACAGTGTGTACAGCTTCTGGTGGATGTTGTTCACAGTGTGAATTATCATTTGTAATTTTTCACATATGTGAAATATCAATCCTGTAGGCAGTGAAATTCTCCGTCTGAGGCCTAAAATAAAATGCTACTTCTAACATGGCAAAAATATAATGGAAAATTTGTATTTGGCCTCCTATAATCTTGTACTTGTATATAACGAGACTCTATTTACTTCGAGCTATTCATGTGCCCAGGGACCTGCCTCACATGGTATTGATCTGCACATTTTGAGGAAAAAAATATCTAATTTGCTGCATGCCCTTTCCAATAAGGACCTGAATCATTGAGTTACAACATGCTCTGGGCACTTCCATTTCTGTTTGGTGTTTGGTGTTGAGATAATCAACCTTTTATTTCCCTAAAATGAGACTTTCCCACTTTTCATTGATAGAGGGATGAATGACTGCGGGGCCTCCTGTCTGTTTGTTTTGTGGAGCAATAGAAATTCCCCAAATGTGAGCATTAAAACATCACGTGGCATCAACACAGGGAACAAACAATAGCTGGGAGTCGAAAAGAAAACCAAACCACATGTGAGGAGTTGAGGCCGTGTCATAAACGACAGGGGGAAGTTAAGGCAGTTTACATGGCCATCTGAATCCCACAAATACACACTGAACCTTCATCGTAAAAAAAGCAAGTGTCTTCAGTTGTGTATCCCTATTGGCCCAGTTATGCTGCAGGTTTTGTTTTGGATCAGTGTTGTTATTCATATCCCATCAATACAAAACCAGTTGTATAAACTAGAATGGTTCCAGGAATGAGGGGTTTTAGCTACAAGGTTAGGTTGGAGAAGCTGGGGTGGTTCTCCTTGGAGCAAAGGAGGTTGAGGGGAGATTTGATAGAGGTGTACAAGATTATGACGGAAAGGCTGTTCCCATTAGCTGATGGTACAAGGACTAGGGGACACAGATTTAAGGTTTTGGGCAAGAGATACAGGGGGGATGTGAGGAAGAACTTTTTTACGCAGCGAGTGACAATGACCTGGGTGGTGAAAGCGGAGACGATCAATGATTTCAAAAGGAAATTGGATAGGCATTTGAGGGAAGTAAACTTGCAGGGCTACGGGGATAGAGCAGGGGCATGGGACTGACTGGATTGCTCTACAGAGAGCTGGCATGGACTCGATGGGCCGAATGGCCTCCTTCTGTGCTGTTATGACTCTAAGTCACCGAATGGGACAATGCATTGAATTTGGGCAAGTGGTGAGAAATCTGGTAGCTCTCACTGCGTTGGCTTCACACCAGCTGCACCATAACTACAACCAATGCAAACCAATGTTAAACTGGTCAACAATGTGAGAATGTTTTAGTGGCAGTGAAGGGATCCTTCTGGAACCAGCTTTTCACTAGCGTAACTAGCATTCAGACGTCAGTGTGCGGACATCTGCAATTGTGTGTAAGGACACATGCAGAGAGCGCCACTTACCCTGATCAAAGAGCCACTGAATAATCAGTGTAACTCAGCGCTCTCGGCTCTGTGTAGCTCAAATCAGTATCTGCAGTGTAACAACTGCTTTTTACGCATTTTACATTAAGATAGGAATAACATTTGACTAATAGACAGGAGAAATATGATATAACTCATGTATTTGTCACTTGTGATGACTAGCATTGTCAGATTATTTTTTCTCAGTAAATATCAAATGGCCCTACATGTGACCAATTACATTACAGAATACAGCACCTCGATCACGTAACTTATCTAACCCTTTTACTGGTGGCTCTCCAATCACATTACAGTTTCACTAATTTGCTTGGTTTGCTACTGTCACCGGGAGGTCGATTTAACGACAAATTCAGTGTCCTTTGATAAGCAAACCAAGCTTTGAAAGTCTCCTTTTACGGCGCAGAGGTAAACCATGCCAAAAACCACTCCTTTTTAGGAGTCACGCTTGATCACACCCTGTCATATAGACAACATCTCCAGAACCTTGGGAAGAAACTAAAGAGTAGGGTCAACTTGATCCAGAAACTCGTCGGATCCACATTGGGAGCAGATGCTCAAACCCTCCGTACGGCAGCACTCACCCTGGTGTACTCTACAGCGGAGTTTTAAAAAAAACATTCGTTCATGGGATTTGGGCGTCACTGGCAAGGCCAGCATTTATTGCCCATCCCTAGTTGCCCTCGAGAAGGTGGTGGCGAGCTGCCTTCTTGAACCGCTGCAGTCCGTGTGGTGAAGGTACTCCCACAGCGCTGTTAGGGAGGGAGTTCCAGGATTTTGACCCAGCGACGATGAAGGAACGGTGATATACTTCCAAGTCAGGATGGTGTGTGACTTGGAGGGGAACTTGGAGGTGGTGGTGTTCCCATGCGCCTGCTGCCCTTGTTCTTCTAGGTGGAAGAGGTTGCGGGTTTGGGAGGTGCTGCCGAAGAGTACGCATGTCAAATCTGTTGATGTCCAGCTGAATTCTACTATGAGAATTATCACCGGTACGCTTTTATCGACACCAACACCTTGGCTGCCCATGCTTGCAAACATCGAACCACCACACCTACGCTGCGAATATGCAGTCTCCAGAGAACATAACCGCTATACCAGCAAAGACATGCTGATCCAGGCCGACTTGAACAACCTCCAACCAAACCGTCTCAATCTCCCCCTCAGCCTTGATGACCGATGGCGAAATGCTTGGAAGAACTGCGACGTACGGAATGGATTCCTTATAGAGGACCCCACAGTACAACCTGATGGATCAAACCTTCCTCGCAAACAGTGGACAACCATCAACCACCTCAGAACCGGTCATGGTAGATGCCGACACCACCTCCATAGATGGAAGATTAAAGCATCCCCACCATGTGACGGTGGAGCTCCTAATCAGACCCTGGAGCACATCATTGAGCACTGCCCTCAGAGAAAATTCGCAGGCAGCCTATAAGATATCCACGCTGTTACACCGGAAGCTTTGGCCTGGATATCTGACTTGATATTGACAGTTGATTTGCTTTGCTACTACCATACGAAAGAAGAAGTTTCACTAATCCAATATATGTGTCCACCTGATAATTTGCACTAATAACATTAATTTAAGTGAGAAACATCTACTAATGTTAGTAACATGTTTTTTCCAATTGTGATGAGTACAGATACATTTGGTTAATGAGCTGCACACTGGCAGATTCAGTTCCTCACAGCCATTGAAGTAAAATGGCTGCTTTTGTATTGCAAAAATAACAGTCACCGGCATTCCTCAATGAGCGCCAGGCTCATTGTATTCCACAGAATGGAAAACTCAAACATGACATTTGCCTTAGAAGCACTGCAACCTAGAAACACTGCAACCCCAAAACGACAGTACCATTTATAAAATATATCCCAATAGATGTGTCTTTTTTTCGTAAGATAATAGAGGTTAACCAACAATTGCACATTTTTCATTGCCACATTCAACCTTGTTTGCACAAAGGGCCACACACAATGCAGGGTGGAGTGACCTCTAAATACTGACCTCTGATTAGTAATTATTGCAACCTTACATTACATAGGATTACATAGGATATACAGCCCAGAAACAGGCCATTCGGCCCAACCAGTAAATGCCGGCGTTTATGCTCCACTCGAGCCTCCTCCTGTCTTTGCTCATCTAAATCTATCAGCATAACCCTCTATTCCCTTTTCCCTCATATGCTTGTCTAGCCTCCCCTTAAATGCATCTAGACTATTTGCTTCAACCACTCCCTGTGCTAGCGAGTTCCACATTCTCAGCACTCTCTGGGTAAAGAAGTTTTTTCTGAATTCCCTATTTGATTTCTTGGTGACTGATGTCCTCTAGTAATGCTCTTCCCCATTGCTAACCTGAGTCGCAACTTTTAGTGATTTGTGGTTTTGTACTCCGAGATCCCCTACCCAACCTAGACTCCCACCCTCCAAGTGATGTGACTTCTCTATTCTTCCTACCAAAATGTAATACCTCACATTTATCTGTGTTGAACTTAATTTGCCAATTATATGCCCATTCTGCAAGTCTATTAATGTCCTCCTGTAATTTGTTGCAGTCCTCTTCAGTATTGACAATCCCGTCCAATTTGGTGTCATCCGCAAATTTAGAAATTGTGTTTTTGATTCCAAAGTCTAAATCGTTAATATAAATTGTGAACAGCAGTGGTCCCAGCACTGATCCTTCTGGAACACCACTACCCACCTTCTGCCACTGTCAATAGCTACCCTTTACTCCCACTCTCTGCTTTCTGTTCTGAAGCCAGCCAGCAATCCATTCTGCTCCTTATCCCCTGACCCTGCATTCTCTGACCTTATTCATTAGTCTATTACGGTGTTAGTTTATGCAGCAATTGACACCATAGCTGCTTCCATTTTGAAGCTTTTTAATATTCTGCTTTAATTAATTTGAGAATGTTAGTTTATTTTTCTTTCTCTCCTTGGAATATTTTATTTTTGTTTTGCGTGCTTTATTTTCCAACAGAAAGACCTCCTTGCATCAGCATTGAGAAGTGGCCAGAGTATAGTCATTAGTCCATCATGCAGTTTACCAGTTGTGAATACTGGCTTCATATGGTGAAATATCTTTGCATTTAAGCATCCGACTGAGCTTAAAGATGTTGCATCCCTTTCAGTGAGTTGGCCGATCGCCAATACTGTCTAATAAACCGGTGCATTTTATGAGTTGCAATGAAGATAGTCCTGCCCTACAAAGAATATATATGAAGTTGCTCTCAGTTCGGTCATTTGGAATTGCAAAGACTAAACCTGCAGTGACATTTTAGATAGTCTATTTAATAAAAAGAGGTCTGCCATTAATAAAGTACCTGGGGGAACCTTTTAAAGTATGGAACAATTAGCAGTCTTTTATATCCATATTCTCTTTTAGTAGACTTTTTCCCACAGTCAAAAATAACTTTAATAGTTAAGGGAGTTGTAATTCAAATCACAAAAAATCAGTTATTTGACGTGAGGATTCTGCCTCAGCAATCTTTGCTGAGAACCATTTTTAAAAACAATCATTTTATTGACCTGCTTAAACGCTGGACATTGCTGGGAGCACCATTTGAGAATTGCTGACCCAGCATGTGATTAGTACAGCATCACACTAATATTTCTTTGGTTTTTAAAAAAAAATCATTCATAAAGTTGGTAGAAATGTGTAAGGGTCAGCAATCCAATTATATCTGTGGTGTCGGAACTTGTAGGTGGGAGTTGCATCTTGGCTGATCTATGTACCACTGCACATTGTAAGGTGCTTTTACGTTATGGAAGAGCGGCCAGTGGCAAACGCACGGTTTTCTTGCTATTGGCTGAAGTTAGAAATATAAATTGCCCGATTTACCTTGTTATGGCAGCAGTCTTATGAAATGCTGTTGGGTTTGCTGGGACTTCTGTCGCCTTGCATTGGACAGATTGGCACTGTGTGGAATGCCAAGGGACAGAGGTGGTGAGAGGCTGGCATAGTGTCAGCATCCTGAATCCGGTGCTGCTATGTAAATGCACCTATACTTTGTTCGAAGCAATGGCCTCAATAGGCTGATTGGCCTTTTCTCTTGCCATTCTTTCTTAAATTCTTCTGATCAGTGAATTTCATATTTTAATTGAGGTGAAGTGCCAAAGTTTTTACTTAGTGCAAGACAGCACCAAGGTTGTTCAAAAAAGAGAAGGGTGAATCAAGAAGCAGTGCTTAAATGATGCCAAGCTTTGATTTTAAAAGTCTGAAAAATGTAGAAGGAAGGAAAGACTGAGGAGTTAAGGATTCAACAGTTTTGGGCAAGAATGAATGAAAGTAGGAAATTTTACAATGAGCCTTGATTTCAGCACGGTGCACAGTAGCGGAGAGGTAAAGCATTTGGGATGGCGCATTTATAGCAAGAGAGAAACTAGTATGGAAAGTTTAAAGGAGCACTGACCATAGTGTCAATAAAATGACTTGGAGAGGTTAAATGGTAGAGGTGAGAAAATGAACCTTTTCCCTTTATCTTGTCCCGGAGTGTGAGAATGGTGCTAAAAGATTTTTCATAGAGCAGTATTCAAGTCTCAGGCGGATCTGAGCTTTAAAAGTTCTTGAAGGGACAGGAAATGTTTGACATGAGGAAGGAAATTGTAAATAAGAATTTTCGTAAGTAAGCAAATAAAAATGTGAAAACTGAAACGATTCTGGAACAACCTCCATTGTAACCACTCTTGTTAACTGAGTAGTTTAAGTTGTTTATACTATTAAGTGATATTAAATCGTCAGAACATGCAGTTTTCCATTTGTGCCCCAAATTACTGTCACCTTCTGTATAACACGAATTCTATTATATTAACCACTTGTTTAGTTCAGAGATTAAAAGAGGTTAATCTTCATTCTTCAGACAACCTTCCATTGAAATTAGGTGACGGAAAATTCCTTTTAATCTTGTGAATTCCTCCCTAAGTTATCAAAAATATTGTGCATTTAAAATAAATTAATTGTTTCAGCTTAGACTCCCTCTCTCCCAGATTCCCCGAATGCCCCATTGCCTTAAGTGACACATGGAGCCCTGAAATTCAGAACAGTTCTGAGGACTGCGAATCTGAATTTATAACCCAATTGAAAAGTTTTGTGTTCCTAACAACACTGGTTCTTTTGGTTTTCTGAAGTACTATCATTTGACTCTAATGTGCATGATCAGATTTTTTTTTTCTTTTGGAAAGTAATTTTAACAAATGCTACTGCAATACATTAGAAGAAATTAGTGTTCGGACGTGTACCGTTCCCGTGACTATGTTTGCATTTTGTTTTTTGCACTGTGGAGATCGCAGTCGGGATCGGGAAAGGGCAGGGAAGGCCCAAAGTTTCTTTTTGGAGCCTGGAGGAGCACTCCGTCTCCTCCTGGCCGACAAGGAAACCGTAAAAAAAAAAAAATTTGAACTTCGCTTGGCCTCTTCTGACCACGTTCCTGTTTGTCGCCAAGTTTCACTGGTGGGTCTGGCGCTGTCTGTGACCTGCGCAATCCGAAGTAAAAAATTGCGTTGGAGTCCGAATGATGTCATCGAACCCGGACTCTTGTATAGTAATGAAGCCCCCGCCTGTCTGCAGTGGGTGGTCACCACACTGTCGAAAACCTGGCAGTTAAAATGGCGGCGGATGTGAGCGCATTGGCAACACAGCGGGAAACGCTTGACTGCCATTTTCACCATCTGCCCACCTGGCGGGACAGGGTTAAAATCGGCCCCTTGGATTTGATTCAGACAGCTTGGAGTCTAATATTAAAAAGATAAAGTTGATTCAGTGATGACAATCTCTGGATGTCTGTAGTGTGGTTTATCATAATGCTATGTTGTAGCATTCACTAACTATGTTACTGAGATGTAATGGCTGAGTATTCACACGCATCAATCTTTGTTTTGTTATGTACATATATGATAAACTGCCCAATTTGGACATGTTTGACTTTTTTTTCCTGTGTTGTCTCCTGGATACAGGGTCATATGTCCTAGCCTAACCTGCTGCATATCTCCAGCACTTTCTGTCTTTATTGTCCAAGTCTGACACTGGTGCCAATAGAATAGTAAAATGAAGACCATACAGATTATAAAAACAGAAAATGCTGGAGATACTCAGCAGGTCAGGCAGCATCTGTGAAGAGAGAAACAGAGTTAACCTTTCAGGTCGATGACCTTTCGTCAGTTCTGACGAAAGGTCATCGACCTGAAACGTTAACTCTGTTTCTCTCTTCACAGATGCTGCCTGACTGCTGAGTATTTCCAGCATTTTCTGTTTTTATTTCAGATTTCCAGCATCCGCAGTATTTTGCTTTTGTGTTATCCCTTTCTATCTTTTTTTGTGCCGCCTTGTTCTTTCTGGATAACTAGTTATTTTTGTGCCCTTTGTATAGCAATGTAATTCAACCCTTTTAAAAGAAAAAAGCCTTGTATGGTTTTAATTTATTGCTAGCTGAAAAATGTGTCTGTTCAAAAGTAGACTGTTGGAATAACTTGCTTGCGTCCTATCCTGCACTAATTCCCACTCCCCGATCACTCCTGTCCTGTGCCAAATTTCATTAGCTCCCCATTTCCCAGTGAATTGATTTTAAAATCTTTGTCCTTGTCTGCAAGTCCCTCCATGAACTTGTCCCCTCTCTCCCCTCCCCCCGACTCCGTATTCCCTGCAGCCTCCGTCCGCCCTTCGAACTCTGGCCTCCCTAATTCTGGCCTCCATTCCAGCTTCAGCCATGGAATCTTCATGCTGTCTTAGGCCCACATGTTGTTCGGCGATGCTGTTGTCTGAATCTCTCCACCATATACCCCTTCTGCCCTCCTTCAAAAACCTCCTTAAAACTTAAAATGAAAACCGGAAATGCTGGAAACACTCAGCATGTCAGGTAGCATCTGTAGCGAGAGCTGCTGCAGATCTCTTCACAGACACTGCCTGGCCTGCTGAGCGTTTCCAGCATTTGCTGTTTTTATTTCAGATTTCCAGTATTCTGCTTGTGTCTCTGTCAAATTTACCTCTTTGATATTGCCTTCCCTCAGCTTTCTCCCAGCATTACTCAATGTCTGGAGCACTTTGGGGCATTTTGTTATGTTAAACAGGCTATAAAAGTGCAAGTTGTCACTGTTTAAATTGGATATTTAACAAACAACTATCATTAGAACACTATAATGTATGATATTAAATGTCAGCGCACTTTTAGACTACCTGGAATAGAATGGTGTCTTCGCCACATCAATTACATTCCAGATACTGATGTAAGAAAGTGCTGAACGTACATTAAAAGCAGAGCCTAAGAAAGAAGCGCTGTGTGGGCTGTTGTCTTCAAAGGGTCGGGTAAGCTGTTGTGGATGTGAGTGTAGACCTGACTTCACTAGGCTGCTGTTGAAATTCATTTTGGAGAATTTAACATTCAGGGTATTTTTATGTGTGTTAGTTAGTTTCGGAAGTTAAACGGGCATCTAAGCTATGTATTATGTCTCTTTTATGTGCAGTTTGTAATGATGGCCCTCAATATGCGAAAATGTAAGGTGCAGCAGTATTGCATTCCTTGATCTGGATCAGGTGTATCGAGTATCGAAATTTAAATATCAATGTGTATAATCATTCCATGCAGTTTAATGTGAATCAAATCTAATAATAACGAAGGGGAACTGTTCTCGAGCCAATTACCCAGTAAACTCGAGCTGTGATCTGTGGCCTGGTTGCACAAATGATTGTGCAAAAATGATTTTTCTGATCAACATCATTAAACACTGATGAGTCAAACTCTTTGAGCTAATATGCAAGAGGACTGATGCAGTGATGGTTATCAGTTTAGTGATGAGTGATTGCAGAAGTGTGGACCATATCTTACAATGTTCCCTCGAAAGGACCTCCGTGGCTCTGCTACATTGGGTACTAATTGTTTTACACTGCTGCCTATACAAAATGACCAGGTATCTCATCTTAGAATGGATCATAGAATAGAATCATAGAATGGTTACAGCACAGAAGGAGGCCATTCAGCCCGTCGAGCCCATGCCGGCTCTCTGTAAGAGCACTTCAGCTAGTCCCACTCCCCCGCCCTTTCCCCGTAGCACTGCAAATTTTTTTCCTTCAGGTAGTTATCCAATTCCCATTTGAAAGCCATGATTGAGTCTGCCTCCACCACCCTTTCAGGCAGTGCATTCCAGATCCTAACCACTCGCTGCGTAAAAAAGTTTTTCCTCATGTCGCCTTTGGTTCTTTTGCCAATCACCTTAAATCTGTGTCCTCTGGTTCTCGACCCTTCTGCCAATGGGAACAGTTTCTCTCTATCTACTCTGTCCAGACCCCTCATGATTTTTAACACCTCTATCAAATCTCCTCTCAACCTTCTCTGCTCTAAGGATAACAACCCCAGCTTCTCCAGTCTATCCACGTAACTGAAGTCTCTCATCCCTGGAACCATTCTTGTAAATCTTTTCTACACCCTCTCTAAGGCCTTCACAACCTTCCTAAAGTGCGGTGCCCAGAATTGGACACAATACTCCAGTTTAAGCCGAACCAATGTTTTATAAAGGTTCATCATAAATTCCACACTTTTCTACTCTATGCCTCTATGTATGAAGCTCAGGATCCCGTATGCTTTTTTAACCGCTTTCTCAACCTGCCCTGCCACCTTCAACGATTTGTGCACATATACCCCCAGGTCTCTCTGTTCATGCCCCACCTTTAGAATTGTACCCTTTAGTTTATATTGCCTCTCCTCATTCTTCCTACCAAAATGTATCACTTCACACTTTTCTGCGTTAAATTTCAACTGCCATGTGTCCGCCCATTTCACCAGCTTGTCTATGTCTTCTTGAAGTCTATCACTATCCTCCTCACTGTTCACTATACTTCCACGTTTTGTGTCATCTGCAAATTTTGAAATTGTGGCCTATACACCCAAGTCTAAGTCATTAACATATATCAAGAAAAGCAGTGGTCCTAGTACCGACCCATGGGGAACCCCACTGTATACCTTCCTCCAGTCCAAAAAACAACCGTTCACCACTACTCTGTTTCCTGTCACTTAGCCAATTTCGTATCTGTGCTGCCACTGTCCCTTTTATTCCATGGGCTTCAACTTTGCTGCCAAGCCAATCATGTGGCACTTCATCAAACGCCTTTTGGAAGTGCATGTACACCACGTCAACCACATTGCCCTCATCAACCCTCTCTGTTACCTCATAAAAAATTACTCGATCAAGTCAGTCAAAAACGATTTGCCTTTAACAAATCTGTGCTGGCTTTCCTTAATTAATCCACACTTGTCCAAGTGACTGTTAATTTTATGCTTGATTATCCTTTCTAAAAGCTTTCCCACTACCGAGGTTAAACTGACTGACCTGTAGTTGCTCGGTTTATTCTTACCCCCTTTTTTGAACAAGGGTGTAACATTTGCAATTCTCCAGTCCTCTGGCACCAGTCCTGTATCTAAGGAGGATTGGAAGATTATGGCTAGTACCTCCGCAATTTTCACCTTAACTTCCCTCAGCATCCTAGGATGCATCCCATCTGGTCCTGGTGTCGTATCTACTTTAAGTACAGCCAGCCGTTCTATCCTCTTCATCAATTTTTATCCCATCTAGTATCTCCACTACCTCCTCTTTCACTATGACATTGGCAGCATCTTCTTCCTTGATGAAGACAGATGCTAATTACTCATTTAGTACCTCAGTTATGCCCTCTGCCTCCGTGCGTAGGTCTCCTTTTTGGTCCCTAATCGGCCCCACCCCTCATACTACCTGTTTACTATTTATATGCCTATAGAAGACTTTTGAATTGCCTTTTACGTTAGCTGCCAATCTATTCTCATACTCTCTCTTTGCCCCCCTTATTTTCATTTTCACTTCCCCTCTGAACTTTCTGTATTCAGCCTGATTCGCACTTGTATTCTCAATCTGACATCTGTGAAGCGCCCCCTTTTTCTGCTTCATCTTATTCTCTATCTCTTTCGTCATCCAGGGAGTTCTGACTTTGTTTGCCCTACCTTTCCCCCTCGTGGGAATGTACCTCGACTGTACCCGAACCATCTCCTCTTTAAAGGCAGCCTATTGTTCGATTACAGTTTTGCCTGCCAATCTTTGATTCCAATTTACACGGGCCAGATCCATTCTCAACCCACTGAAATTGGCCTTCCTCCAATTAAGTATTTTTACTCTAGATTGCATCCTGTCCTTTTCCATAGCTAATCTAAACCTATGATACTATGATCACTGTTCCCTAAATGTTCACCTACTGACACTTGCTTCACTTGCCCCACTTCATTCTCCAGAACCAGATCCAGCAATGCCTCCTTCCTTGTTGGGCCGAAAACGTACAGATCAAAAAAGTTCTCCTGAACGCACTTCAGAAATTCTTCCCCCTCTCTGCCTTTTACACTATTACTATCCCAGTCTATATTAGGATAGTTGAAGTCCCCCATTATCTATAGTTCTTACACCTCTCTGTAATTTCCCTGCAAATTTGCTCCTCTATATCCTTCCCACTAGTTGGTGGCCTATAGAATACACCTAGTAGTGTAATGGCACCTCTATTGTTTCTTAACTCTAATCAAATGGATTCTGTTCTTGATCCCTACAGGACATCCTCTCTCTCCAGCACTGAAATATTCTCCGTAATCAATACTGCCACACCACCTCCTTTCTTTCCTTCCCTATCTTTCCTGAACGCCTCATATCCAGGAATATTTAAGACCCAGGAATATTTAATACCCAATCCTGCCCTTTTTTGAGCCAGGTCTCAGTTATCACCACAACATCATATTCCCATGCGGCTATTTGCGACTCCAGCTCACCAACCTTATTTACCACACTTCGTGCATTTACACACATGCACTGTAAACCTATCTTAGACCTTCTTGTATTTTCTCTTAGTCTGACCCCACCTAATACTGTACTATTTCTTACTCTAGTGCTATCTGTCTCTCCCAATCCTTTGTGCACTTTGTTTCCCCTTTCTAATGCTACATCCTGGTGCCCATCCACCTGCCAAATTAGTTTAAACCCTCCCCAACAGCACTAGCAAACCCCGCCATCATTTCTTTAAATACCATGGGCTCAATTTTGCCAGGCCCGAGGAGGCGGGATTGGAGGCAGGTGAGGTGTTAAAATCGCAAAAAGTGGCAGGCGGGCCCGATCCTGCCTCCGAGCAATTTTCCCACATGCGAGTTTTCTGACCCCATCTCCATCACGCCTCCAAGAGGCGGGATAGGCCCTTAAGGCCCTTAACAACCAGTTAAGTGCCTCTATAATCCCATTTTGAGAGGACTTTCTGATTTTACCACTTTTCCCATGTCCTGCACGTCTCCTCTGAAACAAGCCAGTGAAACCTGGTGACAGCACAAGTGGACTGCTTACTAACAGCTGCAGCTCCACCATTAAAAAGGAGTTTTCAGCAATCATCATTTGCAGGTGGCAGAACTTTGTTGTCTCAGGTCTGGGGGAACTTTTAGCAGGCATACCCATTGTTGTGGAAGTTTGGAGCCTGACACCCATCTCCAGTGTGACCTCCTGGGAAACCCCTCTTGCCACTTTGAATGAGCGCTTCCTCAACTGAGGCATATACCAGAAGCATGGGAACCATTTATTTCCTTTCCTCCTGGACATCAGATTCGGACGAAGACCAGCCGTGGCAGCAGCAGAACCATGAACAACAGCACCACCAACAGCAGCAGCATCAACAGGAGTGCCAAGCTGCTGCTCACCCACCTGAAGCTGCACAGGCCAGAAGGCGCCAGCGCACGACAACATTGCTGCCCGGGATGCAAGGGACGCACTTGACCAGATTTGCTTAGCCTGCACAATCAAACACTTTTGCCTCACACCTTCTTCTCAGACCATCGACAATGGCCAAGAACCTGCTGATTCCTATTACTCTGACCACCATACTGACAATTGTAAGTCATCCTAAGCCCTCAATGTGGAAGTCCCATTTGCGAAATGACAGACGCCACAACTTCAGCAGTTTGCCAGCAGAATTTTTGATCACACTAAGCAAGTGCTGGCATTTCAAGATTAAACACAACATTACACCCAAGTGACTACCCTTGTGACTACTTGTGCATTATCTTTCTTTTACGCGTGCTCCTACGTGGTGCTTCCCCTGTGGCTTCAGCAGATGTGGAGGCCCCTTGCTCACTTTCTTGCTGCTCCTGCCTCGACACCTTTGGCGGGCGTCCTCTGGGGTTGTGAGCCTGTGAGGGCTCGGCAACAGTCTGCTGCTCCTGCAGCTGTGCAGGGGTTGAGACGCCGATCTCAGTTGGGGGGGACTCTGGTGGGGCTCTGACCGAGGGCTCTGCAGTGGCATGGAAGTGTGAGCGCTTGGAGAGGAGCCCCCACTTCCTTGATGTCTGCCACCAACTTCCCTCTCATGGGTCAGGTCCACCTCAGCGCTTGCAAGTGGCTTGAGAGCACCTTGCTGCACATCAGGGGGACCATGGGGACCTGTATCTGCACTGGCAGTCCTACTCAGAAGGACTTCCATGAAGGTCTGGTTTCTCTGTTCAATAGCTGACCATCGCTCCTCCAGAGATGTCAGTCTATTCTGAACACTCACCATGTTTTCCTCACTCCGGCGACTTACTGCCTCCATGGCCGTAGCCAGCCTTTCCATGGAGGTTGCCATCCTTTCTGTGGTGATGCGTTCATGCGCCAATGCCTCCACAAAGGCTCTGCTCATGTTATCGAGGGAATCCTCCATTCGCTCCACACTCGCAGCTACCCTAGAGACAAAACCTGCCAGAGACTCCTGCACCTGTTCCTGGAGTTCCAGCACTGCTGTTCTTCTGGATGGACCCGGAGGCACAGGGTCGACATGCAGCTGAGCCGAGCTGGCAGAGTCCTGCGCCCTCCAACGAGGACTCTCCACTGCTGTCCCTGTCTCCACCATCTGCTGATGCTCACTTGTGAGCTGTGATACACCAGGTGCCAACACTACTCTATCTCGCAAGGGTCCCACCGAGGTGTGAGTGTCTGCGCTGCTGCAGGGTGTGCTTAATTCTGCTGACAGAACGCCCTCAGAGGTTGCAGCTTCCTCTGAGGAGTCTGGAAGCTCAGGCTGTTCCTCCTGGACAGTGGAGACAGGGGCTTTGGATTGCCCTGTGGGGGAGTAAAGGAAAGAGTCAGAGATGTGAGGTCATGGATACATGAACATTGAATAGTGCAGATGATCATAAGTCAATCAGTTAGAGCATCAGAATCATTATCAGTGACTCATGCAATGTCAATGAGAGAGATGCCAAACTATTCTGTCACCAGCTTGCTGTGATGCGCCCGTCTGTCCGTCCCCCACTTGCGCATCCTCCTCCACTCCCACAATCTCCAGGGCCGCCTCCTCCGCAGGGGTGAGCTGGGCTACTGAGGGTGGCCCTCCTCCTGTCCTCGCCCTCTCCCTCTTATTGTGGGCTCTCTTTTCCGCAATGAGGGACACAAGTGGAGTTTGAGTAAAAATGAAGGAGTGAGTGTAGAGATTCCATGGCATAGATGCTTAGAAGGAGACAAGGATGGAGTGAGGTACCAGGACCAAGGACCCTCCCTGTGTGTTGTAAGTTATTGTCATAGCTTTACAGCGATAGGGAGTGTGAGGGCTGCATAGTTGAATAGCTAAATGAATGTGAACATAGAGAGAGAGGGAATGGGTAAGGGTGCAGGGATGTCAGTGTCAAGTGGGATGTGGAGGAAGAGGTTGGCAAAGCAGAATGCTGGTGAGGAGAGGCGATGGGCATCAGATTGAGGGTGATGGGAAAGTCATACTCACTTTTCCAGTGCGCAGAAGGTCATGAAACCTCTTCCTGCACTGCAGCCAGGTTCTGCGGCACATAGACAGAGAATTGACCTCCCGGGCCACTTGCAGCCACACAGCTTTAGTCTGCTGAGGAGGCTTTTTCCTCCCCGAGGAAGGGAAGAGCCGCTCCTTATTGGATCTGGCTCCCTCCACCAGAGCTTGCAGGGAGGCTTCATCAAAGCGTGGAGCACACTTTGGTCTACTGCTGGACATCGTTGCTGAAAGAAGGGCTTACAGCAATGGGCATGAAGTTTGTAGTCTGCAGAAGAAGCAAGGCTGCTTGCAGGCCTTAAATCCAGCAGCACTGATGACTTCATCGGAGGCGACTTTCAGGATGGAAAGACTAATTGGGCCAGGGGTTCCAACACGCTGGAAATCAAGTGTTCAATTAGGGGAAAATCGCCATTTCTTCCCACATCTCATTGGAGTCGGGTGGCTAACACAAAAACCAGCTGACACGCCCCCAGCCCGCCCCAATGGCAAAATCGAGCCCTATGTCTGTTCCAATAGACAAACATTTCTATTTTTAAAGCATGTCCTTTGTCTTTGTATCTTTTAATCTCTTTATCCTTGAACAGATGCATGTAGCAGCTAAGGCATACATATAATTATGTGACAAATGCCCTTTGCGAGGGGTGACCTAAATTCACATCTAGAAACACATCATAATTTCAACAAAATTAAACTGAAAGCCCACAACTCCTGACTGAACTGGTAAATGTGCAATTTACATCATCTGATATTTTGCTGCAGATTGGCATTTTACAATTTCATGTTGAACACCTACATGTGACGGCTGAGTTGATGAAGCATTGGCCTCTCAAAATCTAGTGTCCTGTTCTTTTTTGTTCAAGGGATCCTGATGGGAAGGCTTTTTTTTTCTCTGCTGAAGGTGTTGACTTGTGCTGGGAGTGCTGCTGCTGTGAGGTTGCCAACAACCTTGGTCCAGTGGCCAATCTTCACGAGTGAGCCCGAAGGTTGGCAGACTACTCGATCATGGAAGTACGCACTTTCCAGTGAAGGTCACTAAATAGTGAGCAGGAACACTGGCTGATCTCCTACACCTTCCCGCCCCCACCTCCCCCAACCCTCCTTTCTCCCCAAACAAGGGCAACTGAGGTCCATTTTTGAACCCTATCAGCTACGTGGCTGAACCAGGGATGTACTAGTCTGTATAGTTTAGTACTATACCAGGCAATGCCTGACCCAATAGGCCATTGGGAGCCAGTACTTTATATTATTACAAAAGTCACTGTTTGCTCGTCACTGATAAAAGTATTTTTTTAAATAAATTACAGTCACTAGGCTTAATAAAAGATGGTTTTGGTAATCAATTTATAATGATGAATTGCTGGTAAAGAATTTGAATGGGCTATGTAATTCTCTGATCACTAATGTCTAATGAAACTACAGCATCATACAGAATTCAAATCCTTAAGGCATGAAGTGATTTATACCAAATAGGACAAATGTTTTCTGATGGAAGTTTTCTTGTATAGTGTCTCAAAGCGTAGTCTCATTAGTGCTTTCACTGTTCTGTCATGTAATAAGGAGGAAGCAGCACCAAATAATCTGACATAACATTTGAGGTCATTCGTTACATAGTTGGCGTCACTTACAGTTTTCTGAGCAAAAAACTTACTTGGCTGAACTTACCTTTTCTGGTAACAGAAAAAAAAGGGCAGAGGTGGGGAGTACACATTGTCACTTTGCCTCTGGGACTCCACCCTTACCAAGTCAGCTTGATGTGCTGAGATTTTCCTCCCTGATAGCTGTAACGGTTCTAAATTAAATTAAATGAGATGGAGCAGTCCAAATTCAGTTCCTGGATAGCGAGTCCACAACATAGAACTGCCCCAAATTCAGCTTCAGTTCGCAGCATGGCACAAAGTCCACAGAAGTGTTACACCAATGCAATCGAGGGTCACTTTTGGAAGTTGAGATCAAATCAAATTGTTAGGGCAGAGCAAAAGAAGTGTTCCTTTGTATTTAACTCATACTGTGGAAATGCTTGATGCTGACACTAGGTGCAACATATATACCAGTCAGATCACCAACATAATTCTAATAGCCTACCCCTTGGAACAGAAGGAGGTACTCTTTGCAGTTCAGTTGGCTTCAAGATGAAGTGCTTGGTAATGGTGGACTGGAACCGAGTTGACCCTCTGGTAGACTTTTTAATCTGATATTTGAGCTTGGCAGGTCCACAGTACTGCAGGGCAGTATTAATAATTGTCCAGGGCGCCTAGAACCCGGAGAAGTAAATGTCACCAGGGCTGCAATTTTTTCTACTCTGCACAAGATTAGCCCTGAAAACCAGTGCCCCAAGGTGGAAGGTCTTCTTGGTGACCAAGCAGTGGGAATCTTACCAGTGCTCTTTGCTGGTGAGCTGCATGATTTTAGTTTGTTAAATTCCAGCTGTACTTGTATGCACACTTGAGGGGTCGTAACTGTCAACTTACACCCAAGTTGGCTGGACTGGGTAGATGGAGTGTGGTCCTTGGAAGGGAGTGTAAATTCCAATTCAGGCAAACCAAGGCTAACGTGGATTCTCGGCAGTTTAGTTTGGAGACTCTGAACTTGGTGATAGGTTTTTGAAGGTCAGATACCAGGCTGAGCAAAAGAACTGACATGAAACAAAAGCTTTCAAAACCACGTCAGTATTGTTGTTTTTCCTTTCCCACTGCTGCAGGTGATTTCAGGCCCTGTGCCACAGAAACTTTACCCGATTATTTTGATCACTGTCATCAGATATTTGGGCCGGGAGTTTGCTGATCTCGGCGGGTCCGGGACGGGTAACGTCGGTGGCGGGTCCCGGCCCCGCTGCTGGCTCCATCCCGCTGTCCAAAATGATATTCCCTTGATAGGGCTTGTTAAGCCCGCCCAGCGTGTTTCCCGGTCTAATTAGAGGAAGCTGGTCTGATGACGTCATTTCATGACCCGTCATCAGCCGGTTTCCTTAAAGGTACCATGGCCAACTTTATTTTGACATTTGTGTTGTCAGTGTTCTACAGCATTGAGGTGCTACAAACACTGACAAACACTGCACAGAGGTGCACGGCTGCACCCAGGTTCTGCCATGGCTCCCTCCTTATGCTTATGGAGGGAGTCAGAGCACGCAGGGAGGTTCTCTTCCCTTCTGATGGGCGGAAGACACCTCCCCAGGAGACCAACACAGCCTGGTTGCACATTGCACAGGAGGGCACAAGTAGTGAGGTGGTCAGGAGGACCTGGGTGCAGTGGCGCAAACCTTTCAATGATCTCATTAGATCACGAAACATTAGTACAAAGCCACACACAACCTCATCCTGCTGTGCCTCTCATCACATCCCCATCACTCTGCCTTCCCTACCCTACTCCTGCACATCCTTACTCACACCAACTTACCTTGTACCTCCACCCATCTCTCTCTATCTACATTATCACATCCCCATCTCACTAGCCACCCCTCACACTCACCCTCATCCTAGTCCAATCATACCAACTAACAACACACAAGGGTAGGCACTTGGGTGTTTTAGCCAATGTTCATGTAAAGTTTCTATTAATGTGCTGTCAAACATTGAAACCTTTACTTTCAACACTTTGCGTTCTTGGATAGATTTGTGTGCACCTTTGGAAGTAGCTTAGTGAGTTGCAGTGAATGGTGAGACATAACGGTACCCCCCGCAATGGTCATGAGTGTGAAAGAATGGCTTGGACATTGTAGGGATGCTTCATGGTGTTGGTGTGGGGTGGTGCCAACCTGGTGCATCATGTGGCAGCCAGGATGTACAGTCTCAAGTGACGTAAATCTGGCCATGGGGAGGCCATCCTTGGCCTGCTGGGCAGCAATGTGCTCGGGTGCTGATGCCCTCTGTCCTGTGCGGCATCAGGTGATTGTGGAGAAGTTTGGTGTTGTTGTTGGTGCTGCTGGTGTGCCTAGTGCTGGTGTTGGGGCTGATCATGGTCAAATTCTGAGGACCAAGGTGAGGCATGTTGATGGAATAGATGGCAGGTGAAGTAGAGATGACAGAAGCATTCTGTCAATGGTGAGAGAGTTCTTCCAATGAGGTGATACTGGAAGGGGAGTGAAAAGTGGAAAGACTGCAGAATCTATGCTGGAAATGGACTGAGATACAGCTTATGGCTGAGAAAAGTGATGATCTATCAGGTGGGAGCTTTTACTGTACATTTGAAGCTGTCAAGTAATCAGCTGGAGCAATGGCCACTGAACTCCTGCCTCAGGTTGACAGCCGTGGTCCCCGAACAGCATGGTTCCCGTGGCCATGAAGTTAAAGTGAAAAGGCAAGTTAAAAAAGCCTGTTAATGATCTGTCAACTAGATGTTAATGAGATTAATTAGATTAATTGGGTCCCCAGCCGTTGCCTGTTGGATCTGCTCACCACTGACAGGCCCGACATTGGGAAAGGCGCATGGCGGCAGGTTGACAGCGGGGTCCCGACCTGCTGTCAAAAAAACAAACACTTTCCCACCCGACCCGCCACCGATCCTACCTGCTGACCCCCTGGAAAATTCATCTTTCTCACAGATTTCATCACTATTGGGATTGGCACTGCACTTCATACAGTTTTGGCCTAAAATTACAATGAATCCTATATGTGTGCACACAACAGTTTACACGGGTCTAGTTTGGTGAGTGTAGTCACATCTTCCCATTTACCTTTCCTTTTTGATATCTACGCCAGGAATTTCCTTGGGAGTTCACCCAATTTACTGCCGAATGTAACTTTGGTGGAAGATTGGTGAGAAACCCCAGATCAACATGAAGTTATGGAGGCCGAACAGAAGAATTTCCTTTTTACTTTTTAATTTATATTCTTTTATATGTCTCATGGTTGTCACCGAGTATTACGTAATAAGAAATCTATTTTGTAAATTGCATATGGTCTAACATTTATTCAAATTAGAGAACCTGTACAGAATGGTGGGGTTTGGGTGGGAATGGAGATACAAGATTTACAGAGAGAATTATAGATATTTTTGCTGTGTTCCCCATTTCAACCAGCAAAGATGCAAGGTCAAGAAGACAGTCTTGAAATAATTGAACGCATATCTTCCATTGCTGTACATCCTCTTGGCCACAATACAAAAATAATAGCTAACACAAAATACATATTCCAAACCAAATTTATGAATTAAATCATGCCATACTGCATACAAAATTAAACTAATCACCCTTGTGCATTCCCTTAGTGCCTGTCTTCCATGTGCCTTTGCTTGTCCTGGTGCTCCGACAAAGTGCTACCCCAGTGGCTGCAGCATGGCTGGCGGAAAGCTGTTGACTTTCAGTGGGGGAGACTGCAGATGGTCTTGGAGGATGACCTCAAACATCTCTGGGCCTAGAAGCCCCAGCTTCAGACTGCACCATCTCCGCATGGGCAGCAGCAGCCCGGCTGGCTGGCTTACGGGCAACAACAAGGGCCACTGGTGGAGTGGCCGGGGTGGGATCATGAATATTGTCATTCTGAGAGAGGACAACAGGTTTGTGCTCCACGGAGTCACTGCCACTGCTCCGGGGCGGAGCCTCAGCAATCCTAGTAATCTGTTGGAGGACAGATTGCTGGACTGCTGTGACACCCTTTGAACACTGGTATCCAGAGCCATGATGGCAGCAGTCTGAGCTTCCACTGCAGCACTCAGACATTGGGTGGCTGCTGCTTGTGCTGCAATGGAAGCTGAGAATTTGGCCATCAGACGTTGCATCATGGTTGATTCCACAAGTGCGCTAATGGATCTGCCCACCACTTCCAAGCTGGAAAGGATGGGCTCCAAACTCTGCGCAAAGCCCTATGTCAAGTTGATGCTGGACTCCTCCATGCTCCTTGACATTCAACGCAGGCTTTCTGGCAGGCTTCCCAATGCACCAAGCATTTTGGTGTGTAGACCCAACAGCCTTTTTCTGTAGCCTGGCCCATCGAAGTCCTCATCTGAGTCCTCTGCAGCAGAACTCATGTGCGACCTCGCCCTCCAGCAAGCTGGTACCTGTGCTATCCTTGCCCCCTGCTCTGGCTGCAGTTCACTTGTGCGCGGTGTCTCACCACATGCAGATCCCCCTCCATGCTACCCTCTAAGATACGCACAGTGTCAATATCTGAGCTGGTGGCTGCAAGTGTGAAATCGAGTGACGGTGTGTCTTCATCATCACTGTCTTCTTGGTCTTCCTCCACTGCCTGGCCAGGTTGCAGTTCTTGGGTACCTGAAAGGAAAAAGGGACAAGGGTAAGGTTGTGGTAAGGGGAGAGTAGAAAGTAAGAAGTGCATGCTTACACCATCTCCAGCTTGTAAGTCAGAAGAGACTGGGATGGAGGGAAGTGGGATGAGAGAAGGAGGATTAGCTATGTGGATACCCTCATCTTCAATGGATTCAGCCCCGCCGGTAGCCACAGCCTCAGCAATGACCCTTCCCGTAATGGCCAGCACCGTCTCCTCCATGGAGGTTAGAACATGCAGGTGTGCCTCTCCCCCTCTGGTTAGTTCCTGTTGCCTCCGGATTGTGCCACCTTGTCCTGCAAGAGAGAACTAAGTGTGTCAGTGAGTGTCGTGGAATCAGTTTGGCTGATGTGGCTGTCATGGTTGAATAGCTGACAGTGTGTGCAAGCTGTGAGATGTGGGTGTGAGGCTTGCAACAGTGCTATGTGTGTGAGGGTGAGGTGAAGCTATGAATGTTAGATATGAGTCCTGATTGATGGAGATTGCTGGTAGGTGAGGCTAGTGGTGCAGTTGGTAGGATATGGTATTTGAAGATGCATTCACTGACCTTGACCACTCGTGTGAGGTCATTAAACTTCTTGTGGCACTACATCCAGGTCCTTGGTGCTAAACTCCTGGCATTGACCTCCACGCCAATCTGTTCCCATTGCCTTCTTATCATGTGCCTGGAGGACTTCCTGCCCCCCTGTGTATAGAGGACATCTCTCATTTCCACCTCCTCCACCAAGACCTCCAATGCAGCATCGGAATACCTTGGTGCACGCTGTCTCCCATGGTCAGCCGTTGTTGATTGTTACACAGCACGCTATTCCCAATGATCCAGCAGCCGCAATGCACCTTCCCTGTAAGAGGTGCAGACTAGCTTTAAGCAGTGCAGGCTAGCTTTAAGTAGTGTTGGGAAGTAACCATATTGGGCCCCCTGCTGATGTGTGCAGCCAATTGAACAGCGTGGTTCATGCTGGCTGCTAGCAGAAATCATTATAATGAGCAGGCAACACAAAGTTGGCATGCAGCCTGCATTACACTGAACAGGCGCGGGTAATCGCACTTTGCGATCCCTGCACCCGTTTTTGGGGGCTATCCAATTTAACCCCCACTGAGTACAAAAGTGAGAAAGTTATGCTAAACCTTTATAAATCACTGGTTAGGCCTCAGCTGGAGTATTGTGTAAAATTCTGGGCACTTTAGAGAGGATGTCAAGTCCTTGGAGAGGGTGCAGAGGAGAATTACTAGAATGGTTCCAGGGATGAGGATTTCCGTCATGTGGAGAGACTGAAGAAACTGGGATTGTTCTCCTTAGAGCAGAGAAAGTTAAGAGGAGAGCTAATAGCGGTATTCAAAATTATGAAGGGTTTTGATAGAATAGATAAGGAGAAACTGTTTCCACATGGCAGGAGGGTTGGTAACCAAAGGACACAGATTTAAAATAATTGGCAAAACATCCGGGGGAGATGAAGAGAAATGTTTTTGCGCAGTGAATTGTTATGACTTGGAATCCACTGCCTGAAAGGGTCGTGGAAGCAGATGCAATAGTAACTTTCAAAAGCTAATTGGATATGTACTTAAAAAGGACATATTTGTTGGGCTCTGGGGAAAGAGAAGGGGAGTGAGACTAATTGGTATCTCAGAGAACTGGCACAGGCACGATGGACCGAATGGTCTCCTGTACTGTACGATGCTGTGATTCTAACAGAATTCAAATTATAGCTCAGGGAGCGATGATAATGCTAATCTTTCATTGATGGCCATGAAGGCGAAAGAATGCTATCTTATCATGATGTACTATTACTGTCAATTCAGACAGGTTGGCTCTTGGAAGCTTTAGGTAAGTGTAAGGACACCCAAATGTCGAAGAATGAAATGAAGCGCCTGAAAGTGGGACTGGGCTTTTGGACTCGTCGGCTTCTCATTGTACTTGTTTTTCCGAGCACCACAACGAGCAAGAGGCACTGGTAACTCCAAAAGCAGGCTTAGCCAAACCAACCACACAGAGTCCGTGTTGATTCTAGCCAAGCAAATGCAGAACGATCAAGGTATCTGACTTCCGATAAGAACTGGGAGCAGAAGCCTGCCTTTTTTTGTACAGGTTGCACTGCAAAGGGATGATGCTGCGTTGTAACTCGGTAACCGTCCACAATGCTGGCAAGTTTTGCAATGTGGGCAGTTTTCCAAAAATGCACCATCACTGAAGATGCAATGATGATGATATTTGCTAAACTGGCAGGTCTTGAAGATGATTGATAATCTCTTGGTAGAGAGTGTGCCCTTTTCATGCAGTGTGAAGCTATAGTCAATTCATGAGCTACTGCATACATTGGTTTTCTTAACAATAAATCACAATGCTTAAACAAGTGAAGGGAGATTATGCCATTTTCTCCTGAGTGGCAGTGGTGTGCAATTGATTGCTGCTCTTTATTATTCGGGCTTTGCTCTTGTGTTCTGCCCATTTCATGTTTTTTAGATTATAGATTGGTTTCTAGAAATAGATACAGAGGATTTAACTGATTAATCTGAGTACAGCTGCTGGAAAACATTCATTACAGAAGCTGTTATAAAACTAAGAATTTTATATATTTTATCTTAATCAGAAAAACCTTGTACTTTTTCAATGATATTTGTAAAAGAATAAATGAATGAAAAATTGCTGTGGTTTTATACCTTTGTAGCCTTGCTCCCATCCATCATTTCACTGCTTTCTGTAGAGTAAACAATACCTTTCTACAACACTGTATAAATGTGATTTATTTTTTCCATGCTGTCTCTTCTGCTTCATACCAATAACTATATTTTAATTTTACTGATAGTTATAATTCACCTTGCCTGCTCATCTACTCCTTTCACCCTTGGTTATATCCTAAAATATGGCTCTTAACACTTTTTTTATCCAATTTAAACAATATACTAATTCGATTAACCCTTTGAGAGGAACATTTTGAAAAATAAATGAAAGATGAATGATACTGTCAGCAAACGAATTTCATTATTTCGTGAAAATGGAGGAAAGGATAAGTTACCTCAGGCAGATGTATTTTTTTTATTCTCGGGATGTGGGCATCGCTGGCAAGGCTGGCATTTATTGCCCATCCCTAATTGCCCTGAGAAGGTGGTGGTGGACCTTCTTGAACTGCTGCAGTAGCAGTTTGATACAACTGAGTGACTTGCTCGGCCACTTCAGAGGGTAGTTAAGAGTCGATCACATTGGTGTGGGACTGGAGTTACAGATAGGCCAGACTGGGTAAGGACGGCAGGTTTCCTTCCCTAAAAGACATTTGTGAACCAGTTGGGCTGTTACGACAATACAATATCTTTACTGTAAAATAGTCACTTTTACTGATTCTTGCTTTTTTTTCTCCATATTTTTAAAACTGAATTCAAATTCTCAAAATGCCATGTTCGGAGTTGAACTTGCATTCTCTGGATTACTGGTCCAGTCACAAGCACTACACCACCGTATCTCATTCTTGGGAGGTGAATAAGAGCAGCAGGTTACTGAAAACAATCCAGTAAAAATCCTGACCTTTCGGCTTCTAGGTCACACTGGCCAACCATGTGTTATGCTTTACTTTTCCGCAGTCTTGCTGCTCATGAGTCACTTATCTCATTTATAAGTCTCTATACATTTTTCTGCAAAATTTGGAGTTAAATCTCTGCTCTGCTTCTCAATGATGATTAAAATACACCAACAAATAATGTTGAATCTCAATGATTGTAAGAGCCAGTGTGGTTCTAGCCAAGGGTTTTTCTGCAGGCTCACTTCTAGGAATAGCCTGTTATTAACAAATGTATATAATAATTAAAACTAAGGTACATTTGGTAAATTTTGTATAGCAAAAGCATGGTGTCTTTGCACTGCTAATGGCTTTTCACCTTCCTCTGCTTATAAATGATAGAAGAAGATTCAATCCTTTTAAAAAGGTAGCTTTCATCTGTCACTACTTTTTTTTTGCTCAAATATTGCTCACACAAATATATTTTTTTGGCTTTGTTGCTGATCAGTAAATGTTCACAGTTCTCTCAAAATGGCCGATGGGATGCAGTTTTCCACAGATCTGCAGTAAGAATTCTGAGACTGGCAGTTGCATTTTGGGTTTCAGTCAAGCAGAATGCCAGTTCAAATTAGTGGTAATAACATATTGCTTTTATTTCCAAACCCTCCAGAAGATTCCCATCAAAGAATAACAAAAGTAATACAAGAGAAGTGTAATTTCTACAATGTGCTTGCTCCCATCAGGAGGCCCTCTAGTGTTCAGTTAACAATATATATCATACATATCCAAAGGATTTCTACTATAAATGTATAACTGTGTGACTTATTTGCTTGTCCATCTTTTGTTAAATTAATTTAATGGTGTTAAACACCGGTACGCCGGTGGTGGAGGGAGTGAATGTTTAAGGTGGTGGATGGGGTGCCAATCAAGCGGGCTGCTTTGTCCTGGATGGTGTCGAGCTTCTTGAGTGTTGTTGGAGCTGCACTCATCCAGGCAAGTGGAGAGTATTCCATCACACTCCTTACTTGTGCTTTGTAGATGGTGGAAAGGCTTTGGGGAGTCAGGAGGTGAGACACTCGTCACAGAATACCGAGCCTCTGACCTGCTCTTGTTGCCATAGTATTTATGTGGCTGGTCCAGTTAAGTTTCTGGTTAATGGTGACCCCCAGGATGTTGATGGTGGGGGATTCGATGATGGTAATGCCGTTGAATGTCAAGGGGAGGTGGTTAGACTCTCGCTTGTTGGAGATTGTCATTGTCTGGCACTTCGGTGGTGCGAATGTTACCTGCCACTTATCAACCCAAGCCTGAACGTTGTCCAGGTCTTGTTGCATGCGGGCATGGACAGCTTCATTATCTGAGGAGTTGTGAATGGCACTGAACACTGCAGTCATCAGCGAACATCCCCATTTCTGACCTTATGTTGGAGGGAAGGTCATTGATGAAGCAGCTGAAGATGGTTGGGCCTAGGACACAGCCCTGAGGAACTCCTGCAGCGATGTCCGGGGGCTGAGATGATTGGCCTCCAACAACCATGAGGGTGTACGATAAGTCCAGTGGCTAAAAAACAAGCTGTGTTTAACCACATTCCGCTGACTCCTGTGCTGACCCTGATTTCATTACCTTCGCGTCCTCCGAGGTCTCTCCTCTCCTCTTAGGCAAGACCTAGGAGAAGAAGGTAACGCATATGGAGTCAGAATGCATAAGTTTTAGAAACAGTGAAATTTGTAATGGAAGATCCAAGTGCCTATTACTCCCCCTTCACCACTCCCCCGTGACACCTGGGCCAATGGATAACATTCTCAGACCATTTCTGTCATGAATGATGTGCTCAGTAGAGCAGAAGCTTGGGAATTCACAGAGCTGAGACCCAGTAACTGCATTGATGCCCCTCTTCATGTGGATAGGATTAGTAGAGGCAGAGCAGTACTAGATCTGTACCAATACAGAAGAAATATATTATTAACCCTTTGAAATCAGTTTTATTGGTGATTTTTTTTAAACTTGTTTTTTTTTAGATGTTTTCCCAGTTTTTATTTTTAGCAACAAGACCAGGAGAATTCACAGATGGGTCGGGGGGGGGTGGAATTAGATCCCAAAAAATTTGAAAAAGTAAATCAGTAAAAAATCCGTTTATTTTGAACATCATTAAACCTCAGGAAAGCAAGCAAGGGACTAACCAGGCACAGTTACACTAAATGACAACCAGCAATTATCTACACAGTTCACAGGCACTACTTTTGTGGGCCTCTGACAGTTGCAAAATTGTTGCAACACAAGTTACCATGATCACAAAATACCGTCAAGCTATTTTGGCCGCAAAATTTGTGACTAGACTCTGCACGGCAAAATGGTGACTGCTGAAATGTATGTTTAAATAGTGCATCACCAGCAGTGTCATGAAGCAAAAATATTTTTAAAGTGTGAAAAATATAATGGTCAATGCTGAAATTTAATTTTTCAGTATGTGCTATGAACGGTACAGTGCGATCATTGTATGCAGTGTATCCATTTTATTAATAAAATAGCTGTAGTCATTATTGAGGCTTTTCAGATTGACTTCATTTTGTACGTTTTTTTCATTTTGTCTCGGAGCCTATCATTGTTCTACAGTGTATAAGCTTTTAATGGACATACATCTGGATACATATTTTCATTCCTTTCTTGTGCCATTTTCGTTATAAACCATAAATACTCTTACTTTCCTTGATGAGTCTCTTGAATGTTGATCAGTGGTAGATTTCAGCCTGAAACTTGCCCAGTAATCAGGATTGCCTATTAGGTATTAAATTTTGAATACCAGCTTCATTTTCCCTTTGGCACCACAGGTTAGGTAGCACTCTCACCTCTGAGTCAGAAGGTTGTGGGTTCAAGTCCCACTCCAGAGACTTGAGCACAAAATCTAGACTGACTCCAGTGCAGTATTAAGGGAGTGCTGCACTGTTGAATGTACCGCCTTTTGGATGAGATGTTAAACCGGGACCCTGTTTGGCCTCTCAGATAGATGTAAAAGATCCCATGGCACTATTTCAAACAAGAACAGGGGAGTTTTCCCCAGTGTCCTAGCTAATATTAAAAAAAAACAGATTATCTGGTCATTATCTCATTGCTGTTTGTGGGACTTTGCTATGCGTAAATTGATTGCTGCATTTCCTACATTACATCAGTGACTGCACTTCAAAAGTACTTCATTGGCTGTAAAGCACTTTGGGACATTCTGAGGTCAGGAAAGGCGCTCTGTAAATGCAAGTCTTTCTTTTTCTTTTAGTGACATCATCAGGCACATTGCATACATATGTCATCAACAACAATAAGAAAGAGCTTTTTACGACCTCCGAACGACCCAAAGCACTTTGTAGCCAATGAAGTACTTTTGAAGTGTAGTCACTGTTGTAATGTAGGAAACAACAAAAATCCACACTTGTACAGCACCTTTAATGTAGAAAAACATCCCAACATACCTCTGCACCTCCCTTTCCTCCTTTAAGACACTCCTTAAACCCATCTCTTTGACCAAGCTTTTGGTCAGCTGTCCAAATGTCTCCTTCTTTGGCTCTATCAATTTTGGTCTGTACGCTCCTGTGAAACGCTTTTTAATGCACGTTTTTGTTGTATTTTATTTAAATAAAATTCTTTCAATTTCCTTTTCATTTTTCTATCTCGGTTTCTTTTCATTCTTTCTGTTTGTTTTCCTTTTAGCCACCTTCCTGCTTCAGGCTTTCTCTATCTCTCTACGCTTCATTTACCTTAATTTGTTTTTCTTTACTCTCCATTTGTCCTCCCTGAGCTCTGGGAAGTTAATTAGTTAGCATAAGCATACAATCAAATGTTAACAGGTTTGAAACAGGGGCTAGTGTAAAAAAAATATGCATACGGGATCCTCGGTTTTTCAGAAAGAGATATATGAAGTGCAAAGGGTTACTGTTCGTACTAATGATTGGTTAGGCCACCGTTGAAATATTAGCGCCAATTTTAACCCCAATTTTAACCTAACTCGCTGCTCTGATTCCGTCCCATTTCTTCTCATTTTCTGGTGTAGGGAAGAGCGATTTCTCCATCTTTCTCCACATCAAGGAGCTGTATCTGGGAGGGATCTTGAGCTACTTTAGGTATTCCACCCAGTCTGCCTATATAAGATTGTAGCAGAGCTTGCATGTGTTCCGCTAAAGGTCCCAGAAAAGGCTTCAAACTGTTAGCAGTCAAAAGGTAGTCAATCCTGGAGTGGATCGTTACCTTTGTTCTGCTGAGAAATGGGTCCTTTTAGAGGCTGAAGATAATTTAATGTGTTGGTTTTCTTCGGCCCAGTAAGGCCTTTGGTGGCACAACAGTGGGCCTCCCCGCCTGTCCCTGCAATTTTAACTGGGGTGCACAACCTTGTGCTTGGGCAGATGGGGTACTGCTCTGCCACGTTAGCACTAGCACAGTGGGACCACCTGAATTTCAGGCCCTATGATCCACTCGCGGCTCACGCTTGTCATTTGGGCACTGTCCTCTTTTACCATATTGTTTTCCAGTTAAACAGTTGGTAAGATGTTTCTTGTTGAGATTCTTTTCAGCTGCAGCAGTTCATTGGCAATGACCTGTACCAAATCACTGACGTTCTTTCATTGTAGTCAAAATTACATTTCTTACATGACAAGTTGACCAGGCTTGTGTGTGCAGTGATTGACCATTCTGGGCAATGTTCCTAAAGGGATTTAGAATTTCATCTCAGGTTATGTAACATTATTATAATTAGGTGTTCAGTGATAGGGTTGGGAAGAAAGTAGATTAGGGTCATTATGTTAATTAGTGCAATAATTCTGTTTCTTAGTCAAGAAACTGTTAAATATAATCAACTAAACATGCAAGTAATACATGTTTTTAGAAAGTGTACAATTAATATGTTAATTAGACAGACGGAGACCATACATTTGGGCAACTCCAGTTAGTGACACAGGGACTGTTATGTCATCTTCCGTGCAGTAATGGCTTTGACACAATAATAAAAGGATTGTTAGATTATGCCAAACTGTGCATTCATCGCGGGTTTAATGCAGCCAGTGTGGTCTGTTTTTATTAATGCACACAGTCCTTTATTTGCTCGTGTGCCGAAACACTTGCCTGGATGAATGGGCATCTCTGGCAGCACAAAAGCTCGAGCATTACAATGTTGAACAGCCATGCCAGCGAGCTGGTCCAGAATCTCCGTCTCGGTTATTATTAATAGATGCGTCTCACTGCTGGTCTGTTGGAAGGTGCGAGCCTCCCATATTAAACCTACCCCATGGACGCCATTACACAGTCCGCAGTCCAGGTCCAGTTAAAGTTGGATAATATGGAGACAGGAAGGAATAAAAAAGCTTCAAATAAACAAAATGTGTCTGATTCATTTTTGCCTAGCCACTGCAGTTTGGAAGCAGATGTCAGATGGAGACCTGAAAAGTCACATCTCACTCCATTACTAGAGTGCTGAAATTGAAAGAGATGATTGCTATTTCATTTATATGTTCCTAAATGTAGATGGTTGTGCAAATACAATGTAGTCAGGGATGCACTTCCTCCCCTTGCCAGCACACGTACTTTAAATGGTAAATCTGAACTCCTAATAGGACCATTTAACGATATTATGATACACATGAGAAGACAATGGAAGAGAATTCCCCTGGATCCCCATGAAAACAGAAGTATTAGATGCACAGTTCCATTCCTTAAGAGTACCGTAGAAATGGGTTCTTTGGATGCATGGCCATCCTGTGCTCGAGAGAGAGAGACCAAAAATAAAGTACTGAAATCACTCATCTGTCTCGTGCTTCAACATACCAGAAATGTACAGAAGCATGGAGGCAAGCAAACTATTGAATAAGTTACTGCTTCTGTGATGTACAAAATGCATAAAAATTGGCAAAAGATGCATTGGTTTATGCTTAGTGACTACATATGTTTTACCTTGCCTGCAAAATGGGGGTATGAAGAGGAGAAAATCGCGGGTAATTTAAAAACCTTAAAACCTCTTTCTTGTGCTATTTGAGAAAATAATTAGCAACATTAAGGAATTATGCTAATTACATATAATTTATTGTGGGATCATAAACATCAACTTTCCTCAATGCGTCAAAAGTCACAAAGGGCCAGATTTTAAGCCAGCCCCCTCGGCACGAAGGGGACAAGTGGATTGTTACAATAGCGCGGGGGGGGGCGGGGGGGGGATGCGGTGGTGGTGTACCTCGCTCCTGATGCATTCCTGCCCTCTGCCATTGTAACTTACTTCAAAACGGGCACTGCCCACCCCAGGAAGGCGGGCTTATCTTTCAGTCAAAGATTGTTGTCCGATGGTGTCATTGACACCACGACGCAATTTCTATGGTATAGGTGTTGTAACTACCATATTTGTAGGTTATAGCTGAAGCTATCACTGACCAAAATTGAGAGGAAAATGCATTGTAGTATGTTGTACAAATAAAAAATCCAATTCAGCATGACCCCTGGGTAATAACTAGGCTAAAGTTACACTGGCACATTCAGGTCATAGCTGAGTGGTTTTTAGGTGTGCATCCACGCAAAATGGTAATATAACTCGAGCTTCGGGCTTCACCCTGACTCCGGAATGCACTGAAGCCAAGCAGTGTGATATCTCTTTCAATAAAACTCCAATCTGATGTGAAGACAGGTTCAAAAAGTGCTCAGCTGTTTCACTGAACTATTTCAGCACTTTCTAGATTTAGTATGGCATCTTTTCAATGTGATGAGAATGTGGATGCATCCACATCAGCCGTGGGAGTGGAGTTGTATGCATATATTTGCAGTGCTTTCTCCTGGCGGGCAGAATTCGTGCCGTGATCTATACTATAACTTTGGTCTTTCCGGCTGCACTTCACACTGGATTGCTATTGGTCTCAGATAGTATAACTGCAAACCAAATCTATTTTGATAGATCAGTCTGGCAAAAGGGAAACTTCCTGTTGTTCAGGTGAAGGATTATGACACTGTTATATTCTTAAAGGTACGGTGAGCCAGGACTTGGACTTTACCTCCCTGTAACATTCTCTGATGAACCATGATGTCTGGCTCAACAGGTGTTATTTAAAGCTCCTGTTTCCAACTGCTTTACTATGTATCTTGTATAGGAAGTCTATACAAACTAAGTATATTCAAATATATGTGTATACACTGATATAAACTCTATCTCCTTTGTAACTGAGTGTAGAACATGTAATTACTGCAATTCATTCTGATTTGTGCCTCTTACTTTTGATCCAGTAGAATTTATCAGCAGTTCAAATGTCTATTCCCAACAAAGTTGGTATTTAGCTTTTATCTCTGATGAATGGTTACTTGCAAAACAAAAATATTGTATTCGTAATTGTTCAGGTTCATCTGAATCTTTCTTTCAATGGAATGCGCAAGTTGTGGATGTGTGAAGGGGTGATGTGGGATTATTGAGAGTTCACTGAGGACCATATCAGGATGCGGTGTTTGTTAAAGCCATCGGGCTGGATTTTGTCTTGGGGTCGGGTTGGGGTCGTGTCATTCGCATTTCGTGGTTCCCCCCCGACTCCAGATTAATGTGGATGAATGATGCAATTTTCACTTAATTGGGCAAATGAGTTCCAGCATGTGGGAACCCATGAACTAATTAGTGTTTTCAGTCTGAAAGTCGCCTCTGATGATGTCATCATTGCTGACTGCCTAGTCTCAGAGACTGTTGGTGAGAGAGGACCTGCGTGGCTTGCTTTTGATGTGAGTGGACCTGGATGCAAAAATGGGTGGGGGGGGGGGGTGGTGGGGAGAGAGAGAGAGAGAGAATTTTTTTGCATCCAAGTCCTCTCACAGCAAAGGCCAGGCAGTCTCTGAACACATTCAATGCAGCAGCATCAGAGGCGACTTTCAGACCTAATACTACTACTACCTTCATCACATCTCCGTTGTAATAGTGGACCTGCAGCTGATAGTCAGCTATCTACTTGTGCTCCCGCCAGGTTTCACTGGAGTGTTTCACACCAGGCGTACTTCACGTCAGAAAAGGGTTAAACTAGCTAAAACGTTTCAAAATGGCATTACAGAGCCAATTTAGGGCTTGTTAAGGGCTTTAATGGCCTCTCCCGCCTCTTGGAGGTGGGACGGAGTTGGGAACCCCGCGACTGATTTTGTCAAAATTGCGTGGAGGCGGGATGGAGTCGGGATGGGGTCGGGACCCCCGACCCCGCAAATTTAACCCCCCACACGCCTCCAAACCCGACTCCATGGCTCATTCAAAATCCAGCCCATCATCTCTGTAGTTACTCTTTGGCTTCTTACTGTGCTATTCGCCTCAGGAAAATGCTGGACTTCACCCTTCATTTCACAATTAAGCAGAGTGAATATAGATTCTTGTCACAGGGAAGTGTGAAATGAATGAACATTGCCACAAATTGACTCTTCTCCAATTCACAATGAGTTAAAGGACATTTCATTGTATATGCAATGCACATTATTTGGTGATTTTCAAGATATAATGCTAGTGGTGAAGAAATGATACAGAACATGGCGCATTTTAAAAAAACCTGAGAGATTGGCCCAGATTTTGCGTTCAGCGGCGAACGCACCTTTCATTATACTTATACTTGCCCACAGACTTTCTATGGGCTTTTGAACTGGAACTTGCTGTAAGTAGAGAGCCATTTCAACACAGCACCCTCTACAGGGGATCTGGGACCTGTGCGAACTGGGCAAGCAACTGTGTATCTCCTTAACCAATCAGATTGAAGAATTCTTACTGAGCCACGCAGAGTCTAAACCAGAAAGTGTAAGTTAGAATAGTTAATTCAATGTCAAATCATCTACAGAAAGTGGAAAATTAGGGAAAGAAAATTGGATTAAGAGAGAGAGATAAAAGAGACAAAGAAAACGTTTTTAAAAAATTATTTAAATTTTTCTAAAATCTCCAACAATAATTAAAATCTGAAGGAATGAGACTTCACATGTGTAAAAGTTAATTTTCAGTGCCAGAGAGGTTGTTTGGCAGTAATTAAAACTTAGCACGCTGTTTAAAAAATTACTTACACTGGAATAGACAAGCCCTAATTTTTTCTGACGTGTTGAGATGGTATCTAATGGTTAAGTATCACAGCTACACGCCCTTCATGAATTTGAATGCCGAGTCTCTTGGCAAGATTTCAGTTTGGCAAAGCTTCTGGCAGAGCAGGGCAACTTGGACAGCAACTTTCAAATTTCCGCATGTAACTGCGCATGTGCGGTTGCTGGAAGTTGCTGTCCAATTTACACTTTAGCAATGGTGAGCGCTGATAGCCTCACTGTTTTTAACGCAAAATTCGGGCCATACCTGGAGTATTGTGTACAGTTTTGGTCTGGTTCCTGGAATGGGGGGATTGTCCTATGAGGAGAGATTGAGTAGACTGGGCCTATATTCTCTAGCGTTTAGAAAAATGAGGGGTGATCTCATTGAAACATACAAAATTCTTACAGTGCTTGACAGGGTGGATGCAGGAAGGATGTTTCACCTGGCTGGGGAGTCGAGAACCAGGGGTCACAGTCTCAGAATAAGGGGTCGGCCATTTAGGACTGAGATGAGGAGAAATTTCTTCACTCAGAGGGTGGTGAATCTTTGGAATCCCCTACCCCAGAGGGCTGTGGAGGCTCAGTTGTTGAGTATATTCAAGACAGAGATCAATAGATTTTTGAATATTAAGGGAATCAAGGGATATGGGGATAGTGCAGGAAAGTGGAGATGAGGTAGAAGATCAGCCATGATCTTATTGAATGGCGGAGCAGGCTCGAAGGGCAAAATGGCCTACTCCTGCTCCTTTTTCTTATGTTCTTATAAGCTTTTGGTTGGAGCAAGCACCCTTGGATCATTACTAACGGCTGGATATGGTTTTGTTCATTCCTGATTTGCTACAGTCTAGTACCAGCGCTACCTCCCACTCACTCCCTTTAACCGCTACAACATGTATCTCTGCACAGTGCTGACTCGATCTTGCTGCTTTGCTTGTGCCATGAAATAATTTACAAGTAAATAATTTAACAGCAACTTTCCTGACCATCTCAAGCAAGGCTCCCTAAGAGCTCAGCGGAACAGTCCTTTATTGCTTTCTTGAAAAGGCAAAAGGAACTTTGTCAATCCTGGCATAGCTGATACTTTCCACTATGTTAAAAAGCTCAATACTTTTACTGGAATTGGTGTTCAAATTGCCCCAGACTACTGATAATAAATAATGGCCCGGAATTACCGGTCGGGATGACGGCAAACAGGCATCGTTTGCTGTCATTCTCAGAATAAGAGGTTGGCCATTTCGGACTGAGATGAGGAGGAATTTCTTCACTCAGAGGGCTGTGAATCTTTGGAATTCTCTGCCCCAGAGGCCTGTGAATGCTGAGCCGTTGAGTATTTTCAAGGCTGAGAGAAATAGACTTTTGGACTCTAGGGTAATCAAGGGATATGGAGATCGGGCGGGAGTTGAGGTGGATGATCAGCCATGATCTTATTGAATGGCGGAGCAGGCTCGAGGGGTCGTATGGCCTATTCCTGCTCTTAATTCTTATGTTCTTATGTTCTGCCTTTGAAACTGACCGCAACTTCGGGATTTGGCGCATGTGGAGACCCTGACGTTGTGGTCTGTCAGTCACAGCTCCGACACAGGCTGCACTGTGGACCCCGCCCCCCCCACCCCACCCCACCCCGCCCACCACCCCACCCCACCCCCCCCACCCCACCCCACCCCACACCACCCCACCCCACCCCCCCCCCCCACCCCCCCACACCCCGCCCCCCCACCCCACCCCCCCCCCACCCCCCCACCCCACCCCACCCCACCCCACCCCGCCCCCCCCCCCCACCCCACCCCACCCCACACCACCCCACCCCACCCCCACCCCCCCACCCCACACCACCCCACTCCACCCCCCCACACCACCCCACACCCCCCACCCCACCCCACCCCACCCCCACACCACCCCACACCCCGCCCCCCCACCCCACCCCATCCCCCCACCCCCCACCCCACCCCACACCACCACATCCCACCCACCCCACCCCGCCCCCCCCACCCCACCCCCCCCCACCTCACACCACCCCCCCCCCCCCCCCACCCCCCCCCACCCCACCCCACCCCACCCACACCACCCCACCCCACCCCACCCCACACCACACCACCCCCCCCACCCCACCCCCACCCCACCCCACCCCCACCCCGCACCACGCCACCCCACCTAACCCCACCCCCCCCACCCCACCCCCACCCCACCCCACCCCACCCCCCACCCACCCCACCCCCACCCCACCCCACCCCACCCCACCCCCACCCCACACCACACCACCCCACCCCACCCCCCCCCACCCCACCCCACCTCACCCCACCCCCCCTCCCCACACCACCCCACCCCACCTCACCCCACCCCCCCCACCCCACCCCACACCACCCCACCCCACACCACCCCACCCCACCCCCCCACCCCACCCCACCTCACCCCACCCCCCCCCACACCACCCCACCCCACACCACCCCACACCACCCCACACCACCCCCCCACACCCCCCACCCCACCCCACCCTACCCCCCCCCCACCCCACCCCACCCTACCCCCCCCACCCCACCCCCCCAGATTTATGTGCACCTTTGGAAGTGGCTTAGTGAGTTGCAGTGAATGGTGAGACATAACGGTACCCCCCGCAAAGGTGATAAGTGTGAAAGGAATGGCTCGGGCATTGTAGGGATGCTTTATGGTGTTGGTGTAGGGTGGTGCCAACCTGACACAACATGTTGCAGCCAGGGTGTACAGAGTCAAGTGAAGTAAATCTGGCCATGGTGAGGCCATCCCTGGCCACCCGGGCAGCAATGTGGTCAGGTGCTGATGCCCTCTGTCCTGTACAGCATCAGTTGTTTGTGGAGAAGGTTGGTGTTGTTGTTGGTGCTGCTGGTGTGCCTGGTGCTGCTGGTGTTGAGGCTGATTGTGGTGGAATTCTAAGGACCAAGGTGAGAGAGTATAAAGGGCACCCATGTTGATGGAATAGATGGCAGGTGAAGTAGAGATGACAGAAGCGATCTGTCAATGGTGAGAGAGGTAATGAGGTCAGACTGGATGGAGACTTGTGTAAAGATTTGCAGCATGGTGAATCTGTTGTGGAAATGCAGTGAGGAAGAGTTTGTGGCTGAGGGAAGATATCTCTGTAAGGTGGGAGCTTTTACTTGACATTTGAAGCTGTCAACTCGTCAGCTGATTCAATGGCCACTGACCTCCCGCCTCAACTTGACAGACATGGTCCACAACCAGAGTGGACCCCGTGGGCGAGCTGTCAAATGCAAAAGATGAGCTGAAATTCTTTCTTTAGTGGCTCTACACAAGCCACTAATCACCTGAATTGGGTCCCCCGCTGTGAACCCGCTGCTACGTGTCGGGTCTGCTCAGCGCTGACATACCCGACATTTGGGAAAGGCATGTGGCAGTGGGTTCACAGCGGAGTCCTGACCCGCTGGGAAAAAAACCACTTTCCCAACCGACCCTCCACCGATCGCGCCCGCTGACTCCCCGCAAAATTCTGGCCATAGAATTTTAAGAGTTTACTCACTTTGTTGTTCACTGTCTGTGAGAATTCTGCATTTTGATTGGCTGCTCAGCTTGTTGACGTCAGAGAAGCTTGCTCACAGGGATCCCCACTAACCTTCATTGATTTGAATTGAATGTGGGAAAACCCAAAGTTCTCGACGCAGAGATTGCGAGATCTTGGTGCGAAGCTTACTTCGGGGCCAGTGGCGAACGTCTTCGCTTCGCCGCTGACCGCAAATTCCGGCCCATGCATATACTTAAGTATCATATACTGATGCTTGTACTTGGATTCATAATTTTATTGAGAAGTGTTAAAACTGTATCTCGTCTGTGTTTGAGTTTGAAATTCAACAAAGTGGAAATGGTGCATTCAAATCCTGTGGTTGGATCAGGCTTGTCACTACTTTCCTGTGCGGAAGCATAATTTCAAGGAAGGTTCTAAACCTAGCGGCGTGTTTTAGTGCAGCCTTAAGTATTTATGACAAACTTTAGCATTGCCATCTGCTGCTTTTAGTTGAACGTGCCATTAACAGGTCTGTGGTGTTTAGGGAAACAGATTTGCTTTAGATTGGCCAACATCAATCATCCTGCTAGTACAGATATAGATGCAGCTTATGGAAGCACACAGACGAGCAAATCAAGACAGCAGCTTGGAATGGGTCAGTGTTTCTAAAATTTTCTGTCTTGGAATTGGCTGCTGTATAATACCCTCAAAATTATTCGGCCCGACAAGCTGTTGTTTCATTTCACCCGAGTAAAAGGAGGGGGAGCTTCCAATAACCTTCAGTAGCAGCTCACTGTGAGTGCAGCAGTCTGATATATCTGTACTTTACTGTACTTGTACCACTCTACCAGTGTATTTTGTTAGATCAAAGCTATTGACTTAATCAACACCCTGGCATATATTTTCCTCTAAGATCAGGGGGAAAAAGTCAGCATGGGTATCAAGTGAGGAAACCTGCTTTCTACTCCCCTATGGTAAATAAATGACTAACCAACGTGCCCAGCTCTGTAAGAAATAGCAATGTTACTTGTGGCTCCATAGGTCTTTTCAGTTATACTGAACCGTTGAGTTCCCCAGAAATAAAATTGCATGTATTCCCTTCTGCAATGTCAATTTAAATTATTAGTGCACCCTTGATGACACTGCGTGTACTCTTTCTCAGTCCCAATAGGATAGAACCAATTAATAAAACTGCAAAAAAAATCAAATAAAATTAGATTTTAGCAGCTATGTGGAGAGATAGATCGTTTTTCTTGAGCTGTGAACTGAATTGTTTTAATTAAAGAAACAAATTTTAAAAATTGGAATGACACTTCTTGCAATATATACTTTATTTGCTTCCTATAAGCTAATATTATTTTCTGCTACAGACCTCTGTAAGGTTGTGATACCATAATTTCTCGGCTTCATTTTTAACTTTTTTGTTAAATGTTATACCGAACCTGTCACATTTCAGGATCTTCATGTCATTTTTACAGACAAAGTAATTGAAAATAAGAGCCACTTTTAATGCTTTAAGCAAAAGTGTCTTCTCACAAGTTTAAAAAGGAGGATAATATAATAAATGGAAGTTTGTTTCCTCAAAGAGTAAACATGCAATTTTTTCGCTTGTCTGGGTAATTGAAAAAAACCCAGCTCACACTCTTTTGCCTGGAAATTGCGGTCGGAGGCTTGCCCCGGGCGCACGCCTCCAAACCGCAAGAAACCTCCACACCTACCTGACGGCTCTGGACCTTCCAACACTTGCGGTCCTGGGCCTGCAGGTGTGTGCCAGCGTAAAGGCCCACGGATCCCAGGGGCGCAAGCGGTTCGCAAGCGTCCCTGGGATCACGTGGGCCAGGACAACCAATGACAAAGGAGGATTCCTATTATGCTTGTGGGGATTCCATTTATGTACGGAATCCCCATAAGCATAATAGAAATCACCTAAAAAATACATTTTCACAACACTGAAATCAAAATAAATCATCACAGGTTCAAAATTAATTAAAATACCCTTTAATTAAATATTTAAAATTAAAAAAATTTTTTTTTAAATAAATGTAAACATTTTTAAACGGGACGAAAATAACCTAAACTAATTTTAAATGTAAGGGAATGTTTAAATGATTTTTAAAAGTTTATTTTAACCCTTACGCTGGTAAAAGAAGGCCTTACGCCGGTAAAAGAAGACCTTACACCTGCTTTTACCAGCGTAAGGCTTTGATGGGTATTTGCTGAGCAGTAGTTGGGCAAGTCGCCCAACTCTCCACCAGCGAATGTCCATTTCCAGCGGATCCATACAATCTGTCGAGCAGAAACTTGACAGATCGCAAGTTCCAGATTTTTGTGCATGCGGAAACCTGGCACTTACGGGGCACTTACGACAGCGTACACGGCCACAGGCCCCCTAAAATCCAGGCCATTGTGTTGGAAAACTCTTTGATCCCTGCCTGTAAAGAGGGAGATAAAGAAAGAGCGGGCGAGGTCCCAGAAAAAGTAGGTTTAAAAAAAAAGGACAGAGGTGCAGCTGGAAGAGGTTCTGCCTTGGACTGCAGGCCAGAATGCAGAAGTGTTATATTGTTAAATATGTTGACCCACTGAGGTAAGGAAGTGGCGTGTGCTCATTATTTTATATTATTACGCAATATTGTTGTATAGTTGTATTGATTAAAATAAGTGAATCCAATCATAACTGTTGCTCTGTATGTTCACCTAATGTGAAATAAAGCAACTTAACATATAAGTTTCGTCTCACCATGTTTGCTCAGTCTGCCTTCAAAGAAAATGAAGAAATACTCGTGTTAAAGACACAAAATATCTGGTCTCGATCACAAGGGGAAGTTACGCCCTCATACAATTAGGTATAGGGCGGTGTGAATCAACTCTTATATAAAGTAAGATGCTCAGACCACTTGCAGGAGTGACTGAGACTCCTGAACCCAAGAATGTATCTATTGCAGACCCGAATTTGTAATAACAGCATCAGAGGTGCTGCATCATCCACTGTCTGATTCCCAGATATTTCCTCTTGAACCATGTAGAGATGGGAAAGTTAAATGGTGTATTTTATTATATAAATATTTTAAAAAAGCTCTAACCTCAGCTTTTATGCCACGTTATTTTTGTTCCCTGATGGGCAGGTAGTATTGGTGCTGAGGAGTGGCAAGCACTATTTGCAAACAGATAGCCTGTTCAGCTTCACACAAAAGGTAGAAGAGCTGGGGAATGGGCCACATTTCAAATGCACTATTTGACAGATGCATTTCTTTAATGGTTCATTCTCCTCATTAAAAAGATGCATTGAACTTTGCAGCTTTATACATAGAATGAGTTTGTGTTTCTGTTTCTTCAAATACAAGGAATACTTTCAAGTCTAAGGAGTCAATGAATGCCGACAACCTCTATAATCAAATTGTCCCGTTCTGGGGCCAATATATTGTGCAAAACATTGCATGGAATGTAAGCTATCGGGGGAAAAGTCACTGATAACATGCAACTTGCTCTGCAACATTCTATAATACCTTATACTAAGACTTCAAATCCGGGAGAAAAGCAGGATAAGCCGGGCAAGCGCATCTCGTACAGCCGTTCAGAAAATCAGCTTTTGAAAGAAATTATCCAAACAAATCTTCCTTTTTAAATGGCTTTAATATTATTGTGTGCTGTAGAGATTAAGGGCATGGATAGATAAACGATGGGACATTGGATTATTTTGTGTCCTAATGTTCTCAGCTACTGACTCCAGCTTGGATGTTCTGGATTGACTTTTAAAGCTCTGGGTCTGATAAATGATCATAAATTGGTCAGTAACTGCTAAGCTTTAGTGTTGGATTCTACAAGTTCCAGTGCTGACATTTAAACTTCCCCCAGAGCGTGGATTTATCAGTCTTTGGTGGTATATTTGGGGGAAGGGACAGATGGAGGTGAAGCAAGAAGGGGAAATCCCCCTTCCTGTTTGGCCCAGATAAGGAAAGGCACTGCCGGTATTTGTGGAGACATTTCTTCTCTGAACTGTTCCATCCTCCCGAGTAGAATACCATAGACCGGAATTTCTGTGGGGAGCTCCCACTGTAACTTCAGCGAAAGCTCAGCGGCAACCCTGGAGAAATGCTATAAAGGGCCACTTTTAGCTACTCATGCCGTTTTTCAGGAGAGTCCCTGCGGATCTCCCACCCCGTGGAAATTTCAGGCATATATATCTTTGGGAGACAAGAAAAAAGGAAAAGGAGGGCCGCGATTTTGCTAACCCGTGGCGGGCGATGTCGGTGGCGGGTCCCGACCCCACTGTTGGCTCCATCCAACTCTGGAAAATGATTTTCCATTGATAGGGCTTGTTAAGCCTGCCCAGCGCATTTCCCGGGCCAATTAGAGGAAGCGGGTCTGGTGACGTTATTTCATGAGCCGTCACCTTAAAGGGACCATGGCCAACTTTATTTTGACATTTGTGCTGTCAGTGTTCTCCAGCATTGAGGTGCTGCAAACACTGACAAGCACTGCACAAAGATGCAGGACTGCACCCAGGTTCTCCCATGACTCCCTCCATATGCTTATGGAGGGAGTCACAGCACACAGGGAGATCCTCTTCCCTTCCCATGGGCGGAAGAGACCTCCCCAGGAGATCAATGCAGCCTGGTTGCACATTGTACAGGAAGGCACAAGCAGGAATGTCATCAGGAGGACCTGGGTGCAGTGGTGCAAACATTTCAATGATCTCATTAGATCATTAAACGTTAGTACAAAGCCACACTCAAGCTTCATCCTGCTGTGCCTCTCATCACATCCCCATTACTCTGCCTTCCCTACCCTACCCCTCTACATCCTTACTCACACCAACTTACCTTGTACCTCCACCCATCCCTCTCTATCTACATTATCACTTCCCCATCTCACTAGCCACCCCTCACACTCACCCTCATCCTAGTGCAATCATACCAACTAACAACACACAAGGGTAGACACTTGGGTGTTTTATCCAATGTTCATGTAAAGTTTCTGTTAATGTGCTGTCAAACATTGAAACCTTTATTTTCAATACTTTGCGTTCTTGTGCAGATTTGTGTGCACCTTTTGGAAGTGGCTTAGTGAGTTGCAGTGAATGGTGAGACATAACTGTAACCCCCCCCCCTCCCCCCACCCCCGCAATGGTGGTGAGTGTGAAAAGAATGGCTTGGACATTGTAGGGATGGTGCTGGTGTGTGGTGGTGCCAACCCTGCGCATCATGTGGCAGCCAGGGTGTACAGCATCAAGTGAAGTAAATCTGGCCATGGTGAGGCCATCCCTGGCCTCCCGGGCAGCAAAGTGCTCGGGTGCTGATGCCCTCTGTCCTGTGCAGCATCCGGTGATTGCGGAGAAGGTTGGTGTTGTTGTTGGTGCTGCTGGTGTGCCTGGTGCTGCTGGAGTTGGGGCTGATCATGGTCAGATTCTGAGGACCAAGGTGAGAGAGTATAAATGGCACCCATATTGATGGAATAGATGGCAGGTGAAGTAGAGATGAGAGAAGCATTCTGTCAATGGTGAGAGAGTTCTTCCAAAGAGGTGATGCTGGATGGAGAGTGGAAAGTGGAAAGCCTGCAGAATCTGTGCTGAAAATGGACTGAGAAATGGCTGATGGCTGAGGAAAGTGAAGCTCTGTTAGGTGGGAGCTTTTACTGTACATTTGAAACTGTCAAGTAATCAGCTGGAGCAATGGCCACTGAACTCCCGCCTCAGGTTGACAGCCGTGGTCCTCGAACAGCGTGGATCCCGTGGCCATGAAGTTAAAGTGAAAAGGTAAGTTAAAAAATCCTGTTAATGAACTGTCAACAAGGCAATAATGAGTTTAATTGGGTCCCCCGCCACTGTCTGTCGGGTCTGCTCAGCGCTGACAGACCCAACATTGGGAAAGGCGCATGGTGGCGGGTTGACAGCGGGGTCCCAACCCGCTGTCAAAAAAAACCCACTTTCCTACCTGACCCGCCACCGATCGTGCCCGCTGACCCCCTGGAAAATTCCCCTCGAGGAGTGAGTTAATTCCATTGTGAATGAACTAAGTGAAGTGAATATGAATTAAACATTATTCTTGGCAAGAGGAAGGTTGGGAAAGCTTTACCTGCGGTAAGACAAACTGGGCCTTGTGCTTGGTGCATCTCTGGTGTTGTTGGGGGATGGGGGACGGTAAATGGGGCAGAACCCAATTCCACCCCATGGAGTGGAGTCTAAGAAATTCTGGTGTGGGGCGGTCTTCCCCAGGAAATTCTGCCCAGTCTGCCACCAGAGGGGCCCATTGTAACCTACACCTCCTAAGAGCAGATGTAGGTTCTGTTATGAGCCTAGTAAAGACCTCTCAATGTTGGAGAGAGCAGGCGATTGATCCTGGAGAACACTGATTATCTCAAAAGGACAGCTCAATAGCTTATTTTGAGAAGGAAAGAAGACTGGCATTTATCTAGCACCTTTCACAAACTCAAGACATGCCAACGTGCTTCACAGCCAATAACGTACTTTAAATATAGTCCCTGTTCCAGTGTAGGGAAACATGGCAGCCAATTTGCAATACAGCAAGTTTCCACAGACAGCAAAGAGATAAATTATCAAATAATTTGTTTTTTTGTGTTCGATAATGAATAAATGTTAGGCATCACGCAAGGAGAACTCCCAGCTCTTCTTCAAATAGCTTAATCGGGCCTTTTACATCCACCTGAGAGAGCAGTCGGTTTGACGTCTCATCTGAAAGACGGCACCTCTGACAGTGCAGCACTCCCTTAGGACTACACTGAAGTATCAACTTAGATTATGTGCTCAAGTCTCTGGAGTGGGTCTTGAACCTTCTGACTCGAACAAGAGTGCTACCACTGATACCCAAGTTCCCTTCTTGGGCAGCATCTGCTATGTCAGAGTACCATATAGCCACTCCAACATCCCCGGACTCAGTTGGGGAGGGCAGGGTTATTGTACCCACCCTGACCATGCTAATGGCCCCATTTTTCTCTCCTCAGGGTCGGCACCTTGGGACACCTGTGGGTTCTGCTGTGCTGCACCCTCACTGGTGGAGTGGGGTGACCAGAATTTATTCGCCTCTGTGATTTATTGCATTTCTATAGAGTTGGGGCATCCTTGCACCTCAAACTTCCATCCATCATTTCCCCAAGGATTGTCAGGACTGAAAATGAGGAGTCATGTGGCCACTAGTCACAGTGGGTAGGGGAAGTGGTGGGATATAGTCTGGAATGTTGTGGAAGATTTTTGACAGATTCTGTTCAAATTCATTAGATGGAGTTAAACTCAGTTTTTTCTTGAGCTTGGCATCAGTCTGCTGGTTCTGTGTTTTTCTTTTTCTTTTGTTCTCAGCTTATTTCCACCTTACGAGCTATCTTCTATCTTCTTTGTGAGATCTCCAGTTGTTCATATTGATTATCTTTGGCTGCATCTCTTTCAACATAATCATAGAAAGAAGTGAGTTTAGTGGCAATTAAGACAGTGTCATACCAGCCTTTGACTGTTTTTTCGATAAAGTAGAGAATAGGACTGTCCGTTCTTAGCCCCCTTACACCTCTCCACTTTGACTTTACATGGAGAAAGTAAACTTTAATATAATTCGTGACTTTTAAAAGGGTTGATATTTAAAAAACCCAATGAGGGCTACCTTTTCTGTATAATTGTGATAAATGTAACATAAACAACCCTGCCTGCTGTCAAAGGTACAGATCTCAGATGGTTACAGGAAGGATTTGTGCCAGTGCTAAATACCCAGTAGGAATGCCTGCTATCCTGCACAGCATGTGTTTGTATTGCAGGTCCTCGGGTTCCTGCTCATCAAACTTTGGAACGATTGATGTATGTGAAAAGTCCTGCTGGGCCCTACATTAGAGTGCGTTTAACACAGCAGCCGGAGGAGCTAGCTCAGAGTCTATTCCCATCTCAAAAGTCCCAAAATTCAACCTTGGCCAGATATGTAACATTTGCATTTTAACAGTAATTGGGGCTGATGTTGAGATTTGATCAGGTACCCCCCTCTCAAAATGAAGGTCTCGTCTGACCGAAATTGGAAGTTTGTAGCACTTTTTGCATGGTTATCGATAGCTTAAACTCTTTTGTATGCGGGCATTGAATTCACATTTTGGATTGAAATGAATAGGAGTGACGATGTACTGAGAAACTCGAGATTTCTACACTGAATGTTCCAGCTTCTAGTATTGTTTGCATTTTTAAATGTAAAAATATTTGTGCATCATCAAAATATGGTGAAGATAGGGCTATTGTTTAAAAATAATTATTTAATTGGCAATATTATTATAAATATAGACCCAAGTTATAAACCCTAATTTTCATGTTGGCTAGAAGATGGTGGGTAGAGAGATATAAGGCAGTTTTGATGAGCTGGTATTTTAACGGTATCCACAACACTGGAGGATTATGAGCAAAAATGGAAGTGCATGGGTTGGAAATAGGTTGGGAGGTAGGAGACAGAGAGTGAGGATAAAGGGCTTGTACTCTGATTAGCAGGGTGTGACAAGTGATGTTCCCCAGGGATTTGTACTGGGGCCTTAGGTTTTCACCATATTTGTCAATGACTTGGATGAAGGAACAGAAAATTGTATATCAAAGTTTGCAGATGATACTAAGTTGGGAGGCACAGTAGGTAGTGCAGATGAGAGCAGGAAGTTACAAAGGGGACATTGATAGATTAGGTGAGTGGGCAAAACTGTGGCGAATGAAGTTCAATGTGAGGTCATCCACTTTGGATCCGAGAAAGACAAATCAGAGTATTGTCTAAATGGTGAGAAACTAGGAACTGTGGAGGAGCAGAGAGATTTGGGGGTCCATGTAAACAAATCACTAAAAGCTATTGAACAAAAAGCAATTAAATAGACTAATGATATGTTAGTCTTTATCTCAAGGGGGCTAGAATACAAAGGGGAGGAGGTTGTGTAGAGCCTTGATCAGACCCCGTCTGGAGTACTGCGTTCAGTTCTGGGCACCGCATCTCGGGAAGGATATATTGGCCTTGGAGGGGGTGCAACGCAAATTCACCAGAGTGATACTGGGGATAAAAGGGTTAAATTATGATGACAGGTTGCATAAACATGGCTTGTATTCCCTTGAATATAGAAGATTGAGGGGTGATCTAATCGAGGTGTTTCAAATGATAAAGGATTCCGTATGGTAAATAAAGAGAAACTATTTACTCTGGTGGGGAATCCAGAACAAGGGAACATAATCTTAAGATTGGAGCTCGGCCATTCAGGAGTGAAATCAGGAAGAACATCTTCACACAGAGGGTAGTAGAAATATGGAACTCTCTTTTCCAAAAGACTGTGGATGCTGGGTCAACTGAAGCTTCCAAACCTGAGTTCGCTAGATTTTGTTCGGTAAGGGTATCATGGGATATGGAGCAAAGGCGGGTAAATGGGTTTGAGGTTCTGAACACCCATGATCAAATTGAATAGCAGAACAGGCTTGAAGGGCTGAATGGCCTACTCCTGCTCCTGTCCCTGTGTTCCTATGTCCCTTAAATCCACTGCTTCACAGTTGTTGTTCTACGTATCTATGTTTTACATTCTGATTTTTTTTTTAAAGAATTCTTACTTTGAGCATTGTAAGCATGCTGATCTTTATAGGGACTGCGTGATGCAGTGAAAGGATAAGGAAGGTGATGGCGAAGTAGCATCAAAGGTTTTTCAGCAGTGGATTAACAATAATTAATATATCCCATTTTATAGGATATATAATCTTTTCACTGTAGGTTTTTTGCACTTAATTCTCTGGTGACTTGCTTAAGCTGGACTTGATAGGAGACAACCTAAGTGACCTGCTTGATCCTGAACTGAGAATCAAACCCCATGTTCAATCCATTACAAAGACCTCCTAGCGCCATTTCTGCAACAGCACTCACCTCTGTCCATACCCCATCCCCACCACTGCTGAAACTCTCATCCATGTCTATGTTACCTCCCAGCTCAACTTCTCCAACACTGCTCATTGCCTTCCTGAGCCCCACTCTGTGTAAATCTCAACTTATCCAAAACTCGGCAACTTGCATACTATCTCACACCAACTCCTGCTCACCAGTTGTCCCTATCCTTGCCAATCTTCATTGACTGCCTACATCCCTCCACCCCACATGGATTGACTTCAAAATCCTCATGTTCATTTATAAGTCTTTCCAAGGCCTCACACCATCTGTTCCTCAGACTCTGGCCTAAAGTGCATCTCCCGCCCCCCCCCCCCCCACTCCAACATCAGTGGCAGAACTGTCCACTCGCACGGCCTGTCATTTGGAACTCTCTTCCTAAACCTTCCTGTCTTGCTACAACTTGTCGTCCTTTCATACATCTGCTCAAAACTTATTTTTTGATCTTTCCATCGGTCATCTCCTCTTACCTTTCCACTCTTTTTTCATTCTCTTCTCCCCCCCCCCCCCACCCCTCCCCCACCTGTGATGTGCCTTGGAACATTTTGCTACATTTAAGGTGCTCTGTGAGTGAAAGTTGTTTGCTTTTGCTTGCTGTGATTTGAAATGCTCTGTAGAGGCTTACTAATTATCTGGTTGGAACTGTCCTCTGTCATAAAAACATGTCACTCACCAACTGTCTGAAATTCGACAGGGTCTGCAGGAAACCTGTTGTCCTGGGTTTCCTGACAGCCTCAGAGCCCCGCCGCTCCCAACCTGCCTTCCCCATCAGAGTTCAGCCCTAAAAGTCTGATTTTCTTTTCCTATTTTTAAACACTGATTCATTTCCTTTTGCGGAGATGCCGGTGTTGGACTGGGGTGGACAAAATTGAGAGGTCGCACAACACCAGGTTATAGTCCAACAGTTTTATTTGAAATCACAAGCTTTCGGAGCTATCGATTTGCTCCTTCCTCAGGTGAAGTAAATTAGATACAGAATCTCCAAAGATTCTGTATCTAATTTACTTCACCTGAGGAAGGAGCAAATCGATAGCTCCGAAAGCTTGTGATTTCAAATAAAACTGTTGGACTATAACCTGGTGTTGTGCGACCTCTCAATCATTTCCTTTTGCCATTTTTCATGACACCTTGGCGTAAAAATTGGGTAGCGCCCCCTTTGGGTACTGCAAGCCTTTCTCCCCTTATTAAAACGGAGGGGCCTGGCACAGCGTGTCCCGGCGCCCAGCTGGGCCACCAGGGATCAGGAGTGCCGGCAAACAAGCCCAGCACTCGAGGAGCCCTCTTAGGCACTAACGGGAGGTGCAAATCAACCAAATTTAACCCCCCTTAAACCTTGTGACATTGTTGTTGATGAAAAATTTTTCAGATCCTCAATAACGACTGCCTCAAAGTCAAACCATGATCCCTGACCTTCCTTTTGAACTTGACAAAAGTGGCAATTGGTCACTAGAATATGGTGAGCAATTTTGAGCCATATTATCTAAATAACATCAATTTATTTTTCTCAGTGTCATTTTGGCTCTCTTGGTAGCACTCTGGCCTTTGAATCGGAAGGTTGCAGATTCAATCCTGCTACAGACTTGAGTAGGTAATGCAGGCTTGCACTTCTGAGGGAGTTCTTCAGCATTCGAGACTAAGCTAAAGCCACATTTGCCTGCTCGGGTCAATGTAAACAGTCTCTTGGGCTGTCAAAGAAGAGCACAGAGTTCACCCGGCTGAACCAACACCACTAAAAGCAGATTATCCGGTCAATCATTCCTTTGCTGTTTGTGGGACCTTGATGAGCTGCCAAGTTTGCTTATATAATACCAGTGAGTGCACTACAAAGTAATACAGTGGTTGTAGAGTGCTTTGGCACCACCTCACAAGGTGATGAGGCACTATGCAATTGTAAATTATTTGTTCTTCCTTCCTTCACAGACCAGTTCTGACTACACATATATTCTAATAATGATTGAGTTCGGGTTGACTGGAGTTGGCTCAGAGTTTTGCCTTTGTCTACTGATTTGTTTTCTGTTTCATTCACAAGAGTGCTGCATACTTGTAAAATGTATTGTTTAAGGAAATTTGAGTACAAGCAACATACACCCATTCACTTGCCAGCCCATTTATTTTAATGGGCAGGAAAATTGCTAATGGCAAGCATTGAAGTGGATATCTCCAGTCTTCTGTTTTGCCAATGCAGTGGTATCTGGAATGCACTTTATTGAATATGAGTTTCTAATAGTAAAACATTAATGTAGTTGAAACCTCTTCTGGCAGCCAGCTGTCTTGTTGGCACGGCAACAGGAAGTTGTTAGATCTGCCCAGTTCCGATTGGTTAGAGGCTGTGCATGGTATTCTGGTTGTAGTCAGATTTGTGCACTCCAGGATTGGACCTGTAACTAGATTACAATGCTAAGCTTGCGCTACAGAATTGATGCGGCCGATTCCATGGTTGTGTCACATTGGTAGTACGAGAACTACGTATGTCAGTGTCAGCTGTGGCTCAGTGGGTAGCACACTCGCCTCTGAGGCAGAAGGTCGTGGGTTCACAGTTCCTCTCCAGGGACTTAAGCACATAAATTTAGTGCAGTACTGAGGGAGTACTGCACTGTTGGAGGTGCCGTCTTTCAGATGAGATGTTAAACTGCCCCGTCTGCTCTCTCAGGTGGCCGTAAAAGGTCTCATGGCACTATTTTGAAGAAGAGCAGGGGAGTTATCCCTGGTGTCCTGGCCAATATTTATCCCTCAATCAACATTACTAAAACAGATTATTTGGTCATTATCCCATTGCTGTTTGTGGGAGCTTGATGTGCGCAAATTGGCTGCCACATTTCCCACATTACAACAGTGACTACACTTCAAAAGTACTTCATTGGCTGTAAAGTGCTTTGAGACGTCCGTTGGTCATGAAAGGCGCTATATAAATGCAAGTTTTTTCTTTCTTTCTTTGAGCGGAACGCGTGCCGCTAATGCACTGATCTGTCCTGACCTGAGCTCATTTAATTGATGAGTACATTCCTGGTGCACATTGCCTTGGACGCAGGGAGTGCACTAACTGGGGAGAAGGTAGTATCTGACGCAGAAGAAATTTCAACTACATTCATTCCAGTGATTTTCCTGCCCATTAGAGGAAAATCGCAGGCCAAAAATGTTACTATCATTTGAAGTTGGTGTATGTTGAAAATGTCCGTAAGTGATACATTTTACAAGGATGCAGCACCCAAAAAGGCTGGTAGGAAAATTTAAAGGGATGTCATCATTTAAAGTTGAGTGGCTGTATAGAAGGCAAAATTCTTTCAACCTTTAGTTTTAATATTAGTTAGCCTTTCCAAAGCTTGTATGGAGAGACCCCCAAAAAGTGGCATGAAATTGTGTCTGTGGGCAAGTGGCAGAGTGCCATAGCCCCTGGCCCCTTGTTTAATGTTTGGTGAAGTGGATGTGCTGCTGTATGAGAAGGATTTGCTCTCTTAGACATTCAAGGAACCCTCCCCACAAGACAGCAATGCATCCTGCCTGGCAGGAGGCGGCAGCTAGGCTCAACACTGCATACAATATCTGCAGGATCAGTAACAGGTACTGGAGAAGACTGCACACTAAAGAACCTGACAAGATAAGACAACTCAACTGTACCATATAAAGGTAGATGCTTTAAGACTGTGCCGCACAAAGTATTACCAGCCAGCATGTTCCACGCTTACTGCTCAACCATGCCAAGCCATTGCATAACTTTGTGGTTCGCTCATTTGCTTCTCGTACGTAGCTAAGCTTCAGCAGGGCACACATTCAAGTTACAGCTTGCAATTCAAAGCCTTGCCATATTCACATGCTCCAAGGGTGTCACGCATCACATCACTAACACTGACGTAGTCATCTGCTGACCCAGATGAGCTGCGTGTTGAGCGTATGTCAACCATCGGTGACCCTTTCTACTTTGGGAAATGCATCATTGTGATTTCAGTGATAAAAGTGCTGCCCAGTGCAACAATCAGCTGTCTGATAACAGGGCAAACAAAATGCAAATCACATACAAGTCTGTGGGGTGTTCATTTAAATGTATTTGCCTGAAATCTGGAAGCTTAATTTCATTACAGCAGTGACTACACTTCAAAAGTATTTCATTGGCTGTAAAGCACTTTGGGACATCCTGAGGTCATGAAAGGTGCTATCCAAATGCAAGTCTTTTTTTCTTTCTTTGATGAGACTAGCATGCAATAGGCATACACACTCTCCAGCACACACAATGCAGCAGACAGCAAAACTGCAGTCCAGTAGGAGCTGGGTGCAGGGCCTGCTGCACTCTCTGACTCTGTTGCACCAATGGCACAGCTGGTGTCTTGGCACACAGCACTGCAGAGTCAGCCCTGATACTCAGAGCATCAGTGAATGGTTCCGAGTAAGATATGTGACTGTTATTTCAATTACCATGAAGCCATCTGCCTTCAGATAAACGATTGGGACGGAGCAATCACAGCCACAGCAGCAAGGCAGGTACCGTATGTGCTCGTACAAGGGTCAATTCTGTGCTCCCAATGGGGAGTGGTGCTCACAGGCAGTGAGTCATGGCAAATCGCAGGTGCATAGCCTGTGAGTTCCTGCGATTTTCTGTCCATGGTAAATCACCCATGATTTCCTGTAATGTGCTCCAAGCAAGCACAGTTCCTCACTGGAAGCATGGAATTGGCCCAGTTGTTTCATTGGGGGAATTTTATGAATGGTTGACATATTTCATTTTCTTTTTATTTAATATGACTAAATAAACCTTTCAAGAACGCGATCTTATTGTAGGTTGTACAATAGATCTCCCTGTAAATCAATGTCTGGGACAGTCTTTGATATTGTATGTCTTTACTAATCAAATAACTTGATTAAAATGATTAAGTACATTAATGCTGTTCAGGAATGCAGTTGCCATCCTCAACATATGATAGATAGCCAATTTCAAGATTGTGTGCTATAATACCACAAACAATTTAATTTTAAAATAGTTTTATTGGATTACGATAGGACTATACAAGTACATATTTCAAAATTGTTATTGGGACTTAATTAAACTTGATCAGCCTTGTCATCTTTCATCAATATTTTGTCACCTCCAAATAACTGTAACTAATCAAAAAAGTCTTATTGACGCAATTTTGAAATGAGCACAAATTCATCCTTGACGGATTTACATGAGATTAGTTTTCTTAGTCTGCGCAACTTTTTAATTTGTCTAGCTCTGGCTTTGAGCCAAAACCTTTCCACAACAGTCAGCAAAGGAATTCTTATTAAAACTATAACAAAACAGAAAAAAGGTATTTTGTGGTAACTGTCTACCCATGTCACCCACAATGCAATTCTCAGCCAGCTTCAACCTTCAAGGTACCTCACCAGTTACCATGGTCACCAATGGAAACACCCCTAATATTAGTATCATGACACTTTAGTGTCACGCCAAGTGTCTACAAAGCTAGTACCCAACAACCTAAGTCAATATGACTAAGGAGCCTCTCGCAACTCGTCAAACTGTGCTGCGCTCTGGACAGGTTCCTGAATGACAATCATATGCCATGTCTCTGAGCTGCTTTTATTTAGTGATTAGCTCAGTTCTGTGATCTTCATTGCTTGAAATTAGCTTGCAAGGTCTGTGTATTTTTTTTTAGTGAAATGGCAAATCAAGCGTAACCATCACTGGTGGCTGCAGGCCAAGTATCTCTTTTGTAGTTTCATTATGTTGTATAATCTTATAGTTTAATCTCTTTCCAACTCTGTCCATCTTTTCCTGAATAGTAATTGACCGAGAAAGAAAATTAAGTGGTAGGTACAGATTCACAGTGGATCTCACCGAGAGTAACATCTCAAGTAAATCTTGGAAGTAGTGAAAGGTGGTAAGGATAAAGATGATGACACCATTACTCACATGTGAGAATTCATGGAACTTCTGGCTCTTGTGGAATGGTGCCCATAGAAATATTATACCTACTCAGAATATTATGTTGAAGCTTAGCTTTGCTCAATTGTGGCAAATGCTCAGAACAATGTCCTGTTATCAGCCTATTGATTTGACTTTATCTTCATGCTGTACATGAATGATCTAAAAAGTATCCATGCACTAAGCCTGTCTCAGCCCCCACCACATTAAGGTTGATTTTCCGGTCTTCATGATGTTTGGTCCATAATGGCTAGGAACCGGTACAAAGTTGGCCAGACATTCAACACAGTACACGGAATCCATGGTCAGCTCATCTGTATAATTATCCATGGGCAGCTTTGGTCTCGTACAGCAACTTAGCCTAATGTGGCGATCTGGAAAATTTAGAGGGATGCCTATCTTCATGTGGCCACATGGCGAGGCAGATTTTTTTAGAGTCTTTCTCTACATTTCAAACTATAATAAGCCTTTACCAAGGCTAAAAGGGTAGAGGGGCCAGAAGTAACGAGCAAAAATAAAATGAAATGAAACCCAATATGGGGGCATGCAATGGAGTCTGTCGGCAACTGAGAGAGTAGCTCACCATCCATGCCCCTATATGATTGCAGGTGAAGTGAAAGGGTGCTGAATGAGATGGTTGTGAGGAAGGTGACCCTGTTTGCCAGTTGATGGAGCTCTCCCCAAAGTATAGTATTGCAGCCTGCCTGGGAGGAGGCAACTTAATAGATCTCCACCCCTTTTTTTCTATCAATTGTGCCCATTTTGCATAACCAATTGGAACATCTACTTTATTGTATTCATTCCCACTTACTCTTGTTAAGTGAACAATTTCTGTTGTTTCCCACATTATACCTTGTAGCGTGTTTACAGCTTAAGTTATAAAGTCAAATTCTGACAGTGTGAGCATAATTAAATGCACACTAGTTTGTCTCCTGTTGCACTATCCAGATTTGATTCACTGGGCTCCTACCTCTTCCTGCCACTGCTATTGGTTATGGTATGGCATGTTCCACTTGGAAGTGAGGTCTATGCTTTCTCTCTTAAGGGGTAAGAATGGGGCGCTACCTTCGCCGGGGCGCTAATTTTAACGCCCCTGAAAAAGTTACCGCCCCCGCGGCCGATTTTCCCAGGTAGCGCCCAGAGAGGGAGGAGGGGCGCTACTGGAAGCGCCCCGCGTCCCTCTTGGGGTGCTGCGAGCCAATATCACGGCACATCGCGTCGCGGTACTGCAGGCCTTCCTTCCCTTATTAAAGGGGAGGGGCCTGGCGCAGCGTGTCCCAGTGCCCAGCTGGGCCACCAGGGATCGGGAGTGCCGGTAAACGAGCCCGGCACTCAAGAGGAGTGCCGGGCTCACGGAGAGCAGCCGGCACCCTGCGGGGGGGGCTTCACGGGGGCCGGGGACAGCAACGGGGTCAGGTGCTGGCAGGCGGCCAGCAACAAAAATGGCCGCCCGCCACCTCCCCTTTAACTAGCGCCGTCCCGGCCACAGGTAGGTCCCCCTGACCCCGGTGGACGTAGCGTCCGGTGGTAAGTCGGGGGGCGCCACCCAATATTACAGTCGGGGTGCGAGCGGGGCGCTGCGCACGGCGATGATGTCATCGCCGGCGGCGCTAACAGTAAGCGCCGCCGTTAACCTCCTGCTGAATTTCACAGGAGGCGTTAGCGGCGCCATGCCCAGGCGCTAGTTGATTTGTTAGCCCCCCAGTCTCTAAATCTTCTTCTTTGTGAGCACATATATATTTTCTTTAATCTCTCTCGCACACATACACGCATGTGTTTTAGTTCATAATTTTCCTCTCCACTACACAGTTGGGTTTTAGGACTTGATTTGGTGCAGTGTTTCCGGCCGCGATGCTATCTCATTTGCTTTCCATTGGTTTTCTTCAACCATGCAGTTCAAAAATTAGTCAAATGAAATCAGAAGTTTGCATAGGTTCTGCAGGCCTTGAACACCAGGTGTCAGCCGGCTGCTTTGCACCCGCGTTGAAACCTAGGCCATGTGTTGGATCTTGAAAATGATAGTTTCGTTGGCAGGAAGGCATCAGAGCACATGAGGAGGCCACCGAACGTAAGGAGTCAGCTGGCTGTGTGGGGCTCGTGAAGTAATGAAGGAGGGTGTCCCCAGAGTACATCGTGCTGTTTGTGGAAGAGGGGGAGTTGAGGCTTTTTTTGTTATGTTGTGAAAGGGTGTATAGTCGGTGGGCAACTGCAATGGCAGCTGTGTTTCAAACCACTCTTGAGGTGGAATGTGATGGGGAGCAAGAGACTAAAGGCTGTGAAACCTCCGCTGGAAGTCCAAAGCCTCGATGTTTCTGACTGGTGTGATTTTAAAATAAATGGATTGCCGTCAGTGTTAAAATCACATCAATCTGAAAATTTGGGTCCGACAGTCTGTTGCCTCTGATTCACACATCCGATGCTGCTGTATCTCACCACCTGCTTGCTTGTGTCCCAGGGCTCTGGAGCAGCTTTACCAATTGGTCCGCTTTATGCACCTACACTTCCCTTGACCTTTAAAGTGCCTTTTGAGCAAGGCGCTTGTTTAATATACATTGGCTGCTCCCTTCCCACCAGGCATGGCTGAAGAGTTCTAGCAGCAACACCTGGGTGGGCTAGAGGCAATGGCCAAGAATCGAAATAATGAAACCTGATATACAGAATACAACTTGAAACGTATTGATGTCTTGGGCTCCAGCGGCTTCATGATGAGTGGTTTGCACTGTAGCCAACTAGAAAGAACAACAACACGGAGACTTAAACACTTAACCAATGAGGAGGAAGAAATGAACTGCTCCATGTAAATGCCAACATTGACTTACTCGGTTATTATACAACAACGAGGGGAGTGTTTAAATCTCCTTTCCCAAAGAGCACAGAATGATTGCCTTGAGGAAAGCTGTCTGCTGGTAAGGTGAAGCTTTGTTGAACCTGACTATCCATTTAAGGCTACAAAGTCTAACTGGACCAGTGCTGAAATCTGATTTTCCACTTGCTAAACTACTCTCTTCAGGGTTATGCTCTAAATAAGCTCATTCTGAGGCCGATTAGTGGCTAATTGCGGTTGTGCAGACTACCTGTGCAAACACTAAATGCTGCAAACAGCAATCCTGCCTTCTCTCCTGTCCTTACACAGAAGGGAACAATTCATTGGTAGGGACCACTGCATCTTTTAAGGGAAAAGAAGAGAAATCAAGGAAGATGCAGAGCCTTGGGAGTGAGTGGGGCAGTGGATTTAATCAGGATTGCTTCAGCAAAGAGTCGGCAGGCACGATGAGCTGAATGACATCCTGATGTGCTGTAAATTTCTCTGGTGCTAATGTTTGGAATGCTCCTCTAGGCCCCACAATGAAATCTTGGGCCTCCCTTGCCCTGGGCTTTTCTGCCCCTCACCCGACTGCGATGCCCTCCTGACACCCCACCCTGCCACCCCCAACCACTTACTTCACCGTTGATCCTTGGTGGCGGCCTCCTGCCAGCCAAAATCCCGCTCCTGCCTGCCGGCCAGCTAATGCTTATTGCCCGGTTCAGACAGGAGACTTACGTGGATCATGCTGATGTGGCCCAAGGAGTTCAAATCTCCCGACCCTCGCATTGCGGAGGGCCAGATGGTTTCCCATTTGCCTCGGCCCCTGCCCACACAACACCTGCTGGGAGTGAATATCCGGGTTCTAAATTAGACTAAATCAAAATTAATTTAGTCCCAACTATTTCTCAGTACATTCATCTGCTCAGCACAACAGTTGGATTCAGCCCAACTTAACTTTACACCATGAAAAGGGCTGTTTGCTTGATTTCCTCATTACACTGCAGTTGTACTTTGCATTCTTCTCCTGGAGCTTATTTAGCATATCCACAAGAGAACTCCGTACTCTTCTCTGTCCTTTTAGAGCCGAAATCAAGCAAACGGAAAATTGTTTATTCTTCAGCCATTTTATTTGTTAAATATGCACAGAATTTATTCCTTCCAACTTCTAAATAGATTAAATTTTAGAACGATCTTTATCAAAAGTACTGCCTAGTCTTAAAGGGAAAATATTATCACTAACCGTTAACGCAAGGCAGGGAGATATATTTTTGATTAGTGGCATGTCTCTAGTTTTCTTTGCTCTTGTATAACGCCTCAAAATGGCCAGTCAGAGGTAACCTAGGAGCAGATATTTTGTGTAGAAACCATGTGACTTGAATGGAGTTCCCATCTGTTGACATCACCGGTATGAATTCCCATTTTACACAAAATATCCAAGTTGGCTCTGATCAAGACTGGAAGGACTGAAAGGACACCAGTCATCTCCTTCCATTTTAATTTGTAACGTTGGTGATATAATGGCCATTACGAATCAAATATTTTATTGCAGTTCATTAATTTTCTTAATTTCATCTCTCACTCACTCTGTCACACTCTCTCTCACACTCACACTCTCACACTCTCTATATGAATGCGTAGCATTTAGTTCCTTCAGTTCTCTCAATTGGGTCTGTCCACCCCAGGGCTTTATTATTCAGTGCCAAAGGGCAGAAATGTCCAACTCAATAACATCTGTTGCCTTATGTACTGAGAGTGGAATTGTGATACCCAGCTGATGTAGATTTTTTATTAGCCTCTCCCACCCTGTCACTCCCATTGACCGTCATAGGAATCCATATGTCCAGCATCCTTTTATCTTATTCCAATATCATTTCCATCTGTGCCCCAAAGCACAGTGCTGATAACATTATTGTCTCATATGAGTGGATTGTCGGAGCACATGTGGGTCTTCAGGCTCATCCACATTCCAGATAGTCACCAAAATGTCTTTGCCGCTGAAACAATCTGATTAATGATATGATGACTGCTTTAGCTTCTGTGCACTTGACATAGTTCTCAAGTCTCACTGTTAAAACATTAGACCATATAATACAGTAATTTCAGAACAATCTTGTACTAAAACCAAAATCCCCCCAGAATAATATAACATAGGAGGCCATTCGGCCCATTGAGTCTGCGCTGGCCCTTTCAAAGAGCAATCCAGTTAGTCCCACTCCCCCGCTCTTTCCCCATATCCCTGCATTTTTTTTCTCCTTTAACTATTTATCCAATTCCCTTTTGAAGGCTACTATTGAATCTGTTTCCACCACCCTATCAGGTAGTCCATTCCAAATCCTAACCACTCGCTGCGCAAAAAAATCTTTTCTCATGTCGCCTCTGGTTCTTTTGCCAATCATCTGAAGTCTGTGCCCTCTTGTAAGTTAGGCAAAGGTTGACAATAGGATACTTGTTCTGAGGTAGTCGCAGCATTCCACAGTCTCTGAGAATTTGATAGAAGAATTTGCACAACAATTTTTTTGCAGAGACGAAGAGACTGATTTTTATATTGCAAGTTTATTTTTGGTAATGTGTGGAGGAGGCAAAGGAATCTTTAAATTCTGTCACTATCCATCAACATACGCCTTGTGTTTATCATGTGGCTGATGTCACACTTGACAGGCAAAATATGCATTATACTTGTACCCAATTGTCTCATTTTATTTTTGAAAACTGCAACAAGTCATAACTCAACAGGTAAAGATAAAAGCAGGCAAATTGGGTACATAAGCTTCTTCTGAAAACTACGATGTATGAAAATGATCAACAATGAGAAGTCAGCAAAAGCTACCAATTGGTTCAAACATTTTTTGAAAATCCTTTCAGCTGCCATCTTTTTCCCCCTGACTATTTGGTACCAAATGTTAGATTTATGACATAAAAACAAAACAAATATAGAATTTATACACATGATTGAACTTACCAACACAATCACATTTTCTGTGTGTGAAATGCATCTACCAAAGTTTTCCATCTGAGACCTATGCCTCTCTGAGAGGCCTGAGGCCTGAGACTAGAGTTAAAGCAGGTTCCCAGGAGCGCTAGCTGAAGGAACTCAACAACATAGCCGGGTACAACTCCCAATATGCATCTGTGCACATAACCCTCAGAGATGTTATGATCGACTGCAAGACTGGCCATTCAGAGACTGCTCGAACTTGTTCTTTACAGGACTTTCTCCATTCCTGTCAATTCATAAGAAAATATTGATGATTAAAACCCCCAGGAAAAACTTTAGAAATAATAAGAATAACTGAAATTTGTTTTTGGTTCTGCATTTAGATAGTGCCATTAATGTAGGACAAATTGCTGAGGTACTTCACTGTGGTATAAGAAAAACAGATGCTGAGTCAAAGGAGATCAGATTAAGAGAGTTGACCCAAAGCTTGGTCAGGGAGGTAGATTTTAAGGTGGACTTTAAAGGAGGAAAGGGAGGTGGAGGAATTTAGGGAAGTAATTCCAGAGAGTGGGACTTTGGTGGCTGAAGGCATGGCTGCCAATGGTGGAGCAAAGGAATAGAGGATGCACAAGAGGTTGGAGTGAGAGGAATGGAGGGTACAGGTAGGAGGAATTGTAAGACTGGAGGAGGTTATAGATAGGGAAGAACAAAACCATGGTTGGATATAAATACCAGGATGGTCATTTTAAATTTGAGGTATTGGTTGGACTTGGGGCCAATGTAGGTTTGTGAGAACGGGCGCGATGGGTGAGCGTGACGTGGTGTGGGATACAATACAGGCAGCAGAGTTTTGGACGAGGATGTTTAAATAGGGTGGAGGATTGGAAGCCAGCCTGTAGAGTCCTGGAGTAATTGAGTCTGAAAATGACATCAAAATAAAGTGTTTATTGCACATTGCCTGTGGAAAAAATGAAACTTTACACTTTTTTAAAATGTTGCCATTGCTTAATTTTTATTTATATTTTATATCTAAATGGTTAGAGCAACTACAATTATTTTAGTTTATGTATGTTTTAGAGAAAACTTAAAGAAATCATCATAAAATGATCAATGTAGGTAGCTAATTATTATGACTGTGCCATTATTCAAGCTTGGAAGGCTCAAAATAAAAGTTTAGAATGTTAACATGTTTATTTGAGCAGAACCCTTTCATGACACAATACTGCTGTAGTTTTATATTTCTTAATCTACACAATAAAAAAACACCCCAAAACAGATAGAACAGATTGCCAATTGTATATCCTACTTATGTAACTGTGGCACATGAGGTCAACCTATTGATTTATCTGCATTATGTGAGAAAGACTCTGCATGATTTTTTTTCTCTTCAGCGCTGGACATATTGCTTGGGCATAATGCATAGAGGAGTATAAGGTGGGGTGTATTGCAGACCTATAATAAACCATGTACTATTCTCCATTTAATTTAGATTGGAATTCAGGAAGGCTTCAATTTGAGCATGTAGCTCATCCCACACACTTTTCCTCTATGTGCTTTTCCCAGGTGATGCTATATGACCAACCACCAAATACAAAAATCTGCCTCTACTTATTTTCCAGGAATCAATTATCAAACACTTCACTGTCTATGAGCAGATCTCTTACAGACTTCTTTCCAAATCCTTTCATTGGAGATGTGCACTCTTCCCCAACTATGGCATTCCCACAAAACCCCTCTTGCAAGAGCCGAATGTCCTACTCACCACGAACACTGCCACAGAAGAGCTGCAAATCTAGTGCTAAAGTTTTGAGAGGCTTTCATCACATTTCAAGCATCACATGTGACAATTTATCTAACAAATTTTAAAAAAGCTGACAAAAAAGACAGTCAGTCCCTGCTTGTTTCTTCTGACTTTGGGAAGAAGCCCACAAGTTACTAACAGTCGCAAATCTATCGAGAAACACTAAACCTCTAATTTGCCTTAGAATGTGCTTAGTCTCTAATTGAGCTTAGGCTGTGCCTATTTACAGCATTTAGACCTTGTGGCCTTTAAGTGGCAGAGTAAGTTATATATAGTTTAACCATAGCAGTGAAATAATACATTGTGTGTTACATTACATAATACTCCTGTCTTTATAAAACAGCGTATCCTCTGATTTACCATGAACAATGCTGCAGAAGGTCTATTAATTATATGATTTTGTTAAGAATCTGCTTGAGTTCCTGGGTAGAAGGCTGGATGTGTAGGATAGTTGCCTGCAAGACATTTACTTATCTTGCTTTAATGTGCAGAGTACAATTCCTTTATATATCAATAAAAAAAGATCTGTGCATCTACTTTTAAGAGAAAGAGAAGCTACAATTCTGGCTATTTATTTCTTTCCTCGTGTTTCTGGTTCCCCCCTCTAGTAAATGCCCAAACATCTGTTTGAGAGGGTAAGAGGTGACCTACTCCTAGGTTTTGACCAGATGCTGCTCTTCCTCAAATCTTTGTCCCTTTCTATTAATGCAACCTCCCCGAATGGTATAACTAAGATCATGGTCTTCTCATCTTTTTTTAACGTTTTCCCCTTATTATTTTGTGTAATCGAACCTCCCATGTTTGCTGTTGAGCACTGTCCCCGTGACTGACTATTTTTATCTGGAATTAAAAATCTGACATGGCATTTAAAATATTGAATTCAATATATTTAGCAAGTTATTGTGCAGGGGCAGAGCTGCGAAGTGTCCCTCAGAAATTGGGTCAGACCCACGTTGTAACATGAAACCTCAAATATGATGTGCTCTTTTTTTGATCTTTTATGTGTTGAAGACCTGCTGCTCCTGAACCACAGGTGCTCTTGAACTGGGCGCAACATGGGACAGTCTGACTGAAGTGAGTCAGTTGCCTCGCCCTCTGTAGAGTTCAGTGGTTTCTGTTTAACTGGCACAAACGTTTGTCTTCAAGATTCGAGACTTCATAGTGGGGAAGAACCATCCCTATACGGTGCAAGCTGAAAAGGTAATTTAGGACTCAATTAAATCCAGGAGCTTTGACTCGGGTTTCTTCCAGCAGTTGTAATTAACAGTAAGCTTCAGTGACTCTTTACAAGGCTGCTAATTTATTTACATAAATAGTCAATGGACACTTTTTACTTTGAGCAAATGTGATTACAAAAACCTAAAACAATGTTTTGTAGTCCAATGGAATTACCTTCTATAAAAAGCAAGTTGTTCTTGCTGCTCTTTCAAGTTTACTGCGGTAAGAATGTCATTTTAAATAATGTTGACCTGGGGCACAAAGGAGCTACATACCTAATTTATTTTATTTTTAAATTCACTAATTCCCTCAGAGATTTTTATATCTCAAAACAACCCGTTTCTCAGTTGTTGAAGTATCTCAAGATCTTGGAGGATCCAGTAGGATTTGGACAAGGTTTCAGGAATCCATTTTGTTTTCTCTTATAAGCCCGACTGAAATGTCCAAAGCCCCAATTTTAACTGTGGCCGAGCGTGTGGCATGCTGGGGCCGCGGCGAGCGGCAAGCTTTCACAGCGGTGCCACGTGAGGCCCGGGGAGGTTTTAACTCCCGGGCCTCATTTCAATGTGGGAAGTCAGCCTCCTGTCTGAACCCGGTGAAATCGCTACCTGGTTGGGGAGCAGGAGTGAGCTTTCAGACTGCAGGGGGCGCTGCCGGGGGACCCAAAGGAAAAGTCCTCATCATAAGGTAAGTGGTCTGGGGTCTGGAGTGGATTGTGGTTGTGGGGGAGGGTGGTGGGTAGTGGAGGGAAGCTCAGGTTTCCTTGTAGGGCTCTTACTTGCCGCCAGGTTTCACTGGAGGATCCAACACTGTGCGCAACTGCTGTGATTGGCAGTTAAAATCGTGTTTTGGTTCTAATTGCATCGTAGGACCCCGATGTTTAAATATTAATGAGGCCCTCGTCTGACTGTGGCAGGTGTCCCCGATGCTGCCAAGCACTTGGCAGATACAACGGTGCGTGGCGACCGCTCATTGGTTTCAAAGAGGGTAGCACGCAACCGCCATTTTAACCAACCACGCGCCCCATTCCCTGCCAAGCCAGCAGGTTTAGAATTAGCCATTAAGAGTTTCAGAGGGCAATAGGATGTTTATACTAATGCAAATTGGAGCATTGCAGCAAGGAAGATCGAGAAGAGTGTTGGTGCGATGACACAGCCTTGCTTGACCCCGGTCCGTACGTGAATTGGGTCTGTGGTGAAACCGTTGGACAGGATCACGGTTTGCATGTCATCATTAAGCAGGTGGAGGATGGTGACAAACTTTTGAGGGCAGCCGAATTTGAGGAGGACACTCCATAATCCCTCACGGTTGACAGTGTCGAAGGCCTTTGTGAGATCAAAGAAGGCCATGTACAGCGGTTGGTGCTGTCCCTGATTTGGCTATGATAAATTGACCCTTAGTGTTAGGGGGATTAAATACGTGGGGTTACGGGGATAGGGTGGGATATGTGTCGGTGCAGGCTCGATGGGCCGAAATGGCCTCTATCTGCACTGTGGGGATTCTGTGATTCTGTGATTCTGTGATTTCTCTTGTAATTGACGTGCGGTGAAGATCATGTCCATTGTGCCCCTTAGTGGGCGGAATCCGCATTGCAACTCTGGCAGGAGCTCTTCGGCCACTGGGAGAAGGCGATTGAGGAGGATTCTTGTGATGACTTTCCCTGTGGCAGACAGCAGGGAAACTCCTCTGTAATTACCGCAATCAGACTTGTCACCTTTCTTGAAGATGGTCACAATTACAGCGTCTCTGAGATCCCCTGGCATGCTCTCCTCCTTCCAGATAAGAGAAATTAGTTCATGAATTCGCGCATTGCTGCAATGCTCCATCTCACCCTCAGTAATCTCCCCACTGGAGTGGAGCTAATTTACAGAACAAATTGGAAACTGTTCAACCTCCGTCGCCTCAAGTCCAGATCCAAGGTCGTCCATCCTCTGTCGTCGAATTACAGTATGCAGATGACGCTTGCGTCTGCGCTCACTCGGAGGTCGAACTCCAAACCATCGTCAACACCTTCACCGAAGCGTACGAGAGCATGGGCCTTAAACATCTGTAAGACAAAGGTCCTCTACCAACCTGCCCCCGCCACACAGTACTGCCCCCCGATTATCAAAATCCACGACAAGGCCTTGGACAACGTGGACCACTTTCCATACCTCGGGAGCCTACTGTCAATAAGGACAGACATCGATGACGAAGTCGAAAACCGCCTTCAGTGTGCCAGTGCAGCCTTCGGTCGCCTGAGGAAGAAAGTGTTTGAAGACCAGGACCTCAAACCCGGCACTAAGCTCATGGTCTACAGAGCAGCAGTGATACCTGCCCTGCTGTATGCCTCAGAGACATGGACCATGTACAGCAGGCACCTCAAAGCACTGGAGAGGTACCACCAATGCTGCCTCCGCAAGATCCTGCAAATCCATTGGCAGGATAGGCGCACCAACGTCAGTGTTCTTGCTCAGGCCAACATCCCCAGCATCGAAGCTTTGACCACGCTCGATCAGCTCCGATGGACAGGTCACATTGTCCGCATGCCCGATACGAGACTCCCAAAACAAGCGCTCTACGCGGAGCTCCGGCACGGCAAGAGAGCCCCAGGTGGGCAGAGGAAACGCTTCAAGGACACCCTCAAAGCCTCCATGGAAAAAGTGTAACATCCCCACCGACACCTGGGAATCTCTGGCCCAAGACTGCACAAAGTGGAGGAGAAGCATCCGGGAAGGCGCCGAATACCTCGAATCTCTTCGCCGGGAGCAAGCGGAAGCCAAGCGCAGGCAGCGCAAGAAGCGCACGTCAACCCAAGCACCCCACCCACCTGCCCCTTCAACCACCGTCTGCCCCACCTGTGACAGAGACTGTAGGTCCCACATTGGACTCATCAGTCACCTGCGAACTCATTTTTAATGTGGAAGCAAGTCATCCTCGGTTCCGAGGGACTGCCTCAGAAGAAGGTATTCTAATGCAGTAAATATCGATCTATCAAACAGGATATTTTGTGATGAATCAAATAAAAATATGTTGTTAAAAACGACTGACATTTTGATATTTAATGTAGTAAGTAGCAGTTTCAGGCAATAGTTACAAACTAATCCAAGTTGAAAATTCAATCCTTTTTAAGCAATTGGCAATCGCTGATGGCACAAACATTGCCAGAAGCAATAAAGTTAATTTAAATTCTGCTAATATATGGAAATATCTGCCAACATATTTTCCCATAATTTCAGTTTGAATTTTCTGCTAATCTAATTTGTGTCTGTGTCATTGCTGGGAGCATCATCCAAGCCCCAAGTATGAGTTTGCAGTGACTGGGAAGGCCATTGCGCTGTGTACTGACCTGTTGAAGACTGCCTGTGCTGAAATGAGCAGGATCTGACATTGGCTGAGTGAGTTGCAGTGAATGGTGAGACATAACGGTACCCCCCGCAATGGTGATGAGTGTGAAAGGAATGGCTTGGTCATTGTAGGGATGCTTTAAGGTGTTGGTGTAGGGTGGTGCCAACCTGGCGCATCATGTGATAGCCATATGGGTATACAGCGTAAAGTTAACTAAATTTGGCCATGATGAGGCCATCCCTGGCCTCCAGGGCAGCAATGTGCTCGGGTGCTGATGCCCTCTGTCCTGTGGAGCATCAGGTGATTGCGGAGAAGGTTGGTGTTGTTGGTGCTGCTGGTGTGCCTGGTGCTGCTGGTGTTGAGGCTCATCGTGGTCTGATTCTGAGGACCAAGATGAGACAGTATAAACAGCACCCATGTTGATGGAGTAGATGGCAGGTGAAGTACAGATGACAGAAGCATTCTGTCAATGGTGAGAGAGTTCTTCCAACGAGGTGATACTGGATGAAGACTTTGCTGGAAACACTTGCAGCCTGCAGAATCTGTGCTGGAAATGGACTGAGTAACAACTTCTGCCTGAGGAAAGTGATCATCTGTCAGGTGGGAGCTTTTACTGTACATTTGATGCTGTCAAGTAATCAGCTGGAACAATGGCCACTGAACTCCCGCCTCAGGTTGTTGGATGTGGTTCCCGAGCTGCGTGAATCCCATGGCCATGCAGGGAAATTTAAAAAGTAAGTGGAAAAAGGCTCTTAAGTGCCTGTAAACTACCTGATAATCATCTCAATTGGGTCCCCCGCTGCTGCTGGTTGGGTTGGCTCCTCGATGACAGGCCCGCCTGGGGGAAAGGCACGTGGGGGCGGGATGACAGCAGGTTTCCCGACCCACTGTCAAAAATAACAACTTTCCGACCCGACCCACCACAGAATGTGCCCGCTACCACCCTGGAAAATTCCGGCCTCTGTCCTCCATCTTTAAGCGGCCTGAGACACGTACCAAACTCAGCAGTATTGTTGATCAATTTTAAAGTCACACACTGTATTCAAATAGCTGCTGTGTGCAATATAGCAGTCAAATTGATCCACAAAACAGGGTATGAACTTTACAAAGTAATTCGTTGGTTGTAAAGCACATTTGGGATGTCATGGTAAGGTGCTATAAGAATGCAAGTTTTTTTCTTTCAAAAGGGTTCTAATGGTAGAACTTGTAGTTTTGGAACTAAAGCCTGTAGTTGAATTGGAAAATAGTGAAACTATTTGTTTTTATTATGGACTTTTAGCTCATAGAGGCTTGTTGTGAGTTGAGGTGAAGCTGACTCTTTGAAAAATGTTAAATAACCCTCGGGTTACAGAAGTGCCAGACAATGACTATCTCCAACAAGCGAGAGTCTAACCACCTCCCCTTGACATTCAATGGCATTACCATCGCTGAATCCCCCACTATCAACATCCTGGGGGTCACCATTAACCAGAAACTTAACTGGACCAGCCACATAAATACTGTGGCAACAAGAGCAAGTCAGAGGCTAGGTATTCTGCGGAGCGTGTCTCACCTCCTGACTCCCCAAAGCCTTTCCACCATCTACAAGGCACAAGTAAGGAGTGTGATGGAATACTCTCCACTTGCCTGGATGAGTGCAGCTCCAACAACACTCAAGAAGCTCAACACCATCCAGGACAAAGCAGCCCGCTTGATTGGCACCCCATCCACCACCTTAAACATTCACTCCCTCCACCACTGGCATACCGTGGTTGCAGTGTGTACCATCTACAGGATGCACTGCAGCAACTCGCCAAGGCTTCTTTGGCAGCACCTCCCAAACCTGTGACCTCTTTCACCTAAAAGGACAAGGGCAGCAGGCGCATGGGAACACCACCACCTCCAGGTTTCCCTCCAAGTCACACACCATCCTGACTTAGAAGTATATCGCCGATTCTTCATCGTCGCTGGGTCAAAATCCTGGAATTCCCTACCTAACAGCACTGTGGCAGTACCATCACCACACGAACTGCAGCGGTTCAAGAAGGCGGCTCACCATCACCTTCTCAAGGGCAACTAGGGATGGACAATAAATGCTGGCATTTGCCAGCGACGCCCTGATCCCATAAAAATGAATTAAAAAAAAAAATTCTGTGTATGTACATTTTTACTACCTACTTTTTAATTTTAAATATACTTTTCATTGGTGCCTGTGATCTAATGCCTCCACAGCTATAGCTCTGATATCGAACATTTAGGAAATTTCCTCAACCACATCAGACATCAGTCCCCATGCTGAAGTGCTTCTCAAGTGTGGAGCTGTACCTTTGAGTTGTAAAGGATGAGGGCTTGGGCAGGTAAAATGCTGACTCAATCGGTTAGTTAATGTTGGCAGAATTCTTCAATTGTCAATCTACGCTAGCACTGTGGTGAACTGAAACATTACCATAGCAGCAGTCCCTCTCACGGACATCGGATGTTGAATTAGCACAAAAAACACATTTTGACAAATATATGTGTTTTTCTATATATTGAAACACCTAAATGAAGCACTAGGACTCATAGGGGTAAAAATTCAGTTGGTTGCGCCTCCCGTTAGCGCCTTAAGAGGGCGCTAATGGGGCGCAAAGCCGCTAACGCCCGGGCGCAGCGATGTTTGCGCCGCTCGAGAACTTAACTTGACATTGTGCGGCGGCGCTAAAACTTACCGCTGCGACCACCTGCGCGCGCAGATTGTGACGTCATTCCATGGTGCAACGCCCTTGTGGCGCCCCGGAGCGGAAATTGAGTGGCGCCCCCTGCCTTACCGCCTGACGCTAGCAACAACCAGAAGACTGGAACGCTATCAATCGCTGTGGGGCTGGGGGGGCGCTATTTAAAGGGGGCCTCTTCCTGTCTTTTATTGTTGGTGGCATTTTTGAACTACGCATTCTGAGAGAGAGAGGGAGAGACTTCTGGAGAGATTCAACGTTGTGTGAAGGAGTTTTGGGTACTGAGCAGCACTTTGCAGGTTCATTTTGATTTGCCATTCCTTGTATCGATTTAGCAGAGACTGTGGGAACTGCACTCTGAGCTCTTTGCCTGGTACTCTCCATTGTTCTTTCCAGCACATTTGATGTGCAAGTCTCTCCAGGCCGAGATTCAAGGCTGCAATGAACAGGATGTGGATGGAAAGCAAGATTAACCATCCCCTTTAAGAACTGGCCCGTGCCATTGTGTGTGTGTTCCATTGCTGACTGACATTACATGAGCTTCGCCAGCGCTCTGAGTTAGCGCCTCACTCCTTGGCCTTTGCGCCTTAAGACAGGTGTGCAGCGCCTGCTTTAGCGCTCCACTCACCTCCCGGGGCGGTAAAAGTGAAGTTTCCAGTCAGTGCCGATAATTAGCGCAGGCGCTAATATTTGCGTCCAGACGATATTTGCGCCCCAAATGGGGCGCGACCTAATTTCTACCCCATAGTGTAGTACACCACCAAACTTGGGGAAAAAATAGAAGTAGAGATGGGGTAAAGCAGGGAGTAGTGTTTAGGTGATACCAAGCTTGGGTCTTGGGAGCCTGTAATTGGAAAGACTGAGGGAGGAAAGAAGTTCCACAGCTTTGAGGTTCTGGGAATGATGAGCTACAACAGAAGATAGAATAATGAGGTTTTTTTAATCAACAAAAGGGGAGGAAGGGTGTGTAGCGTGGCGTTTTGGGGGTTTGGGAAGAACGAGAGAGGAAAGCACAGAGGAACAATAACCACAGTATCAGTTATATAGAGGAAAAGGCAAAAAGCACTGAAGAATTGACAATTTCAGCATGGCGGCACAGACATTGAAGCCCAGCAATGAATGAAAGGTTCTGGGATGAATGGAAATGGTGGCCCTGTTATTAATGGGGAGGAGGGAGGGTGCAGTTAAGCCCAGTAACAGGCAAAGAACCCGGCAAGGCTGGGGCCTCATATAAATAAATCAGCGCAGACTCGCGCCTGACACCTGGCCAGATGGACCTGCCTGGTCAGTGGGTGGCAGCAGTATTTAGCACCAAGTGGTCGCAGCCGGGGACCCAGCAGTCAGTGGTGGGGGGGCGGGGGTGGAGGCATGAGAGGTCAGAGTCAAGATCGGGAGGAGGAATGAGTGGTCGGGTTGCGATTGGGGCTGGGGAGGTCGAAGGCTTCCTTGTGAGGCCTGGGGAGCGCTGCTGCTCCTCCTAACTCACAACAAGCTTAAAAACAGGCAAAGTTTCTAAATTTACCTGGGCCTTTTCTGGCCAGTTGGCTCCTCAAGCCCTGTTTCTGCTGCCGGACAGCAGACAGCGCAGGACTTCCCCTGTGGTGACATCATCGGGCTGCGACTTTTGCATTTTAAGTACGGCCCTCCTGCTTTTAGCGGAGCCTCATCCAGTGCCTGAACCACTGCTGTAACTATTACAGCAGCCAGGAATGAGATTTGGTTGCTCGATCCCGATATTTTTAACCCTACCCCCCCCACCCCGCTGACCGTTGCCAATGCCTCTGTTACAGGTTTCCAGTGGTTCTCATCCAATCAACGATCTTATTCATCTCTATATGTACTTTCAATCTTCACTGAAAATACAGGGCTAAGAAAGTAATTGTTGAGTATGGAAGCGGAGACACAGAAGCCAATTTTACTTCATTGGAAAATACTATTGGCGAGGAGTTAGCTGTAATTTTCACAAGGCACTAAGTAGCATATCAAATCTGATTAAAGTTGACTAGTCAAAATTAGCAGCATTTTTTTAAAGCTTTTCCAGACTTTACAGAATTAGTTTGTAAATAATGAATGGTAATGGATAATTTCACTGTGCTAATTTAATTGTACATTCTCAGAGCAGCAAGGTGGAAGTGTGAAATCAAGTAAACAACTACAGATGACCGTTAATTTTATTTGATAACAAAGTTTGGAAGTGACTTGCTTTGAAAATTTACATTGTGATATTGAAAGCAATATTGCTTGGAGACGTCATCCAATTGACCTTTGGTCCAGCTACTCACATTGAAAACCCTGCACTTACTCGGGGAATTCTATTTATTTTCTTGCCCAGTTTTCTCTCCTCTCTCCTCCTCTATTGAATGCATTGATATCACTTGTCCTTCACTACTTTGTCCAATTTTCAATTATTCATTTCAGACATTGCTGGATTGTGATCCGGAATAGAAATCCTGGCTAATTATTCCCTCCCCAAGCCTCGAATACTGAGGACGATTGGAGCATCCCTATTTATTTAAATTTGTTTATAGGATGTGGGCGTCGCCGGCATGGCAAGCATTTATTGCCCATCCCTAATTGCTGCCTTGGCACAGATCAGATAACCCAGCACAGGCTGTGGCCACGAAATTCCCCTTCATGGCGCTGGATTTGGCTTTTAAAAAAAATGAAGTCCTCCTCGCTTCTGCCACGGCCCGCGCTGTTCGCCATCTTGGTGAGGGCGATAGTGCGAGTGGTATGTGCGTATGCCGGCAGTGCGCAGAGTAGGCAGATCGTGACGTCAGTCAGCGTGAAACGCTGATTTGATGCATGACCTGCCATTTTCGACATCGGCGCTCTGTTAAACGCCCTCTCCTCAGCTGCACGAGGGACCTCCACCAGCATACCATCACCTTGAATGGTTTCAGCCTTGCCGCTCGCCACAGGCTCAGTGACGGCCCCTCCAATGAAGGGAAAAACAAAAAAGCAGAATATTTTTTGAATGGTGAGAGACTGGAAAATGTTTGCACTCAGAGGGACCTGGGTGTCCTTGTACATGAAAGTTAACATGCAGGTACAGCAAGCAATTAAGAAAGCAAATGGTATGTTAGCTTTTGTTACAAAAGGATTAGAGTATAAGAGTAAAGAAGTCTTACTACAATTATACAGGGCATTGGTGAGGCCACACCTGGAGTACTATGTACAGCTCTGGTCTCCTTACCTAAGGAAAGACATACTTGCCTTAGAGGGAGTGCAACGAAGGTTCACTAGACTGGTTCCTGGGATGAGGGGATTGCCCTATGAGGAGAGATTGAGTAGACTAGGCCTATATTCCTTAGAGTTTAGAAGAATGAGAGGTGATCTATTTGAAACATATAAAATTCTTAAGGGGCTTGACAGGGTTAATGCTGGGAAAATGTTTCCCCTGGCTGGGGAATCTAGAACACGGGGTCACAGTCACAGAATAAGGGGTCGGCCATTTAGGACTGAGATGAGGAGAAATTTCTTCACTCAAAGGGTTGTGAATCTTTGGAATTCTCTACCCCAGAGAGCTGTGGATGCTCAGTCGTTGAGTATATTCAAGTCAGAGGTTGATAAATTTTTGGGAACTAAGGGAATTAAGGGATATGGGGAGAGTGCAGGAAGGTGGAGTTCAGGCAGAAGATCAGCCATGATCTTGTTGAATGGCGGAGCAGGATTGAAGGGCCAAATGGCCTACCCCAGCTCCTATTTGTTATGTTCTTATGGTAATTAGCAGGCAGCACAAATGTCACGTGCTGTCTGCATTACTTTGAACAGGTGCGGACCGATCACGCATCATGATCCCTGGATGTGTTTTCTTGCCTAATCGAATTTTTAGCCACAGGGATCAAATCTGGGAACTTTTGGTCTGTATGGCTCAAGAGATTCACTGGATAAATCAGCTTGGGAGGTACCTGCCACCAATGTCTAGCTGGCCAGTATTTTAAAAGTCTGACATTTTGCAAACCTTCAATTTATTTATTTTTGGGGGAAAAAAACCTCTGAAAAGATACCTGAAATCCTCCTTCAATCTTCCCTCTTCAATTACAGGATACTTGCCTTAATTGGCCGAGGCATAGAATATAAGAGCAGGGAGGTTATGCTGGAACTGTATAAAACACTAGTTAGGCTGCAGCTAGAGAACTGCGTGCAGTTCTGGTCACCACATTACAGGAAGGATGTGATTGCACTAGAGGGGGTGCAGAGGAGATTTACGAGGATATTTTAGCTATGAGGAAAGATTGGATAGGCTGGGGTTGTTTTTTTTGGAACAGAGGAGGCTGAGGGGGACCTAATTGAGGTGTGTAAAGTTATGAGGGGCCTAGATAGAGTGGATAGGAAGGACCTATTTCCCTTGGCAGAAGGGTCAATAACCAGTGGGCATAGATTTAAAGTAATTGGTCGGAGGTTTAGAGGGGATTTGAAGAGAAATGTTTTCACCCAGAGGGTGGTGGGGGTCTGGAACTCACTGCCTGATAGGGTGGTGGAGGCAGAAACCCTCATCACATTCAAAACGTACCTGGATGTGCACTTGAAGTGTCATAACCTACAAGGCTGCGGACCAAGAGCTGGAAAGTGGGATTAGGGTGGATAGCTCTTTGTCAGCTGGCACGGACATGATGGGCCGAATGGCCTCCTTCTGTACTGTGAATTTCTATGATTCTATGATAGTGCCCGAACTCCTTTGATGGGTCAGGGACATTGGCAGAGGGTGGGCGAAAGTTCCGCTCTGTTTGATTCGTATGCAAGTTAAAATGTAACAAAAGATTGAAGTAAGTCCTAAGGATTTTTAAAAATTAATTCCTGGGATGTGGGCGCACTGGCAAGGCCAGCATTTATTGCCCATCCCTAATTGTCCTTGAGAAGGTGGTGGTGAGCTGCCTTCTTGAACTGCTGAAGTCCATCTGGTGAAGGTACTCCCACAGTGCTGTTAGGGAGGGAGTTCCAGGATTTTGACCCAGCGATGATGAAGGAACGGTGATATACTTCCAAGTCAGGATGGTGTGTGACTTGGGGGGGAACTTGCAGGTGATGGTGTTCCCACGCGCCTGCTGCCCTTGTCCTTCTAGGTGGTAGAGGTCGTGGGTTTGGGAGGTGCTGTCGAAGAAGGCTTGGTGAGTTGCTGCAGTGCATCTTGTAGATGGTACACACTGCAGCCACGGTATGCCGGTGGTAGAGGGAGTGAATGTTTAAGGTGGTGGATGGGGTGCTAATCAAACGGGCTGCTTTATCCTGGATGGTGTCGAGGTTCTTAAGTATTGTTGGAGCTGCACTCATCCAGGCAAGTGGAGAATTCCATCACACTGCTGATGTGCCTTGTAGATGGTGGAAAAGCTCTGGGAGTCAGGAGGTGAGACACTTGCTGCAGAATACCTAGCCTCTGACCTGCTCTTGTAGCCACAGTATTTATGTGGCTGGTCCAGTTAAGTTTCTGGTCAATGGTGGCCCCCAGGATGTTGATGGTGGGGGATTCAGCGATGGTAATACCGTTGAATGTTATGGGGCGGTGGTTAGATCTCTCTTGTTGGAGATAGTCATTGCCTGGCACTTGTGTAGCGCGAATGTTACTTGTCACTTATCAGCCCAAGCCTGAATGTTGTCCAGGTCTTGCTGCACGCGGGCACGGACTGCTTCATTATCTGAGGAATTGCGAATGGCACTGAACACAGCGCAATCATCAGCGAACATCCCCACTTCTGACCTTATGATGGAGGGAAGATCATTGATGAAGTAGCTGAAGATGGTTGGGCCTAGGACACTGTCCTGAGGAACTCCTGCAGTGATGTCCTGGGGCTGAGATGATTGGCCTCCAACCACCACAACCATCTTCTTTTGTGCTAGGTAGCCCCCTGACCTCATCAGATAACAACTTTATTAGTTTGGTTATTATACATCAATTGTACTAAATGGCAGCAAAAGATTGACATCTGTACAAAAGGAAGAAAATACCAGTTGTACAAAAATAGTAAAAAGCAGTTAGATTTATAATATTTCTGTTTTAATCCATTTAATTATTGTGCAGTAGGAAGTAAATTAAAACAAAAGCACTTTACTCTTACAGAAGATTTTAAAATGATCCTTTATGAGAATCCACTTAAACATGTCAGATAATTGCAGAGATTATTATTTTTCCTTTCTCTCTCTCTCCCCCTCTCTCTCATATCTCTATATATACATATATTTGTTACAGTGATTATTATTGCACTGGAGATTATTGCTGTGATGTTGCCTTACGATGTAATTCTGCAATGTTTGTAATTATTTTATCCTGAGGTTTATAGCATTTCCAATGCTTTGTGAACTGGAAATGTGCTTTCTGTCTGTTTCATGAATCAGAATTGAAGGAAAACCAGAAACAGAAGAAAAACTGGGAACAAAAGTAGCTTTATTTTTGACCCACAAGGAGAGATGAGGGAGGTGAAAGCCAGGCATGCTTTCTTTTCATTTAATGCTAAAGGCCGTAACAACATGAAGCCAAAGCCAATTCTCTGTCTGAAGGGGAGTTCCATCGGCAGATGAAGCAGTCCATAAAGCTTCAGGGCTGGCATTCTAATTCAGATTGTAACAGAGAGTTGAGGGTCAGTTGCAGGTGCTGTAATATTCCTGACATAACCATTTAGGTCTGGCTAACATCAAAAGTTTGCGTTGCTGTAGTTAAAACCTTACGATGGACTGATAGCCTTATAATGGTTCTCAAACATTGTAAAGGTGGAGTCTAACATGGAGAAGGCCATCTTGATCAAGACCACACGTTTTAATGGCTTTGGAATGTGGGGTCAAGAGGAAGAGGGAGGCCTGCAGCTTTCCGAGTTAGGCTAATATAAACTGCTAACAATGAACAATTGGGCTGCTTTTTTTAAAAAAGAATATCTATCTGTTTTGCCAGCCATTTTTACCTGACAGGTCAGATGTGAAGATCAAGGAAAATAGGTTGAATGCTTACATCTGAAAAGAATTTGTGACCTCTGTTGACTTGATCTTCTCAGCACTGAAGATAACGTACAGTTTGTTCACCAGCTATTTGATTCTGTTGACTCAATCCCTACTGTCTTTCACACAGTGAGTTCTGTAGAGAGTAATATAATCAGCAAGGAGTACAATGCCAGTTTTGGTGCCAACCAGATTTTTAATGGAGATTGGAAACAGATTGAAGACAAGTAAGCTTTCCTGATAGACCCCTGCCCGGAAGTTGTGACAGCAAGGTGCACATCTAATAATTCTGACCTAAAGTTTGTGTCCTTTGCGGAAGTTGTGTATATAGTTCAGTAGCCACTAGGTATGCCATAAGAGACCAGCTGCAAAGTTACAAAGTTGAGAAGAAAAATTTATAAAAATAAACCAGTACTCTTTCATGCATAATAAATCCAAGAAAAGAATTTAAAGTACAAATAATTCAAACTAAAAATGGAAAGATGTAATGCTCCAAAGGACTGTGAAGTGAAGATCTTCCCAGCTTTTCTGTATTTACCCACCTTTTTGTGTTTGTTGTGAGTTTGTGCAGCCTCTGAGTCAGAAGGTTGTGGGTTCAAGTCCCACTCCAGAGACTTGAGCACAAAAATCTAGGCTGACGCTCCATTGCAGTACTGAGTGAGTGCTGCACTGTTGGAGGTGCCGTCTTTCAGATGAGATGTTAAATTGAGGCCCCATCTGCTCTCTCAGGCGGACGTAAAAGATCCCTGGCCAATATTTATCCCTCAACCAACATCACTGAAACAGGTTATCTGGTCATTATCACATTGCTGTTTGTGGGAGCAAATTGGCTTCTGCGTTTCCTACATTATAACAGTGACTATACTTCAAAATGTACTTGATTGGCTGTAAAGTGCTTTATGACGTCCGGTATAAATGCAAGTCTTTCTTTTTTCTGCTATATTGTAGCTTCCTGCAGCTGAGAGCATAAGTGCACAAGCTGCACAATCCCTCATGACTGACTACAGTTCTGTTCGATGTTCAGTTGATTGGATCAGCATTCTTTAAATGAACGAATGGTGAGGTGGTCAATATTTCTCCGTCCCTATGGCAGGATGCTCCACAGGGTGCGGACAGGGACCGATAAAAATCATATGTTGCCTGTTGAATGCAGTTGATAAGCTTTGGGTCTTCAATACATTAGCAGGGCTATTATGGAAATTGATTGAACTTTCGGTCAAGCTTCTGAAGCACCCTCTTTGGATCTTAGATCTCCGAATAAGGGGGAGAAATGCATTTCACGCAGCTAATGAATATTTGAACACGCAGCCTACAAATCTGTGAAGCGAATGTATTCGCACCATTGCTGCTGGAACCATTGGTGCATTTTATCTCCCGTTCCATCCGCCATGAATAAATGATTTGATTCAAAGTATTTTGTGCTAGACTTTTCCCCCCAAGCAAAAAAAAATTGTTGTGAATGTGTTCAAGATTTCTAAAGACAACAATTCCCTTAGCTATGACCAAACCAAGAGAAGCCTTGAGCAAACAAAATAGAGCTGCTCTTCCATGGGCACTCGAAGTTCACATAAGGGTCACCAAACAAAGATGTCTTTGTGGTAGGAATCCATTTTTCAATTAGGTTTTCAAAGAGGATATCACACAGAATTCATTTCACATTGCTAAGCTTATCTATAGAACTGTGTTCTCCTATAAACAATGAGAACCACAATTATCTCAAGCATCAGGTATTAGAAAGTATGTCATGCAACTGGAGAAAACAGAGCGGTCGGCAGCGGGGAAGGAGGAGCGGACCTGGTTGGAGCGGCAGAGGCCTGAGGTGAGTCATTAAACTCACCTACGTGGCCTTTTTCCCCAGCGGGGAAAGAGCTTCGCGGGCTTTTTCAAAGGCAGGGGGCGGGGCCAAATCATTGGTACCTGTATATAGGTGGAGCGGTTGCTAAACCCGAGACACTACACTAGTAGTGACTCCCACCCTCCCACCTCCTCTAACCTTTAGGGGTAGAGGGAATTTAAAAGGTAGGTTCGATTTTATATTTTGTTTTCAGGGACTTAACTCCTGGACCTAAGTTAAATAAGTTTAAATTTTAGTAATAAAGTAACATAAGGGTTAAGTCATGACAGGAAGTCTCGGACCCGTTTCATGCTCCTCCTGTGCCATGTGGGAAACCAGGGACACTTCCAGTGTCCCTGACAACTACGTGTGCGGGAAGTGTGTCCAGCTGCAGCTCCTGACAGCCCGCATGGCGGTGCTGGAGCTGCGGGTGGACTCACTCTGGAGCATGCACGATGCCGAGAACTCGGTGAATCGCTCATTTAGTGAGTTGTCCACACCGCAGGTAAAGGCTAGGACAGACAGTGAATGGGTGACCAAGAAGCAGGGCAATATCAGGAAGGTAGTGCAGGAGTCCCCTGTGGTCATCTCCCTCCAAAACAGGTATGCCGCTTTGGATACTGTTGGGGGAGATGGCCTACCAGGGGAAGGCACTAGCAGCCAGGTTCATGGCACCATGGCTGGCTCTGCTGCACAGCAGGGTGGGAAAAAGAGTGGCAGGGCTATAGTGATAGGGGACTCAATTGTAAGGGGAATAGACAGGAGTTTCTGTGGCCGCAACCGAGATTCCAGGATGGTATGTTGCCTCCCTGGTGCAAGGGTCAAGGATGTCTCGGAGCGGCTGCAGAACATTCTGAAGAGGGAAGGTGAACAGCCAGCTGTCGTGGTGCATGTAGGTACCAACGATATAGGTAAAAAGCGGGAAGAGGTCCTACAAGCAGAATTTAGGGAGCTAGGAGCTAAATTAAAAAGTAGGACCTCTAAGGTAGTAATCTCTGGATTGCTACCAGGGCCACGTGCTAATCAGAATAGAGAGAACAGGATAGTGAGATTGAATACGTGGCTTGAGCAGTGGTGCAGGAGGGAGGGATTCAAATTCCTGAGGCATTGGAACCAGTTCTGGGGGAAGTGGGACCTGTACAAAAGGGACGGTCTGCACTTGGGCAGGACTGGAACCGATGTCCTCGGGGTAATATTTGCTAAAGCAGTTCGGGAGGATTTAAAATAATATGGCAGGGGAATGCGAACCTATGTAGCGAAACAGGGGGAAGTAATATGCAGTCAGAAACAAATGTTAGAAGGGTGAGAAACAATAGGGGAAGGCCGAGTAAACGAAGGCAAGAAACACAAAGGGCCATACTAAATCATAAGTCTAAAAGGACAAAGGATGTTAATAAAACAAGCCTAAAGGCTCTGTGTCTTAATGCAAGGAGTATCCGTAATAAGGTGGATGAATTGACTGTGCAAATAGATGTTAACAGATACGATGTGATTGGGATTACAGAGACGTGGCTCCAGAACAATCAAGGCTGGGAACTGAACATCCAGGGGTATTCAACATTCAGAAAGGATAGAATAAAAGGAAAAGGGGGTGGGGTAGCATTGCTGGTTAAAGAGGAGATTAATGCAATAGCTAGGAAGGACATCAGCTTGGAGGATGTGGAATCAATATGGGTTGAGCTGCAGAACACCAAAGGGCAGAAAACGTTAGTGGGAGTTGTGTACAGACCTCCAAACAGCAGTAGTGAGGTGGGGGAGGGTATGAAACAGGAAATCAGAGGTGCGTGCAAAAAAGGCACGGCAGTTATCATGGGTGACTTTAATATGCATATAGATTGGGCTACTCAAACTGGAAGCAATACAGTGGAGGAGGATTTCCTGGAGTGTTTAAGGGATGGTTTCCTAAACCAATATTTTGAGGAACCAACTCGAGGGGAGGCCATCCTGGACTGGGTGTTGTGTAATGAGGAAGGACTAATCAGCAATCTTGTGGTACGAGGCCCCCTGGGGAAGAGTGACCATAGTATGGTGGAGTTCTACATTAGGATGGAGAAGGAAACAGTTAAGTCAGAGACCATGGTCCAGAACTTAAATAAGGGCAACTTTGAGGGTATGAGGCGTGAATTGGCGAGGTTAAATTGGCAAGCGATATTTAAGGGGCTATCAGTGGAAGGGCAATGGCAGACATTTAGAGATCGCATGGATGAACTACAACAATTGTACATCCCGGTCTGGCATAAAAATAAAAAAGGGAAGGTGGCTCAACCATGGCTAACAAGGGAAATCAGGGATAGTATTAAAACCAAGGAAGTTGCATACAAATTGGCCAGAAGTAGCAGCAAACCCGGGGACTGGGAGAACTTCAAAACTCAGCAGAGGAGGACGAAGGGTTTGATTAGGGCAGGGAAAATAAAATATGAAAGGAAGCTTGCAGAGAACATTAAAATGGACAGCAAAAGCTTCTATAAATATGTAAAAAGAAAGAGGTTAGTAAAAACAAACGTAGGTCCCCTGCAGTCAGAAACAGGGGAAGTCGTAATGGGGAACAAGGAAATGGCAGATCAATTGAACAAGTACTTTGGTTCGGTGTTTACTGTGGAGGACACACACAACCTGCCGGAAATAAAAGGGGTCAGAGGATCTGGTAAGAGGGAGGAGCTGAGGGAAATCCTTATTAGTCGGGAAAAGGTATTGGGAAAATTGATGGGACTGAAGGCTGAAAAATCCCCGGGGCCTGATGGTCTGCATCCCAGAGTACTTAAGGAGGTGGCCTTGGAAATAGTGGATGCATTGACGATCATTTTCCAACATTCCTTAGACTCTGGATCAGTTCCGATGGAGTGGAGGGTGGCCAATGTAACCCCTCTTTTTAAAAAAGGAGGGAGGGAGAAAGCAGGGAATTATAGACCGGTCAGCCTGACATCGGTTGTGGGTAAAATGATGGAAGCAATTATTAAAGATGTCATAACAGACCATTTGGAAAGTGGCGACATGATAGGTCCAAGTCAGCATGGATTTGTGAAAGGGAAATCATGCTTGACAAATCTTCTGGAATTTTTTGAGGATGTTTCCAATAGGGTGGACAGGGGAGAACCAGTAGATGTGGTGTATTTGGACTTTCAGAAGGCCTTCGACAAGGTTCCACACAAGAGATTGGTGAGCAAAGTTAAAGCACATGGGATTGGGGGTAATGTGTTGACGTGGATTGAGAACTGGTTGGCACACAGGAAACAAAGAGTAGGAGTAAATGGGTACTTTTCAGAATGGCAGGCAGTGACCAGCGGGGTACCGCAGGGTTCAGTGCTGGGACCCCAGCTGTTTACATTATATATTAATGATTTGGACGAAGGGATTAAATGTAATATCTCCAAATTTGCGGATGACACTAAATTGGGAGGCAGTGTGAACAATGAGGAGGATGCTAGGAGGCTACAGAGTGACTTGGACAGGTTGGGTGAATGGGCAAATGTATGGCAGATGAAGTACAATGTGGATAAATGTGAGGTTATCCACTTTGGTGGTAAAAATAGAGAGGCGGACTATTACCTGAATGGTGGCAGATTAGGGAAAGGGGAGGTGCAACGAGACCTGGGCATCATGGTACATCAGTCATTGAAGGTGGGAATGCAAGTGCAGCAGGCAGTCAAGAAAGCAAACGGAATGATGGCCTTCATAGTAAGGGGATTTGAGTACAGGAGTAGGGAGGTGATGCTGCAGTTGTACAGGGCCTTGGTGAGGCCACACCTGGAGTATTGTGCGCAGTTTTGGTCTCCTAACTTAAGGAAGGACATTCTTGCTATTGAGGGAGTGCAGCGAAGGTTCACTAGATTGATTCCTGGGATGGCCGGACTGACATATCAAGAAAGATTGGGTCAACTGAACTTGTATCCTCTGGAGTTCAGAAGAATGAGGGGGGATCTTATAGAGACATTTAAAATCCTGACTGGTTTAGACAAATTAGATGCGGGCAGAATGTTCCCAATGGTAGGGAAAACTAGAACCAGGGGTCACAGTCTAAGGATTAAGGGGAAGCCATTTAGGACTGAGCTGAGGAGGAACTTCTTCACCCAGAGAGTGGTGAATCTATGGAATTCTCTTCCACAGAAGGTTGTTGAGGCCAGTTCGCTAAATATATTCAAAAGGGAGTTAGATATAACACTCACAACTAGGGGGATCAAGGGGTATGGCGAGAAAGCAGGAATGGGGTACTGAGGTAGCATGTTCAGCCATGAACGCATTGAATGGCGGTGCAGGCTCGAAGGACCGAATGGTCTACTCCTGTACCTATTTTCTATGTCTATGTTTCTATGTTTCTAAACTGTGAAACTGAACTTAATTAAAATGTGAGGTTTTTGAAAGTCTTCCATTATGGAGCTAAAGCCTTACACTGCCACCGTGACCAACAGTGAAAATGTTTCATCTCTGGAGCCGCAAACAGTTTGCTTAACCTTCGGGGCATTTTCAAGATGGCAGCCAAAAAGCTCTCGTGTTGGAGGGGTGGAGTTGTAATTCGAAGTATCATGTTTTAGAACTAGCTGCAGAATCAACGAGATTTTTTTTTTAATTGCATGAGGTAAAAATGTACGCCAACATGACAAAAACATCCTTCCTTTTTTACTCTGTTGCAGATATAATATATAAATCAGAAATGATGATGTGTTGTCAGAGAATAATTCAAAGCCACATTAAAGAGGTTTCTTCACCGACTTCCTATTTGAAATTTTTATTCCATAGTCTATACAAAGAGAAAGTCCCACTTTAGTAGGTTTACACAATAAGCCTAATCATGAATGTCCATTGAGTAGATGCTACCGGGTGTTGTACTCCAGGAAAGAGGGGATTTGGGGTGCAGTGGAATAAGTTCCCGAGTATATTTATAGCTCTGTACAACTCAAGATCTGCTGGAAAACCATTGAGATGAGGCTAGAAAGCCTAGAACCAAGTTCTCAAGCCCTGGAATGGGGCTTGAACCTCTAACTGCTGACTGTTCGACTTACACATGCACATGCAGTATCCCAGTTTGCTAGAAATCAGGATAGCTGCTAACCCTCTTTTGATTCTACTCTGTAAATGGTTGTTAAGAGGTGCATGAGAGTGGGCTTGGGTGACCTCTTCTCAGGTTTCTGGACATCTTCCCCCCATGAGCTTCAATGTACTACACCATTGCAGCTCTCTCTCGTTTTAATGATTGATTTCTAAATAGGATAACTTCTAACTCAGTCAGTCCTACTGGTTTTGATGCTGTGATTTACAGTAACAGGCACTGTTGTCACTTTCCCATACAGTTGAATAATGCCAGTAATCCTCGATATATCTTTATCTTTTTCAAGTTTAAAAGTGATAAAAAATCAGTAATATAACCCAAGGCTTCTGTTTGGCTTTTCTTCTCCTGATTTGAACAGTTGTTTTGCTTAATTTGAGTTCCAACATGTTTGCTCTCATTCCTAATGCTAATAATCTAAAAGTGAGAAGACACAGGTTGAGCCTGAAGAACTGATGATTGTAGAGCACTCATGAAAGTCATAATCTAGATGCCATCATCAGCCCATTGCAAGAAGGGACAAGTCAAATGAACTTAAGAGAACTTATTTTGATCCAACATTATGGCCATTTCTAGAACCAGGAATACCTAAGGAAGGATATACTTGCCATAGAGGGAATGCAACGAAGGTTCACGAGATTGATTCCTGGGATGGCGGGACTGTCGTATGAGAAGAGATTGAGTAAACTAGGCGTGTATTCTTTTGAATTCAGAAGAATGAGAGGGGTTCTCATTGAACCATACAAAATTATTACAGGGCTTGATAGGGTGGATGCTGGGAGAATGTTTCCCTTGGCTGGGGAGTCTAGAATCAGGGGCCACAGCCTCAGGATAAAGGGTAGGCCATTCAGGACTGAGATGAGAAGAAATTTCTTTGCACAGAGGGTGGTGAATCTTTGGAATTCTCTACCCCAGAGGGCTGTGCAGGCTCAGTCATTGGGTATATTCAAAACAGAAGTCGATAGATTTCTGACTAATAAGGACATCAAGGGATATGGCGATAGGGCTGGTGAATGGAGTTGAGGCAGAAGATCAGCCATGATCTCATTGAATGCTCGAAGGGCCGAATGGCCTAATCCTGCTCCTATTTCTTATGTTCTTATGTAAGCCTTTTCACTACTATCATTGACTTAAATAGAGAGCATACAATTGTTATTGATTGTTGGTTACAGAGCTACAAGCAATTCTGAAGCCAGGGTTACTATGCTATTTATAATAGGTACTCTGATAACCTTGTCTTTACATGCATCGAGTTAGAGAAATAACAGTCGTGTTAGAAATAGAATTTTGTGCTGCTGTTCACTTTTTGATCTCTGGTAATCTAAAGTTGAAGGCTTTTTCAACGAATACTGCATTTTATTCAGGTGATTGACATAATATTCCTTAATAATGTTTGGGTTGGTGATTGTAGGATGACTCAATGAGCCACTTTTATCATATGTGACACCCTAGACAAATATAAGATAAATTCTGACTATATTTCCCACATTTATTGTAGGCATTGGGATTGAGATTGTTCAGATGCCAAGTTAACGTATGCTTGGGTCCCAAAGTTGAACATCCAATTTTAACAGAGTCTCAAAGCTTGGGTCCAAGACACACATTAATAATTCCTACACTTTTCTAATCTAGGGTGTTTTATGATGGGACGCTCATTTTAACTTGAAAACCGAAGTGCAAATTCAGTCCTCCAAGAGTTAATAGGCACTGAGATGAGCCAGTCCAAATTTGGATCCAATCAAATTAAACATGGTGGCCAAGAGTTTCCGCTTCCCGCGCAATCGGTGATCCAGGCGCAAATTGCGCTCAAAATTGTGCTAGTTTTCAGAAGTATTTGTTTTGTTCACATTTCCGCTCAAACTAATTTGCATATCGGCGAACGTTAAATCTTCCATGAAACAGTGCAATCGGGTAGCGTTTTAAAACTTACTTAAAAATTTTTTTATATTAAAATAAAATTATTCCTTGATATATTTAAGTGATAACCTGGTGCAATGTTATTAATATAGCTGAAACTGGTTTTATTACAAACAATATGCATTTTTAATCAGAGTGTCTAGTCCAACACCTGTGAGTAAACCAATTTTAAATAACTGAAAATAAATTAAAAAAACTATACAGAGCCATTTACAATAGTCAGTTTCTTAATAAGATTTCAAAAATATATGTTTTCAAGCTTTTTAAAAGGTACCTATTGGTGTCCTTGTGCCCAAAAAAAACCCTTAATTTTAAGAGCCTCCTCGAAGGCCTGCAAACTGGCGGAAACTTGCAATGGTGATTCATTTAATCTGGGGGCATGGTCAGTTTTATGGGTGGGGTCGGCTTCTAGTGTGATGTTATTTAAACTGGCACATAAGGTCACGGAAACTCAATTTGCAATGACCGTAATTTGTGCTTAAAATTCCTCCATCTTTTGTGCTGGTTTGGTTGATTGTGGGTGAATTGTGCTGAAAAAAACAGCGCAACCTAGCGGAAAATCCTGCTCGGTATCTGTTACAACTGTCTTTTTTTATTTGTTTATGGGATGTGGGCGTCGCTGGCAAGGCCAGCATTTATTGCCCATCCCTAATTGCCCTTCAGAAGGTGGTGGTGAGCCGCCTTCTTGAATTGCTGCAGTCCGTGTGGTGAAGGTACTCCCACAGTGCTGTTAGGGAGAGAGTTCCAGGATTTTGACCTAGCGACGATGAAGGATCGGCGATAGACTTCTAAGTCAGGATGGTGTGTGACTTGGAGGGGAACTTGGAGGTGGTGGTGTTCCCATGCGCCTGCCGCCCTTGTCCTTCTAGGTGGAAGAGGTCGCGGGTTTGGGAGGTGCTGCCGAAGAAGCCTTGGCGAGTTGCTGCAGTGCATCTTGTAGATGGCACACACTGCAGCCACGGTGTGCCGGTGGTGGAGGGAGTGAATGTTTAAGGCGGTGGATGAGGTGCCAATCAAGCGGGCTGCTTTGTTCTGGATAATGTCAACCTTCTTTAATGTTGTTGGAGCTGCACTCATCCAGGCAAGTGGAGAGTATTCTATCACACTCCTTACTTGTGCATTGTAGCTGGTGCAAAGGATTTGGGGAGTCAGGAGGTGAGTCACTTGCCGCAGAATACCTAGCCTCTGACCTGCTCTTGTTGCCACAGTATTGATGTGGCTAGTCCAGTTAACTTTCTGGTCAATGGTGACACCCATGATGTTGATGGTGGGGGATTTGACGATGGTAATACCATTGAATGTCAAGGGGAGGTGGTTAGACTCTCTCTTGTTGGAGATGGCCATTGCTTGGCACTTGCGCGGCACGAATGTTACTTGCCACTTATCAGCCCAAGCCTGAATGTTGTCCAGGTTTTGCTGCATGCGGGTACGGACTGTTGTCTCGGTCTTGCTGCATTAGCTTGACCACTCCACATTATTCTGCCATTAACTCCAGCACATATCCAAGCTGCAGAGCTGAATTAATAACTTCTTGTGTTGTAGGGGCGGTGTGGGAATGATGCCAAGTGACATTAGTTGGCAATGAGTTGAAAATGTACCCATCTAATATGAACACATCACATTTTCAGACCTCAGTGACCCCATAGCTTTCTGCATAAACTCACTACATGAAGTATTCAGCTAAGACATCTACCATTAACATTTTTGGAAAAAAGCTACATTATGAATAATAATCCGTTGTATTGATTCCCTTTTGCCAGACTTTCATCCATTATTTTTTATGAAATTGATTGAAGAGCTGTAGTTTTTTTCTTTTTTGTAATTTCCTCTTGTCCTTTTTTTCACTGCGCTAAGTATCCTCAGCGGGGATAAGTACATGGGTGGGATCCAACACTCTCCAATATCTTGAAACCTGGTGGGAGATTTTGGCAGCCACTAAGGTGGATTTATTTGTTTTTATACTTGCAGGTGCACAGGAGAAAATTTAATAAAGAATCGAGGTGGCAGCTTCCTGTCTTCTCGTCTATAAATGTCTTGCAACATTGTAGATGAGAAGTAATGGAGCTCAACCTCCTTAAGAGCCTTTTACCAAATGCAAGGAAGGACAAAGCACCTCATAAAACAGAACAGTACATAAAGTGCAGACTAACCTTCATAGATTTAATTAGTAGCAATTCTGTAAAAAAAAAAACGCTGCTGTCGCTCTTCAGGGTTTTTCTTTTAAATGATTAAAATCTTGCAACTGCAGGGAAACATGAAAGGGCAGGTAAGTGAGCTGCTCCGCAGCCTTCTCTGCTTGGAGATGCACAAGAGCAGCATGGGTACTTTTCCTATAACCCCATCCTCCGAGGAAGTGATTCATGGAAATGGCCTGATTGTGGAATCCATAAGAACATAACAAATAGGAGCAGGAGTAGGCCATTCGGCCCCTCGAGCCTGCTCCGCCATTCAATAAGAGCATGGCTGATCTGATCTTGGCCTCAACTCCACTTTCCTGTCCGCTCCCCATAACCCTTCACTCCCCTGTTTTACAAAAATCTGTCTATCTCCACCTTGAATATATTCAGTGGCTCCGCCTCCACAGCTCTCTGGGGTAGAGAATTCCAAAGATTCACGACCCTCTGCGAGAAGAAATTCCTCCTCATCTCCGTTTTAAATGGGCGACCACTTATTCTGAAACTATGCCCCCTAGTTCTAGATTCCCCCACGAGGGGAAACATCCTCTCAGCATCTACCCTGTCAAGCCCCCTCAGAATCTTATATGTTTCAATAAGATCACCTCTCATTCTTCTAAACTCCAATGAGTATAGGCCCAACCTGCTCAGCCTTTTCTCATAAGACAACCCTTCCATCCCAGGAATCAACCTAGTGAACCTTCTCTGAACTGCCTCCAATGCAAGTATATCCTTCCTTAAATAAGGAGGCCAAAATTGTACGCAGTACTTCAGGTGTGGTCTCACCAACGCCCTGTACAGTTGTAGCAAGACTTCCCTACTTTTATATCCATCCCCCTTGCAATAAAGGCCAATATTCCCTTTCTTTTCTTTCTTAGGCAGTCCCTCGGAACCGAGGATGACTTGCTTCCACACTAAAAATGAGTTCTCAGGTGACTGATGAGTCCAATGCGGGACCTACAGTCTCTGTCACAGGTGGGGCAGACGGTGGTTGAAGGGGCGGGTGGGTGGGGTGCTTGGGTTGACGTACGCTCCTTCCTCTGATTGCGCTTGGCTTCCGCTTGCTCCCGGCGAAGAGATTCGAGGTGTTCGGCGCCTTCCCGGATGCTTCTCCTCCACTTTGTGCGATCTTGGGCCAGGGATTCCCAGGTGTCAGTGGGGATGTTGCACTTTTTCCAAGGAGGCTTTAAGGGTGTCCTTGAAGCGTTTCATCTGCCCACCTGGGGCTCTCTTGCCGTGTCGGAGCTCCAAGTAGAGCGCTTGCTTTGGGAGTCTCGTGTCGGGCATGCGAACGATGTGGCCCGTCCATCGGAGCTGATCGAGTGTGGTCAAAGCTTTGATGCTGGGGATGTTGGCCTGAGCGAGAACACTGACGTTGGTGTGCCTATCCTGCCAATGGATTTGCAGGATCTTGCGGAGGCAGCGTTGGTGGTACCTCTCCAGTGCTTTGAAGTGCCTGCTGTACATGGTCCATGTCTCTGAAACATACAGGAGGGCGGGTATCACTACTGCTCTGTAGACCATGAGCTTGATGCTGGGTTTGAGGTCCTGGTCTTCGAACACTCTCTTCCTCAGGCGACCGAAGGCTGCATTGGCACACTGAAGGCGGTGTTGGACTTCGTCATCGACGTCTCCCCTTGTTGACAGTAGGCTCCCGAGGTATGGAAAGTGGTCCACGTTGTCCAACGCCTCGTCATGGATTTTGATAATCGAAGAGCAGTACTGTGTGGCGGGGGTAGGTTGGTAGAAGACCTTTGTCTTACGGATGTTTAGTGTAAGGCCCATGCTCTCGTACGCTTCAGTGAAGGTGTTGACGATGGTTTGGAGTTCGGCCTCAGAGTGTGCGCAGATGCAAGCGTTGTCTGCATACTGTAATTCGATGACAGAGGATGGGATGACCTTGGATCTGGCCTGGAGGCCTTCCTAATTACTTGCTGTACCTGCATGCTAACTTTTTGTGTTTCATGTACCAGGACACCCACATGCCTCTGTACCGCAGCATTCTGTAGTGTCCCTCCAGTTAAATAATATTTTGCTTTTTTATTCTTCCTGCCAAGGTGGATAACTTCACATTTTCCCACAATATACTCCATCTGCCAAATTGTGCCCACTCACTTAGCCTATCTATATCCCTTTGCAGACTATTTGTGTCCTCTTCACAACTTGCTTTCCCACCTGTCTTTGTATTGTCAGCAAATTTATCAACAGTACACTTGGTCCCTTCATCCAAGTCATTAATATAGATTGTAAATAGTTGAGGCCCCAGCACTGATCCCTGTGGTGCCCCACTAGTTACTGTTTGCCAACCTGAAAATGACCCATTTATTCCGACTCTCTGTTTTCTGTTAGTTAGCCAATCCTCTATCCCATCTAATATATTACCCCCAACACTGTGAGCTCTTATCTTGTGTAGTAATCTTTTATGCGGCACCTTATCAAATGCCTTCTGGAAATCCAAATACACTACATCTACTGGTTCCCCTTTATCCACCCTGCTCGTTACATCCTCAAAGAACTCTAGTAAATTTGTCAAACACGATTTTCCTTTCATAAAACCATGCTGACTCTGCTTGATTATATTATGATTTTCTAAATGTCCTGCTACTACTTCCTTAATAATGGATTCCAGCATTTTCCCAATGACAGATGTTAGGCTAACTGGCCTATAGTTTCCTGCTTTCTGTCTCCCTCCTTTCTTGAAAAGGGGTGTTACCCTTGCGGTTTTCCAATCTGCTGGGACCACTCCAGAATCCCGGGAATTTTGGAAGATTACAACCAATGCATCCACTATCTCTGCAGCCACTTCTTTTCAGTCTTTAGTCCCATTAGTTTGCCAAGTACTTTTTCTCCAGTGATAGTGATTGTTTTAAGTTCCTCCCTCCCTTTTGCCCCTTGATTATCTACTATTATTGGGATGCTTTTAATGTCTTCCACCGTGAAGACAGATATATAATATTTGTTCAAAGTCTCTGCCATTTCCCTGTTTCCCATTATGAATTCCCCAGTCTCATCCTGTAAGGGACCAACATTTACTTTAGCTACTCTCTTCCTTTTTATATACCTGTAGAAGCTCTTACTGTCTTTTTTAATATTTCTTGTTAGTTTACTCTCATAATCTTTCTTCTCCCTCTTTATTATTTTTTTAGTCATCCTTTGCTGGTTTCTAAAAATTTCCCAATCCTCTGGCCTACCACTAATCTTCACAACTTTGTATGCCTTTTCTTTCAATTTGATACCATCCTTAACTTCCTTAGTTAGCCACGGATGGTTCATCCTTCTCATAGAGTCTTTCCTTCTCACTGGAATATACCTTTGCTGAGAGTTATGAAATATCTCCTTAAATGTCTGCCACTGCTTATCTACTGTCTTACCCTTTAATCTATTTTCCCAGTCCACTTTAGCCAACTCTGCCTTCATACCTTTGTAATTGCCTTTATTTAAGTTTAAGACACTAGTTTCAGACCCAAGTTTCTCACCCTCAAACTGAATGTGAAATTCTATCATGTTATGATCACTCTTTCCTGTAGGATCCTTTACGATGCGATCATTAATTAATCCTGTCTCATTACACATTACCAGATCTAAAATAGCCTGCTCCCTGATTGGTTCCACAATGCATTGTTCTAAGAAACCATCCTGAATACACTCTTATGAACTCGTTCTCAAGGCGACCTTTGCCAATTTGATTTGTCCAATCGATATGAAGATTAAAATCGCCCATGATTATTGCAGTACCTTTCTTACAAGTTCCCATTATTTCTTGATTTATACTCTGTCCTACAGTGTAGCTACTGCTAGGGGTTCTATAGACTATTCCCACCAGTGACTTCTTTCGCTTCCTATTTCTTATCTCCACCCAAACTGATTTTACATCTTGATCTTCTGAGCCAAGATCATTTCTCACTATTGTACTGATCTCATCCTTTATTAACAGGGCTACCCCACCTCTTTTTCCTTTCTGCCTATCCTTCCGAAATGTTAAAACCCTGAATATTCAGTTCCCAGCTTTGGTCACCTTGCAACCACGTCTCTGTAATGGCTATCAGATCATACCCATTTATATCAATTTGTGCCGTCAATTCATCTATCTTGTTACGAATGCTGCATGCATTCAGATAAAGAGCCTTTAATATTATCTTTTTACCATTTTTCCCTACTTTTAACCTATTTGCCGGTGCAGTCTTATGTTTGTACATTCTGTCCCTTCCTGTCAGACTCTGGTTATCATTACCCCTATTGCTACCCTGCACTATTGCCTTGTCCTTTCTCTTTAACTTTCTAAATGTCCCCTCACCTGAACCCTGCCCCCACTATTTAGTTTAAAGCCCTGTCTACAGCCCTAGTTATTCGATTTGCCAGGACACTGGTCCCAGCATGGTTCAAGTGAAGCCCGTCCCAACGGAACAGCTCCCTCTTTCCACAGTACTGGTGCCAGTGCCCCATGAATCAAAACCAATTTCTCCCACACCAATCTTTGAGCCAAGTGTGAGACGGTGCTGTCAACATCAGGGCTATGTTAGAGGACAAATTTATGATCAAAAATAAAGTGTGAGAGTTGACAAATTTGTTTTGACAAATGGAAAGTGCAGCAGTAAATGAAATAGGGATGACTTGCGCTTTAGTTTTCTATCCCTTTTATGCAAAATAAGGTAATGTGACTATATCGCAGGTTATAAATATGAAGGTTGATGATGAAGCTTCAAAAGGCAAGTTGTTCCTAATTCCTTGACTGCCCTGCTTTCCAATTCCCTTAACAGATGACTCTTTTCCTCATCATGTCCTGATACTGTTAGAATTGACATTTTGAATTCCTCTACTGTTAATGAACGAGAAAAAGCAAATGAAAGGTTTTGGGGAGGGCATAATAATTACGTACAGTACTTGCATCTTAAATTATAAATTTGCCATAGGGGGAAGAGAAAACAAATATATAACTAGTACAATCCTGTGGCATTGCGCACGGGCGAGTCAAGACCAAGGGCTGCATTCATGTAATCAGGGTTGGGGGGAGCGGGCATAATTGAACTAAGGCAGGGTAGGGGGGTGGGGGTGGGGGTGTTGAGAAAAGAGGGAGGGGGTAAAAGAGAGAAGAGAGGAGGGAAGCTATCAGGAAAGCTTCTTTTGAATTGACTGATGCTTGTGAAGTGAGCATTATACCCAAGCTCCAAACACGGTCATCACTCAGACATACAGAAAGTTTGTTGTCAGCCGGGTTATAACTGATAATAGTCAGGACTACTCGCAAAGCTGCCCAGCTGCTTTTATTGTTTTGTGTCATTTTAAAAACAGAATTTGCATGTGCTTTTTAAGATTTTTAAAAAAATTTCACTTCCTCCTTGTCCTCGAGCCTTTTGAAATTGTAACCAAGGCTGAGGAACGGTGCAGTAGTAAAGTTAATGGGAGGAATCTAATTCTATGTAATGGGGCTCCCACACTCTAGAAAGCAGCGACTTGCCTGATTCCCACTACCGAGATCAGTCTCCCCGCACCCTCTTCAGAAAAGCCAACACTCCACTTTTCTCGACCACCAGTCCTTTCAGGAGCTGTCCTCCTCTCCATGCATTATTTGACATTAGCAGAGCTGCTGACACTACCTGCAACACCTTGGGCATCACTTACCGCACTCTTTAACACATGATCAAAACCATCGATGACATTCATCAATATAAATAAGCTTTTATTTGGCTGCTAAAGAAAGCTGTAAGGGAGGAACATGTCTTTTATGTATCTGTGAAAAGGTGATAGTAAGTTCTGATATTTTAACAACTGCAGGTGATAATTGAGTTTGAGAGGAAATTAGGCAATTGTCCTTTAAAGTGCCTTACATCGACAGCATTTCAAAAGTAATAAAGTCCTGAAGTCACTTTGTCCTTTCTGCTGTATCTATTGAAAATTGCAAAGGTTTTGTTTAGGATTGTCTTCAACAACATCCGACAGCAAAGTCATACTGGATGGAATAACAACAGAAAATGCTGGAAACACTCAGCAGGCCAGGCAGCATCCATAGAGAGAGAAACAGAGTTAACGTTTCAGGTCTGGGACCCTTCGTCAGACCTGAAAGGTTAACTCTGTTTCTCTCTCCATGGATGCTGCCTGACCTGCTGAGTGTTTCCAGCATTTTCTGTTCTTATTTCAGATTTTCGGCATCCGCAGGATTTTGCTATTGTCATACTGGATGATGTTGCAGGCCCAGCTGGTTTATGATGTCATCACTTCACGTGTGTAAATATAAATTTGTGATCATTCTGGGGGTTTGTACTTGTTTTCAGAATGTGATTTGGAATAAAAGCAATGTTAGTAAAAAAAAATAAAGTGAAATCAATCTACAGGTTGCCTTTTTCCTGCCCACTTAAAATAGCTGCTAAATTTCAAAATAGTTGCCTTCAAGCACTTCCTTTATTCCTCACTTTTTAATGGCAAGGCACAAATGATTTCTGCACAATTTGTTTTACTAATCAATTAAAATTAAAATTTAAGATTTGAAAATAATGATTTACATTAACTTCCTGAATTTCCAAACCATTCGTTCTGGTGAGTCGAGAGTTACAGAAAGTGTACAGTTAGAATTAGTTAGGCTAATGGAACCTGTAAGTTGTGAGGCTGGAGCGTGTTAAGACGCATTTATGCCCAGGTGGAGGGGCGACAGTTCTCGGCTCTGCTGGAATTGTGTCACATTTAAACCAGAAGGGCCATGGGCAGATATTCCGCCCCGCCATGTCAAGGGAGCTCCCAGGCTTTCCCAGGAAATTCCTCCCTTTTCGTCCTTGAAAATCCACAGCAGCACTCATGCCAGTTGAGACCTTCTACAGGCCCCCGAACCTTTACTAGAGCAAGTTCATCAATCCCAGATATGTTCAATTACCTTCTCTAGTTGGGGTGGCTGCAGTAGGAGCCAGAGTTTATTTTATTTTTTCAGCCCATTCGGGCCTCCAGAGGACTCCACTCTGCATTAGAAGGGGTTTTCGCTCAGACTGGACAGCTGAGGCTGAGGCACAGGCAGCCCAGCCCAGCTGTCCTAGAATTTGGGATGGATGGGGTGGTGGGGGGTTGGGGGGTCGCTGGACTTGAGGTCAGGCAGGGGATTTGCCCGGCCGCACTTACACCGACAGCGCGGGGTCCCAGGAATTTCCAGTCTATAGTTTCCTATGTATTAACGAGGGTGCACAATATTAGCAATGGCCTGATTCGATTGGCTAAATTTTGGAAGGATTAAAAATGTAAATTTTAGTCAATGCTCATAAAATAAAAGGAAAGGATCAACTTTGTTCAGTTATAACATCTTACTTTGTGTAAAAGACATTTACAGTCAAGTTCTTGAGGAAAGTTCATCTTGTAACCAAACAACGTTCGATCTATTTAGTATACTTTATTAATGCGTTCTCCGTCTTAGTATGTTATACTCTCCCAACTTTCATAGGTGCATGTGTATTTGTGTTACATATGGAAAAGTATATAATTCAATTAATTGCATGTAGATACCAAGCCTAATAGCATATGTTGTTAAAAGGCCAGTCCTATTTGCATAACCAATATATCCTCAAGGTTTCATCAATTAAAACTTAAAGGTTTTAAGGAATCAATTTCCTAATCAATCTGATTTGCACATTTGTGTGTTCTTTATATAGGCTCATTCTATTCACCCAGCTATCTCCTTTCATGGGCAATGAATGCAACCCGATCGTGGCGAATGATTTGGTCCTTCAAAATGTTATATATGACTGACTTGAGGCAACTTTTGTGGTACAAACATAAAAGCACAGATACTCGGAATAGAATATTTGTGCAAGCATTGGGTTAGCCTGAGCATGACGGCAAACCTTCAAGCTTTTTATCAGACATATTATTCACTGATACGTCCGTCTCCTGTTGAAGCATAAGGAAGAAACATGGATGTCTGATAACTCTAGGGAGGGGGATAATTCTCAAAGACATCAATATCGTTTGACAATATTAAAGTTGGGGATGTCAGTGCTAGACTGAATTATGATCCTGAAGGGAACCAAACAAAACTATTCTGGTATATTTGTGAATCATGAATTTTGCTCACATCAGACAATTTTGAGCTGTCTGTGTCTGCAGGTCTAATGTGTGAGTGAAGGAAAGGGGGGAGGGGGAGAGAAGTGAGTTTCCTCCATGCTCTCTGGCAGTCCAGTAGTGAGTGCATCTTATTCCTTTCACTCCATTGTGTACATGTTGGATGCAGTTATAGTGCCACCTTCAGTTCAATGTGAAGTAGATTTTGATGCACATGAATGCTAAAGGGGCAGTATAACTTGAGGTAGATCGTTGATCTGATAAAGAATTTCAAACCCTAAAGTGAGGGTATGAAATTGCCTTCAGTTGGCTGTCTCACGTCATTTAAACTGTACATTAGTTATAGTATAACTCCAGTCCACTGTGACACTACGGGCTGGATTTTGCCAGCCCTGGGGAAGCGGGTTTGGAGGCGGGACTGCCGGGAAAATGGCAGAATCTGGGGGCAGGTGCCCATCCCGCCCCCAACCCACCTCCGTGCCATCTTCCCAGGAGGTGGGTAGCCGACCTGCGCCGGGTCCCATCTCCTGGAGGCGGGAAGGGGATTACAGCCAGGCAGTTAAGAGGATTATCCCCATTTTTCCACCAGAGGTGCGGGCTTCCCGACATCGGGAAACCCCGCCAGGGTTACCGAGGTGAGCAGTGGGTCTGCGGGGGTCGGAGGGGTGCAAAAGTGCGCTGTGGAGGTAAGTGATGGGTGCAAGTGTGGAGAGGTAAGTATGTGAGGTGAGTGAAAAGTGATAGAAAATGTTTACTTACCTTTGTTTCTTCCTGCAGGCTTCAACAGTTGGGGATGCGGAGACTCTCGCATCTCACCAGCAGAGATGACAGATGGCTGCTGCATTCTCAGATGCAACAACCATCTAATTTCTGCTCACAAAAGAGATTTGATGAGACTTGAATACAAGAACTCATCAAACAACAGAGAATATCAGTGTTTGACAGCTTCACAGATGACAATTCATCCGTCAAAAATTTTTGACAGATGAAACGTCATTCGCTGACGTTCTCTGTAACCGGCTTCCCCTTAATTGGCCTGCTAAGCCTGCTGGGCGGGCTTAACAAGGTCAATCAAGGGAAAATCGCATGGGTTGGCCAGAAGTCGATGGAGGCGGGACTGAAATCTGACAAGCAGCAGTCCCGCCTCCAACATGCCCCCATTGGCAAAATCGCCCCCAACATTTCAAAACGTGGTGAGAAGGTCAATTGTCTGTCTTTGGGAACTTAATAAACTTATTTCTCAATGTTTACAATTTTAGTAGAGGGGTGATGTTCATCTGTCATGTAATATTAAAAATGAGCTATTCAGGAGCATGTGTGTGTGTCCAAATCTCCTTTGTCATGAAGCTCAATGTGAGGTGCAGTTAGTAGTATAACTCTGGTCTACCAGCTGTACCTGGCAATCTACAGATATTGATCTCGGAAACTTGATGTTTCTGGTGGTGGTCTAGTGCCAAACAGGCGTTAAGCTCTGAAAGCAAGCAAATTTAAGGCCTTTTTGAAGCTAAAATCTGAATAGATAATGCAGTTTTGTCAGATACCATTCTTTATGCAATTTATTTTGCTTTATCTCTTGTAATATTTTTTTGTGTACACATATAAGCCAGAATGCAGAGGCTGGATTTTCACTAAGCCGCCTGTTGTGTCTGAGGTCCCTCTGGTGACACAGGGTCCTATCATATTACATTCATAATGTAAAGAACCATTTAAACAATGAATACAAGCACATATACAGGAAAATGATCATGAAATACATGGAAAAACATAGCATACCAGTAAATAAGTTAATACCTTGCATTTTGATCTTTACTCTCTCTTTGGGTCTCTCTCTTTCACTTTGCTCTTTTTTTCCCCTCAGTGCTTCCTTATTCTCTGGCAGCGCTTGCTTCCTTTCTGTGGTTCATCACTTGTATGGGATTGGGATAGGACTCATATAGCACAATTGATCATTAAAGCAAATGCTGTGCCTTCCAATTGCATTGTTAGGCACTGCTTGGAAACTTCAGACCACTGGCCAGTTACATTCTTTTTCACGAGGGCAACTCTTGGGCAACTGGTCTTGTGACAGGGATGATCACCAAGTTATAGTAGCTGACGGCATCAGTGCTACGACTAATCATGCCATCACACTCAAAGAAAGAAGACATTTTCTGATCACAAAGCCCAGGACCGGTTCTGTGCACCCGCCAAGAAGGCTGGCTTAATGGCAGATGGAGCCAATTGTTTTCTTGTCTCTGCAGCTGAAGTCTTAAATCAGCTGAACTTAGAGCTCGCTATCTGCTCTAAGAAGAAGCCTATTAGGATAATTCCAAAGAGAAGGAGAGCTGTTATTCAAAAGCAGAGAGCCTTTAAAGGGGTACTTCAAGCCTGTTGCAGCAATCTAGAGCTGCTGCAAAAGGTAGATTATGATGCAGTGCATCATCAGGCTGAGGGTCATTAGTGAGATGAAGGGGAATCAGTGGGGTTATGTTCATCTGCTCACAATTACACAGAAAAGACCCTAAATAATTCTTCTGTTGTCAATCATGGTCAGAAGGGTTCATCTGGGCCAGTGACAATAATGGACAAACTTGGTTCCAGTCACTAAACCCACAATGGTATCCTCGTGGTTTGGGGACCGTGTCACACCAAGTTGGCATTTGACCCAAAGAACTACATGAAGTTTGGAAAACCCGTCAGAGTACTGCACAGATAGAACATCTTAATAAAGCAAATCACTGAGAGGAAGTGGACACTGCACTCTGTTGCCTATCTAATGCTAGGTTGGCAGGTGTGGATAACATTTCATGCTGAATTCCTAACGGCTGTTCTAGGTGAGAGGAGGTAATTCATAATGGCCTTGAAGATTAGAGCTAGGAACAGCCAACATGCCTTGAGGCTGGGAATTCTGTTTGAAGCACGCAAACTTCAGTGCGCCAGTTGTGCAGTTATGGTTTCTAGCTCCAAGCAGGGGAATCCTAGTGAGATCAAAATGACTGATAAATGTAATGATTCTACTGACTCTTACAGTGGTTCTTTGAGTCATTGCATTCCTTAAAAAGAAGTCTGGAGGCTCATGCAATAATCAGAAAGACTGAATTTCACTCTCATAAGAAATCTGTAGGGCAGGTTGTGGCTTTACACAAGATCCTGAAATGTCAAAGCTCAGGGGAAACCCAGTTACAGTGACCTCATTGATTTTTGTAAGGCTTGCGACCCAGTGCCCTGTGACCCTCATGAAGAAGGGGGAAGCTATGGGAATACAAAACTGAATCTTAGATTTTATCTGGGAAGTGCACCCTAATTCCAAGATCCTTGTGCAGGTAGATCAGAGACTCACTCAAAAAGGGAATAAGGCAAAGATAATAACTCTCACTCATCCTATTTGATTTGTTGATTAGTGATATGTTCAATACCATTAAAAAGGATTGTCTAAGAGTTTCTAAAAAAATTACAGTGCATCTTTTTTGCAGATGATATTGTGTTGTTTGTGGACTTGCTTAGGTATCCAGCACATTCTAATTTCCACCTTAAACAATGGTCTAACTAATTGGATATCATGATGGGGGCCCACAAATGGGGTATTATGGCTTTGCGTGGCCTACGGGGATCTCAAAGATATCGATTGAATGTCTGTTGCAATTGTTGATTTATCTTGATACTTGGAAGCTCTGGTGGATATGCCTTTCGCCCCTTCTCAGTACTATCCTGAATTGATACTTTACTCTGGACTTGGACACCTAGAACATGAAGGTGGCTGGCACATTTCAGAATGCATGCCATAGCGCTTCCACCACACTGAAGAAGGATATCCATTGTCTAGCTGGTGAAGAAACTTGAGGTTTGAGCTGTAAGCCGATGAAAGAGATTTCATGGAGGCTGGGCATGAGAACATACGTTCATATATCCAGAGTTTGACACCAACCATGATTGTGTTACAGAGAGTCAAGCAGTTACTTTCAAAGTTCTGCCTCTCCATTTGGTGAATAATCAATCAGTGAAATTTGCACCATGTTGTGTTCAGGAGGATGGTGGCAAAGCATTCACACAATTTATTGCGAGTTGTTCTGTTCACCCTGCTACTTGTGAGGAGTTCCTAGCATTTTCTATCTGACTAGTGAGAACTCAAACTGTTAATTGTGTAGTGGCCAACTAGTGATCCTCTTCCTTAGGGAGAGACAAATGGGGCCTTCAAATTGGCTCCAAGATGATAGCTGACAATGGAAGATTGGAATCAAATCCTCTGTGACTGACTGACTCGGAAGTCCGATTCCTGAACTAGGCAGGTGCAAGAGTATTCCAGTGCAGTGTTGATGACTAGCCATCCTGGCTTATTATTGGGAGCTGTAGGGGTAGAATTGTCTGTCACTGTCTCAGGGTGCTGTATTAGAGAAAAGCCAGTGACCTTACAAAGAGGTCAGTGAGATCCTTGGAGCCTGTCAGCAGCCATCTTATAAGCTAGCAGGAAACAGAGCAGCACAAAACCAAATAGACTTTATGGGCCTGAAATTATGATGGATTTGACAGCGTACGCTCAGCATACGCTGTCGGAAGCCTTCTGAAAAGCCCAACTACTGCCTGGTAAAAGCAGGCATAAGGTCTTTGTACCAGCACAAGGGTTAAAATAAATGTTAAAAGAAAATTTTAAACATGATTAAAACATACACATACATTTAAAAGTAGTTTCGGTAAATTTTGGCCCGTTTTAAAATGTTTAAATTTATTTTTCAAAAAATTTAATTTTTATTTTAAATGCTTAATTAAAGGGTCTTTTAATTAATTTTGAACATGGGAAGATTTATTTTTATTTAAATGATGTGAATTTTTATTTATTTGGGGATTTCTAAAATGCTTATGGGGATTCTGTACATAAATGGAATCCCATAAGCATCATAGGAATCGCCGTTTTTGATTGGTTGACCAGGCCCGTGTGATCCCAGGGACGCTTGCAAACCGTGTGCGCCCCTGGGATCCATGGACCTTTATGCAGGTGTACGTCTGCAGGCCCGAGGAGGGAGCTCTCTGTAGCTGTGGAGCCAGGAGGTAAGTACGGAAATATTTTGTGGGTCGGAGGCGGCCTCCGGAGGTCCGCCTCCGACCGCAAATTCAGGGCCATTTATTTCTGTCTTGGAAGCATTTCCCTTCAGTGATTGGAATCTTCGGAGACATGTGAATGCAACTTCTCTTGTACTGTTTAGATGTCTCTCCTGGAGGGAAATATTGCACAAATTTGATCCGTGACTTTGTCTGTTGAATAACCTAAAGGGAGCATTCCTTCCACACACGGTTTTCCTTAAATGCAATATGGGCTTGGCTTCCAAACTTGCACTATTTTCTTCCAATTCTGACGAAAGGTCACAGACCTGAAACGTTAACTCTGTTTCTCTCTCCACAGATGCTGCCTGACCTGCTGAGTGTTTCCAGCATTTTCTGTTTTTATTTCAGATTTCCAGCATCCGCAGTATTTTGCTTTTGCACCATTTTCTGCTGTTATTTTTTAACTTTAAAATAGTCACCAAAATGCTATTTTGTAGTGAAGCAGTTGAAGGAAATGGACAGTGTATCCTGCTATTCAGAGGAATGTCAGCTATGGATCAATTTCAATGAATGCACAAGAGCTACAATGATAATGATCTAGCTGCATTCAATTAAGCAGAGCATTGCACACGTTCAGTCTACTATTCAGTGGTTGCTTATCTGTTGATGAATATTGAATGAATAAGCATTACAGTTGATACAATTTAGCATTTCATATCTTTGTAAGTTTTCTATTCTATAATGTCTTACGGCTAACGCATAGCACAGTTGGATATGATGTACAGTGATCTTTTTGCCTCTCCTAGGAGCTCATTTGGCTATGTTGGGGCAGGAGGGAGGAATGGGGGTGATTGTGTGCAGAAGTTACACTGTGCCAAAATGGAACAGGCTCAATGGACCAGCTGGTCTTTACTTGTCCTTTTTCATATGTTCGTAGTAGCAATAGTACAGGCACGACTGATATGAGTTTTAAAAATGAGCTTCTCATATATCACTTCCTCGAAGCACAATTTTCCTTTAGCTGCTGAGAATAGCATTATATGTAGCGAAAACTGTACTTCAAAAGGCACTGCCAATATTATAATCATAAATATTTCTCTTTTTAATCTGTTTTGGTGGTGGTGGTTGAGGAAGAAATGTTGGCCAAACTGCCAGGACAACTCTCTGCTCTTCATTGAATAGTGTCATGGGATGTTTTACATCCCCCCGAACAGGCAGATGGAACCTTAGTTTAACCTTATCTGAAAGGTGGGACCTCTAACACTGTAGCACTCCTTCAGTCCTGCATGGAGGTGTCTGTTCAGATTACGTACTGAAGTTCTGGAGTCGGGTTTAAAACCACAGTCTTCAGACATAGAGGTGGGAGTTTTATCATTGAGCCAAGCTGCTAGAATGGGATGTAAGTGAACTGTTTGCAGGTCTGTGTCAACATTGTTCTTGTGCTGGCCACTGTTTCTTCCCCCCTTTCTCTGGAGAAGTGTCTTCCTCTGTCTGATACTTCGCCAGGCATTGAGAACTCACTGTAGGGGCAAATCATACAGGAGAAAACACACATCCTGCCATGCAATATACCAATGAATGGTAGAAGCTATCTACTCTAGCCAATTTCCCTGCTTCTTCCCCATACTCTTTATTATGTTTTCTCTTCGAGAGTTTCTCTCATGTCATGACTGCCTCGGCTTCATTAGCCAATAGGCACAAATGCATTTCAGAATTTCAGAGTAAAATGCTTGTAAGGATCTGCCAACACAATATTCTGAAATAAAAGTATTTCATATAGTTACTTTTTGGGAACTTTTAGGGAAAAATTGCAACTCATTTACAATCCACTTCACTGAGCTGAGTACAGGATCTGGGCTATAAACATAATGGCCCAGAAATTCGCCTCTCCGGCTTGCCGCGGGGGTAAGGATCGCGCGCGCTCTTACCTACCGCGCCTGCCGTTGTGTTTTGGGCCCACGGGAACTTCGGGTCCTGGGCCTCTCCCAACTGCCGGCGCGCAGTGCTTGCGTGTTCCAGGGGCGCAGTTAGTGCGATGCGTCCCCTGGGATCACGTGGGCCATGGAGAGCCAATGGCAGCAGACCATCTTTCATTCATAGATTTGACAGGAGACCTGTCAAATCTGTGAATTGAAATTGGCCCCAAAAGAACAGCTAAACTTAAAATAAATTTTTAAAAAACCCATCACATTTATAAAATAACTATAGTTAAATAAATTAACCACTTTAAACAAAAATTTACATTTTTGAAAAAATTAAAATACTTTTTAAAAGTGATAAAAATAAACATACCTTTCTTTAAAGTATCTAAAAAAGATAAAACTGTTGAAAAAATTTTTAAATTATACGTAATTAACCACTTACCTTGTTGAAAACGGGTCTTGCGCCTCCTTTTCATTAGCGTAGTTTCTTCAATACTTACCCTCGCGTAGAAACCTGAAAAAAAATCTAAGTTTGCTGCGTGCGCGCAGCCTCTACCGTGCACACGGTTCACCTAGGAACCGCCCCCTTCACCATACCGGAAGTTCCGGTTTCCCGCGCATGCGCAGTGCATGCAGGAAACCGGCACTTTGGGAAGCCTTACGGGTGAGTACACACTGTGTACTCACGCGGGAAGGGCCGAATTTTTGGCCCAATAATGTTGAAAAATGTTCAGAGAATAGGAATGGGATAGAAAATGTTTTGGGATTTTCACTGAACAGGAAATATTAATCAGGCATTTGTGTAATTATCACTGACTGCATCTTTATTCTTCTTTCTGCAGCTCCACCAACTGTAAGCATCATGCACTCTGGCCAAGCATGTAACATAGAGGAAGAACGATATACGGAGAGAGTGTACACAATCCGGGAAGGAGAAACCTTGGAGCTAACCTGCCTTGTTAGAGGCCACCCTCGGCCACAGGTGAATCCAAAATCCCACATTTCCTAGCAGTGTTACCAATGTGCTTGCTTAGTTTTCTTATGTGGTTATTTGATTAAGTAATCTTATTTCTGACAATGAATAGTTAAATGCAGTTCCCAATGGGTATGGCGCATAGCACAAAAGCACTCCTAATTTGGTACTAATTGGCTCTATAGATTGGTGACTTAATTCAGGCCATAAAATGGTTGCTGTGAGAAATGGAAAAATGCCTTACTCATGCAGGAGGATGTGCTCTTCTGAGGTTGGGGCTGAGACAGATTGATTGGGGGAGCAGAGGGACATTTATGTTACACCTAACTGCTATAACTGACTTGAGAGTGCTGGTGCTGGGCGTATTAAATGGGAAATGCACCATTCCTCGGCACTAACATCCCTCACCTTGATTAGGTACAAGAAAATAAAAATTAAGATAAATGTATCACTCACATAAAACATCTTTCAATTTGTTTAATGGTATCTTTTATCAGCATTGTTCCATCATAGCCATCACTCTTGATTGCTTTTACTCTGATGTACACATCCATTGATAATTTGCCTGCACCTCTAGAGTGTGTCGTACTCTGTTTTCCAATCATCCTTTTTTTGATTGAGGATGCACTTGTGAAACAGGCTGCAGCTCACTGCATTGTTGACAGGTAGAGTTGGCACAAACACCATTTTCAAACTCAACAATTAATAATGGTTTCCTCACATTGTGGCATATCTGCAGACACTTTTTTTCTAAATCTAAACCAGTGTGAATAATAATAGCAGACTCACACGTATAGTCTAGCAGAGAGTTTAAAAATTGTGGCCTTGCCTTTGAGCTGGCTGCCCTATCCTCAGTTCCCTGACACCTATACATTACTGCTTAAAACCAACAGAGTTTTAAAATCCCCAAGTACTGCAAAGTAGTAATGAAAGATGTGTGTTGCATTTTGAAGATCTGACTAGCCTTTCTCCACATATACAGCTGCATAATGACATGAAAATACATTTAACATTTTACAATCGCAAAGCAAGGTATCTGTGAACAAACTCATGTCGCATTTATAAAAGAATCAAACTGTGACTGGAAGGTTCCTTCCCCCAGTCCTCTATCACATCTGTAGAAACTTTCAACTTTCGGGGCTATAGACCCATAAAGCACTTGCCTGTCACAGCGGTAAATGCAAATGCAGAATAATATGACCCCCTGTCTTGTGAAAGTTTCCTACATAGAATCTACAGCACAGAAATAGGCCATTCGGCCCAAAAGGCCTACACTCCACACGCACTTCCTCCCACTATATTACCTCTTCCCACCCTGTCCTTGTATCTATTTCTTTAGCCCGCATGTATGTATCAAGTCTCATCTTGTATGCGTCAATGTTAGCTGCTTCAACCACTCCATATGGTAGCGAGTTCCACATTCTCACCACTCTGTAAAGAAATTCCTCCTAAATTCTTTATTTGATCTGTTAGTGGCTGTGTTATATTTGTGCCTCCTTGTTTTGGACTTACCCGACTTTAGCCACTTCAAACCTTAGCTGTTTCCCAAATCTTTCTGCTGGATTCTTCCATCGCACTACCTTCCCTTTCTTTTCGGAGCAGTTTGTTGTATCACCCTTTGTCTTTCTGGATCCTGACTGAGCTGACCTTTACATATCATTCAGCACTCTCTTCCGCATTTTGAAGTTGGTTCGCACGTTATTAAACCCACTAGCTCTTGCTTTTTCAGTTAACATGCTTGTATTTTTGACCTTTTACTGCTGCTCTCTCCCACTTTGTTTTGGTCAGTTCATAAAGGCAGCTCTTCAACCTATTGGTTCTGACAAAGGATCTCCACTCGAAATATAAACCTGAGCTATGCTTTCTCTCTCTGATGCTAATTGACCTGCTGTGCATTTCCAACATTTTCTGTTTTTATTTCAGATTTCCAGTTTTTCACCTTATCACTTTCATATTACTTTGCCCTGCTTTCCAACTCCGTACACTTTGCAGCAAAATGTTCTCCAAGATCCTTTACAAATACAATCTCTGTGGTCATTTGAAAGTTTCCCCATATCATTATAACGGCTGTAGATAAGAGAGGTTTTCCAGAAATTATTTTATGTACCGCTGTATTCAGGTCCAGAACAGTAGCATAGTGGTTCTGTTACTGGACTAGTAATCCAGAGGCCTGGACTAATGATCCGGCAACATGAGTTCAAATCCCACCACAGAAGCTGGGGAATTTAAATTCAGTTAATTTAATAAAATCTGGAATGAAAAGCTAGTATCAGTAATGGTGACTATGAAACTACCGGATTATCATAAAAACCCATCTGGTTCACTAATGTCCTTTAGGGAAGGAAATCTGCCATCCTTACCCGGTCTGGCCTACATGTGACTCCAGACCCACAGCAATGTGGTTGACTCTTAACTGCCTTCTTAAAAGCCACTCATTCTTCAAGAAGGTGGCTTCTGAAGGGCAATTAAGGATGGGCAATAAATGCTGGCTTTGCCAGTGACACCCACATCCCATGAATGAATTTTTTAAAAATTCTATCGAATACAAGAATCCCGAGAGACGTGTGATGTAAATTAATTTTTTTTCAAGATTTAGTTTTGGTTCCTGATTCAATTAGATATATATTAATGTTCATTAATAACATGTATAGACTAAGTTTATCTGGTGCTGAGCACCCTCTGTCATCTTCAGCCGCTGAATATTTGTAACACTGGAACATATGAAGTGCCATGAAGAACTATCATCAATATTCTAAACAGAGCAGTAAATAATCAGAGCTAATGAGAAAACAGTTGTTTATGCAAATAGCAATTCCATTAACAAACTGGTGGAAGGCCCGTCTTATCCTGTAGGCTCAACAATGATAATACAATTATTTCAAATTTATCTCGTAAATCTCCTCGGGTAATGAATGTGCGTGGGAAATATTTTAATGGATTTTTTTCACCAAACGCTAAAAGCATCAGGAATGAAGCTTTGCCGAATAGTTAACTGACTACAACATGCTGCCGAAGTCATACCTGAAGTAAGGGGAGAGACCAAGTTATGATTTGGGCCTAGTCTAATCCCATGCTCCTGCTTAATCCCCATACCTTTGTTTTAATCCTTTGTTTCCAAACAACTGTCTTATTTCCACTTAAAAGAATTTATGGACTCTGATTCAACAATGTTTTGTGAAAGAAAAAAAAAGACTTGCATTTCTATAGCGCCTTTCACGACCACAGACGTCTCAAAGTGCTTTACAGCCAATGAAGTACTTTTTGAAGTGTAGTCACTGTTGTAATGTGGGAAACGCAGCAACCAAAATTGCGCACAGCAAACTCCCACAATCAGCAATGTGATAATGACGAGATAATCTGTTTTTGTTATGTTGATTGAGGGATAAATATTGGCCAGGACACTGGGGATAACTCCCCTGCTCTTCTTCAAAATAGTGCCATGGGATCTTTTACGTCCACCTGAGAGAGCAGACGGGGCCTCGGTTTAACGTCTCATCTGAAAGACGGCCCCTCTGACAGTGCAGCACTCCCTCAGTACTATACTGAAGTGTCAGCCTAGCTTTATATGCTTAAGTCTCTGGAATGGGACTTGAACCCACAACCTTCAGACTCAGAGGCGAGGGTGCTACCCACTGAGCCACAGCTGACACTGAAAGAGAAATGAAAGTGAAAGAGAATTCCACACTGTAACCACCTTCTGTGGAAAGACATTTTTTTCTAACTTTCCCTTAAATTTGTGTCCAAATGTTACCATTTGATTGACCAGTAGAAATCACTCGTTACCCTGTCAGAAACTGCAAATCCTCTGTTCAGCCACCATTCTCAGCTGTCATGAAATAGCCTTAACTATTATTTATTTTTTTAAATTTGTTTTATGGGATGTGGGCGTCGCTGGCAAGGCCAGCATTTATTGCCCATTCCTAATTGCCCTTGAGAAGGTGGTGGTGAGCCGCCTTCTTGAACCGCTGCAGTCCGTGTGGTGAAGGTACTCCCACAGTGCTGTTAGGGAGGGAGTTCCAGGATTTTGACCCAGCGACGATGAAGGATCGGCGATATACTTCTAAGTCAGGATGGTGTGTGACTTGGAGAGGAACTTGGTGATGGTGTTCCTATGCGCCTGCTGCCCTTGTCCTTCTAGGTGGTAGAGGTCGCGGGTTTGGGAGGTTCTGTTGAAGAAGCCTTGGCGAGTTGCTGCAGTGCATCTTGTAGATGGTACACACTGCAGCCACGGTACGTCGGTGGTGGAGGGAGTGAATGTTTGATGGTGGTGGATGTCGAACTTCTTGAGTGTTGTTGGAGCTGCACTCATCCAGACAAGTGGAGAGTATTCCATCACACTCCTTACTTGTGCCTTGTAGATGCTGGAAAGGATTTGGGGAGTCAGGAGATGAGACACTCGCCGCAGAATACCTATCCTCTGACCTGCTCTTGTTGCCACAGTATTTATGTGGGTGATCCAGTTAAGTTTCTGGTTAATGGTAACCCCCAGGATGTTGATGGTGGGGGATTCGGCGATGGTAGTGCCATTGAATGTCAAGGTGCAGTGGTTCGACTCTCGCTTGTTGGAGATAGTTGTTGCCTGGCACTTCTGTGCCGCGAATGTTACCTGCCACTTATCAGCCCAAGCCTGAACGTCGGCCAGGTCTTGTTGCATGCGGGCATGGACTGCTTCATTGTCTGAGGAGTTGTGAATGGCGCTGAACACTGTGCAGTCATCAGCGAATATCCCCATTTCTGACCTTATGTTGGAGGGAAGGTCATTGATGAAGCAGCTGAAGATGGTTGGGCCTAGGACACTGCCCTGAGGAACTCCAGCAGCGATGTCCTGGGGCTGTGATGATTGATCTTCAAACACCACAACCATCTTCCTTTGTGCTAGTTATAACTCCAGCCAGTGGAGAGTTTTACCCCCGATTCCCATTGACTTCAGTTTTACTAGGGCTCCTTGATGCCACACCCGGTCAAATGCTGCCTTGATGTCAAGGGCAGTCACTCTCACCTCACCTCTGAAATTCAGCTCCTTTGTCCATGTTTGGACCAAGGCTGTAATGAGGTTGGGAGCTGAGTGGTCTTGGCGGAACCCAAACTCGGCATCAGTGAGCAGGTTATTGGTGAGTAAGTGCCGCTTGATAGCACTGTCGATGACACCTTCCATCACTTTGCTGATGATTTAGAGTGGACTGATGGGGCGGTAATTGGCCAGGTTGGATTTGTCCTGGGCAGTTTTCCACATTGTCGGATAGATGCCAGTGATGAAGCTGTACTGGAACAGCTTGGCTAGAGGCACGGCTGATTCTGGAGCACAAATCTTCAGCACGATAGCCGGGAAGTTGTCGGGGCCCATAAACTTTGCTGTATCCAGTGCGCTCAGCCGTTTCTTGATATCACGTGGAGTGAATCGAATTGGCTGAAGACTGGCTTCTGTGCTGGTGGGGACCTCAGGAGTAGGCCGATATGGATCATCCACTCAGTACTTCTGGCTGAAGTTGGTTGCAAACGCTTCAGCCTTGTCTTTTGCACTCACGTGCTGGGCTCCACCATCATTGAGGATGGGGATATTCATGGAGCCTCCTCCTCCCGTTAGCTGCTTAATGATCCACCACCATTAACGACTGGATGTGGCAGGACTGCAGAGCTTTGATCTGATCCGTTGATTGTGGGATCGCTTAGCCCTGTCTATAGCATGCTGCTTCCGCTTTTTAGCATGCATGTAGTCCTGTGTTGCAGCTTCCCCAGGTTGGCACCTCATTTTTAGGTATGCCTGTTGCTGCTCCTGGCATGCTCTTCTACACTCCTTATTGAACCAGGGTTGGTCCCCTGGCTTGATGGTAATGGTAGAGTGAGGGATATGCCGGGCCATGAGGTTACAGATTATGTTGGAATACAATTCTGCTGCTGTTGATGGCCCACAGCGCCTCATGGATGCCCAGTTTTGAGCTGCTAGATCTGTTCTGTATCTATCCCATTTAGCACGGTGGTAGTGCCACACAACACGATGGAGGGTGTCCTCAGTGTGAAGACGGGACCTCGTCTCCACAATGACTGTGCGGTGGTCACTGCTACCAATACTGTCATGGACAGATGCATCTGCGACAGGTAGATTGGTGAGGACGAGGTCAAGTAGGTTTTTCCCTCGTGTTGGTTCTCTCACCACCCGTCGCATGCCCAGACTGGCAGTTATGTCCTTCAGGACTCGGCCAGCTCGATCAGTAGTGGTGCTATCGAGCCACTCTTGGTGATGGACATTGAAGTCCCCCACCCAGAGTACTTTCTGTGCCCTTGCTACTCTCAGTGCTTCTTCCAAGTGGTGTTCAACATGGAGGAGTACTGATTCATCAGCTGAGGGAGGGCGGTAGGTGGTAATCAGTAGGAGGTTTCCTTGCCCATACTTGACCTGATGCCATGAGACTTCATGGGGTCCGGAGTCAATGTTGAGGACTCCCAGGGCCACTCCTTCCCGACAGTATACCACTGTGCCGCCACCCCTGGTGGGTCTGTCCTGCCGGTGGGACAGGACATACCCAGGGATGGTGATGGAGAAGTTTGAGACATTGGCTGAAAGGTATGATTCTGTGACTATGACTATGTCAGGCTGTTGCTTGACTAGTCTGTGGGACAGCTCTCCCAATTTTGGCACAAGTCCCCAGATGTTGGTGAGGAGGACTTTGCAGGGTCGAGTGGGCTGGGTGTGCTGATGCCGTGTCCGTAGCCGGTGCCGAGGTCGATGTCGGGTGGTCTGTCTGGTTTCATTCTTATTACTGTGTTTCGCAGCGGTTAGTTACAACTGAGTGGCTTGCTAGGGCATTTCAGAGGGCAGTTAAGAGTCAACCACATTGCTGTGGGTCTGGAGTCACATATAGGCCAGACCAGGTAAGGACGGCAGATTTCCTTCCCTAAAGGACATTAGTGAACCAGATGGGTTTTTACGAGAATCCGATAGTTTCATGGTTACTATTACTGATACTAGTAATTATTCCAGATTTATTTAATTAACTGAATTTAACTTCTCAAGTCTCTCTTCATAACTATAACCACTGTAATATCCTAGTTAATCTCTGCTGTACCATTTCCATTGTTTTGTCATCCTTCCTAAAATGGAGTGCCCGAAACTATAAACTATTCCAAACTTATCAGTCAAATTGACCTCTTGTACATACAGACCCACTAGATTGTTCTGGAGACTGATGTCCAAATGCCACAACCACTGGACCTGCATGGAATTTGGATAGGTTTGATGGAAATCTGAAGAAGATAAAATATTGCCCAAGTTTACTGAGAGATTTGACTTGGCTTAACAGTCACGTCCCTTCTATCTGGAAATGATAGAAAGCACATCAAATTTGGCGAGTTTTCTGTGATGTGACCAGTACGCTGGAATGCCGTTGGTTTCTTGCACATCTGTTCCCAAATCTTCTAAATTTGACAGTTTGCTCCCACCCCCCAAAAAAAGCTCATAATTGGTACAATTCTAAAATGATGTTGGGGCTGATAAAACCTAAGCACCCCTATCTCTTCAAATAATTTGACCAAAAAACTGTTCAGGAAAAGTCTGACATTTTTTGAACAGAATGATGTTTTGAGAAGCATCTGTTTCTTTGTTAACTCTGATTGCATGCCATTCTGTTCGGAATATTAATGCTGATTTTGGTACACCGTGCTTCTTATTAAATTGCCTCAGGCGGCTGCAAATGCTCAGCACCTGGAGACTACATGGATGAAGGAAACAAAAGCATTTCTCACCACATAAGTATGTACCAAATATATTCATGACCAGTTTCATCCAGCAAGAAAAGCCTTTCAGTGTTGACCTTAGAAGAGAAGAACTATATTCTCTTGTTAATGAATTTGTAAGGCAAAAACTCCATGGGACCAAATTGACATCCATCATGACAGGTGTCGTGGAGTTGCCCTTTATTTCTGTAGTAACAGTGTATTGAAGTATTTGGAAGATGACAGTGTTAGACATGCGGTTCTTCTGAAATTTAATTACATGATATGAATAATCCTTTTTAGTACTCCCACATTTGACTCAATGGAATGTTTTTTTTTGGTAAGATCCCATTAAGTTTACAGCGGGTTGAGAATGAGGTCCAAGGGTCCAAGGTGACTGCAACACTGCTTATTATTGGGCACAGATGCCTGTGGCCTATCCTACAGTAAATGCACACTGCTCAGAAATAGAAAGGGCTACCACTCCATGAATAATCAGGTCATCCTCAACTATAGGAACGGAATTATGCACATCAGTGTCCATTACCCTGGAGGCTTCCAGATTCCTTCATGCCATGGCAGTGAACAGTGCCTGTGTTATTTGAAAAACTGAGAAGACTGCAGGGATGGCTGATGGGAATCAAAAGTCTGCCTTGAAGCCTTGGATCATGCTATCATTGCACCACACACAGCGTGAGGTACAGCGTGCCGACTCTTCTACCAGAGTCTTAGTGGAGCACACCATCAGGCAGATCACAGGAGTGCCACAGCACAGTCTTGCCTAAGTCTTCAAGAATATATTTTATGAGTTTTGGACAATTTTTGTAGATGGTAGTGGCCCTCCAGTTGAAATCAAAGTAATGACTTGTATTTGAATAAATATATAAATTTAGATTTAATGAACTTAGCAAAACTGTTTCTCACTGTGCTTTTCAGTGCAATTGGAAGTTAAAGTCATAATGGCTTTGGATACATGAATTGTACACAATAGTTCTAAAACTTAGTATTACTAATCAGACAGGTGGAAAAGTACCAACTGATCTGAGTCAGGTCAGCCTGAACTATTGTCCGACTGACACGACCTCACTTCACGCCAATACTCTCTCATGTCAGTGCATGCTGACTCCATCTAACCTATGGCACAAAGTCCTCAGGATTGAGCGAGGATTTCAGGGATGCAGTAAATTCACTTATAGTCATCACTGCTTGTAGTAATTATATGGACATACTGCTCAAAACCGGTTTGCCAAAAGCCATTTATATTCACTCACTACATTTCCTGTCAGTTGTAGTGATCGGTTTTATGCCAGAATCTTATTGTTACAATGTTCCCCACCTTTTAATAGTACTGGTGAGCTGCATTGTTGAAGTTGGTGCATATTCATCTGCTGTAATGCACAATGCTCTATGTTCCAAATTTAAAGTAGTTAAAATCAAAACCTGACACAGACATATCACTTGCCCTTCCTCCAATCTTCCTTGTTTGTTTTTTTGTGGCGATCAGTATGAATGATCTTAAATGAAATGAGCTTGGCTAGTCTGAACCCAGTTCTGAGTGGATATGAGTACTATATATTCCGATCCCTACGGTGGGTACATGCTGTGTACTCACCCGTAGGGACATTGGAAATGCCAGTTTCAGGCATGCACAGCGCATGCGCTGAAAACCGGCATTTCCGATATGTCAAGAATGGTCCTGACAGATCCTCCGGCTGCCCTGGAGAAGGGCCTCTGCGGGCGGATAGTTCCGCTTTTTGGAGACCCTCCGCCCGCAGAAAACTCATACAATTCTTGCGCCTGGTAAAAGCAGGCATAAGGCCTGCTTTTACCAGGATAAGAGTTGAAAAAAAGTAAAACAAATCATTTTTCACTGACTTATCATTTAAAAATACTTTAAAAAAAGGTAAGTTTATTTTTAGCCCCGTAAAAAACTTTAATTATTTTTTTCAAAAAATAAAATTTTTGTTTAAAATACTTAATTTATTGTAATTTCAAGTCATTTTACAAATGTGATTTTATTAAAAAATTTATTTAAAGTTTTACTATGTTTTTTCATTGATCTCCATTCATATATTTGACAGGTCTTCCTGTCAAATGTATGATGGGAGATTCCCTTCTTTGATTGGCTCCCCATGGCCCACGTGATCCCAGGGACGCTGCAAACTACATGAGCCTCTGGGATACGTGGGCCCTGCGCACTTGGAGTTTGGAGAGGCCCAGAAGCGGAAGCGTGTGCGTCCCGGGAGCCCTCAGCGTAGATTTTTCCAGATCGCAGGCCTCCGCCCGCAGGAGGCCTGTGATCGGAAAATACGGGACAATAATGCAGCAGCCTGTTATAAAGAGAGATGATATGGGAAATGAAAATACAAGTATTTAAGGATTAGTACCACTGAATTACCCTCTCTAATGATTCTACATTCGCTAGTATTTTAAGTAGATTTCACCCACGCAAATACACAATGGTGAAAATCGCTTTCAGGTCAATAGAACTTAATGTAATAATGTCATCTGAAGCTGGAATAAAACCCTGCTGATAATTCAATACACTTTCTTGCTAAGAAAATGTTTAAAGTAAACATATTATTCTAACTTCAGAGCCCACATCCCAGGCAGTCTTTTCTGGGTCACGTACTACATGGTAGGTGCTGTACAAGGGGTTTGTAACCATTAGATCATATTCTGTGTAGTTTTATTGTATTCTCACTGATCTTGTTGATGGGTGTTTATGTCTACACTTGACAAGATGCTCATTCAAGATGCTGAATGATATTAAATGCAATGATTGTTCAAATGTTTAACGTTTCTTTAACATTTGCAAAATGCTCTTCTTTACAGTGGCTTTTTAGTGAACCTAAATACAAACCTGTGTGCTAGCGATGTGCATCTTATTGATGGTATCATGGGAATGATATGACAGTGCCCCAGACTTAAGGTCACAGAAAGACATTGACCATTACCCAAAGTTTACTTGTATGGATAAAATAATACCACAGTATTCCAGGAGTAACTTTAGGAAATACTGATTCATTTTGAGCAATATTAGGTTTGAATATTGTTCAAACTAAAAGCTGCTGTGCAGATTCAGGAACTTTGGATCTGTCCTTGTCTTTGTCAATATATTCTTAAGTAGTTTTTATCCTTTGATGAATCAAAATGGTTTATAATATATTTAGGTTTCCTATTAGTACAAGTTATCTCACATATGGCAGATTCTAAATAATTCTGAAACCTGTCTAATTAATTGGCAGGCTCTTTTTCTGTGGCTTCTGCCTTGAGTACCGTGTGTAGTAACAGTCTCTAATGATGCTTGCTCAGATCAGATGGACCAAAACAGCAGGAAGTGCCTCTGACAGGTTCCACGATAATAGTGTCTTCAATGAGACCCTGAGGATCACAAGAATCCGGCGCCACCAGGGAGGCCGCTACTACTGCAAGGCTGACAATGGCTTGAGCACCCCTGCAATCAAGTCCATCAGAGTGGACGTATACTGTAAGTAACCAGTGACGCACTGACACTTTTCAGCCACCACATCAAACACAGATTCAAATCCGGCAAAGTTTAGGATTGCCTTGCATACGTGCGGTAACTTCTGTAGAATGTAGCTTCAATTGTGAAAGGACAGAGGCTGTATGACTAAAAGAAGAAGCACAAGAGAAAACCATAATTGGGTTGATAATGTTATTCACAAAGCTGCCCTTCTATCTCCTGTTTGTAGATGTGCTGCTGCACTGAGAGCCTCCTGGGACATATAAAGAGAGGTGTTACATATGGGATAGTACCTAGTGTTGCAAGAGAGTGTACATCAGGCATTTGAAATGAGGTCGGCATCTGTGAGAAGAGTATTAGAGTTTGGATTTGGATTTTCATTTTGTGAGAAAGATTGAAAATATATAGAAGCAGAAACAAAAAAATCCTGTAATTGCTGGAAATAAAAACAGAAAATGCTGGAAATGCACAGCAAATCTGATGCAGAGTCTCCACCTGAAACATGAACTTATCTTTCCTTTTCACATGTGCTGACTGACCTGATGTACATTTACAGCATTTTCTGCTGTTATTGAAGATATTTATCTTGATCTATTTTTCTGTTTGTCAATGAAACCAAAGTTTGACTCCTTTCAATTTTGATATCTGGCACATTTACTGGAATACCTGTGTCTGCACTCAGAGGCAACCGTGAAATAAAAGCCTCGGTGATATAATTGGAGGAAGAATTGGAAATTCTTTGATTTCACTTCTAACAATTTGTTAATTAAACATATATAATTAGAAATGACTTTGAGCACAGTCAGACTGCTAGGGCCCTGTCAGGGCTGCCATTTTCAACATGAACGGGCTGAGCATACTGTCGTCACACTTTCCTTGCTAGTTGTGGACTGGCCTGTTTCCTAGTTTTCTACCAGTTTACCTGGAGTGGTAGGAGTAGCTCGAGTAGCCTTGTACCTAGTTTCTGACCAGTTAATCTGAAACTCGAGTCTAGCAACGATTTTAAAGTAAAAAGTTTGTTCTAATGCTAGCTTCCTGAGAGTTGAGGGCACTATGTGCTGTGTAATGTTTTTGATCTTTATTTGTTCTCGAGCTATGAGGTTCACTATTCAACAATAATTTTTCAAGGAATGACTGTCCAACTGCCAAGCAGATGACCAGCAATGTGACCCGAAACATGATATTAGCGTACAAGTGTTTAACGCATCCATATGGCACTGCTTTGTTCACTATTTTAATAAATGTGCTAACACATTTAATATAAATTAATTAATGCCTCTGTTAAAACAGCAGACAAAAGAATATATCTAGAACCATCGAAGCTTACACCACAGAAGGAGGTTATTTGGACCATTGTGTCTGTGCTACAGCAATCTCAAACAAATTCAACTGCCCAACACTCTCCTCATTCCATGCTCCAACAACTCTCTGCAGAAAGACAATTTTCCTAACCTCTCCTTACACTCAGTGACAATTTGAAATTAATGAGCCCTCTTCACTAACTCCCCAACCAGAGGAATTATCTTTCCCCATTCGCTCTATCAAAACATTTCATAATTTAATGAAATCGATATTAAATCACCTTTTAGCCTTTTCTACTCAAGTGGAAATGGTTCCAGTATCTCAAATCTCTCTTCATAAGTATAGTTTCCCATCCCTGGCATTGTTCTGGTGAATCTACACTCGTCCATTCTCTATAGTTTTAATGTTATTTCAACAATGACCAAAACTGCACACAGTACTCTATTTGTGGCCTGACCAATGTTTTGTACAAATATATCAGGACTTCTTCACTCTAGTACTCTATGCTTCTATTTATGCAATCCAAAATACTCGGCTAAAAATTCGGGGGCTTAACACCACCCGTTACCGGCAAAAAGTGGCGAGCCCCGCAGCGTAATCCATTTTCGACGTCCTGGTAGTGCTGCCAGTAATTAGTAGCCCCCTGCAAAACAAAATGGCCGAGTAGTGACATGCACGCCGACTTAACATCACCACAGCCAACTTCGACCCTAGCGCTGAGTTCAGCAGTGGGTCATAACCATGCCAGGAAATCCCAGCGTGCAAACAGACTGACAGAGGCGCAGTCAGCACTTCTTAAAGGGACACACACATCATAGAATCATAGAAATTTACGGTACAGAAGGAGGCTATTCAACCCATCTTGTCCACGCCGGCCGACAAAGAGCTATCCAGCCTAATCCCACTTTCCAGCACTTGGTCGTATCCTTGTAGGTTACGGCACTTCAAGTGCATATCCAAGTACTTTTTCAATGTGATGAGGGTTTCTGCCTCCACCACCCTTTCAGACAGTGAGTTCCAGGCCCCCACCACCCTCTGGCAGAAAAAAGTTCTCCTCAACTCCCCTCTAATCCTTCTACCAATTACTTTAAATCTATATCCCTTGGTTATTGACCTCTCTGCTAGGGGAAATAGGTCCTTCCTATCCTCTTTATCTAGGCCCCTCATAATTTTATACACCTCAATCAAGTCTCCCCTCAGCCTCCTCTGTTCAAAGGAAAACAACCCCAGCCTATCCAATCTTTCCTCATAGCTAAAATTCTCCAGTCCTGGCAACATCCTCGTAAATCTCCTCTGTACCCTTTCTAGTGCAATCACATCTTTCCTGTAATGTGGTGACCAGAACTGTACACAGTACTCTAGCTGTGGCCTAACTAGTGTTTTATACAGTTCCAGCATAACCTCCCTGCTCTTATATTCTATGCCTCGGCTAATAAAAGAAAGTATCCCGTATGCCTTCTTAACCACCTTATCTACCTGTCCTGCTACCTTCAGGGATCTGTGGACATGTACTCCAAGGTCCCTCTGTTCCTCTACACTTCTCAGTATCCTGCCATTAATTGTGTATTCCCTTGCCTTGTTAGCCCTCCCCAAATGCACTACCTCCAGATTGAATTCCATTTGCCACTTTTCTGCCCACCTGACCAGTCCATTGATATCTTCCTGCAGTCTACAGCTTTCTTCCTCACTATGAACCACACGGCCAATTTTTGTATCATCTGCAAACTTCTTAATCATGCCCCCTATATTGAAGTCTAAATCAACGATGTATACCAAAAAAAACAAGGGACCTAGTACTGAGCCCTGTGGAACCCCACTGGAAACAGCTTTCCAGTCACAAAAACATCAGTCGACCATTACCTTTTGCTTCCTGCCACTGAGGCAATATTGGATCCAACTTGCCACTTTCCCTTGGATCCCACGGGCTTTTACTTTTCTGACCAGTCTGCCATGTGGGACCTTGTCAGAAGCCTTGCTAAAATCCATGTAGACTACATCAAACGCACTACCTTCATCAACCCTCCTTGTTACCTCCTCAAAAAATTCACTCAATTTGGTCAGACACGACCTTCCCATAACAAATCCATGCTGACTGTCCTTGATTAATCTGTGCCTTTCTAAATGATGATTAATACTTTCCCTCAGAATTTTTTCCAACAATTTCCCCACCACCGAGGTTAGGCTGACTGACCTGTAAATACTCGGGGGGGAAAAATTTGGTTGCTTTGCGCCTCCCGTTAGCACCCTAAGAGGGCGCTAATGGGGCGCAAAGCAACTAGCGCCCAGGCGCGCCGATGTTTGCGCCGCTCGCGAAATTTACGACATTTTGCAGTGGTGCTAAACACTACCGCCACGATCTCCTGCGCCCGCAGCTCATGACATCAATTGAGCGTGCAACGCCCCGGTAGCGCCCCGGACTGGATATTGAGTGGCGCCCCCTGCCTTTCCGCCTGCCGCTAGCAACGACAGGTTGAGGGGAACGTTTTGCAGTCAGGAAGAGACTGGGGGAGTGCTATTTAAAGGCGACCGCTTCCTGCCTTGTTTTGTCGGTGACATTTTTGCACCACGCATTCAGAGAGAGAGAGAGACTTCTGGAGAGATTCAATGTTGTGTGAAGGAGTTTTGGGTACTGAGCAGCACTTTGCAGGTTCATTTTACTTTGACCTTCCTTGCATCGACTTAGAAGAGACTATGGGGGCTGCACTCTGAGCTCTTTCCCTGGGCCTCTCCATTGTTCTTTCCAGCAGATTTGATGTGCAGGTCTCTCCAGGCCGAGATTCAAGGCTGCAATGAGCAGGGTGTGGCTGGAGAGCATGATTGACCCGTCCCTTTAAGAACTGGCCGGCGCCAGTGTGTCTGTGTTCCATTGCTGACTGACATCACATGAGCTTTGCCAGCCTCGCTCCTCGGCGTTAGCGCGTTAAGAGAGGTGTGCAGCGCCTGATTTAGCACTCCAATCACTTTCAGGAGCAATAGAAGCCAAGTTTGCCGTCGGAGGCGATAATTAGCGGCAGGCGCTAAAATTTGCACCCAGCCGATAATTGCGCACCAAACAGGGCGATACCGAATTTCTCCCCCTCGATCTATCCCATTCTCCCTTTTTAAACAATGGTACAACGCTAGCAGTCCTCCAGTCCTCCGGCACCACACCTGTAGCCAGAGAGGATAGAAAGTTTGCATTTAAACATTTGGACTGGGATTTTTGATTTTATTGAAGTAGTGGCTTGTTGCAATAGATGTTAAAAGTTTTTCAAGTGTGTAGGGAGTGCTGCTGGATGCTTGCAAGGCCTTCGATGGTAAAGGAAGACCTCTGAAAAGACAGAAAATGCTGCAAATACTCAACAGGTCAGGCAACATCCGTGGAGAGAGAAACAGAGTTCACGGGCTCGATTTTGCCAGGCCCGAGGAGGCGGGATTGGAGGCGTGTGAGGTGGTAAAATCACAAAAAATGGCGGGCGGGCCCGATCCCACCTCCATCCCGCCTCCGAGCAATTTTCCCAAATGCGTGTTTTCTGATCCCGTTTTGATCCCTGCCTCCAAGAGACGGGATAGGCCCTTAAGGCCCTTAACAACCAGTTAAGTGCCTCTATAATCCCATTTTGAGAGGCCTTTCTGATTTTACCACTTTTCCCACGTCCTGCACGTCTCCTCTGGAACACACTAGTGAATCCTGGCGGCCTCACAAGTGGACTGCTTACTAACAGCTGCAGCTCCATCATTAAAAAGGAGTTTTCACCAATCATCATTTGCAGGTGGCAGAACTTTGTTGTCTCAGGTCTGGGGGATCTTTTAGCAGGCATACCCATTGTTGTGGAAGTTTGGAGCCTGACACCCATCTCCAGTGTGACTTCCTGGGAAATCCCTCTCGCCACCTTGACTGAGCGCTTCCTCAACTGAGGCATATACCAGAAGCATGGGAACCATTTATTTCCTTTCCTCCTGGACATCAGATTCGGACGAAGACCAGCCGTGGCAGCAGCAGAACCATGAAAAACAGCACCACCAACAGCGGCAGCAACAACAGGAGCACCAAGCTGCTGCTCACCCACCTGAAGCTGCACAGGCCAGAATGTGCCAGCGCGCGACAACATTGCTGCCCGGGATGCAAGGGACGCACTCCTCTTGGCCAGATTTGCTTAGCCTGCACAATCAAACACTTTTGCCTCACACCTTCTTATCAGACCATCGACAATGGCCAAGAACCTGCAGATTCCTATCACTCTGACCACCATACTGACAATTGCAAGTTGCCCTAAGCCCTCAATGTGGAAGTCCCATTAGCAAAATGACACACGCCACAACTGCAACAGTTTGCCATCAGAATTTTTTATGACAATAAGCAACTGATGGCTTTTCAAAATTAAACACAACATTACAGCCAAGTGACTACCCTTGTGACTACTTGTGCATTATCTTCCTCTTACGCGTGCTCCTACGTGGTGCTTCCCCTGTGGCTTCAGCAGATGTGGAGGCCCCTTGCTCACTTCCTTGCTGCTCCTGTCTCGACACATTTGGTGGGCGTCCTCTGGGGTTGCGAACCTGTGAGGGCTCGGCAACAGTCTGCTGCTCCTGCGGCTGTGCAGGGGATGAGACGCCGATCTCAGTTGGGTGGGGACTCTGGTGGGGCTCTGACCGAGGGCTCTGCATTGGCATGGTTGTGTGAGCGCTTGGAGAGGAGCCCCCACTTCCTTGTTGTCTGCCACCAACATCCCTCTCATGGGTCAGCCCCACTTCAGACCTAGCAAGTGGCCAGAGGACTTCCATGAAGGTCTGGTTTCTCTGCTCAATAGCTGACCATCGCTCCTCAAGAGATACCAGTCTATTCTGAACAATTGCCATGTTTTCACGACCCTGGCGACTAAGCTCCTCCAAGGCCGTAGCCATCCTCTCCTCTACGGTAACCATCCTTTCCACGGAGGTTGCCATCCTTTCCGTGGTGATGCGTTCATGCGCCAATGCCTCCACAAAGGCTCTGCTCATGTTAGCGATGGACTCCCCCATTTGCTCCACACTCGCAGCAACCCTGGAGACTAAACCTGCCAGAGACTCCTGCACCTGTTCCTGGAGTTCCAGCACCGCTCTTCTTCTGGATGGACCCGGAGGCACAGGGTCGACATGCAGCCAAGCCGAGCAGGCAGAGTCCTGCGCCCTCTGACGAGGACTCTCCACTGCTGTCCCTGTCTCCACCATCTGCTGATGCTCACTTGTGAGCTGTGATACACCAGATGACAGCACTACACTATGTCGCGCAGTTCCCACTGAGGTGTGAGTGTCTGCGCTGGTGCTCGGTGCGCTGAATTCTGCTGACACTACGCCTTCAAAGGTTGCAGCTTCCTCTGAGGAGTTTTGAAGCTCAGGCTCTTTCTCTTGGACAGTGGGGACGGGGGCTGTCGATGGTCCTGTGGGGGAGTAAAGGAAAGAGTTGGAGATGTGAGGTAAAGTTTGCATGCACATTGAATTGTGCAGATGATCATAAGTCAATCTGTTAGACCTTCAGAATCATTATCAGTTACTCATGCAATGTTATTGAGAGAGATGCAAAACTATTCTGTCACCAGCTTGCTGTGATGCACCCATCTGTCCGTCCCCCACTTGCGCATCCTCCTCCACTCCCACAATCTCCAGGGCTGCCTCCTCCGCAGTGGTGAGCTGGACTACTGAGGGTGGCTCTCTTCCTGTCCTCGCCCTCTCCCTCTTATTGTGGGCTCTCTTTTCCTGTAATGAGGGACACAAGTGGAGTTTGAGTGAAAATGAAGGAGTGAGTGTAGAGATTCCATAGCATAGATGCTTAGAAGGAGACAAAGATGGAGTGAGGTGCCAAGACTAAGGGCCCTCCCTGTGTGTTGTAAGTTGTTGTCATAGCATCACAGCAATAGGGAGTGAGAGGGCTGCATAGTCGAATAGTTAAGTGAATGTGAACATAGAGAGAGAGGGAATGGATAAGGGTGCAGGGATGTCAGTGTCAAGTGGGATGTGGAGGAAGAGGTTGGCAAAGCTGAGTGCTGGTGAGGAGAGGCGATGGGGATCAGATTGAGGGTGATGGGAAAGTCATACTCACTTTTCCTGTGCGGAGAAGGTCATGAAACCCCTTCCTGCACTGCAGCCAGGTTCTGCGGCACATAGACATTGAGTTGACCTCCTGGGCCACTTGCATCCACACAGCTTTAGTCTGCTGGGGAGGCTTTTTCCTCCCTGAGGAAGGGAAGAGCACCTCCTTATTTGATCTGGCTCCCTCCACCAGAGCTTGCAGGGAGGCTTCATCGAACCGTGGAGTACACTTTGGCCTACTGCTGGATATATTTGCTGAATGAAGCGATCACAACAATGGCCATAAAGTTTGCAGTCTCCAGAAGAAGCAAGGCTGCTTGCAAGCCTTAAAACCAGCAGCACTGATGACATCATCGGAGGCGACTTTCAGGATGGAAAGACTAATTGGGCCAGGGGTTCCCACACGCTGGAAGTCAAGTGCCCAATTAGGGGAAAATCGCACTTTTTTCCCACTTCACATCGGAGTCGGGGTCCTGACACGAAAACCAGCTGACACGCCCCAGCCCGACCCAATGGCAAAATCGAGCCCATAGTCTCAGGTCGAGATGTTGGCTGACCAGCTGAGTATTTCCAGCATTTAAGGCTGTCATTTCAGGTTTAAAGCATCCACTCGCAGAGAGAAGAGGAAGCAGAAGGAAGGATGCAGTCCAGGCAGCCATTTCTGTCTGGGTTATCCGGGATGGAATCATCTGCCTGCAGTCCCAGTGACCGCAATCCCAATTCCCCTTACAACGTTAGTCCACACCTTACCTTCCCTCTGTACTGACTATCACAGCGTCCTCTTGGCCATGATGCTGAAATAAAAGCCACCACAAAGCAAACTTTCAAATCCAATTTTATACATCTATCCATCCAATATGACATCAAGAAATCAACTCATCAGCCTTATGCATTCCCTTCGTTTTTCTAAATTCATTTATGGGATATGGGCATCACTGGCAATGCCAGCATTTATTGCCCATCCCTAATTGCACTTGAGAAGGTGGTGTTGAACCGCTGCAGTCCATGTGGTGAAGGTACTCCCACAGTGCTGTTAGGGAGGGAGTTCCAGTACTTTGACCCAGCGACGATGAAGGATCGGCAATATACTTCTAAGTCAGGATGGTGTGTGACTTGGAGGGAACTTGGAGGTGGTGTTGTTTCCATGCACCTGCTGCTCTTGTCCTTCTAGGTGGTAGAGGTCGTGGGTTTGGGAGGTGCTGCCGAAGAAGCTTTGGTGAGTTGCTGCAGTGCATCTTGTAGATGGTACACACTGCAGCTACGGTACGCCAGTGGTGGAGGGAGTGAATGTTTTAAGGTGGTGGATGGGGTGCAAATCAAGCAGGCTGCTTTGTCCTGGATGGTGTCGAGCTTCTTGAGTGTTGTTGGAGCTGCACTCATCCAGGCAAGTGGAGAGTATTCCATCACACTCCTGACCTGTGCCTTGTAGATGGTGGAAAGGCTTTGGGGAGTGGGGAGGTGAGACACTCGCCGCAGAATACCTAGCCTCTGACCTGCTCTTGTTGCCACAGTATTTATGTGGCTGGTCCAGTTAAGTTTCTGGTCAATGGTGACCCCCCAGGATGTTGATGGTGGGGGATTCGCCTATTGTAATGCCGTTGAATGTCAAGGGGCCGGTGGTTAGACTCTCGCTTGTTGGAGATAGTCATTGCCTGGCACTTGTGTGGCGCGAATGTTACCTGCCACTTATCAGCCCAAGTCTGAACATCGTCCAGGTCTTGTTGCATGCGGGCATGAACAGCTTCATTATCTGAGGAGTTGCGACCTTATGATGGAGGGAAGGTCATTGATGAAGCAGCTGAAGATGGTTGGGCCTAGGACACTGCCCTGCGGAACTCCTGCAGCGCTGTCCTGGGGCTGTGATGATTGACCTTCAACCATCTTCCTTTGTGCTAGGTATGACTCCAGCCAGTGGAGAGTTTTCCCCCCGATTCCATTCACTTCAGTTTTACTAGGGCTCCTTGATGCCACACTCGGTCAAATGCTGCCTTGATGTTAAGGGCAGTCACTCTCAACTCATCCGTGGAATTCAGCTCCTTTGTACATGTTTGGACCAAGGCTGTAATGAGGTCGGGAGCCGAGCGGTCTTGGCGAAACCCAAACTGGGCATCAGTGAGCAGGTTATTGTTGAGTAAGTGCCGCTTGATAGCACTGTCGATGACACCTTCCATCACTTTGCTGATGATTGAGAGTAGACTGATGGGGCGGTAATTGGCCGGATTGGATTTGTCCTGCTTTTTGTGGACAGGACATACCTGGGCAGTTTTCCACATTGTCGGATAGATGCCAGTGTTGTAGCTGTACTGGAACAGCTTGACTAGAGGCGTGGCCAATTCTGGTGCACAATTCTTCAGCACGACAGCCGGGATGTTGTTGGGGCCCATAGCCTTTGCTGTATCCAGTGCGCTCAGCCATTTCTTGATATCACGTGGAGTCAATCGAATAGGTTGAAGACTGGCTTCTGTGATGGTGGGGCCCTCAGGAGGAGGTCGATATGGCTCATCCATTCGGCACTTCTGGCTGAAGATGGTTGCCTTGTCTTTTGCACTCACGTGCTGGGCTCCGCCATCATTGAGAATGGGGATATTCATGGAGCCTCCTCCTCCCGTTAGTTGGTTAATGGTCCAGCACCATTCAAAACTGGATGTGGCAGGACTGCAGGGCTTTGATCTGATCTGTTGATTGTGGGATCGCTTAGCCCTGTCTATAGCATGCTGCTGTCTTGTGTGTGCCTTTGCCTATCCTACTGATGTCACACAGTGCTACCCCAGTGGCTGCAGCTTGGCTGGTGGAAGGCTGCTGACTTCTAGTGGGGGACACTGCAAATGGCCTTGCGGGTCGACCATGAGGGGCTGGTGGCTGGGAGTATCAAATCACTCCTCCTCCCCCTCCTCCTCCTCTTCCTCCTCCCTCTTCTTCTTCTTCTTCTTCCTCCTCCCTCTTCTTCTTCCTCCTCCCTTTACTTCTTCCTCCTCCTTCCTCTTCTTCCCAGGCAGGCTGCATTTCTTGGGTGTGTGCAATGAGCAAGGCACAAGGGTGGAGTTGTGGTGAGGGGAGGGAAGGGAAAGCAAGAGGTGCATGCCAGAAGGAAGATAACGTATGAGGATACCAGCACCTTGTATCCTTTCAGCCCTGCTTCTGGCCAAATGCTCAGCCATGCCCCTGCCGAGAATGGCCAGCACCGTCTCCTCCAAGGGGTTGAGGTGAGGCTAGGAATGGGAGATGTGCCTCGTGATTGGTACAAATTGTTGGTAGGTGAGTGATTGGGGCGGCGGTGTGGGGAATTCATGCATTGAGAAGTGTGCGAGGCTAGTGGTGCAGTTGGTAGGAGATGGCTTTTGAAGATGCATTCACTGACCTTGACCAGTGGTCTGAGGTCATGAAGCTTCTTTGGGCACTGGAGCCAGTTGGTGGGGTGACACTGCTGGCAGTGACGGCCTCAGTAATGTGGTCCCACATCCTTCTTTCTGGAGGGCCTCCTGGCTCCTGTGGGTAGAGGGCCGCTCTTGCAGTGTTGACCTCCTGCACAAACCTGGAGTGCTGCGTGCGAGACCCTGGGTGGCCCTTCCCTGGCTTGCCGAGCCTTTTGTGTTCGTGCTGAAGCAGTTTTTGCCATTTTTTGAGGTTCAGATGTGCTGAAGACTCCCATTTGGGACTGCTTTTTAATGTTAACTTTTTTATTGAAAGGCATTAAGGGCTGAAAGCTGCAATTTTTTCACTGCATTTTAATTTTTATTAGTTCTGAACGCATTGCCCCTTTAATTGCCCACAATTCCTTGCGAGCTCCACAGCCTCGCTCCTAGAGGCTGTAAGAAGCTGCAACGCCGACTGTGGACGGGAACTTCGCCTCGGATGCCCCATTAATGCCACCAGGAGGGCGTTGCATGGTAAGTTAGCGCTGCGCTACACATCGTCAGCCCTCAACGCGAAGTTTTGAAAGGTAGCGCTGCGGCCATTTTCAGCGGCCGTTAACTCGAGTTGCCGGTGACATCAGCAATTCTCTTGGCATACACAGATTTTTCCCCCACTGTCTCTTTTGTTCATTCACACCCTTCAGCTTCTTTCCATTGAATGTAAAATTGCGTTCCTTGGTTTTCCACCCACACTTATCGCCATTAAATTACAGCCGCTAACTTGTATATGTTTTCCTAAAGTCTTTGGCTGTTTGACGACTTTTGTGTCATTAGCAAATTTTGCGATTGTACTCCCTATGTGCAAGTCCAAAGCATCCAATGTGCCAAGAATGAACAAAGGTGGAGCCAGCTCTGACCCCTGGGTTACACTATTTCCAACCATTCTCCAGTGTGAGCAAAAAAACATTTACCCTAACTCTGCTTCTGGTCTGTCAAATCAAATTTCCATCCATGAGCTAGATTTCCTCTTATAACATACGCCTGAATTTTTCTAACAAGCCTCTTGTGAGACACATTTGTTCTCAAAATCCAAATACACTGCATTTATTTCATTCCCTGTAGCCATATAGTCACTCCTACAAATAAACTCTTGGATTTTTCAAACATGACATGCCTTTGTGGTTGTCCATGATTAACCCATGTATTTCTAAATGCTAACTAGTTTTACCTTGAATTTTGCCTGAAAGGGTGGTGGAAACAGTCTCAATAGTCACTTTCATAAGGGAATTGGATATATACTTGAAAAGGAGAAATTTGCAGGGCTATGGGAAAAGAGCAGAGGAGTTGGACTAATTAGAGAGCTCTTTCAAGGAGCCAGCACAGACACGATGGGCTGAATGGCCTCCTTCTGTGCTTTATGATTCTATAATTGTGAATTCTAAGGAGGTGAAATTCAACTTTCCAGGGGCTCAAAGCAGGCAGTGTAGGATCCGTCGCCCGTTATACACTCTGCTCTGACATCAATGGTAAGGAAAATCGGCCTATCCGTTGCCACCCATTTTGTTTCATTGACAAAGTTGAATTTCACCCCCGAAGAGTTTGGCCACCACTAACATTAGACTAACTGGTACATAGTTACCCAATTTATCCTTCTCTCTCTTCTTGAACAAAGTTTTACAATCCCAATCCCTTGTCAGAATTTGCATAGTTAACAAGGATTGACATTGTGGCCAGAAGCTTCACTGTCTCCAATCTGTCTTCATTCAACAGCCTAGGATACATATCATCAGGGCCCAGTGACTCACCCATCTTGAGTTCTGCTCATTTATTTTCAGAACCAATTCCTTTATCTCCAACAATTGTTCAATATGCACCTCTAGTGTCATGTGAACAGAGTAAACATTTGTTTGCTAATAACAGAAATAATTGTTTCTAGACTGCGAAAGCAAATGCTCATTTGATGATTAGATTTATTCAGTCAGTGTCCCAGAATCTGAACAGTGGTGGGTCTGGTTGGCCTCAGTCTGAATGTGGAGATGAATTTGAAATGCTTATTATTCACCAGACATAAAAAATGTTTTGTACTTGTGCTAAATAACAATAGTAACTGTATTTAAAAGTGATCCATTGGCTGTGAAGTGCTTTGGGACATCTTGAGGGTGTGATAATGTATTATATAAACGTATCATATAAATGTTTGTTGTTTTGACATGGGGGTTGATTTTAAGTCCCAGTGGGCAACCAATGGAATCAGTTAATGTCCCACCTCCTGCGGCAGAATGAGGGCGTGGCAATTTAAACCACTGGGCTTCATTAACATGACGCCGTCTGACTTCCTGCCCGGAACAGACGGGAAGCGTCTGCCAACACTTGGGTAAGTGTAGGGACGGGGGTTCAGGGGACGTCCCACTATAGGGAAGGGAGGGGGAGTCTGAGGCAGGGGAGGCCTAAACTTTCCTTGTGGGGCTCGGAGGAGCACTCCTGCTCCTCTTGGCCCCTCAAACGAAAGCACAAAAACTTGCCTTGAATGGCATCTTCAAGTCTTGATCCTCTTCTGACAGATAATCATCCGGCAGGAGAAGCTTCCCCACTCAGGCTGCAGTTAAAATTGCAATCAGGGCTCGATGATGTCATCAGACCCTGATCTGTATTTTTAAAGAAGGGCCCTGCTGGTTTTGGGCGGCGGCTTAACTGCTTGTCCAGAAGTACCGTCAAAAATCGGCAATGGCAGGATCGGCGATGGCAGGATCGGCAATGGCAGGATCTGCAATGGCAGGATCGGCAATAGCAGGGTCGGCAATGGCAGGATCGGCAATAACAGGGTCGGCGATGGCAGGATGGCAGGATCGGCGATGGCAGGATCGGCGATGGCAGGGTCGGCGATGGCAGGATCGGCGATGGCAGGATCGGCAATGGCAGGATCGGCGATGACAGGGTCCAGGCAATGGCAGGGTCGGCGATGGCAGGATCGGCGATGACAGGATCGGCGATGACAGGGTCCAGGCAATGGCAGGGTCGGCGATGGCAGGATCGGCGATGGCAGGATCGGCGATGACAGGGTCCAGGCAATGGCAGGATCGGCAATGGCAGGATCGGCGATGGCAGGATCGGCGATGACAGGGTCCAGGCAATGGCAGGATCGGCGATGGCAGGATCGGCGATGACAGGGTCCAGGCAATGGCAGGGTCGGCGATGGCAGGATCGGCGATGACAGGGTCCAGGCAATGGCAGGATCGGCAATGGCAGGATCGGCGATGGCAGGATCGGCGATGACAGGGTCCAGGCAATGGCAGGGTCGGCGATGGCAGGATCGGCAATGGCAGGATCGGCGATGACAGGGTCCAGGCAATGGCAGGGTCGGCGATGGCAGGATCGGCGATGACAGGGTCGGCAATGGCAGGATCGGCGATGGCAGGATCGGCGATGGCAGGATCGGCAATGGCAGGGTCGGCGATGGCAGGATCGGCGATGGCAGGGTCGGCGATGGCAGGGTCGGCGATGGCAGGATCGGCGATGGCAGGGTCGGCAATGACAGGGTCCAGGCAATGGCAGAGTCGGCAATGGCAGGGTCGGCAATGACAGGGTCCAGGCAATGGCAGGATCGGCGATGGCAGGGTCAGCGATGGCAGTGTCGGCAATGGCAGGGTCGGCAATGGCAGGGTCGGCAATGACAGGGTCCAGGCAATGGCAGGGTCGGCGATGGCAGGGTCGGCAATGACAGGGTCCAGGCAATGGCAGGGTCGGTGATGGCAGGATTGGCAATGGCAGGATCGGCAATGGCAGGGTCCAGGCAATGGCAGGGTCGGCGATGGCAAGGTCGGCGATGGCAGGATCGGCAATGACAGGGTCCAGGCAATGGCAGGGTCGGCGATGGCAGGGTCGGCAATGACAGGGTCCAAGCAATGGCAGGGTCGGTGATGGCAGGATTGGCAATGGCAGGATTGGCAATGGCAGGGTCCAGGCAATGGCAGGGTCAGCGATGGCAGGGTCGGCAATGGCAGGATCGGCAATGGCAGGATCGGCAATGGCAGGGTCGGCAATGGGAGGATCCAGGCGGGACATCAGCAGACACGTCACCTGGTGGATTGTAACTGCTGACCCGCCTGGATTCCGCTGGGCAGGTGGGGTTAAAATCCCCTCCGTGATATCAAAATAAGTTATATGGATCAATAGCCTCCATTGCAACTATTTAAGAACCACTGCTGTTAATGGTAGCACTTCATGCAAGAAATGTATAAATGTGCAGAAATTATTGAAATTAATCACAGCAGAAATCTGCTTTTGGGACTACCTGCCTATCAAGGCCATTACATTTCAGATGGAACATGTTGCTGATGATTGTATATGGAATTTGAGTGAATTATAATTTAACACACTCCACAATTCACCGCTGGATCTTTTTCAATCAATCTGTAGTGCTCTGAAAGGGACTTTGTCCCCAACACATGCACTCGAACTGATGATAATCTTGTTAAAATAAGAAATAAACACAAACTAACGTCCTGAGGCTGTGCTACAAAACTTTCTGGAGAATTCTGGCTGTGCACAGAACAGCTGTTAGTGTTTCATGAACCAAAGTGATGTGGGGATTTTAATAACACCACAGCTTCAGAGCACAAGTGTTGTGGGTTCAAGTCCCACTCCAGAGACTTGAGCACAAAATCTAGGTGACACTTCAATGCAGTACTGAGGGAGTGCTGCACTGTTCTGATGAAAGGTCATCGACCTGAAACGTCAACTCTCTTTCTCTCTCCACGGATGCTGCCTGGCCTGCTGAGTTTTTCCAGCGTTTTCTGTTGTTATTTCGGATTTCCAGCATCTGCAGTATTTTGCTATCGTATGAGTGCTGCACTGTGGTGGGGGGTGGTGGGGGTGGGGGGTGCCGTCCTTCAGATGCGATGTTAAACCGGGATCCCATGGCACTTCTTGAAGAGCACCAGGGGAGTTTTCCCCAATGTGCTGGCCAATATATGTCCTTCAACCAACATCACTAAAACAGTATCCGAGTTTGCTAGCAATACAGAGCTAGGTGGGAAAGTAAATTGTGAGGAGGATGCAAAGAGGCTGCAAAGGGATAGAGACAGGTTAAGTGAGTGGGCAAAAACATGGCAGATGGAATATAATGTGGAGAAATGTGAAGTTCTTCACTTTGGTAGAAAAAATAGAAAAGCAGAATATTTTTTAAATGGTGAGAGATTGGGAAATGTTGGTGTTCAGAGGGACCTGGGTGTCCTTGTACATGAATCACTCTGAAAGTTAACATGCAGGTACAGCAAGCAATTCGGAAAGTAAATGGTATGTTAGGCATTATTACAAAAGGATTGGAGTATAAGAGTAAATAAGTCCTACTGCAATTATGTAGGGCCTTGGTGAGGCCATACCTGTGGTACTGTGTACAGTTTTGGTCTCCTTACCCAAGGAAGAATATACTTGCCTTGGAGGGAGTGCAATGAAGTTTCACCAGACTGATTCCTGGGATGGGGGGATTGTCCTATGAGGAGAGAGTGAGAAGACTAGGCCTATATTCCCTAGAATTTAGAAGAATGAGAGGTGATCTCATTGAAACATACAAAAGTGTTACAGAGGTTGACAGGGTAGATGCTGGGAGGATGTTTCCCCTAACTGGGGAGTCTAGAACTAGAGGTCACAGTTTCAGAATAAGGGGTCGGCCATTTAGGACTGAGATGGGGAGAAATTTCTTCACTCAAACGATTGTGAATTTTTGGAATTCTCTGCCCCAGTGGGCTGTGGAGGCTCAGTCGTTGAGTATATTCGAGACAGAGATCGATAGATTTTTGGATATTAAGGGAATCAAGGGATATGGAGATAGTGCAGGAAAGTGGAGTTGAGGCAGAAGATCAGCCATGATCTTATTGAATGGCGGAGCAGGCTCGAAGAGCCGATTGGCCTACTCCTGCTCCTACTTCTTATGTTCTTATTATCGCATTGCTGTTTGTGGGACCTTGCTGTGTGCAAATTGGCTGCCGCGCTTCCCTACATTCCAACAGTAACTACACTTTAAAGGTACTTCATTGACTGTAAAGCGCTTTTGGACATCTTGAGGTCGTGAAAGGCACTATATAAAATGCAAGTTCTTTCTTTTAAGTGAATGCATTGTATGTTAAAGGAGCAACGGCCTGATCACCAATTGTGAGAAAATACAGTCATAAATCATTCAGGTGTCCGGGTAGAGCAATGGGGCCTGAAATCCACCGAAATTCTGCCGCGGGCCGATGACGTCATCGCCAGTGGCACAGCTACCAGCGGGGGCGCGGTGCTATCGGCTAGCGCCTCAGTAGCGCCCTGCCGAATTTCTTGGGAGGTGCTATTAGCGCCCCCGCCCGGGTGATAAGCCCTTTGCGCCCCGTTAGCGCCCCCTGGAGACGCTAACGGCAGGCGCAAAGGAGACGAATTTCATGGCCAATGAGTCTTCCAAATCCAGAAATCAGCAACTTCTGAGATTGGAAAGTGAACAGCTTTGAAATGGTAGCTTTTATACTACCTTTGCAGATGTGAACTATTTAGCTGAATGGAAAGTAATTGAAATCCCGACCTACTTACCTGTTGTGATCTGAGAACGTCCTGAACCTTGTTAAAAATGTGGTAAAATAGAAATAGGCTGGCAAAATAGTTGTTAACTAGCGTTTAACAAGCATTTAACAATCTTAATTGCCTCCCCCGCCACTTGGTGTCGGGGCTGCTCAGCGATGGCAGACCCGACACTTTGGAAACTTACACGGAGGTGGTTCGGAGCGGGCTCCCAACCCGCTGTCAATCATTTCGATTTTGACAGCGGACCCGCCTCCTAACCCGCCCTCTGAGTGCTGGCAAAATCGCGGCCAAAGAGATGAAAGGAAAAATAGATAGATTTTTGGTCTCTGGGAATCAAGGGATATGGGGATCGGGCGGGAAAGTGGAGCGGAGGTCGAAGATCAGCCATGATCTTATTGAATGGCGGAGCAGGCTCAAGGGGCCGTATGGCCTATTCCTGCTCCTAATTCTTATGTTCTTAAGATTGGATTGACATTTTTAAAATCTCCTAAAATAATTCACAACCTGAAGGAATGAGACGCCACCCTTATAATTGTTCACTTTCTGGGCAAGAGAAGTTGATTGGCTGTCAATAACAATTATCACGGCGTTAAAAGGATACTTATGCAATTAATTACTAAACTTAACTTTCTGTGGCGAGTTTAATGGGCAATTAATGTGCAAATGCAGCAACTTCAGGAAAAGCACGGGGCGGTTAAGCGCGTGATGCCGTTTTTGCGAAGCTAACAGCGGAGCGGTGTAAATCGGCCAGCAACTTGTGGTGAGCGCCAATTCATAGGGAACCCCTTCCTCGCTACAAAGTGCAGGCTGATTTGCACATCAACAACGGCATGCATTAGTCATCATTATTTTTTCAGCAAAATCTGGCCCATTGTATGAATCAAGATTTCCTGTTTGGTTCTCGGATTGACTTTCTCACTAAAATTATTGAAAGGAGGAACTTCACCCCTGGTAAACAGCATTGGACGTTAACAGGCATTTCTAAGCTGCGTTTCCTGCTGCAGGTGTGTTAGTGTGTTTAATGCTTCATGTTTGAAGAAAATGAAGAGTTGCTTTATTGATCCTTGCGACACTGGGACAGTTTCCACACTCCGCATGCCTCCGCAATGAAGCGCACACATTGGCCTCAATATTAACGGGGGGTGGGGCCGCAAATGGTGCAGGGGTGCCCGGTAGCAGGCGAAAAATCTGGCAAGGCCGAGGCCATGGAAGACCTGCCAATCCTAATGGCAGCCCTGCCAATCCTAATGGCAGTGTCTCATTTAAATAATTCTGTGAAGGCTCCTGCCTGACAGCCAGCCAGATTGACTGCCTGGGATTAAAATCGAGGTCATTGAATCTGAACAGATTTTATAGCAAATTATTAAAACAACAGTTTGGTTGAATTTGAAGTTAAATTCAACCAAACTGTTGTTGTTTGAATAATTTCCTCAACTTCAGCTATTCTGGTACTTCTGTGTCTTCTGCTTATGTGCAGAGGGGCAACTTATCACTGTCTCTTCTGCACAAGTCCAGTGCTGTCTGCAAGACTCATCTCTGTATTTGCTAGGCTGGAGTCAATGGCAGATCCAAGCTGGAGCAAAGTGATTGACAGCAGGTACAACAACCAGGGTAATTTTGTCAATAACATTTTTATGGTCATCGAGATAAAGGGCTGGGTAATGGAATATTTTCCTGCTTTTCAACCCACTATCTGTGTCAGACATTTCCAGATGAAATAATTGCTTAGATTAAAAGTAAAGCTCCCTTTGCTGTGTCTCAAGATTGTACCTTTGACCTAATCTCAGAAGACCCCCCTCCCCCCACACTCCATGAAGGTGGCCACGCCAGACATAGGAACTGCAGTACGCCATTCAGCCCCTCGAGCCTATTCTGCCATTCAATTCGATCCTGGCTGATCTGTACCTCAACTCCATTTAACTGTCTTTGCTACATATTTCTGAATATCCTTACCCAACAAAAATCTATCAATCTTAGTCTTGAATATTTCAATTGACCCAGCATCCACAGCCTTTTGGAGGGAAGAGTTTCCAGATTTCCACTACCCTTTGCCTGAAAAAGTGCTTTCTGATTTCACTTCTAAATGGTCTGGCTCTAATTTTAGGATTGTGCCCTCTTGTTTTGGATTCTCTCACCAGAGGAAATAGTTTCTCTGTATCTAACCGATCAAATAATTTTAACGATCTCGACTAGATCAGCCTCAACCTTCTAAACTGAAAATTTATGCAAACTGTCCTCATAATTTAACCTTTTGAGCCCTGGTATCTTTCTGGGGAATCTGCGCTGTACCTCCCTCCAGGGCCAATATATCTTTCCTGAGGTTTGGTGCCCAAAACTGAATGCAGTGCTCCAGATGGGGTCTGACCAAGGCTCTGTACAACTGAAGCATCACTTCCTCACTTTTGAATTCCAGCCCCCTTGAGATAAAGGCCAACATTCCATTAGCCTTTTTGATTACTTTTGTAGCTGTGCACTGGCTTTTAGTGACTTGTGTACATGGACACCCAAATCCCTTTGCTTCTTCAGAGCTTCTAGTCTCTCACCATTAAGAAGATATTCCAATTTGTCTTTCTCAGATCCAAAGTGGATGACTTCACACTTCGCCGCATTGAACTCCATCTGCCATAGTTTTTTCCCTCTCACTTAGTTTGTCTCTGTCCCTTTGTAATTTTCTGCTCCAATTTACACAACTTATTTTGCCTCCAGACATTCTTGTAGCCTTGATGTTTAGGACTGACAATTTACTGCTGAATTCTGAGCTGTGCTATGGGCTCGCACTCCCCCAGAACCAGAAAAACTCCATTTATCAACTCATGTACTTCATTTATAAGCCATGCACTTGCAAGAAAGAGATTATTATCCTTTCAGTCTGTGCTGGATTCAGAAATGTAAAGTCCTTGGGCTAGATATTGTTATTCATTCATAGTCAATAGGCAGAAAATCTAAATTCTAACCTAATGTGAAAGGTGTTACATAATGGTAAGTCTTTTGGTTTATTTAACTCTTCTTTGTTATGCTGGTCTAGTGGCTCTAAGTCTCTAGTTATCCAGTAAACTTGGAATATATTCAAATTCAGTCCTGGTGCATAGTTTGTGACTGTTTCTATCATTTGTATGATATACTGTATTGATAAATGAGAGACTCCTTCCTCCTATACTACAAGAAACTATTTTCTTGGCCTACGGGGACTGTCTTTATTGTTTTTCTGTAGGCAGTGCCAAGGATGCTGAGCATCCTAATAAACTGAACTATTCGCACATCCTCTGGATCCTGATCCTTGAATAAGTAGAATGGTTACACAAAAGAGTCTGATAATGAATAGAAGTGAACCTCATTCAGCACTTGCACAAGTCAGCATGTAAAGTTTTTAAATAAGCACAGGGCCTATGGGAAAAGGCTGTAAAGTGTTTAGCCATAAAAGATCAGGTTTGTTACCTGGGGGAAAAATGTCAAAAAGCAAGTTTATTTCCAGGATTTAGAAGCAGTAGTCCAGGTTAGTTCCAGGGAGCAGCTTCCTGATCAGTTCTACACAGCACAGCTACTTTAGTCACAGTTAGAAAATGACTTGTTGTATGGAGCTGGCTGTAGATCTTTATCAGTGAAGATAGTATTTCACAATAGTGAAATTTTGGTCTGTATTTATTTACAAACTATCACCAAAGTTTCCATATTATGGGCTGCATTCTGAAACAATTAGCTAAGTATTGGTTATGGACTATCACACTGGGCAATAATGTGTCCCAGTCTTTATCTATTGCTTAGATCAGGCTCTTTGAAGGAACCATGGAAGGCATCATTAGTGTTGCAATATGTTAATTTTATTGTAGAATATCATGGAAATCCTCTAACCCTAAGTGAATATGAGTGTTCAGGGTTGTTACGCCATCAGAACTATTTACATGATGCAAGAACCAGGAACAGCAAAAATGCTCTAATTATTGGTCCTTGACTAAGCCACAGAAATACGATCAAAATATCATTTAAAACAAAAAAAACCCATGTGTTCTGCTAAATTGTGCAGTTTCTATCTCTGTAGCTCTGGCTGGAGTTTCAAAAGTTAAACAAGACATTACAACTGTTGCACTTTACACACATTTTAAAGGATGTATGGTTTAATTGTGAGATGGCAGTGAGCTCTGAGAGATTCCGTCATGGAATTAGCGGATGTGTTTGTGCTCCCGGCCCACCCATCCTCAGTCTCCGCCACACCATAGAGTGCAGGCATCAAGGTCCTCTCCAGTAGGGAAATTCAAAGTATGGGGCGTGGGGAGGGAGACCTGAGAGGAGATGAAATGTTACAATAATAGAGGGAAGGTTCGATTAAAAGGAAAAAGCTAGCAATATTTTATTTCCTTGTTGTAAAAAAGAAATTTATTTACAGTCTTTAACCTATTAGATTAATGTCTGCTGGATGTGACACAGATATGGAAGCTATTAGAAGAGACAGTAAAAGTGTGTTCTTTCAACCGATCACAAATAAATCTCTTAATTGGAAATATTGTTTGCTGGTAGAGTATTTTCCCTTTACCCTTCGCCTACTTTCTCTTCTCGATGGGTAATAGCTGTAGACTTTAAACTCAGTTTCTTATCAGTTTTGTTTTAAAACTAAGCATTCTCTCTGAGGAGAATTGTGCAATTCAAACTAATTCTTCAGGAACTTTGCCCAAGACTGATCTGTGGCGAGCAGAATGCAGTCTTGATCCAGTAGCTCCTGTTTAACCAACACCGAGTGAATGGGTAATGTTCTCTTTATAAAAAAATGTTCTCATTAACTGATATGAAAAGAAATTGGGAGGGTTATTCTACTATTTTGTAGCTGATTCTAAAAATCCGATATAATATGGTCTTGAGAGAAATAATCTGAGATCAGCTTGTTCCTCTGGTGAATTGAGTATAATTTCCATCATTTCGAAGCAACATTTCAACAGTACTCCCTTGTGCTGGCAGGAAGGACTGATTGCGATGCAGTGTTGTGTGAAGAGTCATGTTCTGTACAAATGAGTCTCACTGTGCTACTCTAGTTGTAAGCATAAAGGAGTGCACGTCTATTAAATAAAGGCACACTATACTTTGCTGATGACTCCGTCCTTGCTAACTTTACCTCTACTGGTTCCAGCATAACCTTCTCACCTCTCCTCTGATATTCATTTCAATCTCATCCGAACCTTCGACAACAGACAAAATTAGCATTTCATTTCTCATCAAGATATCAAAGCACAACAACAACAGCAGCTTGTATTTATATAGCGCCTTTAGCGTAGTTAAACGTCCCAAGGTGCTTCACAGGGGCGTTATCAAACAAAATTTGACACCGAGCCACGTAATGAGATATTAGGGCCGATGATGAGGTGGGTTTTAAGGAACGGCTTAAAGGAGCCAAGAGTGGCGGAGAGGGTTAGGGAGGGAATTCCAGAGCTTAGGGCCTCAGTAGCTGAAGGCACGGCCACTAATGGGGGAGCGATTAAAATCGGGGATGTGCAAGAGGCCAGAATTGGAGGAGCGCAGAGATCTCAAAGGCTTGTAGGGCTGGAGGAGGCCACAGAGATAGGGAGGGGGCGAGGCCATGGAGGGATTTGGAAAAAAAAGATGAGAATTTTGAAATTGGGGCGTTGCTTATACAGGAGTCAGTGTTGGTCAGCGAGCACAGGGATGATGGGTGAACAGGACTTGGTGCAAGTTAGGACACGGGCAGCAGAGTTTTGGATGACCTCAAGATAGAAACATAGAAAAATAGGAGCAGGAGAAGGCCATTCGGCCCTTCGAGTCTGCTCCGCCATTCAATATGATCATGGCTGATACTCTATCTCAATATCATATTCCTGCTGTCTCCCCATACCCCTTGATGCCTTTTGTGTCTAGAAATCTATCTATCTCCTTCTTAAATATATTCAACGACTTGGCCTCCACAGCCTTCAGTGGTAGAGAATTCCACAGGTTCACCACCCTCCGAGTGAAGAAATTTCTCCTCATCTCAGTCCTAAATGTCCTACCCCGTAACCTGAGACTGTGACCCCTCGTTCTAGACCCCCCAGCCAGGGGAAACATCCTCCCTGCATCCAGTCTGTCTAGCCCTGTCAGAATTTTATATGTTTCAATGAGATCTCCTCTCATTCATCTAAACTCGAGTGAATACAGGCCTAGTTGACCCAATCTCTCCTCATACGACAGTCCTACCATCCTAGGAATCAGTCTGGTGAACCTTCGCTGTACTCCCTCGATGGAAAGTATATCCTTTCTTAGGTAAGGAGACCAAAACTGCACACAGTACTCCAGGCGTGGTCTCACCAAGGCCCTGTTTACTGTAGTAAGACATCCTTGCTCCTGTACTCAAATCCTCTTGCAATGAAGGCCAACATACCATTTGCCTTCCTAACTGCTTGCATGTTTGCTTTCAGTGACTGGTGTACAAGGACACCCAGGTCCTTCTGTACATCAACATTTCCCAATCTATCACCATTTAAATATTACTCTGCCTTTCTGTTTTTCCTACCGAAGTGGATAACTTCACATTTATCCACGTTATACTGCATCTGTCATGTATTTGCCCACTCACTCAACTTGTTTAAATCGCCTTGAAGCCTCTTTGCATCCTCCTCACAACTCACAATCCCACCTAGTTTTGTGTCGTCAGCAAACTTGGAAATATTACATTTGGTTCCCTCATCCAAATCATTGATATATATTGTGAATAGCTGGGGCCCAAGCACTGATCGCTGTGGTAACCCACTAGTCACCGCCTGCCACCCCAAAAAAGATCCATTTATTTCTACTCTCTGTTTCCTGTCTGTTAACCAATTTTCAATCTATGCCAGTATATTAACCCCAATCCCATGTGCTTTAATTTTGCACACTAACCTCTTATGTGGGACTTTATCAAAGGCCTTCTGAAAATCCAAATACACCACATCAACTGGTTCTCCCTTATCTATGCTACCAGTTACATCCTCAAAAAACTCCAGTAGGTTTGTCAAACACAATTTCCCTTTCATAAATCCATGTTGACTTTGTCTAATCCCGTTGATATTTTCTAAGTGTCCTGTTATCACATTCTTTATAATAGACTCTAGGGGGGCTAAATTCGGTTGATTTGCGCCTCCCGTTAGCACCCTAAGAGGGCGCTAAAGGGGCGCAAATCAACTAGCGAAATTCAGCGGGAGGTTAGCGGCGGCGCTAACCGTTAGCTCCACACGGCGCTGCGCCGCCGGCGATGACGCCAACGCCGTGCACAGCGCCCCGGCTGTATAATTGGGTGGCATCCCCCGACACCCTGGGGACCTACTTGCGGCCGGGGCAGAACCAGTTAAAGGGGAGGTAACGGGCAGACATTTTTGTTGCTGGTCACCTGCCAGCACCAGCCCCCTCTGCCGTCCCCAGCCCCCGTGAAGCCCCCCCGCGGGGTGCCGGCTGCTCTCCGTGCATTTTCCCCACTACTGATGTTAGGCTAACTGGTCTGTAGTTCCCTGTTTTCTCTCTCCCAGAGGGTGGAAGATCGAAGGCCAGCCAGGCGTGCATTGGAATAATCAAATCCAGAGGTAACAAAGGCATGGATAAAGGTTTCAGCAGCAGATGAGCTGAGACAGGGGTGGAGTCGGGCGATGTTACACAGGTGGAAATAGGCGGTCTTAGTGATAGCATGGATATGTGGTCGGAAGCTCATCTCAGGGTCAAATACGACACCAAGGTTGCGAACAGTCTGGTTCAGCCTTAAACAGTTGCCAGGGCAAGGGATGGAATCGGTGGCTAGGGAACGGAGTTTGTGGCAGGGACCAAAGACAATAGGCTCGATTTTGCCATTCGGGGCAAGCTGGGGCGTGTCAGGTGGTTTTCGTGTCAGGACCCCGGCTCCGATGTGAAGTGGGAAAAAAGTGCAATTTTCCCCTAATTGGGCACTTGATTTCCAGCATGTGGCAACCCCTGGCCCAATGAGTCTTTTCATACAGAAAGTCGCCTCCGATGACATAATTAATACTGCTGGATTTAAGACCTGCAAGCAGCCTTGCTTCTTCTGGAGACTTTTAACTTTATGACCATTGTTGTGATCGCTTCATTCAGCAACTATGTCCACCAGTAGGCCAAAGTGTGCTCCACGCTTCGATGAGGCCTCCCTCCAAGCTCTGGTGGAGGGAGCAAGATCCAATAAGGAGGTGTTCTTCCCTTCCTCAGGGAGAAAAAAGCCTCCCCAGCAGACTAAAGCTCTGTGGCTGCAAGTGGCCCAGGAGGTCAACTCCATCTCTATGAGCCGCAGAACCTGGCTGCAGTGCAGAAAGAGGTTTCATGACTTTCTCCGCACAGGAAAAGTGAGTATGACTTTCCCATCACCCTCAATCTGATCCCATTGCCTCTTCTCACCAGCACTCTGCTTTGCCAACCTCTTCCTCCACATCCCACTTGACACTTACATCCCTGCACCCTTACCCATTCCCTCTCTCTCTATGGTCACATTCACTTAACTATTCAACCATGCAGCCCTCACACTCCCTATCACTGTGACGCAATGACAACAACTTACAACACACAGGGAGGGCCCTTTGTCTCCTTCTAAGCATCTATGCTATGGATTCTCTACACTCACTCCTTCATTCTCACTCAAACTCCACTTGTGTCCCTCATTGCAGGAAAAGAGAGCCCACAATAAGAGGGAAAGAGCGAGGACAGGAGGAGGGCCACCCTCAGTAGCCCAGCTCACCACCTGGGAGGAGACATCCCTGGAAATCACCGGTGTCGAGGACGATTCCCAAGTGGGGGACGGACAGGCAGGCGCATCACAGCAAGCTGGTGACAGAATAGTTTGGCATCTCCCTCATTGAGAGGTCGCACAACACCAGGTTATAGTCCAACAGACTATAACCTGGTGTTGTGCGACCTCTCAATTTTGTCCACCCCAGTCCAACACCGGCATCTCCGCATCATCTCCCTCATTGACATTGCATGAGTCACTGATAATGATTCTGATGCTCTAATAGATTGACTTATGATCATCTGCACTATTCAATGTGCATGTAACCTTGACTTCACATCTCTAACTCTTTCCTTTACTCCCCCTCAGGACCATCGACAGCCCCCGTCCCCACTGTCCAGGAGGAACAGCCTGAGCCTCAAGACTCCTCAGAGGAAGCTGCAACCTCTGAGGGCGCAGCATCAGCAGAATTCAGCGCAACCAGCCCCAGCGCAGACACTCACACCTCAGTGAGACCTTCGTGAGATAGAGTAGTGTTGGCACCTGGTGTATCACAGCTCACAAGTGAGCATCAGCAGATGGTGGAGACAGGGACAACAGTGGAGAGTCCTCATTGGAGGGCGCAGGACTCTCCCAGCTCGGCTCCGCTGCATGTTGACCCTGTGCCTCCGGGTCCATCCAGAAGGAGAGCGGAGCTGGAACTCCAGGAACAGGTGCAGGAGTCTCTGGCAGGTTTTGTATCCAGGGTTGCTGCAAGTGTGGAGCGAATGGAGGAGTCCATCGCTAACATGAGCAGAGCCTTTGTGGAGGCATTGGCGCATGAATGCATAACCACGGAAAGGATGGCTACGGACATGGAGGAGCTCAGTCGCCAGAGTGTTGAAAACATGGTCATTGTTCAGAATAGACTGGCATCTCTTGAGGAGCGATGGTCAGCTATTGAGCAGAGAAACCAAACCTTCATGGACGTCCTCTGGAGTAGGACTTCCAGTGCAGAAACGGGTCCTCATGGCCCCCTGAAGTGCAGCAAGGTGCTGTCAAGCCACTTGCTAGCTCTGAAGTGGGGCTGACCCATGAGAGGGATGTTGGTGGCAGACAACAAGGAAGTGGGGGCTCCTCTCCAAGCGCTCACGCGACCATGCCACTGCAAAGCTCTCGGTCAGAGCCCCACCAGAGTTCTCACCTAACTGAGATGGGCGTCTCATCCCCTGCACAGCCGCAGGAGCAGCAGGCTGTTGCCGAGCCCTCACAGGTTCGCAACCCCAGAGGACGCCCGCCAAAGGTGTCGAGACAGGAGCAGCAAGAAAGTGAGCAAGGGGCCTTCACATCTGCTGAAGCCACAGGGGAAGCACCACGTAGGAGCACGCGTAAGAGGAAGATAATTCACAAGTAGTCGCAAGTGTAGTCACTTGGGTGTTATGTTGTGTTTATTTTTGAAATGCCATCAGTTGCTTGTTGTGATAAAGAATTCTGATGGCAAACTGTTGAAGTTGTGGCCTGTGTCATTTCGCAAATGGGACTTCCACATTGAGGGCTTAGAGCGACTTGCAATTGTCAGTATGGTGGTCAGAGTGATAGGAATCTGCAGGTTCTTGTCCATTGTCGATGCTCTGGTAAGAAGGTGCGAGGCAAAAGTGCTTGATTGTGCAGGCTAAGCATATCTGGCCAACATGAGTGCATCCCTTGCATCCCGGGCAGCAATGTGGTCGCGCGCTGGCGCCTTCTGGCCTGTGTAGCTTCAGGTGGGTGAGCAGCAGCTTGGCGCTCCTGTTGTTGCTGCTGCTGTTGGTGCTGCTGTTGTTCATAGTTCTGCTGCTGCTACGGCTGGTCTCCGTCCGAATCTGATGTCCAGGAAGAAAGGAAATAAATGGTCGTCATGCTTCTGGTATATGCCTCAGTTGCGGAAGTGCTCAGTCAAGGTGGGGAGAGGGGTTTCCCAGCAGGTCACATTGGAGATGGGTGTCAGGCTCCAAACTTCCACAACAATGAGTATGCCTGCTAAAAGCTCGCCCAGACCTGAGACAACAAAGTTCTTCCACCTGCAAGTGATCATTGATGAAAACTGCTTTTTAATGGTGGAGCTGCAGCTGTTTGTAAGCAGTCCACTTGTGAGGCCGCCAGGATTAACTGGCGTGTTCCAGAAGAGGCGTGTAGGATGGGGGAAATGTGTTAAAATCAGAAAGGTCTCTCAAAATGGGATTATAGAGGCAATTAAGTGGTTGTTAAGGGCCTGAAGGGCCTATCCCACCTCTTGGAGGCGGGATGGAAACGGGGTCTGAAACCACGAACGTGGGAAAATTGCTCGGAGGCGGGATGGAAGCCGCCCGCCATTTTTTGCGATTTTAACACCTCACATGCCTCCAATCCCACCTCCTCAGGCCTGGCAAAATCGAGCCCAATGACTTTGGTCTTCCCAATATTTAGTTGAAGGAAATTTCTGCTCATCCAGTGCTGGATGTCCGACAAGCAGTCTGACAATTTAGAGGCAGTGGAGAGGTGGAGAGAGGTGTTGGTGAGGCAGCATAGAACTGTGGAAACTGACACTGTGTTTTTGGATGCTTTCGTCGTGGGGCAGTGTATAGATGAGAAATAGGAGGGGGCCAGGATAGACACTTGGCGACACCAGAGGTAACCAGAGAAACAACACAAGGCACACATTATGCACCATTTAAAAACAAATGAAGTGACCTTCGCATAGCCACAAGGGGGAAATGCATAAAAAGGGGGAAAAAAACCAAATTTCAGCTATCCTGTACTGAAGGACAGAATTTGAATCGGGGCACCACCTTCTGTGCAGCAGTGTGCTCCGATTTTCAGGCCCTGCTGTTGGGACAGTGCCGCTGTGGGAATCTCGATTACATCTCTATGATCTTTATGACTTTCTTAATTCTAAGAAAGGTTCTCTGTTCACGTAAGCATCAGTGACCCAACCTAATTGTTTGTCTTGAACTGAGAACAGAACTGGGGCTAAAGAAAGTGAGAAGAGCAAGAAAATGAGGACATTGGGAATACAATTGGGAAATTAAACAATGGGGTCGATTTTAACCCGGATCAGGTTGAAGACAGGTGGAGTAGCGCGTGCGCAATGCTCTTGCTTGCCTGAGTTTATGGTCTGGAGTATTTTAAGTCCCTGACCTTATTTAAATGCCTCTGGTCTACTTTCCACCTAAAATGGATGGGAAGAGGGCGCAGTGCAGCTCCCAGCAGGCAAAGATCAGCTGGCCCTTACCCACCCACCAGCTTCCAGGTAAGTGGCAGGGTGGGGGTTTCGGGGGGACTCGAAGAAGGGGATTCTGGGGCGGGGAAAGCCATGACTTTCCTCGTGGGGCCCGGAAGAACACTCCCGTTCCTCTTGGCCCCACAAGGGAAATTTCTTCACTCACGTGGAGGCCGTCTTTGTTCTTCCCACTGCCAACTGCTTGAGCCTGCTAGGGAAGCCGGGGAGGCTTTCCTGCTCAGGCCCCAGTTAAAATGCCATTGGGATCCTACTGGCGGCATAATACCCTAATTAGCATTTATGCATGAGGCGCCCCCCCCCCCACCCGCCAGAGACTGGCGGGCAGTTCATCTGCCACCAAAATCAACGGAGATCGACCGGAGCGGAGCAGGAAATGGCGCCGCTCCATTTTAACTGCTCGCCCGCTCCATTCTTGCTCCGTGGGGAGAGTTAAAAATCCCCCCAATAACTTGCTCATTTCAGTTTCTCCATAACCATAAGCGAGAGGTCACACGTCATTAATCCTTTGGAATTCTTTGAGGAGGTCATTAACAGCGAGGATCCAGCAGATATAATTGAGGTGGATTTTTGGTGTCGTTCCATAAGTAGGACTTTTAAAGAAGGTCATGAAACTAATGACATACTGGTGAGCTGACTTGGCAGTAAGAAGCAGAAGCTGATGATAAACAGAAAAAACAGCACTCTCCTGGGCTTTATTCTGCTATCTGATCGAATAAGATAATCTCAAGGACATCTGACTGTAAGTGAAAAGAAGTTATTTCAACTTGGTGTAGATACTATTGAGGCCTCATTTAGAATATTTTGTGCAGTTTGAGGCAACTTATCTTCAGAAGGACACTAATTCATTGGGAGGGTTCAGAGAAAAGTGACCAGGAATATTGCATGTTTTAGGAAGCAGGATTTCAGGAGTGAATCAGAATTTTCATTAGAAGACTTGAGCAGGCGTCTATTCCAGGTATTTCAAATATTGAAAGTTGCAGATAATGGTTGCAAACATCTCTGTACAGCCTGTGAGGTCACAATGAACACAGATAGTTACTGCAAAGCGGAGCATGTAAAGGATTTGATCTGCTAAGGGTACTGTTTAACCAATATTATGTATTACAATTAACAGCCTCAAGCAAGGCTAGAGATTAGAAAAAACAAATTCCCATGGAGTAGACACTATGTGGAGCAGAAAATTATGTGTTGGTTAATATTTAATGGAGATGAAGTTGAAATGAGCAGAGATAATGAAATAATCCATGGGATAAAAACCAGAAAATGCTGGAAATGCACAACAGGCCAGCCAGCATCTGAAAGAAAACACAAGTCGCGGTTTCGAGCAGGGCCCTTCTTCAGAACTGAAGACTGGAAGGTAGGGAACCATTTTAATAAGATTACGAAAAAGGGGAGTGGGGAAGTTCATGCACGGAGACGGAGATGGAATAAACTTCAACCTGCTTCAATGAAAAGCAGGGAGATTTTTAGATGATATAAAACATTATCTCAAATCAGGCAAAAGTAGGAATTTAAAGCCGCAAAGGAACTTGCAAATAGTTAAGACAGTGACTAGCCCACCCAAGGAAATAGGGAGTCCCCAGCCTTCTGTGTTAGTGGCCTTGTTTGGGGTAAGCTAAGGCTCCGCCCCCAAATAAAAGCACAGGTACCTTCAGCATCAGTCTGCGATTTGGCATAAACTGGTCCCGGCAGAATTTGCCGCTGTTCCGCCAAATGCTCACTGGAGATATGACCAAGTGTTAGTGGCCAGTGAGTTGGCCAGTCCTGTAAAGAGAAAAAGCCAGGCTATCATCAAGGGTGCGGATCCCAACCTCCCACCATAACAGCACTGCTCCAGCCTAAATGCCAAACTGCCTCCCCCACCCCTGGAGGATACTTCATGGGATCCCTCAGGAGATTAACCAGGTAGAATCCAGGTTTGTGGAAGGCATGGCTATGATAGGCCAACTCCCTTTTCTGATTCCATATTTACTGATATTAAGATGGTGCACGTGACTGCGTTCTCTTCTTCCCCCAACCTTAATAAAGGCTAGACCAGTGATTATTCAAGAGCTCTTTCAATGGATGATGATGGCTTCATTTGATGTACACTTTAGACCTCTCCTGATTGAGGCTGCGCACCCAACTGATGAAGTAAACAGTCTGCCCAGTGGCACTCCAAGCCTTCCTAATACAACCTCTAATTTCCTCCTGATAGGCACTGTTCGGCATAAATGCTGTATCCTTGCTCAGATTGATTTATTTTCTGGTTCAGTGACTCACTGGTCATTCCTGGGAATGTGCATACAACCAGTACGTTCACAATGAATGCAGACAGTTAGTGCAATGCTTTGTGTGTAGATACATCTAATATTTCCTGGTTTCTGTAGGAAGAACAGATTTATTCTACGAATGTTTCCACATCAAACTAAAGAGAAGACCAGCTAACATGGAAAAGTCTCTTGGTTCTTAAAACCTCAGCCATACATATGCTCAGTATTCCCAAATTGTTTCCTTTGTGATTGCACAGTAAGAATATCAATGGACCTGTGTTCAAAATGCACTCCAAAATTAGATATTCTGCAGATAGCATGCACTAAAGGACTAAAATTATGGATAATGCATATTTATCTCTGATGAAAATCTAAAAGCGGTTTCAGACTGTCAAGAAAAATTGATGGTGCGATTTTGAAACATAAACTTAGGAGATAATAAATGGCTCTTAAAATGGGTTTATGGGATTTTTATTAAACTGCGGACCAAAGTTATTAAGGTAGATGAGTGAAGCACTGTTTTTTTGCCAGGAGCTAATGACAATACTAGGAATGTAATAGACCTTGGGATGATATGAGGTCTATCTTGTTTCCTCAATATGACTCTGTGCAGAATACTGGCCATTTCATCATAAATAATTCTTTATCATTTACTGTCTATTCCATTCATTATTATAGTCACAGGAGGTGGTACCAAGATCTACAAAGATCTGGGTTTTTAATTTTAATCTAATTTCATTTTTTTCTAATCTCGAGTTCAAAAAACAATTCCAGTATAGCCATGCAAAATGTGGCACACACACTACCGAATCTCTAACTTTTTGAATTTCAAAATGCTTCATGTTAAAGTTCAGCTCTCACCAATGTACCTTTTGATTTTCCGTGGTTAAATGATGGTGTTAAAATTTTGAGGATTGTTGCTAAGAGGCAGATGAATGGATGAGCTGATTGTTTTTGGCAGACGAGTGAAATTGTGGAAAGGTAATCAAAGGATTGACATTTTACCAGGCTATTGGAGCGTGGCCTCATTATTTCTTTATTAGGCCTACAATGCACCGCTTTTAGTGTTAATTGCGACTGCTCAACTAACCTGTATAAATCACACACAGCTTCAGAAGAAACTTCCAAAGACTGCTATGTGAACTGACAGGATGATTGACGGCTTTGTTCCAGCCCTGAAGATATGGGGCCAAATGACTAGTATAATGGTGAATTAAAAATCTTCAAGAAATTGTCTCACACTTTTACATTTAATACAAAATGACTCCTAAAATTTAAATTAGGGTTTTTTTTTGTCTTTCAAATGTCGATCATTTGCAAAGATTATATTTAATGATTGAAAGGCTAGCTTTAACTAACGTAGAACGGACAATGGCATTGTACTGTTTAAAAACTCGGTTGTTAACAACTTTAACTGGGAAGCTGTATTATAACTAGCAGAGGAATGCAAACCTCAACAAGATGGACTCCTGATAATAAGAGGGCCATGAGTTTCACGTCCTCATCAGTCCTCCTGCAGAGCTTCAGGCACCAAGAACACACATCGGGAATTTGGGTTCACGGTGAAAGTTTGTGTTGGGTGCACTAAGGGAGAACATTTCCTATGCTAGCTGCATCGAAATAGTCTTGTTAGGACAATGTTTATGCCAATAAACTGGAAGGCTGTTCTTGCACCTCTCTCAATATGCCTGGAAAAGGATGCAAGAAAAAGTTTGATGGGCATCCTTTCTTCACCTCTAACCTCCAACCTCTTTCTCTATCACACTTTTGGTCTTTATTGATATTTCTATGGTCATTTCTCTGCTGAACATTTCTCTTGTTCGTCTTGAGCTCCAAGACCACCACCCTACACAGTTTCCTCCTGCTTGTATCCTCGCTATGTTAAATGAACCATTATTGTATTATCTCTTTCTCTTGCTCATTCTTTGCCAAGACCTCAAACTGTTTGAACTGCTTATTTCCCTCCATCTTCCCTTCCTGCTACGTCAGTTCAGCAGCAGTCTGCCGGAATGGCTGCAAACTCCACTCCAGATGCACCTTAAGCCAGTTTCCAGGATGGCCTTGTGGCCCTGTGAGGCCGAACCGTCACTCACCCATACAAGAGCATCGATGTAAGGAGGAGTGTGCTGGGGGTATGGCCTCCCTAGGTTGGGAGATCCCAGTCCTGGGCCCTCAGTCGTACCTCACTGAAACCGACAGATGTAGGGCCTCCCTGAGGACGCAAGCTGGGATTGAAGCCTGAACCCTTGAAGATTGGTGGGGGGAGAATTTTAATTCTTTTTAAATTTTAAAGCCCCCCATCACAGCCAATAATTCACATTTTGGCGGTGGGGGGGGGGGGGGGGGTGGAAGAGCCCAGTGCTTCCCTTCCCTCTCCTCCCTCCCCTTCTCCCAACCCCATCCAAAGCTGGCAAGCTCCTCCCAGTGTTTCCGACAGCTTGAGCTGGGATGTGCCTCCACAGCTCCAAAGGCCTGCTTATGGAGGCCCCACCCCCTGACCCCACTAATCGACTCTATTTCTTGATTCATCCCATCTTTCCTCCTCTTTTAAACCTTGGTGTAGTCCTACACATTGGGTCTTGGCCCTTTACTTGGGTTTCTGTAAAAAGCTGTATTATCACTATGTACATATCTTAACGTTGTTTAAAACAAATGGTTGTGATCAAGAATTATCTACATTTTACCCCAGTTCTCATGTAGAAAGACTTGATTAAAAAGTGCTCAAGTTTTTCACATCTTGATGTTTCCTGTAAATTCTCCAATCTGCATGTACTGGAGGATTTCAAATATGTTTATTGATCAATAATTGTTATGCTGCCTTGTGTAGATTGACAGAACTGCATCACACAAATACTGCTTTACAGCAATGCAGCTTTCCTCTCAGGCAGATGTTGAAATGAAAATATAATTTCTCTTTTTAAAAGTTTTTGTCTGCAATGCGGAACATTGGTAAAGAATTCTGAAGCTTTGGTGAGCATTCACCAATTCACCCCGGGATTTTAAAGGTGCATCTGTCAATCCTTCAACAAACAACTCTAAATTTACAACCAAAACTATGTTTAGCAGTCACATGCAAATTGTCCTGATTTGTGTTTGAGTTGCTTGTTCTAATGAATGATTTAAAGACGTGTTGTAAATTATTAATAGATTATGCATTTCACACACTAATTGACAAACAGGCAGGCACTAATGCACAATAGGGTCCCAAGTTCCAACAACGCTATTTGAATTTGAAACTGGTATTGTGAGAGGTCTTTGCACTCACGCTTGGAAGCACAATCTTCTATCTTGAAAGAGGGAAGTTCAAACTAATTAAAGAGCCATTGCCTTATGATCTAATCATTATTCTGGTTTCTATTCCAGCACAATTACTATACACCTATTTTGTTACTTACTCATGGAGAATATTCTGGTCTGGTTATTGTGCATTGTTTTGTATCTGAACCTCCTGTTTTGAGAACTGAATTTGTTTACTTGGAGCATGTGATTTTAAAAAATTGAATTCAAGTAATTTAATGATGTATAGTTTGTAGCAGGTCTGATTAGAACCTTAAGCAAGGTAGCATAAAGGACACAGGTATATAGTGTATGAACATTAAGAAAGACAAGAAGGACTTGCATTTACTTGCCATGTTTCCTACATTACAAAAATGACTACATTCCAAAAAGTACTTCATTGGCTGTAAAGCGCTTTGAGACGTCCGGTGGTCGTGAAAGGCGCTATATAAATGCAAGTCTTTCTTTCTTTTATATAACGCTTTTCATGACCCCTGGACATCCCATCATGCTTTATCGCCAATTAAGTACTTTTGAAGTTTAGTCACTGTTGTAATGTAGGAAATGCAGCAGCCAACTGCACACAGCAAGCTCCTGCAAACAGCAATGTGATAATGACCAGATAATCTGTTTTTTTTTTAGTGATGTTGGTTGAGGGATAAATATTGGCCAGGACACCGAGGAGAACTCCACTGCTCTTCTTCAGATTTATTACTACCACCTGAGAGAGCAGACGGGGCCTCGGTTTAACGTCTCATCTGAAAAACTGCACCTCTGACAGTGCAGCACTCCCTCAGTACTGCACTGGCAGCCTAGATTATGTGCTCAAGTCTACGAAGTGGGACTATGAACCCACAACCTTCTGACTCAAAGGTGAGAGTGCCAGCAATTGAGCCACGGCTGACACCTAGAATCTGCCTACAATGTAAATCAGACACCCATCTCTTTTACCCTTCAGTAGACCCTGAAGAAATTGGATTCTTTTTGACCCCTTATGTGGAGCAACTAAGTCAGCTCACCAATGCTCATTTCAATGAGCACAGGGGTACACCTGGCCATCTATTCGTATATATTCTCAGGAAGGAGCAGAGAAATTGGCCATCCCATTGATTATGTCTAGGTGAAGTGGACTGCATGCTTTTGGGTGTGCCCATCACTATGGATGAGGTACTCCAAGTAATAAGTTGCCTTTAGGCAAGAGGCAAACAAGGCAAAGGGTCAAAAGGCACCTGGCCCAAACATTTCCCACTGACATTACAAAAAGAGGACCCCATAATTGGCTCTTCAACTCTTGAAAGTGTTTCACAAAATTAGTAATACTGTTTCCTGTCACTTGGAGGGATGCTTTGATCGTTGTTATTCTGAAAAAAGGTAAGTGCCTCTTACTGGCTTTCTCTTTAATTTCAACTCTAAACTTTTTCTGAAAATCTTTGCAACTCATCTGAATAGCCTGGTTTCTATATTAAAACCAGTCTGATCAAGTTGAATTATTTGTGGGGAGCATTGTGGCTTCCCTGCCACAACCCTCCACAAACTTCAGCTCATCCAAAATGTCACAGTTGGGTCCTTACTCCTTACCCACACTAAGTCCCACATTCCTACCAGCCCCAGTCCTCCTAAACTCCACTGGCTATGCATGTCCCAAAATGCTGATTTTCAAAATTGCCATCTATTCTCAAATCTTGCTGTGACCTTGCCTGACCCTGCCTTAATGATCTCCTCCTCTGTTACATCCCTTTATCCAGCCACTTCTCCTCACCCCTCCACTCCACTATTAGTGGCTGTTCAATCAGCCACTACATTCCTGACCCCTGGAATCCTCTCACCGGTTCTCTCTGTCTTGCCACGTTCTTTTTAACACTCTCCTATTTGGCAGTATCTTTACCACTTTCTTATCCTAGCCTCTCCATTTTGCTCCTCTATCTCCATGTATTGTAAAGTGCTCTCAGATGTTTACATGCACATAAGGAACTCTATATTAATGCAGGTTGTTATGATAATATCTCATGACATTAACATCAAGGTGAATTCATCCATCCTACGCCAGTGGGGAGCCAAGTTTGAAGACAGCAAAAGTCAGAGATGGGTTTTCAAAACAAACACTGATTCTCCAACCCATGGTCCCTTTGAACATAGCTCCCCACTGGGAGCGTGCGATTGATGAATTTAACCTATCATATTTTCAGTGACTGCATTGGAACATTTTGGGCGGAATTTTGTGGAGGAAGGTGGGTTGGGGGCGGGAGGAGCAGTCAAGAAACCCGGAAGGCTGGGATTTTCGCAGGTCCTGCCGACTTTGGCGGCAGAGCCTGATTTGCATGCGAGGCCTCAGTTTCCTGCTGGCCGCCAGCTGAATAGAGGAGGGAGGGAGGGTTCACGTGAGGGCCGGGCTGGGCCATTAAATGGATCAGGGTGTGTGGGGGGTAGAGGATCGGGAGGGGGGGTGGTAGAGGATCGGGGGTCGGGCAGAGGATAAGGGGTGGGGTGGGGGGAGAGATGATCGGGGATCGGGCCGGGGAAAGGATTGGTGGGGGGTGGGGTGGTTGGCCAGTGATCAGGGCTCGGGCTGTGCCGTTAAAAGGATTGGGGAGTTTGGGCAGAGATCGGGGGTCGGGTCATGCCATTAAAAGGATCAGGGGGGCGGGGGCGGGAGTCAGGCTGAGATCGGGGGTGGGGTGGGGGGGGGGGGAGTCGGGCAGAGATTGGGGCCAGATGATCGGGGTTGGTGAGGAGACTATCGTGGCTTGCCACCGGAGGATTGAGGTGACTGAAGTCAAAGCCGCCGATGGTGGGGTGAAAGCAGGGATGCACTAGAGGCTGACGCCAGAGGAACAGAGAGTTTGAAAGGGCAGCAGTTGTAGTGTTGGAGGAAGTTACAGATATAGTGAGAGGGATGAAGCATTTTTCCGGGGATGAGAATTTTAAAATGAAGGCCTTGGGGGACTAGTAATCAAGGTAAGTCAGCAAGGACGGCGGGGGTGATGGGCATGAGGGACAGGATACAGGCAGCAGAGCTTAATGTGAGCTGAGATTTATGAACAATTTAGAATGGGAGGCCAGCCAGAATAGTCAAGTCTGGAGGTGACAACGGCTCAGAAGAGGGTCTTAGCAGCAGGAGGGCCGGAGGTAGGGGTAAAGATAGGTGATGTTATGGAGCTGGTATCAGTCAGTCTTTGTAATGGAGAGGATATGGGGGCTCAGAATCGTAGCTTGGGGTTGGACAGGATGCAGAGGTAGCGAGCAGTCTGGCTCCGCTTGTTTCCAATGGAACTGATACTTTTTCAATTGAATTTTTCCAAGGCCTCGAGAAGTGTGTCCTTGATCATCTGGACTTTTCTTGCTTTGGCTATTGAACTGTGCCTGTGCCATTTCAGACATGCAAAAGTTTTAAGCGGTGGGTAAAGAATATGAAATAGCCCCAGACGCAGACGATATTCTTGCTGGAGCGGTGCAGCAAATTTGTTTGAACAATAAGTAGCTTGTGCAAATAACAGTGTTCAATTAAATGGAGTGGATTAGGAATAATGGGAGGGAAGACTCAAACAATTAAATGGGAGGTACTGCAGTTTGAGTGAGCTGATTTATTTTGTGAATGATTAACTCTCTGAAATATTTATTCACATTAGCCAAATAACTACAATTTATTTGATCAGTATTGTGTGGGTGTCCTTTTGCCTTCATGTAAAATCGCCATAAATCATCTATGTACTAGATACCAGATAGTAATCTAATTGAAGAGTTTATATCTCTCTCTTTCTCTCTCCCCTTTTCCTTTCACCTCCTGTGGAGCTCGGAAGCCAGATTTGTAGCTATAACCCTCTGCTTTCTGCAAAAATGATCTCATCTGTCCCTCTTTATGAAACAGAGGGCAGGGCCTCAACTGAATGGGAGAGAGCCTCATGCAGTGAAGAAGCAGGGGCCTGGAGCATGTGCTAGGAAGGACTGTAGAGTCTGGGACTGGGATGAAGTGAGGAAGCCACGTTATGAGGGAGAGAGGCGATGGCTTGGTCGGGGTGGGTATGCTGGAGAGAATGCAGAGGCAGAAGAGGAGCTCAGGTGGGCCCAGAAGCCTCTGTTTATCATCTCAATAACTACCTCATTTGTTCCTTTAATGCCCTTGTCCTCACTATATCTTCAACAGTCTTCCATCCCCACCACTACTGGTATAACAGCATTTCCATGGCCTCGAATCGGCTGGCCATGAACCAAAGTATACTTGGCAAGCAATCAGCTTGGCTATCCGTTGCCAAATCTGGCTCAATCAAAGTCTACTGTCGCTCCCTTTACATGGATAAGTTCCTGTAGCTTCCCTCCATAATGTTTGTTCACTCATGAACAAGGCCCATTACCTTATTGTAGATGATTGCATTGGCTATGCCAGAAACTTAGCTTGACACCTTGCCCCTTACTGAAGCCTCCCCACCTGGTTATACATTCCATCACCTGCCCTGCTCAAACTGCAGCGGTGACAGTGTGGCTCTTATCACCAAATCTCACCTTGGTCTCTCCTACTTCTTTGGCACCTTCTAATCCTTTGAGCACTTCGCCTCCTTCCACTCCTCTCATCTTGCCTTCAAAATCCTCATTCTTGACCACCACCCCAAAGCCCCACCTCAAGTTTCTCACCAAAATATCCTCCCTCCTTTCCTCCCTCAGCTTCTGATTTAAGTGACTTCTCATTCTTGATGATTTCAATCTCCATCTCAGCTCACCTTGCCCTCCTCTGATTTCACTGTCCACCTGTAACATCTTCCTCCATATAAATTCTCCTACCCATATTCATGGTCAACCCCTCAACCTTGCTGTTTCATGTGGTCTCTCTAGTCCCATAGTCTTGATCACAGACAAGGCCATCTTTGATCACTTCCTTTATTCCCTCACCACTTATATCATCCTACCCATTTCAACCCCACTTCCTTCTGCATCCACACTCAAATAAACTTGACCTCATTTTGAAATCCTTTCACTGCCCAGTCCCTTCCACCACCATGATTTCCTCGAGGTCTATGGGCTGGATTTTGCCAATGGGGAGCTTTTGGAGGCGAGACTCCCACTTGTCGGCTTTTAGTCCCGCCTCCATCGACTTGTAGCCAACCCACGCTATTTTCCCTTGATTGACCTTGTTAAGCCCGCCCAGCAGGCTTAGCAGGCCAATTAAGGGGAAGCCGGTTACAGAGAACGTCAATGTATGACGTTTCATCTGTCAAATTTGACAGATGAATTGTCATCGTTTGACAGCTCTGTGAAGCTGTCAAACACTGACATTCTCTGTAGTTTGATGAGTTCTTGAATTCAAGACTCATCAAACCTCTTTCTTTAGCAGAAATCAGATGGTTGTTGCATTGGAGAATGCAGCAGCCATCTGTCATCTCTGCCGCGGAGGTGTGAGACTCTCCGCATCCTCAACGATTGAAGCCTGCAGGAAGAAACAAAGGTAAGTAAACTTTTTCTAACACTTTCCACTTACCTCACATACTCACCTCTCCACACTTGCACCCATCACTTACCTTCACAGTGCACTTTTGCAGCCCTCCGACCCCCGCAGACCCACTACTCGCCTCAGTGACCCTGGCGGGGTTCGGAGCCTTCAGGAAGCCCACACTTGTGTGGGTAAAATGGGGATAATCCTCGTATCTGCCTGTTAACAAGCAGTTAAGTGGCTGTAATCCCCTTCCCACCTCCAGGAGACGGGACCCGGCGCGGGTCGGCTACCCGCCTCCTGGGAAGATGGCACAGAGACGGGTTGGGGGCGGGATCGGCACTCGCCCCCAGATTTTGCCATTTTCCTGGCAGTCCCACCTCCCCCGGGCTGGCAAGATCGCGTCCTATGGGCTGGATTTTCTCAATGGAGATGAGTTGGAGGCGGGACTGCTGCTTGTCGGTTCAATGTCCCGCCTCCATCATCTTCTGGCCAATCAGAGGGATTTTCCCCTGATTGACCTTGTTAAGCCCGCCCTGCAGGCTCAGCAGGCCAATTAGGGGGGAAGTCACTGACAGAGCACGTCAAACAACGTCTGATGTGCTATCTATCAAGACTTCTGTCAAGGCTCTGTGAAGCTGTCAAACACTGACATTCTCTGTAGTTTGATGAGCCCTTGTGTTCAGGACTCATCAAACCTCTCAACTTTGTAGATTTCAGATGGCTGTTGGGTCGGAGGATCCAACAGCCAGTCTGTGAAATCGACAAGGAAGATGTCGGGTCTCCCGATCCAGGGTGGATGAAGGCTGTAGGCAGAAAATAAGGTAAGTGAACATTTTTTAACACTTAGCACTCACCTTCCATACTTACCACTCCACACTTGCACCCATCACTCACCTCTACATCTACTTTTAGGTGCCTCCGACCCCCGCAGACCTCCTCCACGTCTCCTCCAACCCGACGGGGTTCTCCGAGGTCGGGAAGCCTTCACCTGAGAAGGTAAAATGGCACTAATCCTTTTTTCTGCCTGTTAACTACCTGTTAACAGGCAGTTAAAAGGATTTAATTCCCTTTCCCGCCTCCAGGAGACGGGACCCGAAGCAGCACATCTTCCCGCCTCCTGGCAAAAGGGCACAGAAGCGGGATGGGGGCGGGCTTGCCATCTGCCCCCACTTTCTGCTACTTTACCGGCAGTCCCGCCTCCATGCCCGCCTCCTCAGGGCTGAGAAAATCCAGCCCTATGTCTCTATTCACACATTCTACCTTCCAACACCAACCTACTTTCCATTCCTCGCTTCCTCTGCTCCACCATTGATGCTCGCTCCTGCAGCCATCTTACCCATACCTTCTGAACTTCTTCCTTCAGCATCTCCCTCCCCCTAAAAACCTACTGAAGCCCCTCCTCTTGAACTATGCTTTTTCTTTCTTTTGATTCTCTTCACCACCACCCCCCTGCCCAATTCCCTCTGTGCCCAACCACTGTCCACCACCCAATGAGGTGCTCAGAGACACCATTTTGTATGTACCGAGCGCAATAGGAATGTAAGTTGTTGAATAAAGAAAGTTAACAAAAATGACAAACATAACCAAATAGAAAGGTGAAAAACCCAGCCTGGAAACACTTAACTAATGAGGACAAAGAAAATTGATTGACTGCTGATCATATGGACAAGGTTCAGCAGTCAGAAAGTAGATGAGATTAAAATAGATGAGTTTCAATGGTGCAACATTCACATTGTAGATGAGGCCTGACCATTACAAAATAGATGAGATTCGATGGTGTGACAGTCACAATATAGATGAGGCCTGACAGTCAAGAGGTTGATGAGACTCAAGGGTGTGACCATTAAATGTAAAAGAAGCTTGACAGGCATGAAGTAGAAGAGGCTTGATCAGCACAATTTTTTTATAAGGATACCATTAATGCTATGGGGTAGATTATTTCCTTTCAGTTGATTTTTGTGGTGATAGCTGCTACCAGTATGGGCACTCAACATGATGATCACACTGAAGGGTTAATGATTATTGTGTCTTTTCTGCACGTTTAAGAAGAAATAATTTGCAGCTGATTACATGGCAATTCATTAATTAACAACTGTACATTTAGTACAATATCTTGATAGTTCCTCTTATGGGAAGATCGAGAGTGGAATGGAGTTCCTCAGGACAGCGTCTACCCAACCATCTCCAGCTGCTTCATCAGTGACCTTCCCTCCATCATAAGGTCAGAACTGGGGCTGCTTGCTGATGATTGCAGTGTTCAGCTCCATACACAATTCCTCAGATAATGAAGCAGTCCATGCCCGCATGCAGCAAGAGCTGGACAGCATTGAGGCTTGGGCTGATAAGTGGCAGGGCAAGTTGAGATGGTGGTTAAGAAAGCATATGGGATACTTGGCTTTGTAAACAGGGTCAAATACAAAGCCAAGTATCCCATATGGACTGTACCCCATCCACTGGCTTAAACATCCAACCCTCCACCATTGGCATACTGTGGCTGCAGTGTGCACTATTTACAGGATTCGCTACAGCAACTCACCAAGGCCTTTTTTGCCCCACCTCCCAAAACCATGACTCCACCACCCAGAAAGACAAGGGCAGCAGGTGCATTGGAAGACCATCAGCTCCAAGTTCTCCTCCAGGTCACACACCATCCTGACTTGGACATATATCACCATTCCTTCATTGTCACTGGGTCAAAATTCTGGAACTCCCTAACTAACAGCATAGTGGGAGTATCACATCTCATGCTCACATCCCAAGAATGAATTTTAAAAAGATAGAACGACTTTAATCTCACTTGAGTTGACATGACCATTGCCAAACTGTACCAAGATGATACGTTTGTGGTATTGAGAGCACCACCAGCACATTTCACAATGTTGAGAACCATTTTCTTAGCAGGCTTGGTATGACATGAATATGATGCAGTGGCTTGTTTCGTGAACTGCTGGGTCAGAGTGGCAGGACCACGGTTAACGTCACGGCTCCCAACGTGACAAGTTTCAAATCTCAGCCAGATTATCAGGGCAACCACTAAATGGAGAATGGAAGATTATTTGGTGAGTCCACCCAGGCTGCTGTCATACACCCCCGTGGTGTATTACTTAGCAATATTGCCAGAACGCTGGGAGCAGGTCGCTTCATTCGGGGCAGATCATGTGGTGCAGGGGAACCTGAGGAAGGAGCAGAAAGAAGAACAAATAAAACAAGAAATGAATATAAACACTGAACAGTTCAGTGTGATGGGATGAGACTTGAAAAAGGGAAAGAGGAGAAAATGAGACGATGTAAAAAAAAAAATCAATTGCCTCTTGTAACAAGATCATCTCTGTGCTGATCAGGAAAACAATCTGATAAGCCAAAAGTTTATAAAAAGCCATGTAATGAAATCAGTAGTGGATTGGTTCCAGAAAACCAACAGGGCAAGTCCTGCTAAACAGGCGATTTTTTTTTAACCTAATGTTATAAAGTTTTCAATGAATAAAGCAAGGTAATTTACAAACTCACCTAGCCTTCCTTTTAGAAAGAGTTTTCTGAGATGTTGTTACTAAAACTATTGTACCTTTCTTTATTTCATTTCAAGAATTGAAAAATATTAGTTTGGTACTGACAATTCTGGGACGCCAGAGTAACGTGAGAGTTAGAGTACAATGGTGTAGTTATCACCGGCCATTTGTCCTTCTTGGGTGGTAATCCTACCCCTCCTAATCTTTCCCTCAATGGCTTGGTGTCAGTTTCCCTGTCTTTTTCCATTGAGAAGCAATTTGGGATTTCATTGTAAATTTCTCCTGCCCCTAAAAGCAGGAAATGCTGAAAATACATAACAGATCAGTTAGCATCTGAAAGACAGAAAACCTTTTTTTTTTATCAGAATTGAACCTTTCAGCTCTAATGAGAACACCCACCTGAAATTTCAATCTGTCTTTTCTGTTTACAGATGTTAACTGATGTGCTGTATATTTCCAATATTTTCTCTTTATTTCAGATTTCCAGCATTTGCAGTTTTATTTTTATTGTAATACACAATGAAATGGGGAAATAAGACCCCACTCTCCCAGAGAATGGGGAGGATTACCAGTGTTGTTACAATGTTAAGTTTAGTGGTAGACAGATTATGAGCTACCATTCTAACATTGTGTTTGCATCCGAGCATTCTTCAGCTTATACATGAGGGGTTATCACTCATTGGAATTTTCATGAAGAGAAAGGACAATAAACAACCTCTTAAATAACATTATCAAGGGCATTTTGGCATTCCACTTTGGTTTGTGTACATAAATCCCCACAATGCAATCGGGGAAGATGCCAAGGAGAGATCATTGTCTCTTCACTCTTGCACACATCCTAATGAATGATTACAGAACAGTGCTGGCACTAGCCAGTGAATAGTTCATCTATCTACCTCTCGACTAACTAAAGCATAAGTACAGGAAGCCTAAAATAAATTCATTCATCAGAGACGAATGAGGCGATTGAAGACAACTATCCAGATGAGGAAAATGGACGCTTTTGAAAATGAAATGTGGTTCAGCTTCATAGATGTGGAAATCATATTCTGAAGAAACCACAATGGAAAGGCAGTCATCCATCTTATTACTAAGTCATCTTTTCAATCACTGTAACCACAATCTTAAGAAATAAAATATTCCATTGACAGATTTGCTCTGAAAAATGTAATGAGTACAGAATATTCGCATATGTACATTTCAAGGAGCTTTTCAATAGAATAAGGAGTCTTTAGTCCTGTAACTCAAGCTAGAATGAGATTTGGATTACATTTAGGGAACTTTTAATGGTTTTAATGTGATTGTTTTAGCTATAGTTTTATAACTGTATTGTGGGTCAAAGCAATCCATATTCAAAGAATAGAATTACTTCTGTGAATGATTATTGCAAATGAGCCTCCTTGGTCTGAGAGTTGGTCATGTGTATTCCTATTGGGTCAACACCAGCCCAGTTCATCCCAGTATTTTCTTCCATTTTGTGTGGGTTCAGTATTTCATCTATTTTCAGTGTATGGTTACCTACCATGAGTTTTATCACAATTTTTTTTAAGTACCTTAATGGTTGTGTTTTGGAATGCAACCTCCATTTATAGAACAATGTTTAATATGCTTTCCTGGTATTTTTTATCCCAAAAGTATGCAACAAACAAACCAACTAAAAGATATTTTAAAAAAATGCAAGCTGCCTGATCCAAGGGTTTTCCCTATCGTTTAACTTTGCAATATCCCTAGCTCCAGTGCGATGCAACAATCCATCAATGTATTAATGGGGCAATTAAAGTTGGGGGTTAACATATAAAATATTCATTACCTTTCAAAGGACCAATAATTTGATTAGCTTGAGTTCAAAGCCTACTGTCACGACAACCTGACTGCAGCCCGCTTGCTACAAACACAGTGAGCTTCCCTTCAAGATACTGCTGACTAAAACCCACTTGCCCTGTCTACCTGAAGTCATATAAAAATATAATAAAGAAATTTCACAAATTATTACAGTGGGACAAGACAATTGCCGGAGCTCCACCTTCCCACAGTTTGAAGTGTTGCAGTTAAATGAGATGCAGTACTCGGCAACCTGGCCAAGAATTCATGACAATACTTCTCACAATAGGCTGTCAGATTTAAGTGACGATAGCTGTTTGACTCAAACCTGTGATTTTTGTATAATGAGGTGAGCACTCGTTCCTTTAGTAGACCACTGGATTATTGTAAGCACACAGTATTCTGTTTTTAATGCACTGCACTGCTACAAGGCTTGTATGTTAACCGTCAGTCGGGAATGACTTGCAATGACTTTGATATACAGGTATTGACCAGGACTGAAGTGTTTCAGCTGCAAGTTGCTTGTTTGCCAGCTCTCTTTAATTACTATCTGTGTCCTCTGTTGAATAATTAGATGTGACTAAAGAGACCTTGAGTAACTTTTAAGCAATCATTGACCAGCAATACATTTTAATTACTTTGAAGCATGGTGATTTCAAACAGGCAATGCTAGTCTTTGTTATTTATTTAAGTAGCAATGGTTATGTTGTTCTTCAGTGAAGTGAATTAGAAGACTACATGTGTCACATTTTCACTTCTAAATCAGCTTGTACTTCAATATTATTCTGTCCTTTAAACTCAATCTCAAGCAATTAATATTCAACTGAGACTATTGGGAACCTTATTAGTGATACATTTAAAAACCTACTTGCAACAGAGCGATTTAGAGCTAACACTCCCTCCTCCAATCTACCCGGTGTGAACAAAATTAGAACAAATTGCAATAGATGATAATTTAAGTTTCTAATTATTTAGTGAATGATTTGGTTGAGTTGCACTATGTTCATAAACATATTAAAACCTGGTGTTACAGAAAATTTCTGCCTGTACATTTTTATTGGCCCTGATATTAATTTGGAGGCGGGAAGGGAGCGGGGTGGCAGTTTAGCAGTTGGGAAACCCGGAAGAATGGGTTACCTTCAGGTCCTGCTGAATTTAATGGCAGGACCTAATTAGCAGTTTTGAAATCTGTTTCCTGACCGCAGCCAGCTAAATTGAGAGGCTGGCTGGCTGTCAGGTGGGTAGGCCTTTGGCACTAGGCTGCAGCCGGGGAGCGGACAGGAGGGAGGCAGAGATCGGGGGTCAGGGTGGTGGGTGGGAGGGAACATCATGGAAGGGGCCGGGAGAGATCGGAGGGGGAGCGGAGAAGATCGTGGAAAGGGGCCAGAAATCAGGGGAGATGGGGAGAGGATTGTGGAAGGGGCCTGTGGACGACATGGGGGAGGGTGGTTTGTGGGGGGAGCAGGAGGAGATTGCGGGCCGTGGAGGACAGCGGGAGGGCATCGGATCTCGGGGGGCGGGAGGGGAGTCCAATCGCTGAGGGCATTAACAGGTTTGCTTGGTGGGCTGGGGGGAAGCACTCTTGCTCTTCCGGGCCCACAAGCAGTGCTGGAAAAGCACTTACCTGTTCCATGCAGATTCCTCGCTTCCCTTTAACTGCCAGCTTGCCCTGAGGTCCGGGAAACCCAGCCGGCCAGCGTTAAAGCTGAAATAGAGAAAAAAGTTGAGGCACGCAGTCTCATTAAAATATTTAAATGAATGACCCGCCTCATGGGAGCGGGTTGGTCGCCCGTCTTCCATCCCGCCTCCATTAAAACCAGAAGTGGGCGGGTTCGAGACAGGTTAGGTTCAAGTTTGAAATTTTTTACATTTTTACTTCCCACCCGACCCAAACCCACTCGCTTTTGGGGTTTAAAATTCCCCCCATTGTGTCCAAATTGTTCATGACTACAGTTAGTGTTATATGTGTAGCCACTCCCGTGGAGATGAAATCTCTCTTGTCTGTTGCCTGTAAGAGTCCTAATTTGGACTGCCTAAATCCAGTTCTTACTGCATACAGCAAAATCTGCCTCTAGTTGGATGGTAGTCAGCACCAAATTGGCAAACCCACTCGAGAGGCCGCAGAGTACCTGGTATCACACTGAATCAGTTGGGAGCGCTCTTCTGAAGTTGGGCCTGAGACACTTATTTTGGGCAGGGTTGAGAGAGCTTTTCATTCTCTGGGAATGTTTGTTGTTGACACAGAATTTGAACTAAATTGAAAATATTCTGTTTCCTACCTCTAATATTATTCACCTTGATGAACACAAAATTCACAAAAAGGAATAATCAATTAAAAAATCATTATACCTCCCCCATCACTATATTTCAGCAGCAAGTTACATGGAGAGGTATGAATCTTAAGCTTCTGAAACTAGGGGCTAGATTTTCTGTCCATTAACTATGATGCAAAATCCACTAAAAAATATTAGAAATGATTGATATTAAAAGTCAAGCAACTCAATTGTACATTTTTTTGTCTCTTGCAGATTTGGATGACCCTGTACTGACGGTACATCAGAGTATAGGCGAAGCAAAGGAACAGTTCTACTTTGAAAGAACTGTGTTCCTTAGATGTTCAGTCAATTCGAATCCTCCCGTCCGATACAGTTGGCGTCGAGGAAGAGAAATTCTATCACAGGGATCAGACAAGGGGGTTGAGATCTACGAGCCATTTTTTACCCAGGTACATTATAAAACTTTCTGTCTGTGACTGAACACGTATCTGAATCCCATTTCACTGTTAGTAATATAGTAGGCATGCCTTCCCTAGTGAAGCCCTTGAATGGTTAATGACCTGGTAGAATACACATTCTGTTAAACCTCCCTCTAAATCTGTTTTAATATTGCAGTCTGGGCCTCAGGAGGACGACCGACGTGCTCTGCTCTCCCACATTTACTTCTTAACAGTCCAGCCAGTCTCATTGTAAACTAGCTGCAAAATGGGTCTTGGTACTTTGCACATGGGCAACTTGCCATACAATGCTGCCTCCGGTGCTAACTACTATATACTAATTAAATTCCTACAAATGATATTACTGATGAAAATAGTGCACAATGGAGGTCCTGTGGCACCGCTTGTAGTGGCAGGTGAAATTGAAGTATTTCAGGATTCTAACTCTCTGTCATTTTGCTTTTTTAATATTATAAAATGCAAATGTCAAAGCTCTTTGCATTTTCTACTAAAAGTCTGCTTCACTTTGGAATTGGTTTCATTACAGCAAGACGATTAACAGCAAATTCACCTGAAAGATGCATTTCATTCATTTGCAGATCTTTACCCCCCCATTTATTTCTGTGGCGCTAACTTCATGACAAGACCAAGCTGCGTCACTAATAGAGGAGCTTTGTTTTCCAACCGCAATATGCTCAAGAATAACGCATCCTTTTTGACCCATGGTCTGTCCACTTAATTATACATTGACAAATGCCTCAGATGGTGTTAATGGCCTGTAGCAGGTGAACATAGGAGGACAGGTCATCTCTCTTCAGAATCTGTATAGTTACGGCTATAGGATTTTTCTAATCAGTGTTCAACTGCCACTAGCTATTGAAGTCACTTCATTAAAAAAAAATGTGGACACTCAGTTATACCAACTTGTCAGTCTGAAACGATGGGTCCGAAGAGTGGCTTATTGTTGTGTGGCAAATTACGTCTTGTAATGTGCTATTGATTGTGGGGATGTACTATAAACCTTTTATTATTGCTTTCACAATGTAGGTTGCTCATCTGGATTTTAGTTATAATTGATTCAAAGAAAGGTCCCACCATTATAATTTAGCAAAAACTGCAGCATTCTGCTGCACCCAGAAGTGCAACAAGAGCCGAATTCCTCAAACATGCTCCAGCTGTCGGCCTTGTGCTTCCACTCCCAATTAAGAAAAACATCTGCACCCAGAAGTCACTTTGTCTACTGATTTAATTTGCAGTTCAGACTGTGCAGTTGTACTTACATCAGAATAAATAATATGGCAAATTGGATTAACGTATAATTACATTTTTTTTTGTTTTGATAGTCGAATTAACATTTAAAAAAAAATTGTTGCTATTAAGAATTCAGTGCTTTCTGTTGAAAAATTACCTGGAGCTACCTTAGCCAAAGTAGAGAGAAAATTCCTAGCCTGACAACTTAATTAAATATGAGGTTGCAACCCCTTGCAGGCCTCATTTTCTATTTGAATGGAATATTCAATTGTTCATTCTAAAAATTGATTTCTTACTGGATGTTGCTAAGAATGAAATATTTCAAAATTGGAATTAACTGTTACACTGACTTTGGAGCAACATTCCTACATTTTTCAAATGTCTTCCAAGCATAACACTGTTGGTCTTAACACTGTTCTCGAGTTATAGGGAGTTGGAGATAAAGCAAGTCTGGAAAGCGTAATTTGTTTTTTTCTAAATCAGAAGAGTTAACGTTCTAATTTAATGATACATAACTGAAATGGCCATTGGATTTGAGATAGGGATTTCTGCGCCCTCCCCCCCGCCCGCCAACCCTACCTAAACCGAGTCACCAGTGCTCCACGTTTTTTTGCTGTGATTTATTTAATGTGATATTGTCATCTGCTAAGGTGCTCAGGTAGATCCTTCACTAATTTTACTTTATAAACTTGGGGATGTAAAAAAGCAAAAAGTAAATTCATTTTAGAAGTTTTTTGCTGTGGCAGATACAATAGTAGAAACCGTGCGGTGCATTTTGCCGCTCAGATACTGCCTCTGCGATATTTTAACATGGACACTTCATTAATATATCGCTCAGATAGGGCTCCGAGGTAATTTGTACGATCTACTGGCTGGACTGTCCACCATGGACGCTACAACCAGTAAAAAACCTGCTGGAGCAGAAGCGGAGGCCCCAAAAGGTCAGTATGAAACTTAACGCTATGGGGGCCAAAGAGGATCAGGAATGCGACTCTGTGCCCCACAAGTAAAATCTGGGCCCCTGCCACCCTCAGCCCCACAAATCTCTCCCAAACCCACCCCCTCGACTTACCCGAGTGCTGATGGGTTGCTGATCCTCACAGGGCAGCAGCCGTCCAGCTGCCTCTCCCGGGCTTTCTGCCCCGGAGTTGAAATAACCACTAATATCTTCTATCATTCATGCTAACCCTGTCTGCCAATTGGAATGATTTTCAGCTGACTTTTTGAAGCTGGATAATTCCCAGAACAGAAAACACACTTAGAAACTCAGCAGTTTTGCAAAACTGCCTCTATCTGTAACATATTCCACACTTTCAGAAAAAGCTCGGCAAGCTGAGAAATATCACAACCAAGTTGAAGTCCAATAGCTGACTCTGGATTCAGTCAGATTAATCACAGACAGGGGAAATGAACTGCCAAGCAAGACTAAAAGTGAAATACTGCAGATGCTAGAAATAATGAAATACGAACAGAAATGACACTCAGCAGGTCAGGTGGACGCTGTGGAGAGAGAAACATAGGGTCAACGTTTCAGGTTGATGACCTTTTCATCAGAACTGTCAAATGGTCATCGAGCTGAAACGTTAACTCTGCCTTCCTCTCTCTACAGATGCTGCCTGACCTGCTGAGTATTTATAACAGAAGAGACTTCAAGCCTGATCACTGGCTGACCCTGAACTTCGATTGGACTGAGATAATTTTCTGGCACATCCTTTTCTGTCCAAAACAGATAGTAACTGCAAATGTATTTACTTGAAACCATGCATTTGCTTACATTTATTAGTACAGTGTTATATTTTAATTCAAGCCGGAGTACAAGTGCTCAGTATATTTTCCAGTTGAAATAAAATTTTGTTTGAGTATATTTAGAAAACCAGAAACGTTGCCAATATATTCTCGTCATTCGACTCTAATGACTTGTGCATTCTAGGATAACGTCTGCAAATGCTGATTTAATAACACTTACTACACAAGGAAAAATGCCACTTAGATTCTTGGAGAGTTATATATACTATTCTAAATACCATACACTATATACTATAGAGCTGAACACTGCACAGTTATCAAACTAATGAACAATTCCTTAAGAAAGCCCACAGATTTTCAAAAATAAGCTGCAATTTGTGTCTTGATCGTGAAATAGTAAAACGCTTTGTTGGATGTGTCTTATTTTAGTCCCCTACTAATATATTCAATGTTCAAGTTCAATGCCCAGAAGTGGTCAGATAACCACTATAGGTTGGGTTTGCCATTTTCATCATGGGGTGAAATATTCAAACAGGAAGGAAGGAAGAGCTGATATTTCACCACCTGCCCCTTATGATCAGGTAGAAATTCAAAATCTCGCACCTGTGTCTTTTCTCCCACACCTGAAGATAGGGAAATTCATAGTTACAGGAAAAGCGAGGCAAATTAACTGGACAGAAATAGTTGACGGTCATCCAATGCAGCAGTTACAATAGGAACAATATTGGAATTATGAACAAATTAAGGATTAATTGTATGGTTGAAGGATGAGACTGAAGATCAAGTGTATTCGGGTCCCAGACTACCCTAAATTTGCCCAGGCCTTTCGTTTGTAGTTCATTATTGGATTATTTAGGTAAACTTAAACCTTGTGATTTTAAACCGGACAAATTTTATTAGCTGTGAGATCCTCACCAGTAAGGGGGAGGGGTAGTAGAAGCACTGTACACTGGATAGTATCCTTCTATTCAGGTTAACAGCAACAGTTGAAGCGCAACAATTACTACGATGATCAATTTGTGTAAATTAGCCTTCCCCAAATGACAAAACTAGGGCTCTGGATATTCTCAATCGCTAAACATGCGTTCAGCCTGATTGACTTGAAAGCGTGTTAGTGGCCTCAAATGGGGTCAAATTCAAGTTTAACTCAGTTAGTCACCACAACTTGAACTAAGGGTCACATCTCCTTTGAAAACTGAAGTGTAATTAGTTGAAGGGTATGCTGTGCCTTCTCCTCACTGTAAATACTTCACATCTTCTACCATACCAGTTTCCTCTATGACTTGACAATGGAGCTGTTTGATATCTTTTGATAGTTTTTAAGAGTCTTGGCTGTCATACCTGATACCACCACATCCCCTCATGGAATAAAAACACCTCACTCAGAAGCTTTGGTTGTTACATTTTAACTGTTCATGTCTGTTGTACTTTTGCACTGTGTGGTTTTTTTTCTTCAGTTTTACAAACACCATATTTTAAACCAATTACTATTTCCTAAACAGGGTGAAATAAAGATCCTGAAATTGAAGAACCTTCGCCCTAAGGATTATGCGAATTATAGTTGCATTGCATCAGTCAGAAATGTTTGTAATATCCCTGACAAGATGGTCTCATTCAAGCTCAGCAATGCGACAGGTAGGTGGAGTCTCACTTTAAATAAGGTCATGTAGACAGATGGTGCCTGTCCAGGGAGAACATTAATTATGTTTTTATTCGTTCATGGGATGTGGGCATCGCTGGCAAGGCCAGCATTTATTGCCCATCCCTAGTTGCCCTTGAGAAGGTGGAGGTGAGCCGCCTTCTTGAACCGCTGCAGTCTGTGTGGTGAAGGTACTCCCGCAGTGCTGTTAGGGAGCGAGTTCCAGGATTTTGAACCAGCGACGATGAAGGAACAGCGATATATTTCCAAGTCAGGATGGTGTGTGACTTGGAGTGGAACTTGGAGGTGGTGGTGTTCCCATGCGCCTGCTGCCCTTGTCCTTCTAGGTGGTAGAGGTCGCGGGTTTGGGAGGTGCTGCTGAAGAAGTCTTGGCGAGTTACTGCAGTGCATCTTGTAGATGGTACACACTGCAGCCACGGTACGCAGATGGTAGAGGGAGTGGATGTTTAAGGTGGTGGATGGGATGCCAATCAAGCGGGCTGCTTTGTCTTGGATGGTGTCGAGCTTCTTGAGTGTTGTTGGAGCTGCACTCATCCAGGCAAGTGGAGAATATTCCATCACACTCCTGACTTGTGCCTTGTAGATGTTGGAAAGGCTTTGGGGAGTCAGGAGGTGAGACACTTGCCGCAGAATACCCAGCCTCTGACCTGCTCTTGTTGCCACAGTATTTATGTGGCTGGTCCAGTTAAGTTTCTGGTCAATGTGATATTGATGGCGGGGGATTCAGCGATGGTAATGCCGTTGAATGTCAAGGGGCGGTGGTTAGACTCTCGCTTGTTGGAGATAGTCATTGCCTGGCACTTGTGTGGTGCAAATGTTACCTGCCACTTATCGGCCCAAGCCTGAATGTCGTCCAGGTCTTGCTGCTTGCGGGCATGGACTGCTTCATTGTCTGAGGAGTTGTGAATGGCACTAAACACTGTGCAGTCATCAGCGAACATCCCCACTTCTGACCTTATGATCCAGGGAAGGTCATTGATGAAGCAGCTGAAGATGGATGGGCCTAAGACACTGCCTTGAGGAACTCCTGCAGCGATGTCCTGGGGCTGTAATGATTGACTTCCAACCACCACAACCATCTTCCTTTGTGCTAGGTATGACTCCAGCCAGTGGAGAGTTTCCCCCCCCCCCACCCCACCGATTCCCAATGACTTCAGTTTTACTAGGGCTCCTTAATGCCACACTCAGTCAAATGCTGCCTTGATGTCAAGGGCAGTCACTCTAACCTCACCTCTGGAATTCAGCTTCTTTGTCCATGTTTGGACCAAGGCTGTAATGAGGTCTGGAGCCGAGTGGTCCTGGCGGAACCCAAACTGGGCATCAGTGAGCAGGTTATTGGTGAGTAAGTGATGCTTGATAGCACTGTTGACGACACCTTTCATCACTTTGCTGATGATTGAGAGTAGACTGATGAGGCGGTAATTGGCTGGATTGGATTTGTCCTGCTTTTTGTGGACAGGACATACCTGGGCTGTTTTCCACATTGTCGGAACGATGCCAGTGTTGTAGCTGTACTGGAACAGCTTGGCTAGAGGCGCAGCTAGTTCTGGAGCACAAGACTTCAGCACGATAGCCGGGATGTTGTCGGGGCCCATAGCCTTTGCTGTATCCAGTGCACTCAGCCGTTTCTTAATATCACGTAGAGTGAATCGAATTGGCTGAAGACTAGCTTCTGTGGTGGGGACCTCAGGAGGAGGCCGATATGGATCATCTATTCGGCACTTCTGGCTGAAGATGGTTGCAAATGCTTCAGCTTTGTCTTTTGCACTCACGTGCTGGGCTCCACCATCATTGAGGTTGGGGATATTCATGGAGCCTCCTCCTTCTATTAGTTGTTTAATGGTCCACCACCATTAAATGTGGCAGGACTGCGGAGCTTTGATCTGATCCATTGATTGTGGGATCACTTAGCCCTGTCTATAGCATGCTGCTTCCACTTTTTAGCATGCATGTAGTCCTGTGTTGCAGCTTCCCCAGGTTGGCACCGCATTTTTAGGTACACCTGGTGCTGCTCCTCGCATGCTCTTCTACACTCCTTATTGAACCAGGGTTGGTCCCCTGGCTCGATGGTAATGGTAGAATGAGGGATTTTCCGGGCCATGAGGTTACAGATTGTGGTGGAATGCAATTTTGCTGCTGTTGATGGCCCACAGCGCCTCATGGATGCCCAGTTTTGAGCTACTAGATCTGTTCTGAATCTATCCCATTTAGCACAGTGGTAGTGCCACACAACACGATGGAGGGTGTCCTCAGTGTCAAGATAGGACTGTGCACTAGTCACTGCTACCAATGCAGTCATGGACAGATGCATCTGCGACAGGTAGAATGGTGAGGACGAGGTCAAGTAGGTTTTTCCCTCGTGTTGGTTCTCTCACCACCTGTCGCAGGCCCAGACTGACAGCTGTGTCTTTCAGGACTCGGCCAGCAGTGGTGTTACCGAGCCATTCTTGGTGATGGACATTGAAGTCCCCCACCCAGAGTACATTCTATGCTCTTGCTACTCTCAGTGCTTCTTCCAAGTCGTGTTCATCAGCTGAGAGAGGGCAGTAGGTGGTAATCAGCGGGAGGTTTCCTTGCCCATGCTTGACGTGAAGCTATGAGACTTCATGGGGTTCGCAGTCAATGTTGAGGACTCCCAGGGCCACTCCTTCCCGACTGTATACCACTGTGCTGTCACCCCTGGTGGGTCTGTCCTGCTGGTGGGACAGGACATACCCAGGGATGGTGATGGAGGAGTTTGGGCATTGGCTGAAAGGTATGATTCTGTGAGTATGACTCAGGCTGTTGCTTGATTAGTCTGTGGGACAGCTCTCCCAATTTTGGCGCAAGTATCCAGATGTTGGTGAGGAGGACTTTGCAGGGTCGACTGGGCTGGGTGTGCCGTTGTCGTGTCCGTAGCCGGTGCCGAGGTCAATGCCGGGTGGTCCATCCGGTTTCCTTCTTATTGTTTCTCCTGGCGGTTTTTTACAACTGAGTGGCTTGCTAGGCCATTTCAGAGGGCAGTTAAGAGTCAACCACATTGCTGTGGGTCTGGAGTCACATATAGGCCAGACCAGGTAAGGACAGCAGATTTCCTTCCCTAAAGGACATTAGTGAACCAGATGGGTTTTTACGACAATCCGATAGTTTCATGGTCACCATTACTGATACTAGCTTTTTATTCCAGATTTATTTAATTAACTGAATTTAAATTCCCCAGCTGCCATAGTGGGATTCTGAACTCACGTCTCCGGATCATTAGTCCAGGCCTCTGGATTACTAGTCTAGTAACATATCCACTGTGCTACCGTTCCCGTAGTTTTCTCTTAATACTCAATTTGCATCCACCGAGTCTTTTTTGTTTTATTGTACTCCGGCAATAGCCCTGCAAGTCCCCAATGTGCAGTACCACCCATGCACAAAGTAATGGGCTGCTGGAAGGAAGTAATGATCCAAATCTATTCAAATGTTTGGGAACAGAGATGCTCACTATCTATTTACAGTGTGCCTTCAGGCTAGCTCCCAAACTAATGCTTCAGTGTATGTACCTGGCTGCACGAGGAAGGCAGTTTGTTTTTAATGCTGCTTCACTCACACTGGCCAAGTTACTGTTGCTGAACGTATTGGGCACTCTGGATTCCTCCAAATCCCTAAGCACTATCACAGTGTATGTGCAAGTACAGACAACAACAACGATTTGCATTTATATAGTGCCTTTAACACAGTAAAACATTCCAAGGCACTTCACTGGAGCGTTAACAGACAAAATTTGACAGCGAGCCAACTAAGGAGATATCAGGAAAAGCTTGGTCAAAGAGGTAGATTTTAAGGAGCACCTTAAAGAAGGAGAGAGAGGTAGAGATGTAGAGAGGTTTAGGGAAGGCATTCCAGAGCTTGGTGTCGAGGCAGCTGGAAGCATGGCCTCCAATGGTGGAGAGATGAAAATCGGGGATGCGCAAGAAGCCAGAATTGGAGGAGTGCAGAGATCTCAAAGTGTTGTAGGCAATGTTGCCTCTCATTTTTTGGGGGGTGTGTGGCCCCTTTAAGGGGCTGTGCGGCCCATTCAAACTTCCGCGCATGCGCGGTTTTTCCATTGAGAAACCGGCAAACGGCCTGCGCGAGAGCTTCAGACAACTAGACGGGAACATTGGTTGTAGGGCTGGAGGAGGTTACATAGATGGAGAGGGGCGAAGCCATGGAGAGATTTGGGGGGAAATCTGTGCATCTGGTATATATGTGTTTAGGGTAACCTGGTCACGTATACTGAATCTACTTACTGCTGCAAATCTATTAACTTCAGAACCAGATTCACACTGGTAGGTAAATATAGGGCAGTTTCAGTGCATGTCATGATATTATGATATGTTGTCTCAGCTCGGGTTGGTAGACTGGATTCTACAGCTGCACTATTCCACCACTGAGTTACGTGCTTGGGTGCCTCTTGGTGAAAGTGTTATATCAGTATTACGGTGAGATTTGTTTGATTCAAAATATGATTTTTCTGCCATTTGGCGCAATTCAGCATGGAAACTACAGTATAAAGAGGATAGATGCTGTCACTACAGTGACATGGTTCACCTGCGTCCCAAACACAGCAGCCTGGTGATACAATCATCGTGCATCGGCATTAACATCTACCTTACATCGCTAACATATATCATTCACTGCAACCTGGTGGCCTCAATGTATATCATTGACATGGGCCTTCCAGCTCTAGTGTATATAATTGATTACCTTGTAGCCTTAATGTATAGCATTGACTGCTACCTTCCAGCCTCAATGCATATCATTCACTACAACCTGACGGCCTCAGTGTATATAATTGACACCAACCTTAAAGCTCTAATGTATATCATTGATTACTACCTTGCAGCCCAACATATATCATGGACCTTTCAGCCCAACTGTGTATCATAGATAGCTATGTTAGTGTGATAAATGTGCCTGAAGCTTGAATTATAATTTTTTTTCCAAGGGCACTGCAATTTTATGAGTATTGTTGGTATTATTCAATACAAACTGTCAAGAAATTTAGCTTCAAGGTGGTGGTTCTGCACTTTAGAGCCTTGCAGGGTTATTGCTGGAGCACAATAAATCAACACAGTGAAATTTACTTATAATGGCCACCATTGGGACAATACATGGCTGCTCTTCACAGATAGATGGTTTCTAAATGCAGCTACAGGCCAGAGTTATTGATGTATTGTCAAGACTGTTGGAAAATGGTCACTATGGGGTATGTGTATGTGAATATACATGGTATTGGTGATCATTAAGGTAGGTTTTACTGTAGGGCTTGCTTTGTAAGAAATGGCAAACATTTCATAACATAACTTGCTATATGGACTGGGAGTGTTGATGTGTAATGGAAATGATGCTGTGTCAGAGTTAGGAGTTTAAATACATTTTAAATGTTTCTCTAGGGTTCTATTACAATTTGCAGAATATTACAGCACCAATCTGAAACAATTTTAATTGACCTATACCATCCTATAGGATTATCATAGAAACCTACATTTAATCATTTCTATAGGTCCCAAATGTCTTTAAGTGGTCTAACTCTCCATAACACATTTCTGCATGAGTCAAACTAAATATGAGAAGTCGCACAACACCAGGTTATAGTCCAACAACTTTATTTGAAATCACAAGCTTTCGGAGCGCTGCTCCTTCGTCAGGTGACTAAATATGAGTAAGACATAAGATTTAAGATGAGGACAAATACTGGGGCCCTAAAATTGCAATATAGGATATTCTTTGGACAGTTCTCTCTTTACTACATTAGCAGAGACCGTAACCCATTTTTAAAAATGGATTAACACCTGCAATAAAATATCAGAGAGGGGAACTTCCAATAACCCATTGATCGTTTATACAGTAGTATCCCAAGTCATCATTTCAGGACCTTGAATTCTGAAACATGACTTCTTAATATCATTAGGTTCTAACAGTAGTTTGGTTGCAGGGCTTTTGCTAGACGGAATCAAGTTCAGGTCTTAGCTGAGGTTATGTGCACAGCAAAAGATATGTTAAGTGCACCGAGCACAAAACAGAATAAGGCAAGGCCACATTTTCACGGTAACTTTTTTTATCCTCCTCTGTGAAACTTCTTCCGCAATGAGATGAGATGCTCAGCTTCCATGGTACTTTTGGACTTTGTGCAAAAATCCTACGAATCTGAGGGCGATGCGTGAAGCAACCAGGAAAGCCCCACAAGACAATCTGAGATGCCTATGTGTGCTAGCAGCACTTGCAGCCACACATTCTAGTGGCTGCCTTCAAAGAAATGCATGCATGCTGGTGGCTGAAACACAAACTAGAATTGCCGAGTTTATCAGTGTGTAGGTAACAGTGAGAAGTCGAGTCAGTAGCTGTGTGATAATAAGGCAGTAAATGGACAGTGACGGCCGCTGTTGTTGAAAGGTGTTCTAATAAACCCCATTCAGCTAGACCGCAATCACTTCTGTGTAATACTTATGCACCTGGTCTTTTGGGCACAAACAAAAATGAACGAGTCTGTAGGAGGCAGCATTTATTTTTTTAAATTCTATTGCTGTAGTCAGATCATTCCACAGCACTTCAAATGGTTCTATATTAGTAATACTACTCCCCACGCCATATGATCATCAGTGGGGACAGGAATTACTGCACTGCATAGTTTCAGTCTCTCTGCCACCACATAACAAGTACCACTCGATGGGCCGAATGGCCTCCTTCTGTGCCGTTATGACTCTATGACACTCGCATCGAGGTGGGGGGAGGAATGGCCACACTTGCACACAACAGTAAGAGCAGGCAATAGTGCTGCATCATCTCATTCCACATCGGTCAATGTCAGGGTACCATTTATTGAATTTCACCTATGGAAATTCTGGGGGAGAAATATTACTTGAGAAAAAAAAGCCTACTTTTGGCCTGAGGCATCCCAGATTTCAGTGAAAATGCTCCCAGAGGATAAAAAATATAGTTGCACACATTTTGGCTGCACATGTTGAAAAACGATGCACTTTCAGATGTGAAAACCCACTGAAAGTGCAAATTCATCAATTCTTCAGAAACACGCGAGCAAAGGAGCATGCAAACTCATTAAAGTGTGTCGTATTTGTCCAGCAGTGTGGTGATGTGTATTTTTCTTCGGAGAGCACTGTGTTTTGGATCTGCTTTTTGCCTCTCTAGGTGTCCTAATTAATTGAGAATCCCTGATGTAAATGTTATATGGTCAGTGGTCACTGTTATTTTGAAAGCTGAAGATGCATTTAGTTTTAAAACAGCTGCCAAACCTTTAAACTGTGTAATTACATTGTGGCCTCTGTACTGAACCAGACTGGAGTGATTCAATATGCATTGCACGGTGGGTAACCTTGCATTCTATTGGAATATACCCTACTGCGAGTCACATGGCAGTTCAATCCTTCAGTGATGTTGGCACAGGGAGCTGAAATACCCTTCTGTGAATTATGTTACCAATGCTGACCAGAAATAAAAACGAAAATTGCTGGAAATACACAGCAGGCCAGGCAGCACCTGTGGAGAGAAAAGACAGGTTAATGTTTCATGTGCTGGTACTTCGTAAAACTGCCAACCCCTCAGCTTCTCATCGGAAGCATAAAGTACGTCCTATATTATAATAGTAAAGAAACACTAAAACAGCAGTTACTGGGATTGGCTTAATAACTCAAATTGAGCAAAAGTCCAATGATGATCATAAACTATAAGATCTTTGTATTACATTGCGTTATAGGCTCGTAATTCCCAAACAGGTATGGGCAGTGCACATTAATGCATTCACTTTATGTGCAAAAAAGGAAGGCACTTGGCATCAAAATGTATATCTTTGAAGTCAAATGTCTTATCTAAATGTTATAACTTGCTCTCCCTGACAGTCTGCACACAGTGATCCAATGTCACTAATCTTTTATGATACAAGGTAAGCAACAACATCTGTGCTGCATATTTGACATAAAATGAGAGCTGGCGAGGAATATCTTATCAAGGTGTCTGCTGCACTTCACCAGATTTCACTTTGTAATCACTTCCGCAAGAGCCAGACTGCAAATCCACAGAACGTATTTTGGGAGGAACAAATCTCACCTTGTCCACTTTTCCTCCTCGATACTTAATGCACTGTCGATACGGTTACAAACTCTGGTTGGACGTATTCCTGGAGGTGTCATCATATGATGTCTCACCTCCAACAGCCCGCCCTGTCAAACAACCTCTTTCCCCCCATCTCCAATAATTTTGTAACTAAGAATCAAAGGTGTTCAAAGAAAATAAAAAGCAAAAACAACGCTCTTTCTTTATTGCCTCAATGATTATTCTCCTGGGTTGCTCGCAACAGTGTCCGGGAGATCATTCTTGAATTTCTAGAGACTCCAGGACAATGCTGGAGGGTTGGCGACCCTACCTCTGGGCCAGTTACAGACTGCAGTGCAGCAAAATGGATTGATAGTTGTAGCCACCAACACAGCACCGTCTGGTGCACAAGCTAAGTAATTGCCTATGTTTCTCAGATGATATTGCATTAATCATTGTGAGAACTGGGAGCAATGTCTGAGTAGTCAGTCTCTTGTAAATAAAGTGGCCTTGTTTTGTAATACAGCCTCTGACGTATCCTTGATGACATAAAAAAAAAAAGCAAAAAAAAAAAATATAGCGGGCAACTTGCAACCAGCTCCAACAACAATTTCTACTTATGTTTGCCCGTATATTCCGATCGCAGGCCTCCCGCGGACGGAGGCCTGCGATCTGGAAAAATCTGCGCCCTTATCTGAGGGCTCCCGGGACGCGCACGCTTCCGATCCTGGGCCTCTCCAAACTCCAAGTGTGCAGGGCCCACATATCCCAGAAGCTCATGTAGTTCGCAGCGTCCCTGGGATCACGTGGGCCATGGGGAGCCAATCAAAGAAGGGAATCTCCCTTCATACATTTGACAGGAAGACCTGTCAAATATATGAATGGAGATCAATGAAAAAACATAGTAAAACTTTAAATAAAAATTTTTTTAAATCACATTTTTAAAATGACTTGAAATTACAATAAATTAAGTATTTTAAACAAAAATAATTTTTTTGGAAAAAAATAATTAAAGTTTTTTATGGGGCTAAAAATAAACACCTTTTTTTAAAGTATTTTTAAATGATAAATCAGTGAAAATTTTTTTTTTTACTTTTTTCAACTCTTATCCTGGTAAAAGCAGGCCTTATGCCTGCTTTTACCAGGCGTAAGAATTGTAAGTGTTTTCTGTGGGCGGAGGGTCTCCAAAAAGCGGAACTCTCCGCCCGCAGAGACCCTTCTCCAGGGCAGCCGGAAGATCTGTCAAGAGCATTCTTGATAGATCGGAAATGCCGGTTTTCAGCGCATGCGCAGTGCATGCCTAAAACCGGCATTTTCGATGTCCCTACGGGTGGGTACACAGCGCGTACACACCCATAGGGATCGGAATATCTGGGCCAGAATGTCCAAAATCATCCAAAGATGCTTCACAGTTACGGGCAAAGTTAGAGCAGAAGGGAGATTACAGAAGGCTACTGAAGGTCAAAGAGGTAGATTTTAAGGAGTCTTTTGAAGGTAGGAGAGATGGAGGGAAGTGGTTGACAATGTTAGGAATGTGAATTTTGTAAAATTATAGACAAAGGCTGCAGTCCTGCGCCTATATGCCAGGAATGAATTCAACATGCAGTCAAACACTTGAAGGCTGATTAAAGGTTAAATGAACCAACATGCTCACAGCCAACATCAAGATTGCATAAGATGCGGCCGCGGAAGAGGCACACGTTAGAGCAGGGGAGTTGGACTAATTGGTTAACTCTTCCACAGAGCCAGAACAGGCATGATGGACCAAATGGCCTCTTTCTGCGCTGTAAATTCTATGATTCTATTATAGGCAGTTGAGCTCAACCCTCCTTCTTCATCTCCCAACCGTGGGAAAAGGCTGGGGTATATGAATTTATCTTACAGAGGGCGCAAAATAAAAATCGTTAAGGGAGAATTTAAAAAGCTGAAGAGTAATGAGGTAAGAAAAAATGAAATGTGTACAGGGATCATGGTCCAATTTGTAAACCAATCGAATTAAATCCCCATTTAAAAAAAAAAGGCTCAGATTTTGCTGCACTAATAATGGCGAGGCTGTCGGTGCTAACTGTTATTACAGGCGAAAACTGACAGCAACTTCTGCCATCTGCACATGCACAGTTAAACGCGGAAATCCAGAAGTTGCTGTCAGTGAGACCCTGCTCCTCCACAGGGTGCGCTGTTGCAGATTTTGCCAATGGAATTTGCACAGAGCTCACTGTCATGGTATGAACTTAGGCTAATGGCCCACTAGTCTTCCTCTTTTTGATAGGCCCACTAGTCTTGCTCTAAAACCAGCTGAAAAAGTTAGGGCTTGTTCAATTTAGGAATAACTATGTTTTTAACGGCAAAGTAAGTGATAATTACTGCCGAACAACCTCTCTGGCCCTGAAAAATTAATTTGACAAGTGTGGAGTCTCATTTCCTCAGAAGAAAATTAATGTTGCAGATTTTTGACTTTTTTTTATATAGTTTTACTGTTTTTCTCTTTTATGTCTTTCCCTTAATCCCATGTGCATGTCCCAATCTTTATTTCACTTCCTGTACAATGATTTAAATGTAATTTATATTTTCTGTTTTTTACTTCCTGCGTTGCTGTCTGCGTATCTCAGTGAGGATTCTTCAATCTGATTGGTTGAAAAGCCTCCCTATTACTTAAACTGCTCACCGACACCACTGATCCTCTGTAGAGGACGCTGAATTCAAACAGATGCCGGATTACTAGAAATCTCCACTGACAAGCCTGCAAAAAAGTCTGTGGGTTACTCTACCCGAGGTGAACGGCGAAAGCCGCACCTTCGGCGCTCACAGCAAGATCCAGGCCATTATAGGCAACTTGTTCTGTATAATTCTTACACGGGTTCAATTTGGTAAATTGTTATTTGCAGGTACAAAGACTAAGCCTTCAGTCTTAATCAACATCTGACCTTCAATAAAATTGCTATTACAGACCCAAGGTAAAAGATAATCCTGTTTACATATATCTGGGTCATTATTATGACTAATGTGTTTCATCTGCTACAGGCTCATAATTATGATGATGGAAATCTTAGCACTGGTTGGATTTTGTTACCATGTCTTTCACAGTGATGTCTTTGTCTCATTTGTTTCCCCGCACCCCACCCCCGCCATTCATGACCAAATGATTAGTGAGATGGGACAGTCAGGTGTTTGATTACCATCTTTCCTGCAACAGCCAAAAGAAACCTGACCACAATTTACAAGCAGAGGACTAAGCTGCACTGTTGGCATTCTGTTGTAATTGCTGCCTCACACCTTGGCAGTGAGGTCCAAAACAGGTGCCAAGCAACATCAAACAAACAGTGGTCTGGAAGCTTATCAATGAGTCACATTAGATGTACATAGTGAAAGATGAGCCTTGTACTATTAGGTACTGCATTGAGTTACAAGGGTTCTGGAAGCAGAAAGTGATACCAAGCAGAGCCTACGGTAGACCGCAATCCCGTCAGCAAAACATTGCTTTCGTTTTCCCTGTCATGAATGGCTTGCATCTATTCTATTGATTTATGCGGCCCATCCAACTCGAGGCAGAGTCATTTAACTGAGGTTAAAGGCCCTCGGGATGCTAATGCGCAGAAGTCTTTGCTGTTGGAGTGCCACCGACTGAACTGCTGCAAATGCCTTTTCATTAGCCTTGATAACTGAGCTTAGCACCCAGTCGTGGCAGCTTGCTGATGCATCCAGAGCTGCCACAGTAATAGGGGCGGTTTCGTTTTTCAGTGCACAGCGAGGCACGTCATCTGAATTTCCATTAGATGCAGCTTCAGGGAGAACAGAGTCGAGCACTGCTCTGACCAGTGATCATGGGGAAATATGCATTCTCAGTATTGTGTGCACGCAAGTGAGGGAAAAGTAGATTCCCCAAGCCCCAGCTCCTGTGCCTTTTATTGGTGCTGTGGAAATCTTGACGTGCTATATAACACACATCCTAAAGCAAGAAGCAACGCATCTTCTCCAAGTCTCCCACCGTAATCACTCACTGCAGTTGTTCGCAGTTTTCTCATTCTATAAGGCTGCCTTGACTTTTACAAATTTTAGCGTCCTGTGGGACAAGGAAGAATAATGAAGCTGCAAAAATACGCCAGAGGTGGTTGTGAAAACCATTAGGAAGCTTGAGGCATTGTGGAATAAACAAATACGGAGACTATTTCTGGCAGCTTGTAGCAAACCATCCCCAAGCCCAGGTTCCTTGCGGCTTTGCTGTGAAGACGACTTTCATGGTGCAACATCTGCGCCCACTCAAAATATCTCACTTGATCCATCACCAGCTTTGAAAAGAGGTGCATAAAGTCATATCATTGGTGCCACAATAGATTAAAATAAAAGAACTGGCGTTTACATAGCGCCTGTAACAATCTCAGGATGTCCCAAAGCGCTTCCCAGCCAGTGAGGCACTGTACATTGAAGTGGAGTCACTGTTGGACAGCAATGGAATTGCAGCCTGTCCTGATGAGGTTTGCAGTAATCATGAAAAGTCACACCACAATCTCATCGTGTTGGCAGCCGCGATGGACTGTAAGCTGAATGTGGAGAATGGGCTATTCGTGTCCTTTCCAGGACCCAACTGCGCTCAATAAATAAAGTATGAGGACGAGTCTCTTGGCTTTGCCTGCATGGCTGGTGAAAAGCTGCCGTTGAATTACAGTGAATATGCTAAGCCAAGATGAGTGACTGACAAATGATACCTTTCCATGAGCCTCTGTGCAGAAACGTTATCGGTAAGCAAACAAGCTGCCGCTTCGGGCAGGCTGACCTTCACATGCCACATGCACCAGCCGCCCTGATTATTACCAATGCGAAAGATGAATAATGACATGCACTGCCGGCAGGCCCCGAGCACTCCACTGAGAAATCGCCACTAAAAATAGACAGAGATCACCCTGCTTCAAACCAGCGATTTCCAGGTGATTCCCGCTGACTGAGCCCATTGTTGTTCTTGCTGAAATCAATATTAAACGCGGAAGCAAATATTTACAAGAATAGACAATTCGCTATGTCGCATAGGGTTTTACAATGTCATTTGCAACGCACTTTTGTCACTGCTGTACTGAAAACGCCCCTCTTGTACAGCCCACCTGCAAGAGAGCCATCGAGACCCACCTCCAGTGTGAAGACTTGTTCCCTGATACGCTTTAAAATGTTATCATGATTGGCAGGCAAGGTATTTATTGTATGCTGCACGGGAATTGACAATCAATCGCTTTAAGCTCAGTACTTTCGCTGTATTGTTTCTCAAAGTGAATGGGACTTTAAATTGTGATGGTCGGCTGGATTTAATTTTTTTTTTAATGGATGGGGTTAGAACTCTTGAGTTTGATTGTGATGGGTTATGTACAGGAAACTTTCGTTTATCCGGCACCCAAATATCCGGAATTCTCGCTTAACCAGCAAAAATCATCCTCCGAAAACGCCTCTCAAATAACCGGCAATGTTGCCGAGTCGCAGTCGAGTCTCTGCGAACGCCGAGTGCTCCGAAAAATCCTCTCAAATAACCGGCAATGTTGCCGATCCCGAGTCCGAGTCAGAGTCCGCGAACGCCGATTTAGTCAGTAGGGGTACTTTTCAAAAGTGCCACTATTCGGCCTCCTGGCGCTGTTGCAAGTCCGAAACATTGCAGTAGCATGAGTAGATTCTCCCGTGCTGCTTGGAGTCTCTTTGTTAAAAATAGCCTCGGTAGATATAACTCTCTGTTATCCGGTACTTTCGATAAACCGGCACCACGCCGGTCCCGTCGATGCCGGATAAACGAAAGTTTCCTGTATACATAAAACCCAGGGCCCTGACATCCTGCCTGGGTTCTTTGAGTTGTGTACCGGTGGTATAGCAGAAAACCGACAGAACATTTTGTCGAGTCACTTTTGGAGACAGCTAATGGATCAAGGAAGGACCGGCGTGCTGTTCCTGTCTTAATGTGCAAAATTGCACCAATACACAATGTGTGAAATAACGATGTGTGCTGCTATAAAGAGCAGCTCTGCATAAGGGACAGTACTCTCAGTGGAAAAAAAAATACTCCCAGTGAACTATTCTGAAATATTATTAAAAACAGAATTACCTGATGGGGAAATAGTCCTGTTTAAAGCTGCTTCCTGCTTTCCACCCCATGGAGACGGTTCATTTTGGGTGTCTTCACATAGCTGGAGATGCTGCTCTGGCATCAGTGACCAGGAGTATCAGTGAATGGCTTTGCTGAAATCCCACAGATTGGCATTTGGGCTTTGCAGCCATCAATATTAGTGATAGTTCAGTACCACTGTGCAAAGGGAATTCAAAATATGAATAAATTGAACCAGACAGGAGCTATTTTATATTTATTTTTCCTCACTATCTTGCAAGAAATGTCTTTACATTGAATGCACTGTTGCCCACAGACATACACCCTGTTTAAAAATGTTTTAATGAATGACCATCTAATGACTGGGCATTTACTAAGCTTCCTGTCAGCACATAGAATTTTAATTTTTGAATAAAGATGTGTTTCTTGCAGCCAGGATAAAAGACAAGCAAGTAATTATATTCATATTTCTTTCTCTGCTTTTCTATCTTGCAGCTTCCCCTTCCATCAAGCTGTTGATTCCTGAGCAGATTGTAGTAAACCCTGGAGATTCGGTATCCATGGTGTGTGTCACGACAGGAGGGGATCCCCCTCCCACCCTCACCTGGATCAAGGCCATTGGACCTCTTCCTGAAACAAGTGTGTTGAATGGAGGGACCTTAACGCTGCACTCAATCAACGCTGAGGAGGCCGGGGCGTACAGCTGTCTCGCGAACAACAATGTGGGCAACCCTGCCAAGAAGTCCAGTACAATCACTGTAAGAGGTAAGTAAACTTGACCTCACTGGATGTGCCTGTTTAAAATAAGTCCTGCTGGTATGGTACTGAGAGGAAGGTCCCATGCTTGAACACCTGGCCTCAGCTGGGTTAGCTGATCTTGGTTGGGGTGGGATGCAGTGCTGCAATTGGCTTCAGTCCCCATGGTCTAGGGAGGGAAATGTTGGCTAGAACCCCTGTTCCTGGTTGCCATGCAGTGACCCCTGCTGATAAGTGCACTGTTTGGGCAAACAATGTGGACAGGGTCAGGCACCACGTAGCCCACTGACACTGATTGTCTAGGTTTGTACAGGAAGAATGACCACATGGAATTGTACCCCAGCAAGAGTCACTGAGAGGAGGGGTCAGGGTAAAAACTGGGGGTGATGGGGACACCAAAGCATCCTCTCGTGACTCCTCGTCGTGTTAACCTTTGATGGGGATTGGATAGGAATAGACTGAGCCCTGCCATTTTCAACATATGATAATTAGGCTCAACATATTGGGAAGCAGAACTTTGGATGTGCATATAATATACAGTCAGGTTTGAATTCTCATTGAGATTTGGACTTCATCTTGTGCATGTCCTACTCTACACAGAATTCTCAGTGGAGAAAAACTATTTGCAAATTAAGTAGTTCAATGGGGCAAATAAGAGATGAGCTGTTATACAAACAATCCAACTTAATGCACTGTGACGAGTCCAGCTCCTGTCCTGCTCAATCATGAGGGAATCCATTGTGTGTCATGTCTCTGCAGATGTCCTGTGCTCAGTTAAACAGGGCCTTCAGATAGACGAGCATTGGCTCAATATTTTCAGTGCAATGATATTGAATACAAATTGCACAGTAATCCAGTTACATTGAAGTCTACAAACTGGAAGACAAGTACATTGAAAGATACACGAATTCAGTGCTCCAGCTAATTGGCAGTTACAGAATCTAATGGCATGCAAGAAGAGTGGAAATGCAGAATTTTAACTGCCAATAGCCAGTATGGTGGTACTGATTAGATAGCTGGCACAGCCTCTGATGTTAGTGTCCCTCCATAAGAATAATATACTGGATAAAGACACATTGAGAGCTTTCATTTTAAGAAGAAATGCATAAGTTCAAGAAAGTCCTGTTCTTCAGGGTGTCTGTACTTAAACACCAGAAGTAGAATAGAATAGGTGTAGTACGGTGCGACAATGAGGGATCCAGGACCCTGGATTGTTAGACAGAATGAACTCAAATGTGTGCTCTTTGTTATAGGTTTTTATTTTTGGCACAAGGTGAAGATGAATCCTGCAATAAACACTGGTGATCTAAAATCCACAATAGGTACCCTCCTATGCATCATTACTACCATTAGATTATGTATTTACTGTGGGCTTTGCTACTTTCCATTTCTTTGCTTTAATGGAGGGTTTTTACTTGTATATTTGTTGTATATTTTCTTTCTCAATGATTATCAGTTGCAGTGCTGCTGTGTCATTTTAATACAGTTTATTTTGATTTTTTTGCATGTAATAAATATTGGTATGAAATGTATTATGCAGCTACTGTGGAGCCCCCCCCCCCCCCCCCCCCCTTTGCTGGATCTCTTCCTGTCTGGGGTTTGAGGAGCTGTATGGGCTGCTCTAGAGCTCCCCCTAGTGGGATACCTGTTATCTGCTATTTGAACTTGTAGTCCTCCCGCTATTCAAATAGTTGACTGGTCTGTGAGGGACTGCACCAGATGACAAAATTCCCTCTGATGGGGTGCTCGTTGTCTAGCTCTTGGCCGACCGTCTGAATTTTGCGATGCGGGTTACTGTATGGGATCGTTCAGTGACTCTAGTTATATCTTAGAAACCGGAAGAATTAGACTAATGTAGTAAAGTCAGAATGAAGCCCAGAGACTCTAAATAATGATTGGAGTCAAAGTAATACATAGCTTCTTCATTCCTGTGCTTGTATATCTTCTAAGATGTCACTTGGGAAGAAAAGTTCAAAACACTCACAAATGGACATGGCATTAATTCAACCACTTAGTCAAGCTGGCAGCTCTATTAGAGAATTCCTCATTGCAGCTTGTCCCTGTGTTAATGACGTGGCATTTTTTTTCCCACTTTCTCCCAATTCTCACTACAAGTGTTCACTTTCTTTATCCTTTTCTCCATCTTCAGACTCAAAAGAGATAGAAGCAAGTTCTCAGCTGTTTCCACTTTCAAGTGATCTTCTGTTTCTCTACTATCTCCACCTCCTTCTGGTCTATTTGAAACTTCATAATCAAAAAAGAAAGTGTATTTCTGAAAGTTATAGTTCCTTCTTGCTTGAAGTTGCTAATTGGTTAGTGACCTCCACACAGAACTTGAAAGAGAAAATGTAGAGAAATAAAGAAATATGTTAGTTGTAAACTTGTGAAAGATGGAGAAGAAATATTAGTCATATTACAACGTGAGCAATGCCGCAACTAAATCTACCTAGGTTTCCATCTATTCCATAAGACAGGCAACACAATAACCCCGGTGAGGTCCACAACCTCACGCTAAGTTGTGTTAACAAACTTCAGCGGGAATGTTGCTCATTGTCTCCCATTCCTATGGATATTTTATGGCCGAACATTAAAAGAAGAGTGCACACTTCTGCTTTCCAACTTCATCTGGCTTGTGGAGCCCCACCTCACTGATTCCTCTCACACAATGCCACAAATAAATGAGATGAGTTAGCGCTGTTAATGAAAAGTGCTCAACTCTGAAAAGCCCGTGGGGTTGTAGGAATTTAAATAAACCTGAGAGAGAAAGCACTGTTGGCTTTCTTAGCAGGTGCACAGCAAGCTGACATCTGGCAGTTGCGTTCTCCCTCTCTTGTTAGGTCCTGCTTCAGGAATCCACTAAACCGCAGGGCTCGGTGCTGCCGCCTCTTATCGGCCGCTTGCCTGAGTCCCAGTGCTGTCACATCCACCCACCTGCCTGAGAGAGGAAGAGAAGCAAAGGAGCAGAGAGAGAGAGGGAAATGAAGGACGAGAAAGAGACAGAATGATGCAGTGGAGAGAGTGAAGGAGCAGAGAATAGAGAATGGAAAGAGGAGAGAGAGATTGAAGTAATGGGGAGACAGAATGAAGTGAAGCAGTGAGTGGTTGATGAAGAAGCAGAGAGTGACTGATGAAGAAGAAAAGAGGAGTGTGTGAAGTGAAGGTAGAAAGTGTGCAAAGGAGCAGGGAGTGACAGAAGTAAAAGAGGAAACAGAAAGTGAAGGAACACTCAGAGGGAATGAGAGAGAGTGAAGGGGAGGAGGAGGGAAAAGTGAAGATCAAGATAGTTGAATGAAAGAGAATGACTGAAGTGAGAGAGGAGAGCAAGAGAAACAGAAGTGGAGGAAATTTGTGAAAGATGTAGATGATGTACTCTTAAGGTTTGCAAGAAATCCAAATTAGCTTGGGAGTTGGACATAGTGCTTACTCATAATTCTGTCTGAGTCAAATGTCAATTTAATTAAATACAGCGTACTCATTAATTGTATCTCAAAGATTCGGCCTCTGCTGTAGAGCATCCTCTAGTGGGATTTTACGGTTGGTTGCCATGGCTGCTGGTGCAGGAGTGGATCAGGCAATTGGGGAATGGAAAATTGGGTGGAGACTACTTGTACCAGATCTCTGCCCATGGCACAGCACACGTGACCTTAATATTCAAGAGCTTAATTTAAATGTTAGAATGTGTTTAGGATGGGATTGTTATGTTCACCCATCTGGAGTGTGTTTAAGGGGAGCTCCATGTGTGATGGAGCTCTTAAAGGGGCAGATGACTGATTGCTTCCAGTGCATTTTTGGTACCAGTTTTTGTTCATTTTATTTTGTGTTTTCCTTCCGATTTTTAAAAAATTCTGTTTGCTGAGAACAGTAGAGGATTTTTATGTTGAACTAAAAATAGCTGTATATTGTCTGCAAATTTACTGGAGAGCTGATTGTAATTGAAACATTTGCCAGACTTTAGCACAGTAGAAGAGCTAAGGTTACAAGAAAGGTACTTGGAATGATTTGCACTTTATCTGTTGTCACATTTCAAGGCTTTTTGACCATTTTTCTATGAAAAGGATTTGCACAAAAAAGAGTTACTTTTAAAGCTTTTTTTAAAGCAGTGTATTCTCGCATTCCTTTTTTAAAGGGCACCTAGATGTAAGGTAGTTACTACACCAAATTAAAGTTGCTTTCCCCAGACACTAAACAATAAACAATTTCCTTGCTTCTCTGGGTAATTGAAGAAAAAACACCTCACACCCGTTGTCTTTGAAAAGTCCTTTATTCCTGATCTATCTGTGAACAGAGAGATATAAAGAGGGAGAAACCTGACAACAGAGTTTAAACAGAGAGCAGTGAAAGCTTTAGGTAAGGTCAGAAATACTGGAGGAACAGTTAGAAGACCGCTTGTTGAAATAAGATAACCACCTGATATGGGAAAGCATGGCATGCTCTTCATTTTCTATTATTATTTGAAGGTAAGTTGTATTGTACTGATTGAACTAAGTGAGTCTGCTCGTAACTGTTGCTCTGTATGTTCACTTGCTGTGAAATAAAGCAGCTTAATGATTCTTCTCAAGCCTTTTCTCACCAAGTACTAACTCAGCCTGCCTTCGGAGAGATTGAAGAAATACAAATGTGAAAGACACGACTATCCAGTCCGGATCACAAGAAAATGCTATTGTTACATCCCTGGGTTACACTATTGAAGTAGATATAGAACTGTGTTAGACATGCGGAAAGCTTACAGGGGCGATTATCGCCACTAAAGCAGAAACAATTTCTATTAACATCTTTATTAATTAATTTATAGATTTTCATAGAATCATAGAATAGTACAGCACAGAAGGAGGCCATTCAGCCCATTGAGTCTGTGCCGGCTCTTTCAAAGAGCAATCCAGTTAGTTCCACTCCCTCGCTCTTTCCCCATATCCCTGCAATTTTTTCTCCTTCAAGTATTTATCCAATTCCCTTTCGAAGGCTACTATTGAATCTGTTCCATCACCCTATCAGGCAGTGCATTCCAAATCCTAACCATTCGTTGCATAAAAAAGTTTTTTCCTCGTTACCTCTGGTTCTTTGGCCAATCACCTTAATTCTGTGCCCGCTGTTTATCGACCCTTCAGCCATTGGAAACAGTTTGTCTTTATTTACTCTATCTAAACGATTTTAAACACCTCCATCAAATCTCCTCCTAGCCTTCTCTGCTTATAAGAGTTAACTCCCGAGGCTACATGCAGCATATTTTCTCAACATTGGACCAGCTGCAGAGTTCTTGTCTCAATAATAATTGATATAAATTATGTCCCATATTCTTTGCATATGCAAATAGAAATGTCAGAGGTGATAAAAAATGAATAGGGAACAAAATAACTTTTGCCTCCACACAGTAAAATTCCATATGCATAGGTAATTCATTGGCTAGCGAGAGAAAGTACTGCTGATTAGAGACCAATATCAACAGATAATACAGTGAAGATATAGAAAAAAGACTGACATAACCACAGTGAGAAATCAGATTCTTTTTTTTAAATTTTGAAAGCCCATTGTGGCCTGAACAGGCAGTTGAACAGAAGGACAATAGACTGTCGGATCCTCAAAATAATGAAAAATTCTGACAGATTGATCAGGGAATCAGCCTTCAGGGGATGTATGAATGAAAGAGATTTTTGGCAGCGCGCTAAGAGCTATCATTAGAAATCTTACAATTGTGAGCTTCTCAGTCTTCAATTTTGTCTGGTTTCATTTAAATTGAAATAACTCCGGTTCGGGGGAAGTTTGCATATATATTAAGTTTGCATTGAAATTTAGCCGAATAGAGCTGTGCTTTTTTTTATAGCAACCAATATTGCAAACTGGAGATCATTTTGCAAATTAGATTAATGATGAGGAGCAATATAATAAACAAAAATTGATTTCAGCTGAGCTATTTAATGCAAAAATTCAAAGCAGCTGTACTGAGACGACTCTCAATTAAATTTGATGTCATAGAAATCTGAAACTATAAACTTCTTATTGCTTTGTGTGAAAAATGCTTCTATAATCTCCACTCAGATCTTTCTACCAGAAATGTCTCATTCCTTTTTAAAGAAGGACCAAAGACCTCTACTCAACCCAGTGAAGTTAAACAAGGTCAACATCTCATAAATCATTTGCTGCCTTATCTTAAGTCACATCTTAAACATACATTGACCCTGATTTGATCTGCATTGGCTCAAGTGCAAACTCTGACATCTGTTACTTTGAGAAAGGTTTGAGGTGATCTGCCCCCACTTGTGACTGGGGGTGGGGTGGGGGTGGGGGTGGTGGTGGTGGGAGTTTGATTTTGAAAATGTTGAATTCGGTTTTTAGAAGTGTAAACATGATTTAACACTATGCCAACCCCTTCCTCCCACAAAAAACCTGGACCAACGCATGCCCGAAACCCTGCAGCCAATAGAATTTTTGCTGGCTGAGGATTGAAGAATGACAACATACCTGAAAACATGCATGAAAGTGGCATACCGCTGAAGTACATTACAGTGCTGGAAATGAAAATGGTCTTATTTTGCTGCCACTGTCCCAAACCTCTACATGTGTCTGTATTGCTGGAACATGGGCCAATGGCACAGGAATAACACGACCAAGAGGAAGGCAAGGTGGTGGAGGAAAGATATTGGGGGAGAAATTCAATATTCGTCAACATGAAGGGCTTCCATTGCCTGAATATGCAGCTGGTGTGTGACTACAGGCAGCAGATCATGCAGGTCTGTGCCTGGTTTCCACACGGACTGCAGCGGTTCAAGAAGGAGGCTCACCACCACCTTCTCAAGGGCAATTAGGGATGGGCAATAAATGCTGGCCTTGCCCACATCCCATAAAAAAACGAATTAAAAAAAACTAGTCATGAAGCCTTTGTCCTGTGCCAGTCCTCCACCTAGACCATCGGGTGTCATGCTGGCTGCTTGGCGACAAGGGTATCCACTGACCACCTGGCTCATGATTCCTCTCAGGAACCTGAGCAGATGCTGAGCAATGTTACAATCAAAGTCACGCTGTAACCAGAGCTTGTATAGAGCAAACCATTGGTATTCTAAAACACAGGTTCTGCTGCCTTGACAGGTGTTGAGGGGGCCTTCAATACAGCCCCAAGAGGGTCTTCAGAATCGTCCTGGTCTGTTGGATCCTCCACAGATTCACTCTGTTAAGGGAGAAACCCTGGATACCACCCCAGGAGGAAGTAGTGGAGCAGCAAGATGAAGAGGATGACCAGGATTCCAAGGACGAACAGAAAGAGCAAAGACCAGCAATACTGCTAGCTGACAGAGCTCTGTATCACCAAATCATCAAAGAACAGTTGCGTTGAGTCATCCCTCCTCCCAAAGCACAACAGTCCTTCCTACTGTCACACCCACTCATTATACCCAGCTGATGAATGCCTTTATCTTAAACATCAACACCAAAATAATGAAAACAGTAAACTGGTTCATAACGGTTCATTCCATAATTCTTTACAGTGAAGTTTTAAAATTAAAAATGACCTTTATGCAAATCCCTAGTCCCTGCCTTCCGTGCTTGTTTACCTATTCTGGTGCTTCGATGAGGTGCTTCCACAGTGGCAACAGCTTGGGAGGTGGAAAACTGCTGAACTTCCACTGAGGGCACTCGAGTGGCCGTGGTGGGCGACCTCAAGAAGCTCTGGCCTTAGAGGGTCTGGCTGCAAACTGCATCAACTTGGCAGTGGTGAGGACAGGCTGGCTGTCTGGAGCCAACTGGCTGTGAGGCTGGCGGGGGAGCAAGCTTGCTGTCCTCCTGAGAGAGGACAACATCTGCCGCCCCCTGGAGCCCCGGCACTGCCATAGAGCTGTGCCTCAGCACTCCCAATGCTCAGCTTGAGAATGGAGTGCAGGAGTGAAGTGACTCTTTGCAAGCCAATATCCATGCTCACCTTCATGCTCTGGAAGCAGAGGAGATGCTGAAACCCAGAGCCAAGATGGCAGCAGTCTGATCTTCCATCGAAGCTGTCAGAGCTGTTATTAGAGGCTCCAGGCCTGTGGGCCTCACTGCAGTGTACATAGAGCTGACTGCATGCACCATAGTTGACTGCAGTGTTTCTATGCCCTGCGTGAATCCCCCACATAAGTTGGAGCTGTACTCCCCCATGCTCTCCGACATTGTGCGCAGGCTTGCTGGCAGGTAGCCCAGTGCATTGAGCAGTTGATGGTGCACAGCCATCGGTCTTTTTTTAATAGGCTGGACCCTTGACGGCAGCATCTATGCCCTCTGCAGCAGGAGAAGAATGCAGACTCGTCCTCTGACAAGCTGGTTCCTGGGCCATCCTGACCCCCTGCCCTTGCTCCTGTGCACTTAGGCTCATGAATTTCTCATTGCAGACCCCCTCTAATTGAGCATCTGAATTATGTGGGGTGGCAGTTTCTGAGCGGGTGCCAGCAATAGTATGGTTCAGTGTTGGCATATGCTCAGCAGGGCTGTCCTCCTCTTCTTCAGCTGCAACTGGGCCTATGACTTGTGAGGACACCTGGAAAGGGAAGACAGGGACAAGGGTTAGCAGTTAATGACCAGGGTGAGCAGAGACAGGTGAGTGGCAACTAAAGAGCCACACCACTGTATAATACAGAGTGGGTTTAGGAAGAGATGACGGTGAGAAGAGATAGAGAGGGTAAGGTGATCAAGCAGTGTGTGGCCTGGTGAAAGGTTGTGAAGATGTGAGGATAGAATAATGTTGCTGATGTGTGAAAGATGGCACAGGTGTGGCAAAGTGAGAGGAGTAATCGTGGGGACAGTAGCAGGTGCAACATGGGCCAGTTGCAACGGAAGAAGGCTGAGTGAAGTGTGCTGTGGTGATTAGAGGAGAGTAAGGGGAAGCGAGGGAGGGGAGGCTTGAGAGTGTGAGGGCTACAGTGTCGGCATCAAAGGGTATGTGGAGAGAGCGGGAATATGGTATTGAGATAGAGGATCAGCCATGATCATATTGAATGGCGGAGCAGGCTCGAAGGGCCGAATGGACTTCTCCTGCTCCTATTTTTCTATGTTTTTATGTTTCTACAGGTGGTGCAGGGCCAAGGAGAGAGTAGGAGAGATGTGAGTAGGAGTCTTACCTCAGCAGCTCTGGTGAGATCATTGAAATTCTTGCAGTATTGCAGCAAGGTCCTGGGTGCAATGCTCCTTGCATTGATCGGCTCTGCCACCTCTGCCCACTGGTGCTGGGAAACATGCCATGACGCACCCTTCTGCCGTCTGAAGGGAAGAGCAGCTCCCTCCGCCAGGTCACCTACTCTTCCGACACCTCCAAAACAGCATCAGAAAAGTAGGCAGCGCTTCCTGCAGAACCTCTGCCTGCCATTTCACCCGTTCAACTTCAGTCCAGATGACAGCAGGCAGTGCACCTCCCCTTTAAGAGTTGCAGGTGTAGCTGACCCGTGATTTCCCTCCCCCTCCCCCAATCGGCAAATTGCCGATAAGCAGCATTAGTAGCGTTTACCACTTGCCAATCATAATCAAATGAGGCACATGCTCCAATTTCACGCAAAATGGGTGCGCTTCCTGCCCACACTGCCCATTTCACGCTGGAAACTGACGCAAGTTGAATTTGTGTGCACCTGCAGGCTATGGGGCACCCAAATGCAGGGACACCCTGTAAAGCTGACACTGAACCTACGAACATACAAAATTGACAGGCAGGAAAAGACCAGCTGGTCCATCAAGCCTGCCCTACACACCATGATGGCTGGAGCATCATGACTAGACCGCAACCACCGCCCGCCTCCCCACCCAGCTATGTAATCTCTTAGGAGAGGACTTGCACTAGGACCTCCCACATCCCACCCCACCTCCCTGAGAGTCTGAGGGGGTCCAGCAGCAAGTTGAAGTGGATTCCAAAAGGCAAGTTTCACAATTTGTACAAATAGGCCAGTAGATCTTCAGGTCCTGGGTCTTTAGGCTGTTGCTCTCCAGGTGCCGCCAGTGCTGCAGCAGAGGGGGCCAGGAACATAGTTTTTCAGGAACATGCCAGTGATCTTTCCAATGAAGTAATAATCATCTCTTCCATCCCTCATGGCCAAGGGTGCCATATTTACTATCAGCAAAACAAAAGTCCAGTTCCTCCAGTTGATGGCGATGTGTTATGGAAATATTTTAAAGGGACAGTAGAGATAGTCATTTGTCAATTTAACCATCAGCTAATTCCTACTTTGTCTGAATCAGAAATGTTATCTGAGTGTCAGCTGTGGCTCAGTTGGTAGCACCCTCGCCTCTGGAGTCAGAAGGTTGTGGGTTCAAATTCCCACTCCAAAGACTTGAGCACAAAAAATCTAGGCTGACACTCCAGTGCAGTACTGAGGGAGTGCTGCACTGTCGGAGGTGCTGTCTTTCAAATGAAACATTAAACCAAGGTCCTGTCTGCTCTCTCAGGTGGATGTAAAATATCCCTGGTGTCCTGGCCAATATTTATCCCTCAATCATCATCACTTAAACAGAATATCTGGTAATTTTCACATTGCTGTTTGTGGGAGCTTGCTGTGCACAAATTGGCTGCCACATTACAACAGTGACTACACTTCAAAATAGTACTTCATTGGCTGTAAAGCGCTTTGAGACGTCCGGTGGTCATGAAAGGCGTTGTAGAAATGCAAGTCTTTTTTTAATCTAATAGGAATGATCTGATATAGGAAATCTAATTCTCTAGACGTAGCTCCATTAGTTGCTTTCAAATGTATCTTTGAAAAATTAAAGATGATATAACTAAGAGTTGGAAAATGCCCCAAGTATACTGAACACCAGAAGACTATCCCCAACCATACTATTCATTTTAGATCTAACTGGATGTTAGAAATTCCAGTTGAATCCTGTAGGAGGGATTCAAATTGTTTAAATGGGCAATATTGATGGTCTGCCACTAGGGGCCATCAGTACAATTGCTAAATACTATAGCCTAGATTTCTCGATTGGCATTATCTTAATGCTAGTGGTAACTCATTTATTTAAAATTAGTTGGAAAATCTGAGCTGATGTATTGTCATAGCATGCTGTAGATATCATTGACAACAGAACATCGTTACTGTGCCAACTTTGCTTTGATTCCATGAATTCAACACTGGATTCCTGAAAATTGGACGTCGATCCTAAATGGATTACTCGGGTAATTTTATGTGTCTGCACTATTGCCGATGAGCCCTCTAGTTTCAGAATCCTAGGACTAACAGGGTCCAAAACGCTTCAAAATAAACTGGATTTTAACTTATTGATGGACAGTATTCTAACATGTTGAACCACTGAACTATGAATAAATTGAAAATAACCTTCCAAAATGAAATTGTTTGAAATAACACAAAATGCTATTCTAGCATTGGAGTTCAATAATTCGGCTTCAAAATAATATTGATCTAATTTATTCTTTTCAAAGCTGACTTTACTCAGAAATTATGCTTTTAATTGGTTTTATCAATGATGTCATGTTCTATATGATCAATGAGGATATCCACTTTCATTTATAACTTCAGCTAGCATTTTTAATGCAAGTACAGAATATTCAGCTACTGAGATTTTGTTTCAATCTCTATCAAAGTTATTCAATGCAAATTAATGAATGGAAAGAGAACTGTACGAATAGTAAATATATTGTATGAATATATTATGAAAGAAAACTAATTACTTTCATGTTGTAATAGACATGATCTTTATAGACTCGAAGATCATCAGACAATTTGTATATTTTATGAATAAAAGACATAATTAAGTTAAATGGGTGACCTGCAGTGTTGGCTGCAGGGTATCTAGAGCATGTGGCTGAGATGCTTGATTATTACTGGACACAGAAAGCGTCGAGTGTCAGTTGTGGGTTGAAGCCTGGAGCATCTGCTACTGAAGTGTGTAACTTGAATTCTACAGGATAAGGTAACATGGGGAGTAAGGTCTGTGGTTGTAGGTTAGAGTAGATGCTTTGATGTGATTTAATCTGATCCACTCTTATTGAACACAGTACCATAGCAAAGCTTCTCCTCTCCAATATCATTATCATTCCAGTTTAATGTTTGTACTGTAACACAGTGAACACTTCCACCGATTCATTCAGATTGCTAGTGTTGTAAATCAGAGGCGAGTTTGTGCTGTGAACTTGCATTCACCTACCAGGGTCTAAAATATCCAAATGTATTTCTCTAAGGTTGCCTAATATCCACCAGAGAAAACGAGGATGTCAGCCAAACATTCCAGGCTGGATTTTACTCAAAACCCCAGAAATTCTGATCCTTCTTGGAGCATGTCTGTGCTGTGCTCCCGGGCTGACCCAGAAATTCTACCAGATACACTGTCATTAGGCAAAAAGCAGGTATGTGTGTTGCACTGGGCCACAAATGGGCCCACTGAGAAGAAATCAAATGACAATCCATCCCAGAGAGATCAATTGCTGTATGATTTGGGAGGGCCGACCAGCATGGAAGTTTCATTGAAGAGTTTTGCACAAATTTAATTCTTCAGCCCAACTAGTCTACAGTTCCCTTTCTTGAAGATCCCTTCTGTTCCTCTTCCTTTGGGTGGATGACTCTCTTGTGCCACTACAGGTGCGTGTGCCTGCCCCTAAAGTAATGATGACCCCATCTCTGGGATTTGGGACGGGATCATGGTGGGACCAAAGTGGCGGGTAGCGGCACTGCCAGAATTTCTAGGCTAAGATCTGTATAGGTAAAGTGCAGTGGTCTATAACATACTTCACCATCTGTCTTCTCTAGATTACAATGCACTGGACAATATAGACAGGATAGCATTAGACAGGCAAATGCATGGTTGGATACATGGAGTAGGAGGGAAGAGTATAGATATTTGGGGCTTTGGGATGAGTTCTGGAACAGGGGATGGACTTCACCTGGATCATAATATTCACCAATATACCAGCATAGTGGATAAATACAACAGTGAGGGTGGATTTAAACTAGTAGGAGTAGGGAATTTAAGTTCGATTAAGAATTAGCGTAAACTAAGGAACAAGGAGAGATCAAGAGAAATGGGAAATCCTGGGATAACTGCATTGGAGATAAATATCTTAAAATTATGTACACAAATGCATGGAGCATTGTGAATAAATTAGGTGATCTAGAGCTCTCTGCTACTGACAAGGATTATGCTATAGGTATTAACAAGTCATGGCTAATTAAAGATGCAAAGTCAGGGAGAGACATCTCAAAGGATATCGATTGATACCCAAGAAGAGAAAGGATAGGCCAGGAGGGGTGTTGCCTTTTAAAAGAAGATATGCAGATAAGGGAAACAATTAAACATGGATTTAATAGGAACATGGTAGAAGCATCATGGATTGAGATAAAGAATTATAAGGGAAAGAAGTTAGTTGTTGGGATCTGTTACTGGTCACTGAGTCAAAGAATTTTTGACCACAAGTGTGATTATCATGATGGATTTTAATCTACCGGGAATTAAATGGGAGGATTGTAGTGGGAGCAGGATCAAAGCACTTTACATCCTGGACATAGTCACAGACTGTTTTTTGACCCAGATGTTTAAGGACCCCAAGAGAGGGGAGGTGACTCTGGATCTGGATCTGGGCAGCCTCCATGCCTCACGATTTTGAACTGCCTGAAGCTGGTCAGCTACCTCATTCCACCCATTTCGGGTGAGCAGCTGGCCGGCGGGATGTAAATGAGTACCAACCGTTAAAATTGGCTGAGGCCCCCAATTGAATCCGGGCAGGAAGGCTGTCAGCTCCTCCCGGCTGCCTGCCCTGGAGTTCAAATCCACCCTTCGGTGTTTCCAAGCAGTAGAGTCACAAAGCCCCAGGTATTGGTCTCTACTTTTGCTATTGAAACCACTAAATATTTGCGCTTTGATGTCATAGAATCATAGAATAGCACAGCACAGAAGGAGGTCATTCAACCCATCGGTATTGGGCCCATAAATATTAATGGGTAGAGGCACTTTTAATTTTCCTGTTTCTGGGATTCTAAAGCTCCAGGTTTCTGCACCTGATAATCCGTTTCATTTTATGCTTGTTATCAAAGATTCAAATCTTTGACCAACCAGTGGATCTCTCTACCTGCTCAGATGAAAGAGTGAAATGAGATTACTCTCTGCATAGTAGTGATAAAAAATTGAAATAAGTATAAGGAATATTTTTAAGATGAAACCATTGCAAGAATTTTAACAAGGAACAATGTACTCTGATTCCATTATAGATTTCAGTACAAGCCTATATAAGAGTAACAATGTAATGTTAAGATTTTTAAGATTGATTTCTTGCTTGATGGGAGTTTCCACATCAATCTCGTGCTGTCTTGTCCTTTTTTTAACACGGTGGTCGAACTCAGATGCCTGTTTTCTTACATATTTTACCTCCATCGCAGCCTGCAGTACATCACGTTTGCTGTCATTACATTCTAGAAATGGATTGTTTTGTGAATAAAAATGATTCCTTTACTTGTTAGTTTTCTATTCCTCTTGTACATGTAGCGGGTATCCTATGGTTTGGTATCATATTTATACAAACATCAAACTCAGCTAAAAAAACATACAATTGACAAAATTTTAAGTGGGTTCACAAGCCATGTTGCATAGATATTAATATTAGTTGATCTTCCATGGCATTGCACATGGGAGGGGGACATTTCACCTTAGAAACGAAAATCAGGGATGGGGATGGGTGTGGTGGGTTCTATAATGGTCAGTCAATCCACTCCGTCAGTTTACCACCCAAGTGGTGAGGGTGGAAATTACCCCCAGGACTTAAGACCAAGTGTAATCATCAAATGAAGTGGATTGAGAGGGTGGGTATAATTGGACCAGGGTGTGCGAATATAATTGTCTCCATTTTAAAGTCATACATACTGTCCTTATTTTATATATTGGGCCGTAATTTGCGGCCCCTACGGGTGCGTACGAGGTGTGCACGTGCCTGTAGAGGCCGCGCAAGTTCCGGGATTAGGCATGCGAAGCGCATGCGCTAAAACCCGGAACTTGCGATCTGTCAGGAATCTTCTTGACAGATCATCCACGTCCCCGGGAAAAGGGCATCCGCGGGCGGAGAGTTGCGCTATTTGCCCAACTTCTGCCCAGAGAATGCTCGTGAAATTCGTACGCCTCTTTAAAGCAGGTGTAAGGCCTGCTTTTACCAGCGTAAGAGTTTTAAAAAACAGAAAAATAAAATATTATCAATAATTTTTACATTAAAAAACTTGTTCAATAAGGTAAGTTTATTTTTAGCCCCTTTAAAACATGTAAATTTATTTTTCAAAATATTAAATTTTTGTTTTAAATATTTAATTAAATGCCATTTTAATTAATTTTAAATATGTGATTTTTATTTTATTTATTTGATGTCTAGGTGTATTTTTTGGGGTATTTCCATTCATGCTTATGGGGTTTCCGTACATATGGAATCCCGATAAGTATGAATGGGGATTCCCTCCTGTCATTCGTTGGGCTGGCCCACGTGATCCCAGGGGCGCGCGTGAATCGCCTGCGCCCCTGGAATACGTGGGCCTCTGCCCGCGGGTACCTGGAGAGGCCCAGGACCGCGAATCTCCGTACCTCCCGGACAACCAGGTAGGCGCAGACTTTAATTGTGGATCGGCGGCATTTCCCCACGGGAAGCCTCCGACCGCAATTTCAGGTCCAATATTTTGATTTGATGGATTTAAAGTTAAAGAGCAAAATGTATGAGAATTTGGAAAGCAGAGAAGTAGAATTGTTTGAAGCATAGGACTGTTCAGCAGTCTAGGCCAAGGAGCTAGGAGACGCAAACTTGAGAGATGCTAGAGCACTAGCTCAGGTTTGAGGGTTTAATTACAGCATGATGACATGTTTAAATGGGCACTTTTCACTATAAGTGCAGAATTTATAATGGAAAATGTTGATGTAGGAAGTGAGCGCAGGATACAAGATTTTTAAACTGCTGCATTTCAAGAAGAAACGATCTGAGGGCAACTAGGGTTGGACAATAAATGCTGGCCTTTCAGCAATGCCACATCCTGAGAATCAATTAAAAAATATTATGACCAAGAGTTTCCACTTTGGCCGCAATCGGCGATCTGGGCGCAAATTGCGTTCAAGATTGCGCTAGTTTTCAGAAGTATTTTTTTTGCTTGTTTGCATATTGCCGAATGTAAAATCTGTCACGCGCAAGTGCAATTGGGCAATGTTTTAGAACATAATTTTTTTGTAAATTTCCATTCAAAAATATTCCTTGATATATTTAAGAGTGGTAATCTGGCGCAGCTTTACTAATACAGCTGAAGATGAGTTTAATCACAAAAAATAAGCATTTGTAATCCGTGTCTAGTCCACCAACTGTGAGTAACCTGTTTTTAAATAACTGAAAATGACTTTAAAAGCAATACAGAACCATTTACTAGTTACATTGGTGTACAGTAGTCAGTTTCTTGGTAAACTAAACTAAAATTCATATGCATAAGATTTTAAAACATGCCTATTGGTGTCCTTGCGCCTAAATAAATCCAGTTGAATTTTAAGAGCCTCGTCGAAGGCCCGCAAACGGGTGCAGTCAGTGGCAACTTGCCATGGTGATTAATTCGATCTGGGGGTGGGGGGGGGGGGGGTCAGTTTTGTGCGCGGGGCCAGCTTCTAGCGCGATGTTCTTAAAGCTGGCACAAAAGATCGCGGAAACTCGATTTATACTGGACGTAATTTGCGCCTGAAATTCCTCGATCTTTTAAGCTGATTTGGCCGATTCTGGGCTGGAAATTGCACGGGCACTCCAGGCCTATATATTCAGGTTTGTTGGGGTTACGCACTTCCATAGAGATGACACAATCTCATGATGCTTTATTTCTTTAATTGGGATTATTTTTACTGTGTATAAAATAAATTGAGTTTTGAGGCTCTTAATCCTACAGTGGTCCAAAGCACCACATCCATTAGTAAACTGTTGTGCTTAATGTAGGACTGAATTTAAATAGGCAGTTTAAGTTATTTTATACCCTTCATTATTTCCAGAATTTATAATCAATTAAAGAAAATGATTACTATCCTGCACTAGCTTGATAACATCCAGTAAACTCAGAGTTGCAAATGCTTAGTTTAACTCACCTTCTAAATTGTAACTAAGTATACTTATACATTATATAAAACAAGCTTATTTATTTGAAGGCAGGTTAATAAATGCTTGTCTGTTGGTTGGATTCTAACAGTGCTCATGGACACATCGGCACTTAGTGTCATCAAATGGCCAAATAAGATTTAAATGTTATGATACCGATGATCAGTGCAGTGCATTTGTAAATTACTGCTTTGCCTTTCTGTGGAAAAATATTTCTGTTGAATGTGATTGGCATTTTGATGGGAGAATAGTCTTGTGCTGAAGAATGAGGTTTGTTGCTAAGATAATGCTCAATAACAGAAGATAACTCTTGATATATTTGGCTGTTTCAACCCATCACCTGTCAAAGCTTTGCCAAACTGGATAAAGGCTTTAAGAAATCAAAATCCCTGTTACGTTTTCTTTCTTTACTGAGTTCAGTATTAGCAAAATGGAATAGACTGGCTCAGTAATTAGACAATCCTAGTAACTACAGGCCGGTCAGTTTAACATCAGTGGTGGGTAAAGTTTTAGAAACAATAATCAAGGAGAAAATTAACGGGCACTTGGAGAGGTTTAAGCTAATTAAGGAGAGCCAACACGGATTTGTAAAAGGCAGATTGTGTTTGACTAATCCAATTGAATTTTTTGACAAAGTAACATGGGGAATTGATGAAGGGAATGCAATGGATGTTGTCTACATGGATTTTCGGAAGGTGTTTGACAAAGTACCACATAGAAGGCTGGTTAACAAAATTGAGGCTCATGGAATAGGTGGGTCAGTGGCAGCTTGGATAAGGAATTGGCTTAAGGATAGAAAACAGCGAGTTGTGGTGAATGGCTGTTTTTCAGACTGGAGAATGGTAGACAGTGGTGTTCCCCAAGGGTCAGTGCTGAGGCCACTGCTTTTTGTGATATATATAAATGACCTGGATATTGAAATACAGAGTAGAATTTCTAAATTTGCCAATGACACCAAACTTGGGGGTGTGGCAAACAGTGAGGATAATACCAATCAATTGCAACAGGACATAGAAAGGCTAGCAGAATGGGCAGACAAGTGGCGGATGGAATTTAATACAGAGAAGTGTGAGGTGATGCATTTTGGCAGAAGGATCAGGGAGAGGCAATATACACTTAATGGCACAGTTTTAAAGAGTGTGCAGGGACAGAGAGACCTGGGAGTTAATGTGCATAGGTCCCTGAAGGTGGCAGGACATATTGAGAGAGTGGTTAGCAAAGCATATGGGATCTTGGGCTTCATAAATAGAGGTAATAGACACAGATTTAAGGTTTTGGGCAAGAGATACAGGGGGGATGTGAGGAAATGCTTTTTAACACAGCGAGTGGTGAGGACCTGAAACTCGCTGCCGACAGAAGTGGTGGAAGCGGAGACACTCAGTGTTTTCAAGGGGAGACTGGATAGGCACTTGAGGGAAATAAACTTGCAGGGCTACGGGGATAGAGCGGGGGAATAGGACTGACTGGATCGCTCCACAGAGAGCTGGCACAGACTCGATGGGCCGAATGGCCTCCTTCTGTGCCGTTATGACTCTATGGGCGCGATCTTATCTTTCGGTGCGAGTTGGGAGCGGGTCAGCTTACTTGCGGGTTCCGATCCCGCCCCCAACGACGCCCGACGCACAGACATAATTTTACATCAATTGGCCTTGTTAAGCCTGCCCTCCGGGCTTGCCGGCCAATTAAGAGGAAGCCAGTGTCAGATTACGTCAGTTGATGACGCGTCTTCTGCTGGTTTTCTTAAAGGGGACACGCTCATTTTTTTTTGACAGATGATTTTTCAGTGTTTGACAGCATTGAGGTGCTGCAAACACTGCCAATCACTGTACAAAGGTGAGCCCTTGCACCCAGGCTCTCAAGAGACTCTCTCCTTAGGATAAAACAGATGGCAGCTGCAGGTGAGGTTACAGAAGCGATCTGTCACTGGTGAGAGAGGTTCTCCCAATGAGGTGGAACTACACAAACACTTCAAACCTTATTACCTACAGAAAAGTCTAAATACATTAAAAATGATTTTCCCAACATTTTCTTACCTCTGAAACTCACCAGTGTACCATTGGATCCTTCACACCACTTCTGCAGCTGTCATCAATGAAGAAACATTACAGTAGACCCACAGCACGTCACACTTACCCTGGCGTGGTGTCCGGACGTCGAGAAGCCCGCAGTCGACCTGGTAAAATTGAAAAAAGCCTCTTAACTGCCTGTTAACTACCTGTTAACAGGCAATTAATTGCCTATAATCCTCTTCCCGCTGCTAGGTGTCGGGTCCCTGCGCAAATCGGGGACCCGACACTTGGCAAGATTGTATGGAGGCGGGTTGACAGCGGGTTCGGGACCCGCTGTCAATCTTTGCAATTTTGCCAGCAGTCCCACCTCCAAACCCGCCCCCTGAGCACCGGCAAAATTCCCCCCTTTGACTCTATGACATCATTTGTTGAAGACATAAAATTGAAAAGGTAGCAATATTGCACTTGGTCACACAACTTCTATAATTAACAAAAATATTAAATAACTAAGAAATAAGGCACTTTCAATCACCTCTTATTCTCCAAGTAAGACAGTTTGGTATGTTTTAATTAGTGTTGTATCTGAGGGCGTACTTGTGAAGTACTTAGTCTCTAACAGCAACTCGTTCAACATTACGAGCAAGAACATAAACTTTCCATGAAGGGATCTGCAGTGTTTACACATAATATACTAACATGCTACAGATGAAGCACGCCAGAGCACTAAGATACTGTGCCATCTGGAAATTGGCAAAAAAATCTTTTTGACAGATGTTAAATCAAAGAATAGAGGTGCCTACTTTGAAAGCTGAACTGTTCTTTCAAAATTCAAAGGATGTTTGAGTTCCTAGTGACTTGTTTGCCATATGGTGCTATAATTCAAAACAATTCATTTATCAAATTCTGACTACTAATTACTTCCAACTATGCATCCCCCAAAAGCTTTGTTTTGGATTTTTTTCCTGCATCTTTTTTTCTGTCAATTTTCCCCCTGCCTCTCCTCTTGACTGTGTTGACTTCTCACTGGGGTACATTCCACAGGCACCAACTGACCATTTCTCATCTGTGAATGTTAGCACTGGGCTGGGAAGGGGAGAGAGCAAGAGGATCACAACTGAGCCTGATGCTGTCCGCACCATTGTCCTCATGTGCACATTCCAGCAATTGTCAATCCTTAGGGATCAGGAACAGGAATCCTGGCTGATTGTCCCTTCACCTAGCCAGGGGTACTGAGGCCAATTATAGCATCCCCATTACAAGTGTAGTCAAGATCTGAATATGGGTAAGCTTCCCTTCTGGCCACAGCCCCTCCAGCAGTTGCCTTGTGTGGCGGAATGGCATTTGAAAAGCTACGATGGACTGCAGTATGTGTGATCTCGGGTCTTGAATTGGCTTTAGCCCATTTTTGATGCGGGTGGTAGTTCTGGGTCCTGACCATCATCACCTTGGGGGTCACCATTGACCAGAAGTTGAACTAGACCAGCCATATCATTACTGTAACTACACGAGCAGGGCCGAGGCTGGGTATTCTGCGATGAGTGGCTCACCTCCTGACCCCTCAAAGTCTTTCCACTGTTTACAAGAAGTGTGATGGAATACTCACCACTTGCCTGGATGGGTGCAGCCACAACAGCAACTCAACACTATCTAGAGCATTAGACTCAATATCCACGCCATCCTTCAAAGGTGCACTGTGGTATGATCCACAGGATGCATTGTAGCAACTCACCAAGATTACTTGGACAGCACCTCCCTCCACTATTACCTCTACCACTGAGAAGGACGAAGAGCAGAAATGTTGTGGGAACATCATTACCGTTAAGTTTCCCTCCAATTCATATGTGAATAAGGTGTCTAACACCTGTTCTCGGCCTCCTCTGCTAAATCGGCTAGCGCTCTTTTAAAAGTTTGATGTGGAGTAGGGAGGAGCAGGAGTGCCAATGAATATGCTTAAATAGAAAAATCACAATGCTTTATCACATCATCTGGAAGTTACTGAACACTCTGCTATAGCCAATCTTCAAAAATATCTACAAAAAATAATAATTCTCTCTTTGACCTGTTGAGTTATTAGTACGAAACGTGTTCACACTGACCATTGACATTTGTGGTAGCAGAACCAGAAGTGCATCCATAATGTCTGCAGCTCCTCTCAATCCAGGCTGCCACATCCACTATAGACACTATGGCGAAGATGTTAATTATCTACAAGTGCTGAATGTATAATGACTGACTGCTTACAGTGTAGAAGACACAAACAATAAGATGCGGTTTTGATCTGAATCAGTGCAGCACTCAGTGTGGCACATTCTTCAGTTACTTTAAAGTGTAATCATATATTTATCATCTGGGCAATGCAGAATTCATCTAATCCTAAAACATTTATCGGCAGATTAATTTCCATGGCCAAGATTTATAGGGGTTTTTTTCAAAAATGATTTATTACTGTGATTATTGTGATTTATAGTTAGCTAGATGGGGCAGCAAGATGAAATGGATATCTAGGATTCTATTTTATTATTATATATTTTATTGCTTTATATTGGATTGATGTCCAATACAACTTGACATGCTACTTTTTATTGTTTATTTTAATGTATGACCTATGGACATTTATAAAAGTGTCACAGATATATTTGTTAAAGAAGATGGTAACTATACAGGTAAATACTGTAAATAGTATGGCCTGGAAAGTCGATTAGGCCCGGAAACAGCCGGTGCCACTGCAGGCCGAGGTTAACGGCCGCCCATAAATAGAGCGCAGGCCTCACTGAAATGCTCATTCTCATTATTGTGGCGTTCAGCCCAGCACTGAACGGCTGAACGTCCAGCAAGGACCGTGAGGTAGGTCCAGGGGCGGGGCGGGAGGTCGGGGCCAGGATCGGGGGGGGGGGGGGCCAGGATCGGGGGGGGGCCAGGATCGGGGTGGGGTGGGGCCAGGATCGGGGGGGGGGGGGGCAGGATCGGGGGGGGGGGGTGTCGGGGCCAGGATCGGAGGGGGGGGGGGGGGTCGGGGCCAGGATCGGGGGGGGGGGGTCGGGGCCAGGATCGGGGGGGGGGGGTGGAGGTCGGGGCCAGGATCGGGGGGGGGGGGGTCGGGGCCAGGATCGGGGTGGGGTCGGGGCCAGGATCGGGGGGGGGAGGGAATCGGGGAGGTCGGGGCCAGGGGGGGGGGGGAGGTCGGGGCCAGGTCGGGGCCGGGGGGGGGGGAGGTCGGGGCCAGGGGGGGGGAGGTCGGGGGTGGGGGGAGGGGGGAGGGGGGAGGTCAGGGCCAGGGGGGAGGGAGGGGGGAGGTCGGGGCGAGGTCGGGGCCGGGGGGGGGGGAGGTCGGGGCCAGGGGTGGGGGGCGGAGGGGGGAGGCCGGGGCCAGGGGGGGGGGAGGGGGGAGGTCGGGGCCAGGGGGGGGGAGGTCGGGGCCGGGGGGGGGGAGGGGAGGTCGGGGCCGGGGGGAGGGGAGGTCGGGGCCAGGGGGGGGAGGTCGGGGCCGGGGGGGGGGGGAGGTCGGGGCCAGGGGGGGGAGGTCGGGGCCAGGGGGTGGGGGGAGGTCGGGGCCAGGGGGGGAGGGGGAGGTCGGGGGTGGGGGGAGGGGGGAGGGGGGAGGTCAGGGCCAGGGGGGAGGGAGGGGGGAGGTCGGGGCGAGGTCGGGGCCGGGGGGGGGGGGAGGTCGGGGCCAGGGGTGGGGGGCGGAGGGGGGAGGCCGGGGCCAGGGGGGGGGGAGGGGGGAGGTCGGGGCCAGGGGGGGGGAGGTCGGGGCCAGGGGGGGGGGAGGGGAGGTCGGGGCCGGGGGGAGGGGAGGTCGGGGCCAGGGGGGGGAGGTCGGGGCCGGGGGGGGGGGGGAGGTCGGGGCCAGGGGGGGGAGGTCGGGGCCAGGGGGTGGGGGGAGGTCGGGGCCAGGGGGGGAGGGGGAAGTCGGGGGTGGGGGGGGGGGGGAGGTCGGGGCCAGGGGGGGGAGTTCGGGGCCAGGATCGGGGCGGAGGGGGGGGGGGGGGGTCGGGGCCAGGATCGGGCGGGGGGGGGGGGGGGGCGGGTGGAGGTCGGGGCCAGGAGTGAGGTCAGAGATGATAATGGTAAGAACTTACCTTTTTGTCATTCGGTGCTGTTGAACGTTTGTTTTCCCGGGACTAAACATCGCTGGTTACCTCAGACGCAAGCCAAATTTGCAAGTGGGAGCAGAAGCAGGCATTAGGCCCCTTATTTAAATATGTTAATGGCCTAATGCATGGTTCCGACGAAGCAAAGCAACGCCTTTTTTTGTGCCCTCACCAATATGGCGTCCGGCGCAGCCCGTGCCGAAAGTGGGCGGAAGCGAGGCAGACGCCACTTTTTCCACAAAACCGGCCTTAACAGCCGGTGCTGAATTTCTGGGCCAAAGTTTTTGCCAGTAGATCACCCTTGGGAATGTATTCATTTTTAAACTACATATTACTTTAAAAAGAAATTGAATTCACAAGACCCTTGAGCAGAGCCATACACATTCTTCATTTTGGCACAGAGTTTTGTGGATAGGCCTCCTGCTCTGACGGAAACCAAGGGGATTCCTCTCAGTGGTGACAGTGGAATCGGTCCATTCTGAGACTCATTTAATTTTTTCTAGGCTCTGCTGAGTGTTTGTTATTTTTGGTACCAACTGAACAAAAATAAATGCCTTGACGTAGAGCGTCAGCAGACAGACCAAAGTGGCCCCAGTGATTAGGAACAAAAACTCTCCAATCGGATTCTTTTGGTTAGTTACGTCACTGTCTTCTCTATCCACTCCACCTTTTGCCAACCAACCAAAATTGACTACATACAAGGTCCAAAAACCTCTGGGTTAAAAGTAAACGGTTTAGTTGTATGTGAACACCTCAATAGGATGAGGGATTGGAAAGGACATATGTTAAAGGGAATCTGCAGCTTCAAAAATCATTTGGCAAAGTTCCACACAAAAGGCTATGAATAGAAACATAGAAAAATAGGAGCAGGAGTAGGCCATTCGGTCCTTCGAGCCTGCTCCGCCATTCAATATGATCATGGCTGATCCTCTATCTCAATACCATATTCCTGCTCTCTCCCCATACCCCTTGAGGCCTTTTGTTATTTAATTAAACTCTAGCCGTGGGAATTTACAGAAAACCCTGTGAATGGATGAGAAATTGGCTATGTGTAGAAACAATGAATACTCGTTAGAGGAATTACGTTGGAATGAGGGGAGATACTGAGTTGGGTGTCTCAGGGCTTGATTTTGGGACCACCATTTCCATTTTACCTGGATTCAGAAACTTCATGGCAAGTGTGGGGAAAACTCAAATTACAGAATGAGTTGGACAAAATATGTAAATGCACAGAACAATGGGAGATGAAGTTTAATGAAGAGAAGTGTAAAGTTCTGCACATAGGAGAGAAAAATAGGCAGCACATGTACTTCATAAATAGTGTTGAAAAAGCCAAGAATGAAGCTGAAAGAGATCATGGGATCTTATTGGACTCGACACTAAATATGTCCAACCAATGCAGAGCAGCAATCTGCCAAGCCAATAGAACGGTAAACTACACAGTCAACATAGTAGAATATAAGGGCTGAATGTTAACATTAAAGAGTGAGTGGGTTTGGGAGCGGGTGGGTAGATAAAAGCGCTAAAATTGACAGCGGTCGGAAAGCCAACTTCAACCTGCCGGCTTCTGCACTTATCTCGAGCGTGTTAGGCAGCGCGCGAGAGACCCCCTCGGGAGAGGCGGGTGACCTATTTAAACCAATTAAGAGATAGTTAAGAGGCTAGTAACAGTCTTTTTTAAATGTTGTTGTTTAACTGGCTGTCCATGGGATTCCTGGGCTTGCTGAACCTTGCCAGTGAAAGTAAAGCAAGCGCATAGCCACAATTGAGGGAGCTGAACAAGTGGCATTAAAAAAATCACATAAATACTCATACATCACACCTGCTGCCTTGCCGAAGGGAAAGGCTTTTCGTGACAACACTTGTTTTGAGAGTTTGCTTTCAGGAGTTTGCAGGTGATTTCTACAACTTTGGAAGACACTCTCACTCTATTGGAAGTCACTCTCACTCTATTGGAAGTCACTCTCACTATACTGGAAATCACTCACACTCTATTGGACATGATGCGGAGATGCCGGTGTTGGACTGGGGTGGACAAAAATGAGAAGTCGCACAACCCCAGGTTACAGTCCAACAGTTTTATTTAAAATTACGAGCTTTCGGAGCTCTGCTCCTTCTTCAGGTACAGGTACAGTGAGGGAATCGATTGGAAGTCACTCTCACTCTATTGGAAGTCACTCTCACTCTAGTGGAATCACTCTCACTATTGGAAGTCACTCTCACTCTATTGGAAGTCACTCTCACTCGATTGGAAATCACTCTCACTCTCTATTGGAAGTCACTCTCACTCTATTGGAAGTCATTCTCACTCAATTGGGAGTCACTCTCACTCTATTGGAAGTCGCTCTCACTCTATTGGAATCACTCTCACTCTATTGGAAGTCACTCTCACTCTATTGGAAGTCACTCTCACTCTATTGGAATCACTCTCACTCTATTGGAAGTCGCTCTCACTCTATTGGAATCACTCTCACTCTATTGGAAGTCACTCTCACTCTATTGGAAGTCACTCTCACTCTATTGGAATCACTCTCACTCTATTGGAAGTCACTCTCACTCTATTGGGTGTCACTCTCACTCTATTGGAAGTCGCTCTCACTCTATTGGAATCACTCTCACTCTATTGGAAGTCACTCTCACTCTATTGGAAGTCACTCTCACTCTATTGGAATCACTCTCACTCTATTGGAAGTCACTCTCACTCTATTGGAAGTCACCCTCACTCTATTGGAAGTCACCCTCACTCTATTGGAATCACTCTCACTCTATTGGAATCACTCTCAATCTATTGGAAGTCACTCTCACTCTATTGGAATCACTCTCACTCTAATGGAAGTCACTCTCACTCTATTGGAGTCACTCTCACACTATTGGAAGTCACTCTCACTCTATTGGAAGTCACTCACTCCATTGGAAGTCACTCTCACTCCATTGGAATCACTCTCACTATATTGGAAGTCACTCTCACTCCATTGGAAGTCACTCTCACTCTATTGGAAGTCACTCTCACTCTATTGGAAGTCACTCTCACTCTATTGGAATCACTCTCACTCAAAATTGGAAGTCACTCTCTATTGGAAGTCACTCTCACTCTATTGGAAGTCACTCTCACTCTATATTGGAAGTCACTCTCACTCTATTGGAATCACTCTCACTCTATATTGGAATCAGTCTCACTCTATTGGAATCACTCTCACTCTATTGGAATCACTCTCACTCTATTGGAAGTCACTCTCACTCGATTGGAAGTCACTTTCACTCGATTGGAAGTCACTCTCACTCTATTGGAATCACTCTCACTCTATATTGGAAGTCACTCTCACTCTATTGGAATCACTCTCACTCTATTGGAATCACTCTCACTCTATTGGAAGTCACTCTCACTCTATTGGAAGTCACTCTCACTGTATTGGAATCACTCTCACTCTATTGGAATCACTCTCACTCTATTGGAATCACACTCACTCTATTGGAATCACTCTCACTCTATTGGAAGTCACTCTCACTCTATTGGAAGTCACTCTCACTGTATTGGAATCACTCTCACTCTATTGGAATCACTCTCACTCTATTGGAATCACACTCACTCTATTGGAAGTCACTCTCACTCGATTGGAAGTCACTCTCACTCGATTGGAAGTCACTCTCACTCGATTGGAAGTCACTCTCACTCTGTTGGAATCACTCTCACTCTATTGCAAGTCACTCTCACTCTATTGCAAGTCACTCTCACTCTATATTGGAATCTCTCTCACTCTATTGGGAGTCACTCTCACTCTATTGGAATCACTCTCATTATATTGGAATCACTCTCACTCTATTGGAATCACTCTCACTCTATTGGAAGTCACTCTCACTCTATTGGAAGTCACTCTCACTCTATTGGAATCACTCTCACTCTATTGGAAGTCACTCTCACTCTATTGGAGTCACTCTCACTCTATTGGAAGTCACTCTCACTCTATTGGAAGTCACTCTCACTCTATTGGAGTCACTCTCACTCTATTGGAAGTCACTCTCACTCTATTGGAAGTCACTCTCACTCTATATTGGAGTCACTCTCACTCTATATTGGAATCACTCTCACTCTATTGGAAGTCACTCTCACTCTGTATTTGAATCACTCTCACTCTATTGGAAGTCACTCTCACTCTATTGGAATCACTCTCACTCTATTGGAATCACTCTCACTCTATTGGAAGTCACTCTCACTATTGGAAGTCACTCTCACTCTCTTGGAAGTCACTCTCACTCTATATTGGAGTCACTCTCACTCTATATTGGAATCACTCTCACTCTATTGGAAGTCACTCTCACTCTGTATTGGAATCACTCTCACTCTATTGGAAGTCACTCCCACTCTATTGGAATCACTCTCACTCTATTGGAATCACTCTCACTCTATTGGAAGTCACTCTCACTATTGGAAGTCACTCTCACTCTATTGGAATCACTCTCACTCTATTGGAATCACTCTCACTATTGGAAGTCACTCTCACTCGATTGGAATCACTCTCACTCAAAATTGGAAGTCACTCTCACTCTATTGGAAGTCACTCTCTCTCTATTGGAAGTCACTCTCACTCTATTGGAAGTCACTCTCACTCTATATTGGAATCACCCTCACTCTATTGGGAGTCACTCTCACTCTATTGGAATCACTCACTTTATTGGATCACATTCACTCGATTGGAAGTCACTCTCACTATTGGAAGTCACTCTCACTCTATTGGAATCACTCTCACTCTATTGGAATCACTCTCACTCTATTGGAAGTCACTCTCACTCTAATGGAGTCACTCTCACACTATTGGAAGTCACTCTCACTCTATTGGAAGTCACTCTCACTATATTGGAATCACTCTCACTCTATTGGAAGTCACTCTCACTCTATATTGGAAGTCACTCTCACTCTATTGGAAGTCACTCTCACTCTATATTGGAATCACTGTCACTCTGTTGGAAGTCACTCTCACTCTATATTGGAAGTCACTCTCACTCTATTGGAAGTCACTCTCACTCTATTGGAAGTCACTCTCACTCTATTGGAAGTCACTCTCACTCTATTGCAAGTCACTCTCACTCTATTGGAAGGCACTCTCACTCTATTGGAAGTCACTCTCACTCTATTGGAGTCACTCTCACTCTATTGGAAGTCACTCTCACTCCATTGGAAGTCACTCTCACTCTATATTGGAATCACTCTCACTCTATTGGAAGTCATTCTCACTCTATATTGGAAGTCACTCTCACTCTATTGGAAGTCACTCTCACTCTATATTGGAATCACTCTCACTCTATTGGAAGTCACTCTCACTCTATATTGGAAGTCACTCTCACTCTATTGGAAGTCACTCTCACTCTATTGGAAGTCACTCTCACTCTATTGGAATCACTCTCACTCTATTGGAAGTCACTCTCACTCTATTGGAAGTCACTCTCACTCTATTGGAATCTCTCTCACTCTATTGGAAGTCACTCTCACTCTATTGTAAGTCACTCTCACTCGATTGGAAGTCACTCTCACTCGATTGGAAGTCACTCTCACTCTATTGGAAGTCACTCTCACTCTATTGGAATCACTCACTCTCTGTTGGAAGTCACTCTCATTCTATTGGAATCACTCTCACTCTATTGGAAGTCACTCTCACTCTATTGGAAGTCACTCTCACTCTATTGGAATCACTCTCACTATATTGGATGTCACTCTCACTCTTGGAATCACTCTCACTCTGTTGGAGTCACTCTCACTCTATTGGAATTCACTCTCACTCTATTGGAATCACTCTCACTCTATTGGAAGTCACTCTCACTTTATTGGAAGTCACTCTCATTATATTGGAAGTCACTCTCGCTCTATTGGAATCACTCTCACTATATTGGAAGTCACTCTCATTATATTGGAATCACTCTCTCTCTATTGGAAGTCACTCACTCTATTGGAAGTCACTCTCACTATTGGAAGTCACTCTCACTCTATATTGGAATCACTCTCACTCTATTGGGAGTCACTCTCACTCTATTGGAATCACTCTCATTCGATTGGAGTCACTCTCACTCTATTGGAAGTCACTCTCACTCTATTGGAGTCACTCTCTATTGGAAGTCACTCTCACTCTATTGGAAGTCACTCAGTCTATATTGCAATCACTCTCACTCTATTGGGAGTCACTCTCACTCTATATTGGAATCACTCTCACTCTATATTGGAATCACTCTCACTCTATTGCAAGTCACTCTCACTCTATTGGAAGTCACTCTCACTATTGCAAGTCACTCTCACTTTATTGCAAGTCACTCTCACTCTATTGGAAGTCACTCTCACTCTATTGGAAGTCACTCTCACTCTATTGGAGTCACTCTCACTCTATTGGAAGTCACTCTCACTCTACTGGAAGTCACTCTCACTCTATATTGGAATCACTCTCACTCTATTGGAAGTCACTCTCACTCTATATTGGAATCACTCTCACTCTATATTGGAATCTCTCTCTCTCTATTGGAAGTCACTCTCACTCTATTGGAAGTCACTCTCACTTTATTGCAAGTCACTCTCACTTTATTGGAAGTCACTCTCACTCTATTGGAAGTCACTCTCACTCTATTGGAGTCACTCTCACTCTATTGGAAGTCATTCTCACTCTATTGGAAGTCACTCACTCTATATTGGAATCACTCTCACTCTATTGGAAGTCACTCTCACTCTATATTGGAATCACTCTCACTCTATATTGGAATCACTCACACTCTATTGGAAGTCACTCTCACTCTATATTGGAATCACTCTCACTCTATTGGAAGTCACTCTCACTCTATTGGAAGTCACTCTCACTCTATTGGAAGTCACCCTCACTCTATATTGGAATCACTCTCACTCTATTGGAAGTCACTCTCACTCTATATTGGAAGTCACTCTCACTCTAATGGAAGTCACTCTCACTCTATTGGTATCACTCTCACTCTATTGGAAGTCACTCTCACTCTATTGAAAGTCACTGTCACTATATTGGAAGTCACTCTCACTCTATTGGAATCACTCACTCTCTATTGGAAGTCACTCTCATTCTATTGGAATCACTCTCACTCTATTGGAAGTCACTCTCACTCTATTGGAATCACTCTCACTCTATTGGAAGTCACTCTCACTCTATTGGAATCACTCTCACTATATTGGATGTCACTCTCACTAATGGAATCACTCTCACTCTATTGGAGTCACTCTAACTCTATTGGAAGTCACTCTCACTCTATTGGAAGTCACTCTCTATTGGAAGTCATTCTCACTCTATTGGAAGTCACTCTCACTCTATTAGAAGTCACTCACTCTATTGGAATCACTGTCACTCTAATGGAAGTCACTCTCACTCTATTGGAATCACACTCACTATATTATAAGTTACTCTCATTATATTGGAAGTCACTCTCACTCTATTGGAAGTCACTCTCACTATTGGAATCACTCTCATTCTATTGGAAGTCACTCTCACTCTATTGGAATCACTCTCACTATATTGGAAGTCACTCTCATTATATTGGAAGTCACTCTAACTCTATTGGAATCACTCTCACTATATTGGAAGTCACTCTCATAATATTGGAATCACTCTCTATTGGAAGTCACTCTCACTATTGGAAGTCACTCTTACTCTATTGAAAGTCACTCTCACTATTGGAAGTCACTCTCACTCTGTTGGAATCACTCACTATATTGGAATCACTCTCACTCTATTGGAAGTCACTCTCACACTGTATTGGAAGTCACTCTCACTCTATATTGGAAGTCACTCTCACTCTATATTGGAAGTCACTCTCACTCTATTGGAAGTCACTCATTATATTGAAAGTCACTCTCACTCTATTGGAAGTCACTCTCACTCTATTGGAAGTCACTCTCACTCTATTGGAATCAGTCTCACTCTATTGGAAGTCACTCTCACTCCATTGGAAGTCACTCTCACTCTATTGGAATCACGCTCAATCTATTGGACGTCACTCTCACTCTATTGGAAGTCACTCTCACTCAATTGGGAGTCACTCTCACTCTATTGGAAGTCACTCTCACTCAATTGGAAGTCACTCTCACTCTATTGGAAGTCACTCTCACTCTATTGGAAGTTACTCTCACTCTATTGCAAGTCACTCTCACTCTATTGGAAGTCACTCTCACTCTATTGGAAGTCACTCTCACTCAATTGGGAGTCAATCTCACTCTATTGGAAGTCACTCTCACTCTATTGCAAGTCACTCTCTCTCTATTGGAAGTCACTCTCACTCTATTGGAATCACTCTCACTCTATTGGAATCACTCTCACTCTATTGGAAGTCATTCTCACTCTATTGGAAGTCACTCTCACTCTATTGGAAGTCACTCACTCTATTGGAATCACTCTCACTCTAATGGAAGTCACTCTCACTCTATTGGAATCACTCTCACTCTATTGGAAGTCACTCTCATTATATTGGAATCACTCTCTCTCTATTGGAAGTCACTCTCACTATTGGAATTCACTATTGGAAGTCACTCTCACTCTATTGGAGTCACTCTCACTCTATTGGAAGTCACTCTCACTCTATTGGAAGTCACCCTCACTCTATATTGGAATCACTCTGACTCTATTGGAATCACTCTCACTCTAATGGAAGTCACTCTCACTCTATTGGAATCACTCTCACTATATTATAAGTTACTCTCATTATATTGGAAGTCACTCTCACTTTATTGGAAGTCACTCTCACTCTATTGGAATCACTCTCATTCTAATGGAAGTCACTCTCACTCTATTGGAATCACTCTCACTATATTGGAAGTCACTCTCATTATATTGGAAGTCACTCTAACTCTATTGGAATCACTCTCACTATATTGGAAGTCACTCTCATAATATTGGAATCACTCTCTCTCTATTGGAAGTCACTCTCACTATTGGAAGTCACTCTCACTCTATTGAAAGTCACTCTCACTATTGGAAGTCACTCTCACTCTATTGGAAGTCACTCTCACGCTATATTGGAAGTCACTCTCACTCTATATTGGAAGTCACTCTCACTCTATATTGGAAGTCACTCTCACTCTATTGGAAGTCACTTTCACTCTATTAGAAGTCACTCTCACTCTATTGGAATCACTCTCAATCTATTGGACGTCACTCTCACTCTATTGGAAGTCACTCTCACTCAATTGGGAGTCAATCTCACTCTATTGGAAGTCACTCTCACTCTATTGGAAGTCACTCTCACTCTATTGGAAGTCACTCTCACTCTATTGGAAGTCACTCTCACTCTATTGCAAGTCACTCTCACTCTATTGGAAGTCACTCTCACTCTATTGGAAGTCACTCTCACTCTATTGGAAGTCACTCTCACTCAATTGGGAGTCAATCTCACTCTATTGGAAGTCACTCTCACTCTATTGCAAGTCACTCTCACTCTATTGGAAGTCACTCTCACTCTATTGGAATCCCTCTCACTCTATTGGAATCACTCTCACTCTATTGGAAGTCACTCTATTGGAAGTCACTCACTCTATTGGAATCACTCTCACTCTAATGGAAGTCACTCTCACTCTATTGGAAGCTCTCTCACTCTATTGGAAGTCACTCTCACTCTATTGGAATCACTCTCACTATATTGGAAGTCACTCTCATTATATTGGAATCACTCTCTCTCTATTGGAAGTCACTCTCACTATTGGAATTCACTATTGGAAGTCACTCTCACTCTATTGGAATCACTCTCACTATATTGGAAGTCACTCTCATTATATTGGAATCACTCTCTCTCTATTGGAAGTCACTCTCACTATTGGAATTCACTATTGGAAGTCACTCTCACTCTATTGGAAGTCACCCTCACTCTATATTGGAATCACTCTCACTCTATTGGAAGTCACTCTCACTCTATATTGGAAGTCACTCTCACTCTATTGGAAGTCACTCTCACTGTATTGGTATCACTCTCACTCTATTGGAAGTCACTCTCACTCTATTGAAAGTCACTGTCACTATATTGGAAGTCACTCTCACTCTATTGGAATCACTCACTCTCTATTGGAAGTCACTCTCATTCTATTGGAATCACTCTCACTCTATTGGAAGTCACTCTCACTATATTGGAATCACTCTCACTCTATTGGAAGTCACTCTCACTCTATTGGAATCACTCTCACTATATTGGATTTCACTCTCACTAATGGAATCACTCTCACTCTATTGGAGTCACTCTCACTCTATTGGAAGTCACTCTCACTCTATTGGAAGTCACTCTCTATTGGACGTCATTCTCACTCTATTGGAAGTCACTCTCACTCTATTAGAAGTCCCTCACTCTATTGGAATCACTCTCAGTCTAATGGAAGTCACTCTCACTCTATTGGAATCACTCTCACTATATTATAAGTTACTCTCATTATATTGGAAGTCACTCTCACTCTATTGGAAGTCACTCTCACTCTATTGGAATCACTCTCATTCTATTGGAAGTCACTCTCACTCTATTGGAATCACTCTCACTATATTGGAAGTCACTCTCATTATATTGGAAGTCACTCTAACTCTATTGGAATCACTCTCACTATATTGGAAGTCATTCTCATAATATTGGAATCACTCTCTCTCTATTGGAAGTCACTCTCACTATTGGAAGTCACTCTCACTCTATTGAAAGTCACTCTCACTATTGGAAGTCACTCTCACTCTATTGGAAGTCACTCTCACGCTATATTGGAAGTCACTCTCACTCTATATTGGAAGTCACTCTCACTCTATATTGGAAGTCACTCTCACTCTATTGGAAGTCACTTTCACTCTATTGGAAGTCACTCTCACTCTATTGGAATCAGTCTCACTCTATTGGAAGTCACTCTCACTCCATTGGAAGTCACTCTCACTCTATTGGAATCACTCTCAATCTATTGGACGTCACTCTCACTCTATTGGAAGTCACTCTCACTCAATTGGGAGTCAATCTCACTCTATTGGAAGTCACTCTCACTCTATTGGAAGTCACTCTCACTCTATTGGAAGTCACTCTCACTCTATTGGAAGTCACTCTCACTCAATTGGGAGTCAATCTCACTCTATTGGAAGTCACTCTCACTCTATTGGAAGTCACTCTCACTCTATTGGAAGTCACTCTCACTCTATTGGAAGTCACTCTCACTCTATTGGAAGTCACTCTCACTCTATTGGAAGTCACTCTCACTCAATTGGGAGTCAATCTCACTCTATTGGAAGTCACTCTCACTCTATTGCAAGTCACTCTCACTCTATTGGAAGTCACTCTCACTCTATTGGAATCCCTCTCACTCTATTGGAAGTCACTCTATTGGAAGTCACTCACTCTATTGGAATCACTCTCACTCTAATGGAAGTCACTCTCACTCTATTGGAAGCTCTCTCACTCTATTGGAAGTCACTCTCACTCTATTGGAATCACTCTCACTATATTGGAAGTCACTCTCATTATATTGGAATCACTCTCTCTCTATTGGAAGTCACTCTCACTATTGGAATTCACTATTGGAAGTCACTCTCACTCTATTGGAGTCACTCTCACTCTATTGGAAGTCACTCTCACTCTATGGGAAGTCATTCTCACTCTATTGGAAGTCACCCTCACTCTATATTGGAATCACTCTCACTCTATTGGAAGTCACTCTCACTCTATATTGGAAGTCACTCTCACTCTATCGGAAGTCACTCTCACTGTATTGGTATCACTCTCACTCTATTGGAAGTCAATCTCACTCTATTGAAAGTCACTGTCACTATATTGGAAGTCACTCTCACTCTATTGGAATCACTCACTCTCCATTGGAAGTCACTCTCATTCTATTGGAATCACTCTCACTCTATTGGAAGTCACTCTCACTATATTGGAATCACTCTCACTCTATTGGAAGTCACTCTCACTCTATTGGAATCACTCTCACTATATTGGATTTCACTCTCACTAATGGAATCACTCTCACTCTATTGGAGTCACTCTCACTCTATTGGAAGTCACTCTCACTCTATTGGAAGTCACTCTCTATTGGACGTCATTCTCACTCTATTGGAAGTCACTCTCACTCTATTAGAAGTCCCTCACTCTATTGGAATCACTCTCAGTCTAATGGAAGTCACTCTCACTCTATTGGAATCACTCTCACTATATTATAAGTTACTCTCATTATATTGGAAGTCACTCTCACTCTATTGGAAGTCACTCTCACTCTATTGGAATCACTCTCATTCTATTGGAAGTCACTCTCACTATATTGGAAGTCACTCTCATTATATTGGAATCACTCTCTCTCTATTGGAAGTCACTCTCACTATTGGAATTCACTATTGGAAGTCACTCTCACTCTATTGGAGTCACTCTCACTCTATTGGAAGTCACTCTCACTCTATTGGAAGTCACCCTCACTCTATATTGGAATCACTCTGACTCTATTGGAATCACTCTCACTCTAATGGAAGTCACTCTCACTCTATTGGAATCACTCTCACTATATTATAAGTTACTCTCATTATATTGGAAGTCACTCTCACTTTATTGGAAGTCACTCTCACTCTATTGGAATCACTCTCATTCTAATGGAAGTCACTCTCACTCTATTGGAATCACTCTCACTATATTGGAAGTCACTCTCATTATATTGGAAGTCACTCTAACTCTATTGGAATCACTCTCACTATATTGGAAGTCACTCTCATAATATTGGAATCACTCTCTCTCTATTGGAAGTCACTCTCACTATTGGAAGTCACTCTCACTCTATTGAAAGTCACTCTCACTATTGGAAGTCACTCTCACTCTATTGGAAGTCACTCTCACGCTATATTGGAAGTCACTCTCACTCTATATTGGAAGTCACTCTCACTCTATATTGGAAGTCACTCTCACTCTATTGGAAGTCACTTTCACTCTATTAGAAGTCACTCTCACTCTATTGGAATCACTCTCAATCTATTGGACGTCACTCTCACTCTATTGGAAGTCACTCTCACTCAATTGGGAGTCAATCTCACTCTATTGGAAGTCACTCTCACTCTATTGGAAGTCACTCTCACTCTATTGGAAGTCACTCTCACTCTATTGGAAGTCACTCTCACTCTATTGCAAGTCACTCTCACTCTATTGGAAGTCACTCTCACTCTATTGGAAGTCACTCTCACTCTATTGGAAGTCACTCTCACTCAATTGGGAGTCAATCTCACTCTATTGGAAGTCACTCTCACTCTATTGCAAGTCACTCTCACTCTATTGGAAGTCACTCTCACTCTATTGGAATCCCTCTCACTCTATTGGAATCACTCTCACTCTATTGGAAGTCACTCTATTGGAAGTCACTCACTCTATTGGAATCACTCTCACTCTAATGGAAGTCACTCTCACTCTATTGGAAGCTCTCTCACTCTATTGGAAGTCACTCTCACTCTATTGGAATCACTCTCACTATATTGGAAGTCACTCTCATTATATTGGAATCACTCTCTCTCTATTGGAAGTCACTCTCACTATTGGAATTCACTATTGGAAGTCACTCTCACTCTATTGGAATCACTCTCACTATATTGGAAGTCACTCTCATTATATTGGAATCACTCTCTCTCTATTGGAAGTCACTCTCACTATTGGAATTCACTATTGGAAGTCACTCTCACTCTATTGGAAGTCACCCTCACTCTATATTGGAATCACTCTCACTCTATTGGAAGTCACTCTCACTCTATATTGGAAGTCACTCTCACTCTATTGGAAGTCACTCTCACTGTATTGGTATCACTCTCACTCTATTGGAAGTCACTCTCACTCTATTGAAAGTCACTGTCACTATATTGGAAGTCACTCTCACTCTATTGGAATCACTCACTCTCTATTGGAAGTCACTCTCATTCTATTGGAATCACTCTCACTCTATTGGAAGTCACTCTCACTATATTGGAATCACTCTCACTCTATTGGAAGTCACTCTCACTCTATTGGAATCACTCTCACTATATTGGATTTCACTCTCACTAATGGAATCACTCTCACTCTATTGGAGTCACTCTCACTCTATTGGAAGTCACTCTCACTCTATTGGAAGTCACTCTCTATTGGACGTCATTCTCACTCTATTGGAAGTCACTCTCACTCTATTAGAAGTCCCTCACTCTATTGGAATCACTCTCAGTCTAATGGAAGTCACTCTCACTCTATTGGAATCACTCTCACTATATTATAAGTTACTCTCATTATATTGGAAGTCACTCTCACTCTATTGGAAGTCACTCTCACTCTATTGGAATCACTCTCATTCTATTGGAAGTCACTCTCACTCTATTGGAATCACTCTCACTATATTGGAAGTCACTCTCATTATATTGGAAGTCACTCTAACTCTATTGGAATCACTCTCACTATATTGGAAGTCATTCTCATAATATTGGAATCACTCTCTCTCTATTGGAAGTCACTCTCACTATTGGAAGTCACTCTCACTCTATTGAAAGTCACTCTCACTATTGGAAGTCACTCTCACTCTATTGGAAGTCACTCTCACGCTATATTGGAAGTCACTCTCACTCTATATTGGAAGTCACTCTCACTCTATATTGGAAGTCACTCTCACTCTATTGGAAGTCACTTTCACTCTATTGGAAGTCACTCTCACTCTATTGGAATCAGTCTCACTCTATTGGAAGTCACTCTCACTCCATTGGAAGTCACTCTCACTCTATTGGAATCACTCTCAATCTATTGGACGTCACTCTCACTCTATTGGAAGTCACTCTCACTCAATTGGGAGTCAATCTCACTCTATTGGAAGTCACTCTCACTCTATTGGAAGTCACTCTCACTCTATTGGAAGTCACTCTCACTCTATTGGAAGTCACTCTCACTCAATTGGGAGTCAATCTCACTCTATTGGAAGTCACTCTCACTCTATTGGAAGTCACTCTCACTCTATTGGAAGTCACTCTCACTCTATTGGAAGTCACTCTCACTCTATTGGAAGTCACTCTCACTCTATTGGAAGTCACTCTCACTCAATTGGGAGTCAATCTCACTCTATTGGAAGTCACTCTCACTCTATTGCAAGTCACTCTCACTCTATTGGAAGTCACTCTCACTCTATTGGAATCCCTCTCACTCTATTGGAAGTCACTCTATTGGAAGTCACTCACTCTATTGGAATCACTCTCACTCTAATGGAAGTCACTCTCACTCTATTGGAAGCTCTCTCACTCTATTGGAAGTCACTCTCACTCTATTGGAATCACTCTCACTATATTGGAAGTCACTCTCATTATATTGGAATCACTCTCTCTCTATTGGAAGTCACTCTCACTATTGGAATTCACTATTGGAAGTCACTCTCACTCTATTGGAGTCACTCTCACTCTATTGGAAGTCACTCTCACTCTATGGGAAGTCATTCTCACTCTATTGGAAGTCACCCTCACTCTATATTGGAATCACTCTCACTCTATTGGAAGTCACTCTCACTCTATATTGGAAGTCACTCTCACTCTATCGGAAGTCACTCTCACTGTATTGGTATCACTCTCACTCTATTGGAAGTCAATCTCACTCTATTGAAAGTCACTGTCACTATATTGGAAGTCACTCTCACTCTATTGGAATCACTCACTCTCCATTGGAAGTCACTCTCATTCTATTGGAATCACTCTCACTCTATTGGAAGTCACTCTCACTATATTGGAATCACTCTCACTCTATTGGAAGTCACTCTCACTCTATTGGAATCACTCTCACTATATTGGATTTCACTCTCACTAATGGAATCACTCTCACTCTATTGGAGTCACTCTCACTCTATTGGAAGTCACTCTCACTCTATTGGAAGTCACTCTCTATTGGACGTCATTCTCACTCTATTGGAAGTCACTCTCACTCTATTAGAAGTCCCTCACTCTATTGGAATCACTCTCAGTCTAATGGAAGTCACTCTCACTCTATTGGAATCACTCTCACTATATTATAAGTTACTCTCATTATATTGGAAGTCACTCTCACTCTATTGGAAGTCACTCTCACTCTATTGGAATCACTCTCATTCTATTGGAAGTCACTCTCACTATATTGGAAGTCACTCTCATTATATTGGAATCACTCTCTCTCTATTGGAAGTCACTCTCACTATTGGAATTCACTATTGGAAGTCACTCTCACTCTATTGGAGTCACTCTCACTCTATTGGAAGTCACTCTCACTCTATTGGAAGTCACCCTCACTCTATATTGGAATCACTCTGACTCTATTGGAATCACTCTCACTCTAATGGAAGTCACTCTCACTCTATTGGAATCACTCTCACTATATTATAAGTTACTCTCATTATATTGGAAGTCACTCTCACTTTATTGGAAGTCACTCTCACTCTATTGGAATCACTCTCATTCTAATGGAAGTCACTCTCACTCTATTGGAATCACTCTCACTATATTGGAAGTCACTCTCATTATATTGGAAGTCACTCTAACTCTATTGGAATCACTCTCACTATATTGGAAGTCACTCTCATAATATTGGAATCACTCTCTCTCTATTGGAAGTCACTCTCACTATTGGAAGTCACTCTCACTCTATTGAAAGTCACTCTCACTATTGGAAGTCACTCTCACTCTATTGGAAGTCACTCTCACGCTATATTGGAAGTCACTCTCACTCTATATTGGAAGTCACTCTCACTCTATATTGGAAGTCACTCTCACTCTATTGGAAGTCACTTTCACTCTATTAGAAGTCACTCTCACTCTATTGGAATCACTCTCAATCTATTGGACGTCACTCTCACTCTATTGGAAGTCACTCTCACTCAATTGGGAGTCAATCTCACTCTATTGGAAGTCACTCTCACTCTATTGGAAGTCACTCTCACTCTATTGGAAGTCACTCTCACTCTATTGGAAGTCACTCTCACTCTATTGCAAGTCACTCTCACTCTATTGGAAGTCACTCTCACTCTATTGGAAGTCACTCTCACTCTATTGGAAGTCACTCTCACTCAATTGGGAGTCAATCTCACTCTATTGGAAGTCACTCTCACTCTATTGCAAGTCACTCTCACTCTATTGGAAGTCACTCTCACTCTATTGGAATCCCTCTCACTCTATTGGAATCACTCTCACTCTATTGGAAGTCACTCTATTGGAAGTCACTCACTCTATTGGAATCACTCTCACTCTAATGGAAGTCACTCTCACTCTATTGGAAGCTCTCTCACTCTATTGGAAGTCACTCTCACTCTATTGGAATCACTCTCACTATATTGGAAGTCACTCTCATTATATTGGAATCACTCTCTCTCTATTGGAAGTCACTCTCACTATTGGAATTCACTATTGGAAGTCACTCTCACTCTATTGGAATCACTCTCACTATATTGGAAGTCACTCTCATTATATTGGAATCACTCTCTCTCTATTGGAAGTCACTCTCACTATTGGAATTCACTATTGGAAGTCACTCTCACTCTATTGGAAGTCACCCTCACTCTATATTGGAATCACTCTCACTCTATTGGAAGTCACTCTCACTCTATATTGGAAGTCACTCTCACTCTATTGGAAGTCACTCTCACTGTATTGGTATCACTCTCACTCTATTGGAAGTCACTCTCACTCTATTGAAAGTCACTGTCACTATATTGGAAGTCACTCTCACTCTATTGGAATCACTCACTCTCTATTGGAAGTCACTCTCATTCTATTGGAATCACTCTCACTCTATTGGAAGTCACTCTCACTATATTGGAATCACTCTCACTCTATTGGAAGTCACTCTCACTCTATTGGAATCACTCTCACTATATTGGATTTCACTCTCACTAATGGAATCACTCTCACTCTATTGGAGTCACTCTCACTCTATTGGAAGTCACTCTCACTCTATTGGAAGTCACTCTCTATTGGACGTCATTCTCACTCTATTGGAAGTCACTCTCACTCTATTAGAAGTCCCTCACTCTATTGGAATCACTCTCAGTCTAATGGAAGTCACTCTCACTCTATTGGAATCACTCTCACTATATTATAAGTTACTCTCATTATATTGGAAGTCACTCTCACTCTATTGGAAGTCACTCTCACTCTATTGGAATCACTCTCATTCTATTGGAAGTCACTCTCACTCTATTGGAATCACTCTCACTATATTGGAAGTCACTCTCATTATATTGGAAGTCACTCTAACTCTATTGGAATCACTCTCACTATATTGGAAGTCATTCTCATAATATTGGAATCACTCTCTCTCTATTGGAAGTCACTCTCACTATTGGAAGTCACTCTCACTCTATTGAAAGTCACTCTCACTATTGGAAGTCACTCTCACTCTATTGGAAGTCACTCTCACGCTATATTGGAAGTCACTCTCACTCTATATTGGAAGTCACTCTCACTCTATATTGGAAGTCACTCTCACTCTATTGGAAGTCACTTTCACTCTATTGGAAGTCACTCTCACTCTATTGGAATCAGTCTCACTCTATTGGAAGTCACTCTCACTCCATTGGAAGTCACTCTCACTCTATTGGAATCACTCTCAATCTATTGGACGTCACTCTCACTCTATTGGAAGTCACTCTCACTCAATTGGGAGTCAATCTCACTCTATTGGAAGTCACTCTCACTCTATTGGAAGTCACTCTCACTCTATTGGAAGTCACTCTCACTCTATTGGAAGTCACTCTCACTCAATTGGGAGTCAATCTCACTCTATTGGAAGTCACTCTCACTCTATTGGAAGTCACTCTCACTCTATTGGAAGTCACTCTCACTCTATTGGAAGTCACTCTCACTCTATTGGAAGTCACTCTCACTCTATTGGAAGTCACTCTCACTCAATTGGGAGTCAATCTCACTCTATTGGAAGTCACTCTCACTCTATTGCAAGTCACTCTCACTCTATTGGAAGTCACTCTCACTCTATTGGAATCCCTCTCACTCTATTGGAAGTCACTCTATTGGAAGTCACTCACTCTATTGGAATCACTCTCACTCTAATGGAAGTCACTCTCACTCTATTGGAAGCTCTCTCACTCTATTGGAAGTCACTCTCACTCTATTGGAATCACTCTCACTATATTGGAAGTCACTCTCATTATATTGGAATCACTCTCTCTCTATTGGAAGTCACTCTCACTATTGGAATTCACTATTGGAAGTCACTCTCACTCTATTGGAGTCACTCTCACTCTATTGGAAGTCACTCTCACTCTATGGGAAGTCATTCTCACTCTATTGGAAGTCACCCTCACTCTATATTGGAATCACTCTCACTCTATTGGAAGTCACTCTCACTCTATATTGGAAGTCACTCTCACTCTATCGGAAGTCACTCTCACTGTATTGGTATCACTCTCACTCTATTGGAAGTCAATCTCACTCTATTGAAAGTCACTGTCACTATATTGGAAGTCACTCTCACTCTATTGGAATCACTCACTCTCCATTGGAAGTCACTCTCATTCTATTGGAATCACTCTCACTCTATTGGAAGTCACTCTCACTATATTGGAATCACTCTCACTCTATTGGAAGTCACTCTCACTCTATTGGAATCACTCTCACTATATTGGATTTCACTCTCACTAATGGAATCACTCTCACTCTATTGGAGTCACTCTCACTCTATTGGAAGTCACTCTCACTCTATTGGAAGTCACTCTCTATTGGACGTCATTCTCACTCTATTGGAAGTCACTCTCACTCTATTAGAAGTCCCTCACTCTATTGGAATCACTCTCAGTCTAATGGAAGTCACTCTCACTCTATTGGAATCACTCTCACTATATTATAAGTTACTCTCATTATATTGGAAGTCACTCTCACTCTATTGGAAGTCACTCTCACTCTATTGGAATCACTCTCATTCTATTGGAAGTCACTCTCACTATATTGGAAGTCACTCTCATTATATTGGAAGTCACTCTAACTCTATTGGAATCACTCTCACTATATTGGAAGTCATTCTCATAATATTGGAATCACTCTCTCTCTATTGGAAGTCACTCTCACTATTGGAAGTCACTCTCACTCTATTGAAAGTCACTCTCACTATTGGAAGTCACTCTCACTCTATTGGAATCACTCACTATATTGGAATCACTCTCACTCTATTGGAAGTCACTCTCACACTATTTTGGAAGTCACTCTCACTCTATCTTGGAAGTCACTCTCACTCTATATTGGAAGTCAGTCTCACTCTATTGGAAGTCACTCATTATACTGAAAGTCACTCTCACTCTATTGGAAGTCACTCTCACTCTATTGGAAGTCACTTTCACTCTATTGGAAGTCACTCTCACTCAATTGGAATCAGTCTCACTCTATTGAAGTCACTCTCACTCCATTGGAAGTCACTCTCACTCTATTGGAATCACTCTCAATCTATTGGACGTCACTCTCACTCTATTGGAAGTCACTCTCACTCAATTGGGAGTCAATCTCACTCTATTGGAAGTCACTCTCACTCTATTGGAAGTCACTCTCACTCTATTGGAAGTCACTCTCACTCTATTGGAAGTCACTCTCACTCTATTGCAAGTCACTCTCACTCTATTGGAAGTCACTCTCACTCTATTGGAAGTCACTCTCACTCAATTGGGAGTCAATCTCACTCAATTGGGAGTTAATCTCACTATTGGAAGTCACTCTCACTCTATTGCAAGTCACTCTCACTCTATTGGAAGTCACTCTCACTCTATTGGAAGTCACTCTCACTCAATTGGTAGTCAATCTCACTCTATTGGAAGTCACTCTATTGGAAGTCACTCTCACTCTATATTGGAAGTCAATCTCACTCTATTGGAATCACTCTCACTCTATTGGAATCACTCTCACTCGATTGGAAGTCACTCTCACTCTATATTGGAAGTCACTCTCACTCTATGTTGGAAGTCACTCTCACTCTATTGGAAGTCACTCTCACTCTATATTGGAATCATTCTCACTCTATATTGGAATCACTCACACTCTATTGGAAGTCACTCACTCTATATTGGAATCACTCTCACTCTATATTGGAATCACTCTCACTCTATTGGAATCACTGTCACTCTATTGGAAGTCACTCTCACTCTATTGGAAGTCACGCTCCCTCTATATTGGAATCACTCTCACTCTATATTGGAAGTCACTCTCACTCTATTGGAAGTCACTCTCACTCTATATTGGAATCACTCTCACTCTATATTGGAATCACTCTCACTCTATTGGAATCACTCTCACTCTGTTGGAAGTCACTCTCACTCTATTGGAAGTCACTCTCACTCTATATTGGAATCACTCTCACTCTATATTGGAATCACTCTCACTCTATTGGAATCACTCTCACTCTATTGGAAGTCACTCTCACTCTATATTGGAATCACTCTCACTCTATATTGGAAGTCACTCTTACTCTATATTGGAAGTCACTCTCACTCTATTGGAATCACTCTCACTCTATTGGAAGTCACTCTCACTCTATTGGAAGTCACTCTCACTCTATATTGGAATCACTCTCACTTGATTGGAAGTCACTCTCACTCTATATTGGAAGTCATTCTCACTCTATATTGGAAGTCACTCTCACTCTGTATTGGAAGTCACTCTCACTCTATTGGAAGTCACTCTCACTCTATTGGAAGTCACTCTCACTCTATATTGGAAGTCACTCTCACTCTATTGGAATTCACTCTCACTCTATTGGAATCACTCTCACTCTATTGGAAGTCACTCTCACTCTATTGGAATCACTCTCACTCAATTGGAAGTAACTCACTCCATTGGAAGTCACTCTCACTCTATTGGAATCACTCTCAATCTATTGGACGTCACTCTCACTCTATTGGAAGTCACTCTCACTCAATTGGGAGTCAATCTCACTCTATTGGAAGCCACTCTCACTCTATTGGAAGTCACTCTCACTCTATTGGAAGTCACTCTCACTCTATTGGAAGTCACTCTCACTCTATTGGAAGTCACTCTCACTCTAATGGAATCACTATTGGAAGTCACTCTCACTCTATTGGAACCACTCTCACTCTATTGGAATCACTGTCACTCAAAATTGGAAGTCACTCTCAATCTATTGGAAGTCACTCTCACTCTATTGGAAGTCACTCTCACTCAATTGGGAGTCAATCTCACTCTATTGGAAGTCACTCTCACTCTATTGGAATCACTCTCAGTCTATTGGAAGTCACTCTCACTCTATATTGGAAGTCACTCTCACTCTATTGGAATCACTCTCACTCTATTGGAAGTCACTCTCACTGTATTGGAAGTCACTCTCACTCTATTGGAAGTCACTCTCACTCTATTGGAATCACTCTCGCTCTATTGGAAGTCACTCTCACTGTATTGGAAGTCACTCTCACTCTATTGGAAGTCACTCTCACTCTATTGGAATCACTCTCACTCTATTGGAAGTCATTCTCACTCTATTGGAAGTCACTCTCACTCTATTGGAAGTCACTCACTCTATTGGAATCACTCTCTAATGGAAGTCACTCTCACTCTATTGCAATCACTCTCACTCTATTGGAAGTCACTCTCACTCTATTGGAATCACTCTCACTATATTGGAAGTCACTCTCATTATATTGGAATCACTCTCTCTCTATTGGAAGTCACTCTCACTATTGGAATTCACTATTGGAAGTCACTCTCACTCTATTGGAGTCACTCTCACTCTATTGGAAGTCACTCTCACTCTATTGGAAGTCACTCTCACTCAATTGGTAGTCAATCTCACTCTATTGGAAGTCACTCTATTGGAAGTCACTCTCACTCTATATTGGAAGTCAATCTCACTCTATTGGAATCACTCTCACTCTATTGGAATCACTCTCACTCGATTGGAAGTCACTCTCACTCTATATTGGAAGTCACTCTCACTCTATGTTGGAAGTCACTCTCACTCTATTGGAAGTCACTCTCACTCTATATTGGAATCATTCTCACTCTATATTGGAATCACTCACACTCTATTGGAAGTCACTCACTCTATATTGGAATCACTCTCACTCTATATTGGAATCACTCTCACTCTATTGGAATCACTGTCACTCTATTGGAAGTCACTCTCACTCTATTGGAAGTCACGCTCCCTCTATATTGGAATCACTCTCACTCTATATTGGAAGTCACTCTCACTCTATTGGAAGTCACTCTCACTCTATATTGGAATCACTCTCACTCTATATTGGAATCACTCTCACTCTATTGGAATCACTCTCACTCTGTTGGAAGTCACTCTCACTCTATTGGAAGTCACTCTCACTCTATATTGGAATCACTCTCACTCTATATTGGAATCACTCTCACTCTATTGGAATCACTCTCACTCTATTGGAAGTCACTCTCACTCTATATTGGAATCACTCTCACTCTATATTGGAAGTCACTCTTACTCTATATTGGAAGTCACTCTCACTCTATTGGAATCACTCTCACTCTATTGGAAGTCACTCTCACTCTATTGGAAGTCACTCTCACTCTATATTGGAATCACTCTCACTTGATTGGAAGTCACTCTCACTCTATATTGGAAGTCATTCTCACTCTATATTGGAAGTCACTCTCACTCTGTATTGGAAGTCACTCTCACTCTATTGGAAGTCACTCTCACTCTATTGGAAGTCACTCTCACTCTATATTGGAAGTCACTCTCACTCTATTGGAATTCACTCTCACTCTATTGGAATCACTCTCACTCTATTGGAAGTCACTCTCACTCTATTGGAATCACTCTCACTCAATTGGAAGTAACTCACTCCATTGGAAGTCACTCTCACTCTATTGGAATCACTCTCAATCTATTGGACGTCACTCTCACTCTATTGGAAGTCACTCTCACTCAATTGGGAGTCAATCTCACTCTATTGGAAGCCACTCTCACTCTATTGGAAGTCACTCTCACTCTATTGGAAGTCACTCTCACTCTATTGGAAGTCACTCTCACTCTATTGGAAGTCACTCTCACTCTAATGGAATGACTATTGGAAGTCACTCTCACTCTATTGGAACCACTCTCACTCTATTGGAATCACTGTCACTCAAAATTGGAAGTCACTCTCAATCTATTGGAAGTCACTCTCACTCTATTGGAAGTCACTCTCACTCAATTGGGAGTCAATCTCACTCTATTGGAAGTCACTCTCACTCTATTGGAATCACTCTCAGTCTATTGGAAGTCACTCTCACTCTATATTGGAAGTCACTCTCACTCTATTGGAATCACTCTCACTCTATTGGAAGTCACTCTCACTGTATTGGAAGTCACTCTCACTCTATTGGAAGTCACTCTCACTCTATTGGAATCACTCTCGCTCTATTGGAAGTCACTCTCACTGTATTGGAAGTCACTCTCACTCTATTGGAAGTCACTCTCACTCTATTGGAATCACTCTCACTCTATTGGAAGTCATTCTCACTCTATTGGAAGTCACTCTCACTCTATTGGAAGTCACTCACTCTATTGGAATCACTCTCTAATGGAAGTCACTCTCACTCTATTGCAATCACTCTCACTCTATTGGAAGTCACTCTCACTCTATTGGAATCACTCTCACTATATTGGAAGTCACTCTCATTATATTGGAATCACTCTCTCTCTATTGGAAGTCACTCTCACTATTGGAATTCACTATTGGAAGTCACTCTCACTCTATTGGAGTCACTCTCACTCTATTGGAAGTCACTCTCACTCTATTGGAAGTCACTCTCACTCTATTGGAAGTCACTCTCACTCTATATTGGAATCACTCTCACTCTATTGGAAGTCACTCTCACTCTATTGGAAGTCACTGTCACTATATTGGAAGTCACTCTCACTCTTTTGGAAGTCACTCTCACTCTTTTGGAAGTCACTCTCACTCTATTGGAAGTCACTCTCACTCTATTGGAATCACTCACTCTCTATTGGAAGTCACTCTCATTCTATTGGAATCACTCTCACTCTATCGGAAGTCACTCTCACTATATTGGAATCACTCTCACTCTATTGGAAGTCACTCTCACTCTATTGGAATCACTCTCACTATATTGGATGTCCCTCTCACTAATGGAATCACTCTCACTCTATTGGAGTCACTCTCACTCTATTAGAAGTCACTCTCACTCTATTGGAAGTCACTCTCTATTAGAAGTCATTCTCACTCTATTGGAAGTCACTCTCACTCTATTAGAAGTCACTCACTCTATTGGAATCACTCACACTCTAATGGAAGTCACTCTCACTCTATTGGAATCACTCTCACTATATTATAAGTTACTCTCATTATATTGGAATCACTCTCTCTCTATTGGAAGTCACTCTCACTCTATTGAAAGTCACTCTCACTATTGGAAGTCACTCTCACTCTATTGGAATCACTCACTCTATTGGAATCACTCTCACTCTATTGGAAGTCACTCTCACACTATATTGGAAGTCACTCTCACTCTATATTGGAAGTCACTCTCACTCTGTATTAGAAGTCACTCTCACTCTATATTGGAAGTCACTCTCACTCTATTGGAATCACTCTCACTCTATTGGAAGTCACTCTCACTGTATTGGAAGTCACTCTCACTCTATTGGAAGTCACTCTCACTCTATTGGAATCACTCTCGCTCTATTGGAAGTCACTCTCACTGTATTGGAAGTCACTCTCACTCTATTGGAAGTCACTCTCACTCTATTGGAATCACTCTCACTCTATTGGAAGTCATTCTCACTCTATTGGAAGTCACTCTCACTCTATTGGAAGTCACTCACTCTATTGGAATCACTCTCTAATGGAAGTCACTCTCACTCTATTGCAATCACTCTCACTCTATTGGAAGTCACTCTCACTCTATTGGAATCACTCTCACTATATTGGAAGTCACTCTCATTATATTGGAATCACTCTCTCTCTATTGGAAGTCACTCTCACTATTGGAATTCACTATTGGAAGTCACTCTCACTCTATTGGAAGTCATTCTCACTCTATTGGAAGTCACTCTCACTCTGTATTAGAAGTCACTCTCACTCTATATTGGAAGTCACTCTCACTCTATTGGAATCACTCTCACTCTATTGGAAGTCACTCTCACTGTATTGGAAGTCACTCTCACTCTATTGGAAGTCACTCTCACTCTATTGGAATCACTCTCGCTCTATTGGAAGTCACTCTCACTGTATTGGAAGTCACTCTCACTCTATTGGAAGTCACTCTCACTCTATTGGAATCACTCTCACTCTATTGGAAGTCATTCTCACTCTATTGGAAGTCACTCTCACTCTATTGGAAGTCACTCACTCTATTGGAATCACTCTCTAATGGAAGTCACTCTCACTCTATTGCAATCACTCTCACTCTATTGGAAGTCACTCTCACTCTATTGGAATCACTCTCACTATATTGGAAGTCACTCTCATTATATTGGAATCACTCTCTCTCTATTGGAAGTCACTCTCACTATTGGAATTCACTATTGGAAGTCACTCTCACTCTATTGGAGTCACTCTCACTCTATTGGAAGTCACTCTCACTCTATTGGAAGTCACTCTCACTCTATTGGAAGTCACTCTCACTCTATATTGGAATCACTCTCACTCTATTGGAAGTCACTCTCACTCTATTGGAAGTCACTGTCACTATATTGGAAGTCACTCTCACTCTTTTGGAAGTCACTCTCACTCTTTTGGAAGTCACTCTCACTCTATTGGAAGTCACTCTCACTCTATTGGAATCACTCACTCTCTATTGGAAGTCACTCTCATTCTATTGGAATCACTCTCACTCTATCGGAAGTCACTCTCACTATATTGGAATCACTCTCACTCTATTGGAAGTCACTCTCACTCTATTGGAATCACTCTCACTATATTGGATGTCCCTCTCACTAATGGAATCACTCTCACTCTATTGGAGTCACTCTCACTCTATTAGAAGTCACTCTCACTCTATTGGAAGTCACTCTCTATTGGAAGTCATTCTCACTCTATTGGAAGTCACTCTCACTCTATTAGAAGTCACTCACTCTATTGGAATCACTCTCACTCTAATGGAAGTCACTCTCACTCTATTGGAATCACTCTCACTATATTATAAGTTACTCTCATTATATTGGAATCACTCTCTCTCTATTGGAAGTCACTCTCACTCTATTGAAAGTCACTCTCACTATTGGAAGTCACTCTCACTCTATTGGAATCACTCACTCTATTGGAATCACTCTCACTCTATTGGAAGTCACTCTCACACTATATTGGAAGTCACTCTCACTCTATATTGGAAGTCACTCTCACTCTATTGGAAGTCACTCATTATATTGAAAGTCACTCTCACTCTATTGGAAGTCACTCTCACTCTATTGGAAGTCACTTTCACTCTATTGGAAGTCACTCTCACTCTGTTGGAAGTCACTCTCACTCTATTGGAAGTTACTCTCACTCTATATTGGCAGTCATTCTCACTCTATTGAAAGTCACTCTCACTCTATATTGTAAGTCACTCTCACTCCATTGGAAGTCACTCTCACTCTATTGGAGTCACTCTCACTCTATTGGAAGTCACACTCATTATATTGGAAGTCACTCTCACTCTATTAGAAATCACTCTCACTCTATATTGGAATCACTCTCACTCTATTGGAAGTCACTATCACTCTATTGGAATTCACTCTCACTCTATTGGAAGTCACTCTCACTCTATTGGAATCACTCTCACTCTATTGGAAGTCACTCTCACTCTATTGGGCGTCACTCTCACTCTATTGGAAGTCACTCTCACTATTGGAATCACTCTCACTCTATATTGGAAATCACTCTCATTATATTGGAAGTCACTCTCATTCTATTTGAAATCACTCTCACTCTATTGGAAGTCACTCTCACTCTATTGGAATCACTCTCACTCTATATTGGAATCACTCTCACTCTATTTTGGAATCACTCTCACTCTATTGGAATCACTCTCAATCTATTGGAAGTCACTCTCACTTGATTGGAATTCACTCTCACTCTATTGGAAGTCACTCTCACTCTTTTCAAAGTCACTCTCACTCTATTGGAAGTCACTCTCACTCAATTGGAAGTCACTCCCACTCTATTGGAAGTCACTCTCACTCTATATTGGAAGTCACTCTCACTCTATTGGAATCACTCTCACTCTATTGGAAGTCACTCTCACTCTATTGGAAGTCACTCTCACTCGATTGGAAGTCACTCTCACTCGATTGAAAGTCACTCTTACTCTATTGGAAGTCACTCTCACTCTATTGGAAGTCACTCTCACTCTATTGGAAGTCACTCTCACTCGATTGGAAGTCACTCTCACTCAATTGGAAGTCACTCTCACTCTATATTGGAAGTCACTCACTCTATTGGAAGTCACTCTCACTCTATTGGAAGTCACTCTCACTCTATATTGGAAGTCACTCTCACTCTATTGGAAGTCACTCTCACTCTATTGGAAGTCACTCTGATTATATTGAAAGTCACTCTCACTCTATATTGGAAGTCACTCATTATATTGAAAGTCACACACACTCTATTGGAAGTCACTCTCACTCTATTGGAAGTCACTCTCACTCTATTGGAAGTCACTCTCACTCTATTGAAAGTCACTCTCACTCTATATTGGAAGTCACTCTCATTATATTGGAAGTCACTCTCACTCTATTGGAAATCACTCTCACTCGATATTGGATGTCACTCTCACTCCATTGGAAGTCACTCTCACTCTATTGGAAGTCACTCGTTATATCGGAAGTCACTCTCACTCTATTGGAAATCACTCTCACTCTATATTGGAATCACTCTCACTCTATTGGAAGTCACTCTCACTCTATTGGAAGTCACTCTCACTCTATTGGAAGTCACTCTCACTCTATTGGGCGTCACTCTCACTCTATTGGAATCACTCTCACTCTATTGGAATCAGTCACTCTATTGGAAATCACTCTCACTCTGTTGGATGTCACTCTCACTCTGTTGGTAGTCACTCTCTATTGGAAGTCACTCTCACTCTATTGGAAGTCACTCTCACTCTATATTGGAAGTCACCCACTCTATTGGAAGTCACTCTCACTCTATTGGAAGTCAAACTCACTCTATTGGAAGTCACTCTCTATTGGAAGTCAATCTCACTCTATTGGATGTCACTCTCACTCTATATTGGAAGTCACTCTCACTCTATATTGGAAGTCACTCTCATTATATTGGAAGTCACTCTCACTCTATTGGAAATCACTCTCACTCGATATTGGATGTCACTCTCACTCCATTGGAAGTCACTCTCACTCTATTGGAATCACTCTCATTCTATTGGAAGTCACTCTCACTCTATTGGAATCACTCACTCTATTGGAAATCACTCTCACTCTGTTGGATGTCACTCTCACTCTGTTGGAAGTCACTCTCTATTGGAAGTCACTCTCACTCTATTGGAAGTCACTCTCACTCTATTGGAAGTCACTCTACTCTATATTGGAAGTCACCCACTCTATTGGAAGTCACTCTCACTCTATTGGAAGTCACACTCACTCTATTGGAAGTTCTCTCTATTGGAAGTCACTCTCACTCTATTGGATATCACTCTCACTCTATATTGGAAGTCACTCTCACTCTATATTGGAAGTCACTCTCACTCTATTGAAAGTCACTTTCATTCTATATTGGAAGTCACTTTCATTATATTGGAAGTCACTCGCACTCTATTGGAAATCACTCTCACTCTATGTTGAAAGTCACTCTCACTCCATTGGAAGTCACTCTCACTCTATTGGAGTCACTCTCACTCTATTGGAAGTCACTCTCATTATATTGGAAGTCACTCTCACTCTATTGGAAATCACTCTCACTCTATATTGGAAGTCACTCTCACTCCATTGGAAGTCACTCTCACTCTATTGGAGTCACTCTCACTCTATTGGAAGTCACTCTCATTATATTGGAAGTCACTCTCACTCTATTGGAAATCACTCTCACTCTATATTGGAATCACTCTCACTCTATTGGAAGTCACTCTCACTCTATTGGAAGTCACTCTCACTCTATTGGAAGTCACTCTCGCTCTATTGGAAGTCACTCTCGCTCTATTGGAAGTCACTCTCGCTCTATTGGAAGACACTCTCGCTCTATTGGAAGTCACTCTCACTATTGGAAATCACTCTCACTCTATTGAAAGTCACTCTCACTCTCTATTGGAAGTCACTCTCACTCTATTGGAGTTACTCTCACTCTATTGGAAGTCACTCTCACTCTATATTGGAAGTCACCCACTCTATTGGAAGTCACTCTCACTCTATTGGAAGTCAAACTCACTCTATTGGAAGTCACACTCACTCTATTGGAAGTCACTCTCTATTGGAAGTCAATCTCACTCTATTGGATGTCACTCTCACTCTATATTGGAAGTCACTCTCACTCTATATTGGAAGTCACTCTCATTATATTGGAAGTCACTCTCTATTGGAAATCACTCTCACTCGATATTGGATGTCACTCTCACTCCATTGGAAGTCACTCTCACTCTATTGGAAGTCACTCTCACTCTATTGGAATCACTCACTCTATTGGAAATCTCTCTCACTCTGTTGGATGTCACTCTCACTCTATTGGAAGTCACTCTCACTCTATATTGGAAGTCACTCTCACTCTATTGGAAGTCACTCTCACTCTATTGGAAGTCACTCTCATTATATTGGAAGTCACTCTCTATTGGAATTCACTCTCACTCTATTGGATGTCACTCTCACTCTATATTGGAAGTCACTCTCACTCTATATTGGAAGTCACTCTCACTCTATTGAAAGTCACTTTCATTCTATATTGGAAGTCACTTTCATTATATTGGAAGTCACTCGCACTCTATTGGAAATCACTCTCACTCTATATTGAAAGTCACTCTCACTCCATTGGAAGTCACTCTCACTCTATTGGAGTCACTCTCACTCTATTGGAAGTCACTCTCATTATATTGGAAGTCACTCTCACTCTATTGGAAATCACTCTCACTCTATATTGGAAGTCACTCTCACTCCATTGGAAGTCACTCTCACTCTATTGGAGTCACTCTCACTCTATTGGAAGTCACTCTCATTATATTGGAAGTCACTCTCACTCTATTGGAAATCACTCCCACTCTATATTGGAATCACTCTCACTCTATTGGAAGTCACTCTCACTATTGGAAGTCACTCTCACTCTATTGGAAGTCACTCTCGCTCTATTGGAAGTCACTCTCGCTCTATTGGAAGTCACTCTCGCTCTATTGGAAGACACTCTCACACTATTGGAAGTCACTCTCACTATTGGAAGTCACTCTCACTCTATTGAAAGTCACTCTCACTCTCTATTGGAAGTCACTCTCACTCTATTGGAGTTACTCTCACTCTATTGGACGTCACTCTCACTCTATTGGACGTCACTCTCACTGTATTGGAAGTCACTCTCACTCTTGGAAGTCACTCTCACTCTATTGGAAGTCACTCTCACTCTATTGGAAGTCACTCTCACTCTATTGGAAGTCACTCTCACTCGATTTGAATTCACTCTCACTATTGGAAGTCACTCTCACTATTGGAAGTCACTCTCACTCTCTTGGAAGTCACTCTCACTCTATTGGAAATCACTCTCACTCTATTGGAAGTCACTCTCACTCTATTGGAAGTCACTCTCACTCTATTGGAAGTCACTCTCACTCTAATGGAAGTCACTCTCACTCCATATTGGAAGTCACTCTCACTCTATATTGGAAGTCACTCATTATATTGAAAGTCACTCTCACTCTATTGGAAGTCACTCTCACTCTATTGGAAGTCACTCACTCTATTGGGCATCACTCTCACTCTATTGGGCATCACTCCCATTCTATTGGAATCACTCTCACTCTATTGGAATCACTCTCACTCTATTGGAAATCACTCTCACTCTGTTGGAAGTCACTCTCACTCTGTTGGAAGTCACTCTCTATTGGAAGTCACTCTCACTCTATTGGAAGTCACTCTCACTCTATCGGAAGTCACTCTCACTTTATATTGGAAGTCACTCACTCTATTGGAAGTCACTCTCACTCTATTGGAAGTCACTCTCACTCTATATTGGAAGTCACTCTCACTCTATTGAAAGTCACTCTCACTCTATATTGGAAGTCACTCATTATATTGGAAGTCACTCTCACTCTATTGGAAGTCACTCTCACTCTATTGGAAGTCACTCTCACTCTATATTGGAAGTCACTCTCACTCTATTGAATGTCACTCTCACTCTATATTGGAAGTCACTCTCATTATATTGGAAGTCACTCTCACTCTATTGGAAATCACTCTCACTCTATATTGAAATTCACTCTCACTCCATTGGAAGTCACTCTCACTCTATTGGAGTCACTCTCACTATTGGAAGTCACTCTCACTCTATTGAAAGTCACTCTCACTCTCTATTGGAAGTCACTCTCACTCTATTGGAGTCACTCTCACTCTGTTGGACGTCACTCTCACTCTGTTGGACGTCACTCTCACTCTATTGGAATCACTCTCAATCTATTGGAAGTCACTCTCACTTGATTGGAATTCACTCTCACTCTATTGGAAGTCACTCTCACTCTTTTCAAAGTCACTCTCACTCTATTGGAAGTCACTCTCACTCAATTGGAAGTCACTCCCACTCTATTGGAAGTCACTCTCACTCTATATTGGAAGTCACTCTCACTCTATTGGAATCACTCTCACTCTATTGGAAGTCACTCTCACTCTATTGGAAGTCACTCTCACTCGATTGGAAGTCACTCTCACTCGATTGAAAGTCACTCTCACTCTATTGGAAGTCACTCTCACTCTATTGGAAGTCACTCTCACTCTATTGGAAGTCACTCTCACTCGATTGGAAGTCACTCTCACTCAATTGGAAGTCACTCTCACTCTATATTGGAAGTCACTCACTCTATTGGAAGTCACTCTCACTCTATTGGAAGTCACTCTCACTCTATATTGGAAGTCACTCTCACTCTATTGGAAGTCACTCTCACTCTATTGGAAGTCACTCTGATTATATTGAAAGTCACTCTCACTCTATATTGGAAGTCACTCATTATATTGAAAGTCACACACACTATTGGAAGTCACTCTCACTCTATTGGAAGTCACTCTCACTCTATTGGAAGTCACTCTCACTCTATTGAAAGTCACTCTCACTCTATATTGGAAGTCACTCTCATTATATTGGAAGTCACTCTCACTCTATTGGAAATCACTCTCACTCGATATTGGATGTCACTCTCACTCCATTGGAAGTCACTCTCACTCTATTGGAAGTCACTCGTTATATCGGAAGTCACTCTCACTCTATTGGAAATCACTCTCACTCTATATTGGAATCACTCTCACTCTATTGGAAGTCACTCTCACTCTATTGGAAGTCACTCTCACTCTATTGGAAGTCACTCTCACTCTATTGGGCGTCACTCTCACTCTATTGGAATCACTCTCACTCTATTGGAATCAGTCACTCTATTGGAAATCACTCTCACTCTGTTGGATGTCACTCTCACTCTGTTGGTAGTCACTCTCTATTGGAAGTCACTCTCACTCTATTGGAAGTCACTCTCACTCTATATTGGAAGTCACCCACTCTATTGGAAGTCACTCTCACTCTATTGGAAGTCAAACTCACTCTATTGGAAGTCACTCTCTATTGGAAGTCAATCTCACTCTATTGGATGTCACTCTCACTCTATATTGGAAGTCACTCTCACTCTATATTGGAAGTCACTCTCATTATATTGGAAGTCACTCTCACTCTATTGGAAATCACTCTCACTCGATATTGGATGTCACTCTCACTCCATTGGAAGTCACTCTCACTCTATTGGAATCACTCTCATTCTATTGGAAGTCACTCTCACTCTATTGGAATCACTCACTCTATTGGAAATCACTCTCACTCTGTTGGATGTCACTCTCACTCTGTTGGAAGTCACTCTCTATTGGAAGTCACTCTCACTCTATTGGAAGTCACTCTCACTCTATTGGAAGTCACTCTACTCTATATTGGAAGTCACCCACTCTATTGGAAGTCACTCTCACTCTATTGGAAGTCACACTCACTCTATTGGAAGTTCTCTCTATTGGAAGTCACTCTCACTCTATTGGATATCACTCTCACTCTATATTGGAAGTCACTCTCACTCTATATTGGAAGTCACTCTCACTCTATTGAAAGTCACTTTCATTCTATATTGGAAGTCACTTTCATTATATTGGAAGTCACTCGCACTCTATTGGAAATCACTCTCACTCTATGTTGAAAGTCACTCTCACTCCATTGGAAGTCACTCTCACTCTATTGGAGTCACTCTCACTCTATTGGAAGTCACTCTCATTATATTGGAAGTCACTCTCACTCTATTGGAAATCACTCTCACTCTATATTGGAAGTCACTCTCACTCCATTGGAAGTCACTCTCACTCTATTGGAGTCACTCTCACTCTATTGGAAGTCACTCTCATTATATTGGAAGTCACTCTCACTCTATTGGAAATCACTCTCACTCTATATTGGAATCACTCTCACTCTATTGGAAGTCACTCTCACTCTATTGGAAGTCACTCTCACTCTATTGGAAGTCACTCTCGCTCTATTGGAAGTCACTCTCGCTCTATTGGAAGTCACTCTCGCTCTATTGGAAGACACTCTCGCTCTATTGGAAGTCACTCTCACTATTGGAAATCACTCTCACTCTATTGAAAGTCACTCTCACTCTCTATTGGAAGTCACTCTCACTCTATTGGAGTTACTCTCACTCTATTGGAAGTCACTCTCACTCTATATTGGAAGTCACCCACTCTATTGGAAGTCACTCTCACTCTATTGGAAGTCAAACTCACTCTATTGGAAGTCACACTCACTCTATTGGAAGTCACTCTCTATTGGAAGTCAATCTCACTCTATTGGATGTCACTCTCACTCTATATTGGAAGTCACTCTCACTCTATATTGGAAGTCACTCTCATTATATTGGAAGTCACTCTCTATTGGAAATCACTCTCACTCGATATTGGATGTCACTCTCACTCCATTGGAAGTCACTCTCACTCTATTGGAAGTCACTCTCACTCTATTGGAATCACTCACTCTATTGGAAATCTCTCTCACTCTGTTGGATGTCACTCTCACTCTATTGGAAGTCACTCTCACTCTATATTGGAAGTCACTCTCACTCTATTGGAAGTCACTCTCACTCTATTGGAAGTCACTCTCATTATATTGGAAGTCACTCTCTATTGGAATTCACTCTCACTCTATTGGATGTCACTCTCACTCTATATTGGAAGTCACTCTCACTCTATATTGGAAGTCACTCTCACTCTATTGAAAGTCACTTTCATTCTATATTGGAAGTCACTTTCATTATATTGGAAGTCACTCGCACTCTATTGGAAATCACTCTCACTCTATATTGAAAGTCACTCTCACTCCATTGGAAGTCACTCTCACTCTATTGGAGTCACTCTCACTCTATTGGAAGTCACTCTCATTATATTGGAAGTCACTCTCACTCTATTGGAAATCACTCTCACTCTATATTGGAAGTCACTCTCACTCCATTGGAAGTCACTCTCACTCTATTGGAGTCACTCTCACTCTATTGGAAGTCACTCTCATTATATTGGAAGTCACTCTCACTCTATTGGAAATCACTCCCACTCTATATTGGAATCACTCTCACTCTATTGGAAGTCACTCTCACTATTGGAAGTCACTCTCACTCTATTGGAAGTCACTCTCGCTCTATTGGAAGTCACTCTCGCTCTATTGGAAGTCACTCTCGCTCTATTGGAAGACACTCTCACACTATTGGAAGTCACTCTCACTATTGGAAGTCACTCTCACTCTATTGAAAGTCACTCTCACTCTCTATTGGAAGTCACTCTCACTCTATTGGAGTTACTCTCACTCTATTGGACGTCACTCTCACTCTATTGGACGTCACTCTCACTGTATTGGAAGTCACTCTCACTCTTGGAAGTCACTCTCACTCTATTGGAAGTCACTCTCACTCTATTGGAAGTCACTCTCACTCTATTGGAAGTCACTCTCACTCGATTTGAATTCACTCTCACTATTGGAAGTCACTCTCACTATTGGAAGTCACTCTCACTCTCTTGGAAGTCACTCTCACTCTATTGGAAATCACTCTCACTCTATTGGAAGTCACTCTCACTCTATTGGAAGTCACTCTCACTCTATTGGAAGTCACTCTCACTCTAATGGAAGTCACTCTCACTCCATATTGGAAGTCACTCTCACTCTATATTGGAAGTCACTCATTATATTGAAAGTCACTCTCACTCTATTGGAAGTCACTCTCACTCTATTGGAAGTCACTCACTCTATTGGGCATCACTCTCACTCTATTGGGCATCACTCCCATTCTATTGGAATCACTCTCACTCTATTGGAATCACTCTCACTCTATTGGAAATCACTCTCACTCTGTTGGAAGTCACTCTCACTCTGTTGGAAGTCACTCTCTATTGGAAGTCACTCTCACTCTATTGGAAGTCACTCTCACTCTATCGGAAGTCACTCTCACTTTATATTGGAAGTCACTCACTCTATTGGAAGTCACTCTCACTCTATTGGAAGTCACTCTCACTCTATATTGGAAGTCACTCTCACTCTATTGAAAGTCACTCTCACTCTATATTGGAAGTCACTCATTATATTGGAAGTCACTCTCACTCTATTGAAGTCACTCACTCTATTGGAAGTCACTCTCACTCTATTGGAAGTCACTCTCACTCTATTGAATGTCACTCTCACTCTATATTGGAAGTCACTCTCATTATATTGGAAGTCACTCTCACTCTATTGGAAATCACTCTCACTCTATATTGAAAGTCACTCTCACTCCATTGGAAGTCACTCTCACTCTATTGGAGTCACTCTCACTATTGGAAGTCACTCTCACTCTATTGAAAGTCACTCTCACTCTCTATTGGAAGTCACTCTCACTCTATTGGAGTCACTCTCACTCTGTTGGACGTCACTCTCACTCTATTGGACGTCACTCTCACTGTATTGGAAGTCACTCTCACTCTTGGAAGTCACTCTCACTCTATTGGAAGTCACTGTCACTCTATTGGAAGTCACTCTCACTCTATTGGAAGTCACTCTCACTCGATTGGAATTCACTCTCACTATTGGAAGTCACTCTCACTATTGGAAGTCACTCTCACTCTTTTGGAAGTCACTCTCACTCTATTGGAAATCACTCTCACTCTATTGGAAGTCACTCTCACTCTATTGGAAGTCACTCTCACTCTATTGGAAGTCACTCTCACTCTATTGGAAGTCACTCTCATTCTATTGGAAGTCACTCTCACTCTATATTGGAAGTCACTCTCACTCTATTGAAAGTCACTCTCATTATATTGGAAGTCACTCTCACTCTATTGGAAGTCACTCTCACTCTATTGGAAGTCACTCTCACTCTATATTGGAAGTCACTCTCACTCTATTGAAAGTCACTCTCACTCTATATTGGAAGTCACTCTCATTATATTGGAAGTCACTCTCACTCTATTGGAAATCACTCTCACTCTATATTGGAATCACTCTCACTCTATTGGAAGTCACTCTCACTCTATTGGAAGTCACTCTCACTCTATTGGAAGTCACTCTCACTCTATTGGGCGTCACTCTCACTCTATTGGAAGTCACTCTCACTCTTTTGGAAGTCACTCTCACTCTTTTGGAAGTCACTCTCACTCTATTGGAAGTCACTCTCACTCTATTGGAAGTCACTCTCACTCTGTTGGATGTCACTCTCACTCTGTTGGATGTCACTCTCACTCTGTTGGAAGTCACTCTCTATTGGAAGTCACTCTCACTCTTTTGGAAGTCACTCTCACTCTATATTGGAAGTCACCCACTCTATTGGAAGTCACTCTCACTCTATTGGAAGTCAAACTCACTCTATTGGAAGTCACACTCACTCTATTGGAAGTCACTCTCTATTGGAAGTCACTCTCACTCTATTGGAAGTCACTCTCACTCTATATTGGAAGTCACTCTCACTCTATATTGGAAGTCACTCTCACTCTATTGGAAGTCACTCTATTGGAAGTCACTCTCACTATATTGTAAGTCACTCTCATTATATTGGAAGTCACTCTCACTCTATTGGAAGTCACTCTCACTCTATTGGAAGTCACTCTCACTCTATTGGAAGTCACTCTCACTCTATTGGAAGTCACTCTCACTCTATTGGAAGTCACTCTCACTCTATTGGAAGTCACTCTCACTCTATTGGAAGTCACTCTCACTCTATTGGAATCACTCTCACTCTATTGGAAATCACTCTCACTCTATTGGAAGTCACTCTCACTCTGTTGGAAGTCACTCTCACTCTATTGGAAGTCACTCTCACTCTATATTGGTAGTCACTCTCACTCTATATTTGAAGTCACTCTCATTATATTGAAAGTCACTCTCACTCTATATTGGAAGTCACTCATTATATTGAAAGTCACTCTCACTCTATTGGAAGTCACTCTCACTCTATTGGAAGTCACGCTCACTCTATTGGAAGTCAGTCTCACTCTATTGGAAGTCACTCTCACTCTATATTGGAAGTCACTCTCACTCTATTGGAATCACTCTCACTCTATTGGACGTCACTCTCACTCTATTGGACGTCACTTTCACTCTTAGAAGTCACTCTCACTATTGGAAGTCACTCTCACTCTATTGGAAGTCACTCTCACTCTATATTGGAAGTCACTCTCACTCTATTGGAATCACTCTCACTCTATTGGACGTCACTCTCACTCTATTGGACGTCACTCTCACTCTTGGAAGTCACTCTCACTCTATTGGAAGTCACTCTCACTCTATTGGAATCACTCTCACTCTCTTGGAAGTCACTCTCACTCTATTGGAAGTCACTCTCACTCTATTGGAAGTCACTCTCACTCTATTGGAAGTCACTCTCACTCTATTGGAATCACTCTCACTCTATTGGAAGTCACTCTCACTCTAAAGGACATCACTCTCACTCTATTGGACGTCACTCTCACTCTATTGGAAGTCACTCTCACTCTATATTGTAAGTCACTCTCATTATATTGGAAGTCACTCTCACTCTATTGGAAGTCACTCTCACTCTATTGGAAGTCACTCTCACTCTATTGGAAGTCACTCTCACTCTATTGGAAGTCACTCTCACTCTATTGGAAGTCACTCTCACTCTATTGGAAGTCACTCTCACTCTATTGGAAGTCACGCTCACTCTATTGGAAGTCACTCTCACTCTATATTGGAATTCACTCTCACTCTATTGGAAGTCACTCTCACTCTATTGGAAGTCAGTCTTACTCTATTGGAAGTCACTCTGTCTCTATTGGAAGTCACTCTCACTCTATTGGAAATCACTCTCACGATATTGGAATTCACTTTCACTACATTGGAGGATTGTGCCTCTGATCTCCAGTTTACATTTGTCCAATATCAGCTCAGCATGGGTGCTGCATATGCTGTTCACCTTGGACCTCAGATGAGGACCAAGATGATACCAGCAGCAACCAGCAGGAAAAGCAGCAGCCTTCTCCTCCCCGACCTGCCGCTCCACAGGAGAGAGGGAATGAGCCCAGGGGTGAACCTTGCAGGAGGCGATACCCCCAACACAAGATATATATGCAAAGGATCAGCTTCCTTGACATGACTGAGCACCAGTGCCTCAGGAGTCTCAGGGTATCGTGTCAGATCGTGGCAGACATTTGTAGCCTGCTGGGAGAAGCTCCGCTGCCAAGTGGACCTGGTGGCCACGCTTTACCAGTGGCTGTCAAAGTCACCACTGCCTTCAACTTCTTCGCCTCAGCCTCCTTCCAGAGATCAGCAGGAGATATTTCCAGGATTCCGCACTTGGCCGTCCACAAATGCATCACACAGGTGACCAATGCCATGTTTGACAAGGCAGGCATTTATGTACATTTTGCCACCGATGAAGCCAGTCAGAATGAGCGGGCGCTCAGCTTTGCGGCTCTGGCTGGCTTCCCACAGGTGCAGGGTGTCAGCGACTGGACACATGTGGCCACCAAGGCACCCCAGATCACCCAGGATTGTTTGTGAACCATAAGGGCTTCTACTCCATCAATATGCAGCTTGTCTGCATCCAGAAAAAGATCATCATGCAGGTGTGTACCAGGTTCCCAGGGAGCTGTCATGATTCATTCATCCTGCGCCAGTCCACCCTCCCTCAGCTCTTCGTACCTCCGACCAGACTTACCGGCTGAAGGCTCGGAGACAAGGGGCATCCACTGAAGACGTGGCTGATGATACCCTTGAGGAGGCCAAGCAATGAGGCCGAAGAGCGCTACAGTCAAAGATAAATGACGAAATGTGTAATAGAGCAAGCAGTCGGGATGCTGAAGATGCACTTCAGATGTCTGGGTAGATCTGGAGGAGCCCTTCAATACGCACCAGCCTGGGTCTGCAGAATGATCGTGGTATGCTGCGCTCTCCACAACAGAGCACAGCAGCAAGGATTGGAGCTGCTGGAGGAGCAGGGCACAGAGCCTCTTCAGAGGAGGAGGATGAGGAGGAGAAACAGGAACCTGAAGAGGACATGGCACCTGCTGTGACGCACATTGCTGCCCGGGATGGCCTCATAATGGCACGATTTAGTTCGGTTACACCAGTGTACCCATATGGCACCAGATGCTGAACCAACTTCCCCTCCACCCCCTCCCACGCCCCCCACCACAAAGCAGTCCTAAAATGACCAAACCATTACTGTCACACACACCCATTGCTCGAAGTTAAGTAATGTCTTACCATTCAATCCAACTGACAAGGTCACTTGCCAGGCAGCAGGCAAAAATGAACAAGACGGGAAAGTGGTGCAAAGAAATAATTTTATGTGGCTCAAAAAGTAAATAGAAACTTAATCTAACATTTTGTAATACACCCATGCGCATACCCTTGTGCATCTTGAATTGTTTAATCTTCCTCTTCCTATAACTTCTACACCATGCAACCCCTGTGGCTTCAGCAGAACCAGAGGCAGGCTTCTCACTTCCCTGTTCTGACTGCTTTGATACTTTTGGCCGACCTCCTCTGGGTTTTGGAGCCCATGAGGGCCCCACCAAAGACTGCTCCTCCTGCACCTGTGCAGGGGCAGACTCGGCCATTGGGATCCGAGGCAGCAGGTGCGGCTCTGACTGGGAGGGGGCAACGGGGGAGAAGTGGGAGTGCTTTGAGCAGAGCTCCCACTTCCATGTCCCCTCTCACCATCATCCCTCTCATGGCCCACCCGCACTTCCCTGCTAGCAAGGAGCTGGAGAGCACCTTGCTGCACATCAGTGGGGCCATGAACAGCCAAGTCTTAGGTTTCTATCCATCCGAGATAAGGTGGCATTCAGAGTGTGCAAGCTGTTGGTGAGAGCAAGCATGCACTCGTTTGAATGCCTCATTTGATGCTCCATGCAGGTGGCCACCCTTCCCATGGACGAACACATCGTAGCCATGACCTGCGACATCATGTCAGTCATGCTGGAAATGGACTCTTCCATTCTCCCTGCAAACGAGCACATCGCAGCTGGAAATCCTGCCAGAGCTTCCCGCATTTTTTGTTACTCCTCCAGAATCATCCGCTTTGTCGACGGCCCCCGAGGTTCAGCATCTTCGTCCAGCTGAGCAGTGCTTGGAGCATCCTGCGCCCTCCGACGAGGACTCTCCACTGCTGTCCCTGTCTGTACCATCTGCTCCTGCTCAGTTGTGATGTGTGAGACACCAGGTGACAACACTACTTTCTGACTTAGTGGACCCACCGAGGTGTGTGTATCTGCGCTGGTGCTTGGTGTGCATGGGTCCTGTGACGGCGCACCCTCAGAGTCAGCGACCTCCTCCGAGAAGTTTTCTTCCTCCTCTGGCTGGACTGTGTGGGGGACACTTGATGGGCCTGTGCGAGAGTAAAGACATGAATTAGAGCTGTTATGATAAGAATGTTTGAAGTGACCATTATGCACATGAACATATTTCACTGGCTGCTGACATCAAGTCAACATGAGTGACTGTTGTATGTCATGTGGCTGTGTGATATTTAATTCTGTCACCAGGTAGCTGGGAGATCCCCTTCTCTCCATCTCCCACCGCCAGCGGTTCCGCAACTCCGCTTATCTCCAGTGCCTTCTTCTCGGCTGCAGTCAGTGGTGTCATGACTGGAGGGCCACCTCGGTTCTCCGCCTCTCCCGGGTGTTCTGTGCTCTCTTCTTCTGCAAGGAGGGAAACAAGAGACCTTTGAGTGAGGGCCATGGAATGAGTGGAAGGGATGGATGGGCAACGTCTGTTGAGGGTGACAATGACGGGGAGGCGTAACATTGCATTAAGATGAGGGAGAGTGTCAGTGATGGATGGCCAGATGGGGTTGTGAGTAAGGCCTAAGTTTATAGAGCTCTGCTCAGACCCACACCTTGAAAACTGTAAATAAAAACAGAAAATGCTGGAAATACTCAGCAGGTCAGGCAGCATCTGTGGAAAGAGAAACAGAGTTAACGTTTCAGGTCGATGACCCTTCGTCAGAACTCGAAAAAGTTGGAGATGTAATGGGTTTTTAAGCAAGTGCAGGGGCAGGGAAAGGGGGGAGGGGAGGAAGGAACAAAAGGGAAGGTCTGTGATAGGATGGAAAGCAGGAGAGATTAAGAGACAAAAGGGATGATGGTGCAAGGCAAAAGGAGATGGTAATGGGACAAGTTAAGAAACAAAAAATGACTCTAGATGAAGTGTAAATGGCAATGGCAGAATGATCGACAGCTGCCATGTGAGAGAGAGAGAAAAAAAAAGAAAAAAAAAAGATAGGGGCAGAGGTTATGGTCTGAAATTGTTGAACTCGATGTTGAGTCCAGAAGGCTGTAGAGTGCCTAATCGAAAGATGAGGTGCTGTTCCTCGAGCTTACGTTGAACTTCATTGGAACAGTGTAAGAGGCCGAGGACGGAGAGGTCAGTGTGGGAGTGGAGCAGAGAATTAAAGTGACAGGCGACCGGAAGCTCGGGGTCACCCTTACGGACTGAATGGAGGTGTTCCTTGAAAACTGTGATCAGTTCTGGTTGCCGAGACACAAGGGAGATATTCGAATGGGTAAGTAACTTGCTTGTTTTTAACTGTCCACCTGTCCAGTTTCCACCAGGTGGGTTAGGTTAAAATGAACCCCTTGAGTACTGAAGGATTAAAGCAGTTTGATAAAGGTTTATGTTGAGCACTGTCCTGGAGGCCCAGTCCCCCCACACGTTTTACACTCACCTGCTGTGCAGCATGTTGTTGATGTACTTGAGGGTGATCTCCAACTGAAAAGGATTGTTGAAGGGTGATGGATTCTCCAGATCCACCATGTTCAGAAGCTAAACTTTGGCTGTGGCGTAGTGACACTCTGAGTTTTAGGCCACCCACACCTTTTCCCAAGCTCAGTTGCCTGGAGACTTGGCGCTTGTTTCCGTGCTGCATGTGCCTTGGGGTGCTCACTGGCGAGGCTGTTATACCTGAAGCTGAAGTCAGCTCAATTGCTTGCTGGCTGGGCAATGCTAGGCTGGCTCCAGGCTACACTTAGCTGTACTTGCTCACTCATCATTCGCAGACTGATCCACTATGGCTCCTGCAATCCCATTTTCTTTTTACTCCTGACCTCTCTTATAAACACTTGGCCTTGTAATCTCCTTGAATAAACTTTATTCATCAAATGTTATGAAAATCCAACTAATCAGCCAGCACTGAACAGCTGCAGTTTCTCAGAGTCTATGGGACAACACGTGCGGGCCCTTATTCAAGTGCAAAGTTCTTAACGCTGGTCCTGTTAGTTAGATGATGTAACAATATTAAAATGATAGATGAAATTAGGACAACTTAATTAAACTAATTGCTTTATTTAACACAAGCCTAGTGCCTTCATCTTTGCTAGGGAGGTGAATCCATGTGGGTATGTTGAATGGAGTTGACCTGTTATGCTGGATGCTCTCAGAGGGATACTGCACAGCTGTAATTTGTTTTCTGTTTGTGCAAGTGGATGGATGTGATTCTGTTTCAGAGCATACAACAGATGCTGTGATGATGCAAGCACAAACAAAGTGCATCTGCTGTCCATTACATACAGTGGTCAGAATGGGCACGTTCAGTGGAGGGACCATTACAAAGCAGGAGTGACCCTGGCAGCCATTTGCACTGGTCTACCTCCGAACTGGTCCTGAGCAATAAAGTTTACCCCAAAGATCGGATAATACTTTATTGCGGCAGATTCTGAGCACTTAGTTTGGTGAGTTTAAATCTGTATTTGGAATTCTGATTTAGAAAGATGATGGGTCTTCTGCACCCATCTCTGCCAAGTTACCAGTCCTAATCTTAGCGATCGTGTTAGGCTGTGTATGAGCTGCTGCAGTTCATCTTTAATAAACTCCTAGTATAAGACACCTTGGCCAATTGTTTGAAAATCTTTCTTTTTATTGGCCCCTGCTCCTCCCAAGAAGAACTCTTATCACAAGCACTATGCACTGTCAGACTTCATTTTTCTCGCCCCATCTCTTGCATTAAAAATTAAATTGACAGATTTCAGTGTTGGATTATTATGTTGCATATGTACAAAATGTGCTACCAATTCATTAATGGGTGACTTTTATTTGGTAGTGTGTCAGAAGAACTTAAGGGTGAGTGAAAGCTCTTCAGCAAACCAAAGTTCATCCCACTAATAAACTCCTCCAGTCAGCATCCAACTGAACCTTGAATACTCTTAAAGTGATATGTCTCTGCTACCTACCAGAGATGCTTATCACCCTCTGATATATTTACGTTTTGCTGGTTTATACTTCTGACCTCTGGTCCTACTAGTGTGCGTTACTCTGAAGCAATAGTCTGTTTTTCCATATCTGAGCCATTTAACATTTTATATGCCTCAATAAGTTCCCTTTTAATTAATTGCCTTCTTTCTAAGCTGTAACGATTGAGCTGTTTGAATCTTCAGAGTTCACCCTCTTTACACTTGGAATTATTTGTGTTGCTCTTCTCTGCTTCCTCCCCAACACATGCACAATCCTTCTGCAGTGGCATGACCGGAATGGAACACAGTACTCTCAGCATAATTTGATAAGTGCATTTTACAACCTCAATAGACTCGTATTCATTATGTTAGCTATACATTCCCGAATTTTATTAGCTTTAATTGACTTGCCACGTTACCTAGCGTTTGACAGTGAATCCACTATTACTTTCGAGTCCCTTCGAGTCTTCCAGTGTTAATTCCATTCCTTTCATTTTGTGCTCATTTTGCCCACTGTGCAATATTTTGCATTTGCCAGTATTAAATGTAATTTGTCATTTTTCTGCTGAATTGCATAAATAATGCAAATTCATCTGAAAGTGATTAGTTGAATTTTAATCTTGCTGGGCAAGATGTTGGGGCGGGTCCCATGGATCAGATTCTGGACCTTTGTTGCACATTCACATTTCAGTGTCATCTATAGATTTGACAATCTTGCATTTTATTTTAGTATCCAGAGTTATGTGAAGGAAGAACAGAGGTCCAATATGACCCTGTGGGTAATAAGTCCGACCTATCCAACTACAGGCTTATTAGCCTTACTTCAATAGCAGGCAACGGTGTTGAGAACAGAGACGCCACTCAACATTTCCCTCTAGTTGAACATTACATTATCACGAATACTCTATTACTTGTGCTTCGACCAGTTACAAATCCATTCCCATATCCTCCCTTGACTTCCTATCGCTTTCAGTTCACATGGAACTTTTGGCAAAAGTCTTCTTAAAGTCCAAATAATTTGTCAGATGCAATCCCAATATCTACTTTGTCTGCACCCTGAAAATCTGAAACAAGAGCAGAAAATGCTGGAGATACATATACGCTCAGGTCAACAGCTGTAAAGAGTAAAGGCAAGTTAACATACCAAGTGTAGGCTCTTAATCAGAACAATTCACTTGTGGTTTCTCTTTACAGATGCTGGCTGACCTGCTGTAAGTTTCCAGCATTTTCTGTTTCTGTTGCTTTATCTGTAATGTCCTCGACAAACTCTTTAACTTCTTTGAGGATATAGACCATCACGTCCAGCGGATTTCTTCACATGCAGGACTTCTGCTATACTGACATTGATTTCCTCCAGGATTTTTGATATACAACAATAATTGGATATCATACTCTTTAAATGAATGCTTCTAGAAATAAATATGAATTAAGTATTTGGATTGTAGGGCTGGAAAACATAATTTAGTAGTTTGACAATAGGCTGCAGGCCCTTGATTTCCCATCCTGCACTCAATGTAAGTGTTTCTCCTCGGCGGGGGCACCCTATCACAGAATCATTGGCCGGAATTTTAATCAGGAGGCGGGTCGGGAGCGGGAGGGCTAGAAAGCGGTCGCGAAACGTGGAAGAACGGGTTTCCCGCAGGCACTGGCAACTTTAACGGCAGGCCCTGATTAGCATTTCAATGTTCTGTTTCCCACCTGCAGCCAGCCAGATGGAGAGGCTGGCTGACTGCAGGCGGATAGGCCTGCGGCACTAGGCCGCAGAGAGGAGTGAGGGAGGGATGGGGTGGAGGGATGATTGGGACCGAAGGAGCATCTGGGGGTGGGAGAGGAAGAGGATCGGAGCTGGATGAGCATCGGGGGGGGGGGGGGGGGGAGAGGATTGGGGCCGGCTGGGGTAGCATTGGGGCAGGGGCCGAGGGAGAGGGTCGGGGCCAGCTGGAGGAGCATCGGGGGCGGGTGGGGGGGTGGGGGGGAGGTGGGCGTAGAGAGGGGCGGTGGGGGTAGAGGATCGGGGCCGGTCGGAGGAGCCTCAGGGAGGGGGTGGTTGGGACTCAGGAACTGGAGGAGCATCAGGGCTGGAGGGGGAAGTCCGGGAAAGCGATCGGAGGCCCCCTGTGGGGAGATCGGAGGCCTCGGGGTGTGGGGGGGGGGGTCTGATCACAGTAGGTGGCTGAGACAGAGATGCTGGATCCAGCAGGTAAGTGTAAAGGCACTTACCTCCTGCATCCAGCAGTCCTTGCCTTACTTTAGTTAGCGGGTTCTCCGAGGCCTGAGAAAGATGACCAGCCAGAGTTAAATTTGAAATGGTGGTTAAATCTGAGGCACGCAGCCTCATTATAATATTTAAATAGACAACCCGCCTCCTGGGAGCGGGTTGGCTGCCCGCCCCCCGTCCCACCTCCATTAAAACTGGAAGTGGGCGGGTTGGGGTCAGGATTTAACCTCCCTCCTGACCCTAACCCACTCGTTTTTGGGGGTTAAAATTTCCCCGTTGTCTCTTTTTCACCAATTTTACCTCCTGGAGTTCTAACTTTCTCTTTAAATATTCTTTCTTATTATCTGCTTTGCACCTCTAAATTCTCTTTCAAGATGTTTTTTCACATTTCTGTACTTCTCAGAGATTTCCTGCCTCTTTTCTTCCTTTAGGCTTGATTCATCTATTTTGCTGAATCATTTTCTTTCTAATTTTAGGTAGCAGATTTCTAAAGAGGGTTTCCAATAACCGTAGTGAGCAACCAAATCCATTTTTGTTGAGCAATCTTTCGCCTGACTGCATCCTTCCCGCTGGCACAATTCAGGTGCACAGGGACTGGGAAATTCAATGACTGCAATCCTACCTTTGTAAAGGCTGCAAGAATTATTGCCCTTGTGCAGTGCTGAATAATTAATGGTGTTGAGAATGGGAAACTCCAGGACGTCATTCCATGTCGGAAGTCACTGAGGGTTGTGCGCTCCACCTCTTGCCCCACCACTTTAGCACTGGGACTGGAAAATCTGTCCTATTGATTTTTTTCCCAAACAGAATGATGTTTGATTTGAAAGAAACCATCTGTGGCAGGCCAATGGACAACTATAGTGATGTAAGGTCAACCTTGTCTCAGTGGTAGCACTCACACCTCGAAGTCAGATGGTTGTGGATTCAAGCCCCACTCTAGAGATGAGCTCTTAATCTAGGCCGACACTTCAGTGCAGTATTGAGGGGAGGCTGGACTGTCAGAGGTGCCGTCTTTAGGATGAGATGTTAAACTGAGGCCTTGTCTTCCCTCTCAGGCAGCTGTAAAAGATTCCATGGCCCTACTCAAAGAAAAGCAGGGGGAGTTCTTCCAGTGCCCAAGCCAATATTTATTCCTCAACCAATACCACTATAACAGATTATCTGGTCATTTATCTCATTGCTGTTTGTGGGGCCTTGCTGTACACAAATAGGCTGTTGCTTTTGCCTACATTTATAACAGGGACTGCAGTTCAAAAGTATTTCATTGGATGTGAAATACTTTGGGACATCCTGAGAACGTAAAAGGTGATATATGACTGCAGGTGTATTTTTACATAATAGATTCAGACTGTCCCGAGGTGTTACAGATACGAGCCAAACTGAATAAGTTTCCGTCTTTATAGCAATGCCCCTTTAATATAGGTGCTAGTGATAACAAAGAATTGGAGTAGTGTGGTAAGGATGGTCAATTGCAACATAAGGAAAATTAAATAATACCATAAGGAAGATGGGGCGACCTATTGGAAAATTAATTATATTATATGAAAGTAAACGGTACTATATGAAGGTGTTTGGTATTATAAGGAGAATTTAAAAGTAAATTGAAGATGGAAATACTTATTTCTACAAGATTCTGCCAATCACTTTTTAGCCATCGTATGATGTGTTTACACTTTTCATCTACTCATGATTACCGTTCTAAATTTTTAGGTTTTCCTTCAAGATGTAGTTTTTTTTTAATCAAACAATTATGTGTTGAAGCACATGTCAGCTTGATTCAGTTGATAGCACTGTCATCCCTGAGTCAGATTGCTACGTGTTCAAGCCCCACTTGACATTCCAGTACAGTACTGAGAAAGGCTGCATTTTCTTATGAATGTACGATCTGTCCTGTTTTAATTTACAAGACATTCTATATTATGTCTTTTCTTTCTATTTGTAGTTGTGCCTAACAATTCTGACAATTTAAAATGGCTTCTGTTGACTGCTTTTCTGAGATTTCTGATATCCTTGTGTCTCTGTTGGGAGGGGGTGGGGAAGAGTTGAGCGAACACTAACGTATTATCTGGCTTGGGACTCTTGTAATCTTGAACTATAGGAACATAGAAACAAGAGTAGGCCATTCAGCCACTTGAGCCTGTTCCACCATTCAATTAGATCATGGCTGGTCTGCACCTCAACTCCATTTACCCGCCTTTAATCCATATTGCTTGATACCCTTACCTAATAAAAATCTGTCCCTCTCAGTCCTGAAAATTTCAGTTGACCCAACATCCACAATCTTTTGGGGGAGAGACCACTACCCTATGTGTGGAAAAAGTGTTTCCTGATTTCCTGAATGGACTATCTCTAATTTTAAGATTGTTCCCCCTTGTTCTGGATTCCCCCACCAGAAGAAATAGTTTCCCTGTATCTACCCAATTAGTTGCCTTAATCATTTTAAACACCCCAATTAGATCACCCCTCAACTTTCTAAACTCAACGGAATATAAGTCAAGTTTATGCAACCTGTCCTCATAATTTTCTTTAATATTTTTAATTATATTGGAAAAATGACTTTGAGCTAACTATGTGAATAAACTTCTAGAGGGCATATACAGGATTACAATTAATATTCATCTAGAAAGACATTAAGAACATCCAGCATGGATTTGTAAAACGCAAGTTGTGTCTAACAAATCAATAGTTTTTAATTGAAACAACGGAATGTATTGATAAAAAAAAATGCAGAGGATGTTGTGCATGTGGATTTTCAATAGGTGTTTGATGAGGTATTGATAAAATTTAGGCGAATAGTATTAAAGTGTGGATAAGAAGTTGGTTGAATAACAGAAAATGGGGAGCAGTAGTTAATGGATGCTTTTGGACTGGATGGATGCAAACAGTGGTGTCCATCAGGGGTCAGTTTTGGCACCATTGCTCTTCTCAATATATACGTATGGGCAGGGGAATGAGGGTAAGTGAGTAGCCCCTTTAGAGAGGCAACACAGGCATGATGGACCAAATGGATTCCTTTTGTGCTGTATGATTCTATGGAAATTTTCTCAAGTTCATGTTCATGACATGATGCCACAGCCATGAGGATCTGTTGGGTTGCTTTGATCTGCAGGTCAGCCATCTTACCTTCGATTCTGTTCTGATTATGCTTTATCAATGCAACAATTGGGCATGTAAGACCTGAACTAGATGTAAACCTGTATTCAGCCAAGCTGGTTCCATGGTATCTTCGACGCTAGTTTTGATTGACAGAAGATATGGAGCTGCGAAGCTGAAGATAAACATGATAGATGCTTTAAATGAGTTGTTGCATCATTTTCCAAATCCACGATTAACTTATGAAAAATAATTCTCAGTGGCCTCAGAGTCCATAATGATACATTTTGCTTAAGTGGCACATTATATTCTGAATTGAGTATTATTTCCACATTGTAGCGCTGATATGTTATAGTTGAACAGTTTAACAAAACTGTTTTTGTGGTAATACCCTCTTACTGGCTGATATAAGTAAGCTGTAATTGGAAATGAACAGGAATTCAGTGGCCCAAATGGAAGAGTAATCAGAGGGAAAATAAATCCAGATCACTCGCATGGACATCTTGGTGGCTTGCCACAGTGCAGCACTGAAAGAGACATGGAAGCAGGCAGTTCATTTGTCCAGCCACCCAGTGAGTGGCATGTAGTGTAAAGGGAAGATGCAATATTTGTATTTGACTAGCATGTTCTTTTCAGCTTACTGCCCAGTCAAATGACCATGGAGTTTTATTGCGTCAAGCTTAGTCATGAATATTTATTATTTGATTAATTTTGTTATATATTGTGTTCCCTGTATCACTTTCTTAGTTGGGAGGAGATTCTAGGAAAAGAGGGGATAAAAAAAGAGAAAACATAAATGAAAAGGGGGGCATGGAAATAGAGCCTTTTCTGGAGATGCCCTGGCTATGATCATGTAGCTAAGAGTGAAACCAAGTGAGGGCTGTCCCATTGAGCTGGACAATGGAGGAGAGGCATTGGAGAAGAATGCCGTGGTCGACTGTCAAAAGCTATAGAGAGATCGAAAAGGATGAGGAAGGATAGTGCACCATGGTCATAGTCAATGAGGATGTCATTTGTAACTTTGATTAGGGCCATTTCAGTGCTGTGGTAGGTGCGGAAACCTGATTGGAGATATTCAAACATGGAGTTGTGGGAAAGTTGGGCACAGATTTGGGTGGCGACAACATGCTCAAGGACTTGGGAGAGGAAAGGGAGGTTGGAGATGTGGCAGTAGTTTTGCAAGGAGAGAGATTGAGGGTGTTTTTTTAAACGGAGGGGGTGATGAGTGTTTTGAAAGGGAGGGGGACAATACCTGAGGAGAGGGAATTACTTCTAATGTCAGCTATCATGGAGGCCTTGAAGAGAAATTGGGAGGTCACCAGTTTAGTGGGAATGAGGTTAAGGCAGCAGGAGGTAGGACTTATGGACATGCTCAGAGAGGGCATGAGGAGAGATTGGAGAGAAACTAGAGAAATAGGCAGGTTCAGATCTAGGACCGGGAGCGGGGGTGAGCTTAGGGGCAGGTTTGGCTTGGTGGAAAGGAGCAGAGAACGGATGGTCTCAATCTTAGCGACGAAGAAGTCCATGAGCTCCTTACACTTGTTGGAGGCGAGGCTGAGGGGTTCTAACAGTTCCCTGCTCTTGACTGAAAGAGGATGCGTGATCAATGGGAGGAAATTCTGTGTAAAAATATACAAACTGGCTTAACAACAACAACAAAGACTGCTGATTTCTGAACTTTTTCTAACTATTCCCATTTATACCTTATACTTACAAACCAAGGCTTCTCTTTTTTTAATTAAATTTGTTCTTTTCCTAATCCCCATTTAACCTTTTACTTTACAATGACTATAAACGTCTAATCTTAAAATGGATTTTTTTAACATTTCAGTGTGTTGAATGAAATGATATAGCACTTTACAGTAACTATCATAACTGACCATGTGAGATCAAAGCAGATAAGGAATCAATAATCCATTAAAATCACATCCATAATCCACACTGCTTCGACCAAGCAGTGATACCAAAACAATGATTGAAGAAATATATAATATGTTATCATCTGTTGAGGGTAAGATTTGCTGTGCTGTGCAGTGCTGAGGGGACTGAAAGAAGCACACAAGGTAATACTGCCATACATATGAACATTTCCCATTGTATGTAGTTGTAATCCTTTTCTAATGAAGATAGACAGTATGTTGTAATCATGAATGCAGCAGTTCAGAAACTGTGTCATTCTTTCAGTGGTGGCAGGATAAAGTTAGCTTTGCTTTGATGCACCACCACAAGAAGCGATAATGAAATAATGATTGCTCCATTTCCTTCTCTGAGCCAGAGGAAACGGGGCGGGCACTTTACACACAGTAATCCTAGAATCATAGACTGGTTACAGCACAGAAGGCGGCCATTCAGCTCGTCGAGCCCGTGCCGGCTCTCTGCAAGAGCACTTCAGCTAGTCCCACTCCCCCGCCCTTTCCCTGTAACCCTGCAAATTTTTTCCTTCAAATACTTATCCAATTCCCTTTTGAAAGCCACGATTGAATCTGCCTCCACCACACTCTCAGGCAGTGCATTCCAGATCCTAACCACTCACTGCGCAAAAAAGTTTTTCCTCATGTCGCCTTTGGTTCTTCTGACAATCACCTTAAATCTGTATCCCCTGGTTCTCAGCCCTTACGCCAATGGGAACAGTTACTCTCCATCTACTCTGTCTACACCCCTCATAATTTTAAATAGCTCTATCTAATCTCCTCTCAACCTTCTCTGCTCTAAGGAGAACAACCCCAGCCTCTTGAGTCTATCTACGTAACTGAAGTTCCTCATCCCTGGAACCATTCTTGTAAATCGTTTCTGCACCTTCTCGAAGGCCTTCACATCCCTCCTAAACAGTATTGTGTCCAGGCGCGATCTTGCCAGCCCTGAGGAGGCGGGTATGGAGGCGGTACTGCTGGGAAAATGGCAGAATTTGGGGGCGGGTGCCCAACCCGCCCCCAACCCACCTGCGTGCCATCTTGCCAAGAGGCGGGTAGCCGACCCGCGCCGGGTCCCGTCTCCTTGGTGGCGGGAAGGGGATTAGTGCCACTTATCTGCCTGTTAACAGGTAGTTAACAGGCAGATAAGAGGATTATCCCCATTTTGCCCACACAAGTGCAGGCTTCACGAAGGCTCCGAACCCCGCCAGGGTCACCGAGGCGAGCAGTGGGTCTGTGGGGGTCGGAGGGGTGCAAAAGTGTGCTGTGGAGGTAAGTGACGGGTGCAAGTGTGGAGAGGTGAGTATGTGAGGTAAGTTGAAAGTGTTAAAAAAAAAGTTTACTTACCTTTGTTTCTTCCTGCAGGCTTCAAGAGTTGGGGATGCGGAGAGTCTCGCACCTCCGCGGCAGAGATGACAGATGGCCGTTGCATTCTCCAATGCAGCAACCATCTAATTTCTGCAAAAGAAAGAGGTTTGATGAGGTCTTGAATTCAAGAACTCATCAAACTACAGAGAATGTCAGTGTTTGACAGCTTCACTGAGCTGTCAAACGATGACAATTCATCTGTCAAAATTTTTTGACAGATGAAACGTCATACGTTGACGTTCTCTGTAACCGGCTTTCCCTTAATTGGCCTGCTAAACCTGCTGGGCGGGTCAATCAAGGGAAAATAGCGTGGGTTGGCCAGATGTTGATGGAAGCGGGACTGAAACCCGACAAGTGGGAGTCCCGCCTCCAAAAGCTCCCCATTGGCAAAATCCAGCCCAATACTCCAGTTGAGGCTGAACCAGTGTTTTATAAAGGCTCATCATAACTTCCTTGCTTTTGTACTCTATGCCTTTATTTATGAAGCCCAGGTTCCCGTATGCTTTTTTAACCACTTTCTCAACCTGCCCTGCCACCTTCAACGATTTGTACACATATACCCCCAGGTCTCTCTGTTCCTGCACCCCCTTTAGAATTGTACCCTTTAGTTTATATTGCCTCTCCTCGTTCTTCCTACCAAAATGTATCACTTCGCACTTTACTATGTTAAATTTCATCTGCCACATGTCTGCCCATTCCACCAGCCTGTCTATGTCCTCTTGAAGTCTATCCCTATCCTCTTCACTGTTCACTATACTTCCAAGTTTTGTGCCATCTGCAAATTTTGAAATGGTGCCCTGTACACCTAAGTCCAAATCATTGATATATGTCAAGAAATCAGTGGTCCTAGTACCTACACCTGGGGAACACCACTGTACACCTTCCTCCAGTCCGAAAAACTACCGTTCACCACTACTCTCTGTTTCCTGTCACTTAGCCAATTTTGTATCCAAGCTGCCACTATCCCTTTTATTCCATGGGCTTTAACTTTGCTGGCAAGCCTATTATGTGGCACTTTATCAAACGCCTTTTGGAAGTCCATGTACACCACATCAACTGCATTGCCCTCATCAACCCTCTCTGTTACCTCATCAAAAAACTCAATCAAGTTAGTTAAACATGATTTGCCTTTGACAAATCCGTACAGGCTTTCCTTAATTAATCCACACTTGCCCAAGTGACTGTTAATTTTATCCCGGATTATCGTTTCTAAAAGTTTCCCAATGACCGAGGTTAAACTGACTGGTCTGTAGTTGTTGGATTTATCCGTACACTCTGTTTTGAACAAAGGTGTAAAATTTGCAATTCTCCAGTTATGGCCAGTGCCTCCGCAATTTCCACCCTTACCTCCCTCAGAATCCTAGGATGCATCTCATCCAGTCCTGGTGACTTATCTACTTTAAGTACAGCCAGCCTTTCTAGTACCTCCTCTTTATCAATTTTTATCCCTTCCAGTATCTCGACTACCTCCTCTTTCACTGTGACTTTGGCAGCATCTTCTTCCTTGGTAAAGACAGATGCAAAGTACTCATTCAGTAAGCTCCCATAAACAGCAATGTGATAATGACAAGATAATCTGTTCTTTTTAATTATTAGTGATGTTGATTGAGGGATAAACATTGTCCAGGACACTGGGGAGGACTCCCCTGCTCTTCTTCAAAAATAGTGCCATGGGATCTTTTATGTCTACCTGAGAGGGCAGACAAGGCCTCGGTTTAACGTCTCACCTGAAAGATGGCCCCTCCGACAGTGCAGCACTCCCTCAGTACTGCACTGATGTGTTAGCCTAGATTTGCTCTCAAGAGGAAGACTGTTGCATTTAATCTCCCTGCGATACCGAGAGTCCTTTCTGGCCTATCCTTGAGCATTTTACAATGGCCCAATACAGACTTTGATGGTCCACTGAGCCTTCACATCGCTGAAAAATCTTTCCCCCGATTCTCTTTTTCATTAAAGTGTGTGTGTGTGCGTGCGTTTGTGCGTGTGTCAGAGAGAGAGAGAAACAGACAGAGATACATGTCCAGGAACTAATCACGGAACATCAAATTCAAGGTATACAGTGATCCCTTAGAAATTCTCAAAAAAGGTTTTGCCAGATGCCAGATTCCTCCCACTTAGTGAGTCAGGCTTATGCCCTGCCCCTCCTTTCACTGCTGAATAGACACCAGGAATCTACCAGTGAGCCAAAATATCATTAAACCCCCAGCTATGCTAACAGATCAGGTTTGCCTTCCATAGTTCTGTCAGAACCCAGGTTCCCCCACCACGGTGGTGTCAGCTGTAAGGTCTCCTCTACCCTGCCAAATTTCAGCAGCTTCTCTGTAGTATTGTCATTGTCACAGCTCCATCATTGTCACAGTGGTGGAGTGGGTTCATGGTTTATTGGGCCCAGGTATCTACCTCCATTGGTACATCTTGTTATGTATTTCATGTAAAGAATAAAACATAAATACATAGATAAAAGAATAGATAGAGGCAATTTTCACAGAATGATGGACAGAGTTGTGGAATTCAATAACCAAAGCACCAGGTAAAAAGTCAGAATACCACTTGAATAAAAATGGAATTTGACTTATTCATTCACTGTAAATCAATGGCTCTGATGTTTCCCTACAAGACAAAAACACTTCTATTTCAGAACAATGAATCATCTGACTCAATGTGACCAAGGCCATGGGAGATCTACTATTGTGTATTAAAATCTTGTATTAGCATAAAAATTCCTGTTTGGCACATTTACTTCCTATGTCATGGTTTTGTCATGAGTGTGTCAGGGTTTCAGCACAGCCGATAACGTGTAGACATACTTATAAACTGAGAGCAATCGTAATGGGCCAGAAATTGCGGTGGGTATGACGGCGTACTCTCAGTGTACGCCATCATACCGCCTTTGAAATGGACCGCAAGTTTGGGAAAGCGCATGTGCTAAATTCCGAACTTGCGATCTGTCAAGTTACGCCTTGACGGATCATCCGCTCCGCCTTGGAAATCCCAATTACTGGCACAGAGTTGGGCCAATTGCCCATCAACTGCCCAGCAACAAAGTATGAAAATTTTATGGTTGATGCAAACAGGCAGAAGGCATGCGGGGATTAGATAGAGACAGTTACTCATTCTATTAGCTCTGGAATGTGATGTAATGAATTATAAAACGGTCCGAAACACCTCCAATGATGAATGTACAGATTTTTCAGCTCTTTGTTTGGGCTGTTGTAGAGGTATTTTATATGAAATTTCACAGAGCTTGACCGATTTATCAGAACTCTAATTCCTAAATTAGTTTTAAGAATTAATTCCCAAATCATTTTTTTAGGTGGGTCGGTGTGTGAGAGAGAGAGAGAGAGAGCGCGGGTCATTTTGGAACTATTTATTCTTCTAGTCCTTATAATTATTCTGAAAATACAGGCAATTGTAGATAATTCTGTAATGTGAAAGTCAGTATAAAGAACGTTACCAGTATTGGAGGTGGACGCTTTCCCTGCAGTGTACTGATTGGAGCACCAGGCCCACGTGATCCCAGATACGCTTCCGCACACACTGCGCCCCTGGGATCCGTGGGCCATCACGCTGCCCTCCAGTACGCAGCATCAGAGAGCAAGTTCACGAAGGAGGGCCCCCATCAGGTAAGCTCGTATTCCATTCAGATGCCGGCAGTCTACTCCGTAGGTACGCCGACGACTTCAAAATCTGCTCCATTGAATTGATTTTAAATTGATAATCTCGCAGGCCTCCAAACACTGGAGGATGCTGATGTACCTCTAGACTCTGTCTCCCAGCTTCATCCACAGCTAGCGCACCTGCCACTGACTGTAAGGGGTTTTATAATGTTTTCAATCTTTTTTATAAAATTCAACTTTGAATTGATATTTCTTGAATTAATGAATTAAATAAAATTGGCATTTGGTGGGCAAACAAGTAAGTAAATAAATGAAATTAAGGGAGGGGTTCAGCTGTAAATGAATTAAAGGGACAGTGGCAGCATGGATACAAAATTGGCTAAGTGACAGGAAACAGAGAGTAGTGGTGAACGGTTGTTTTTCGGACTGGAGGAAGGTACACAGTGGAGTTCCCCAGGGGTTGGTTCTAGGACCACTGCTTTTCTTGATATATGTTAATGACTTGGATGTGGGTGTACAGGGCACAATTTCAAAATTTGCAGATGACACAAAACTTGGAAGTGTCGTGAACAGTGAGGAGGATAGTGACAGACTTCAAGAGGACATAGACAGGCTGGTGAAATGGGCGGACACGTGGCAGATGAAATTTAACGCAGAAAAGTTCGAAGTGATACATTTTGGTAGAAAGAATGAAGAGAGGAAATATAAACTAAAAGGTACAATTCTAAAGGGGGTGCATGAACAGAGGGACCTAGGGGTATATGTGCACAAATCGTTGAAGGTGGCAAGGCAGGTTGAAAAAGCAGTTAAAAAAGCTTATGGGATCCTGGGCTTCATGAATAGAGGTATAGAGTACAAAAGCGTGGAAATTATGATGAACCTTTATAAAACACTGGTTTGGCTTCAACTGGAGTATTGTGTCCAATTCTGGGCACCGCACTTTAGGAAGGATGTGAAGGCCTTAGAGAGAATGCAGAAAAGATTTAAGAGAATGATTCCAGGGATGAGGGACTTCAGTTACGTGGATAGACTGGAGAAGCTGGGGTTGTTCTCTTTAGGGTAAAGTAGATTGAGAAGAGATTTGATAGAGGTGTTCAAAATCATGAGGGGTCTGGACAGAGTAGATAGAGAGAAGCTGTTCCCACTGGCAGAAGGATCGATAACCAGAGGACACAGATTTAAGGTGATTGTCAGAAGAACCAAAGGTGACATGAGAAAAAACTTTTTTAATCAGCGAGTGGTTAGGATCTGGAATGCAATACTTGAAAGGGAGCCTCAATCACTGCTTTCAATAAGTACCTGAAGGAAAAAAAATTGCAGGGCTACGGGGAAAGGGCGGGGGAGTGGGACTAGCTGAAGTGCTCTTGTAGAGAGCTGGCATGGACTCGACGGGCCGAATGGCTTTCTTCCGTGCTGTAACCATTTTATGATTCTATGAATTAAATGAATAGTTGCTGAATAAATAAAATCAGATTTAGGGGGCGGCGCAAATAACATTCGGCTCTGGGGGAGTGGAGCAGCAAATTAAAGAATGATACAAACTGCAGTTAAGCAAATGAAATCAGGTTTCAGAAGGAGTGGACCAACAAATTAATTAATTAAACTGCCACTGAATAAATAAACTTGGGTTTTGGGCAAGTGAATTAATGAGTGAAAATAAAGTACAGCAAAGGATATAAAATCAGGCTTCAGGAGGAGTGGATCAACAAATTAATTTACTAATTAAATAAACTGTCACTGAGTAAATTAAATTGGGCTTTGGGGTACAAGTACTTACCCTGGGTGGGGGAAAGTAAAGGTGCTCATTAAAAACAGCAAAGTTGTGGTTGTGGGTGATTTTGCAGTCAGAGGAATAGATGGCAGTTTTGCCGCCATGACTGGGAATCCCGAATGATGTGTTGCCTCCCAAGTGTCAAGCTGAGGAACGTAACTGAGTGGCTGGAAAAACTTCTGGAAATGGAGGGAGAACAGTCAGAACTAATGTCGGAAAAAGTAGGCTGGCGGCCTTGCAAAGGGAATTTGAGGATTTAGGCACCAGATTAAAGAGCAAGACCTCATTGGTGAACTCAGGATTAATCCCACTGCCGTGCATTAGGTTAGTTAGAGAGAAGCAGATTGGACACTTCAATATATAACTTCTGAGATGGTGCAGAAGGGAGAGTTTTAGATTACTGAAGTATTGGTTTCAGCTATGGGGCAAAGGTTAGCTGAACAAATAGGATGGACTTCATGTCAACCCAACTAGTAGTAATAGCCTTGGAGAGGCAGTAAATAGAACGAGATGAGTTAAACTCACAAGATGGAGAAAAGAGTAAATCAAACTTAAAATGGATAGCGTGGGGAACGGGGAATGTTGAGGTATTGAAAGTCCAACCTTTTACAGAAATCAAGGAAGATGGTAAATTAACAGGATAAGGGGAACAACAAGGAAGGGGCGGGGGGAAAGAATTAGTCAACTAAACAAGTTTCCTTTATACAATGCTCTATAACAAAATAAAGAAACTAGAACCACAATATATAACCGGGTTTGGGATATATAAAAATATGGGGACAATTGGAAGTGGGGCACCCCAGTATTAATACAAGACTGCATCATGGCAGTAGAAAGAAGAGATCGAAATGGACAACCAGCAGGTAAAATCACTATGCTTCGGGCTAAAGAACAGATAAGGATGCAAAACAAAGGTGGGAGTATTTTATATTTATCCTGATAGTGATGAGTTAACTAAGGAGTGTACAAACATTCAGAGGCTGCAAAAAGAATAAAGTGGTAATAATGGGAAATTTTAGCCTGCATGTAGATTGGAAGAGAAATGGCAGCACAAGTAAGTAAGATTTATTCATTGCATTTCAGATAGTTTCCTAAAGCAGTATATCTTCAACCCAACAAGGGAACAGGTGATATTTGATTTAGTTAAAAGTAATGAACCAGAAATAGTTAATGATCTAGTAGTAAGACACCATCCTGGGAGCCGTAGTCATAATACGATGATGAATTCAATCAGGCTTGAAGGGGAGAAAGAAGGTTTTGGATTTAAACAAGGCTAACTTTGAAGGGATGAGAGAGGAGTTGGCTGTAATACAACAGGATAAATTATTGAAAAATGTACAGACCAATGGTTTTATTAGTGTATTACAAAAAAAATGTATGTCCCTGAAAGGAATAATGGGTATGTCTAGGATACGTTGGTCTACAACAGGCTGGGACCACAGTTAAGCAGAAGAAGGTGGCTTACGTAAAGGTAAAGAATAGTGGCAAGAATGAAGACTGGAAGGTTTTTAGAAAGCAACAAAATGGGGAACTAGGTGGCTCATTGATTTCAATACTAGCCTTCCACCTCTGGAACTTGGGTTCCAATCCAGACTGGTGACATGAAAGCCATCTCTGCTGCTGGCTGCAAGAGTCCTATGTGAAATGAGTTTGGGCGATTTTTAATCCAGGTTTCTAGTAAGCATGCGGTACAAAACTGTGCCTAAATTTGACACTAATTGGCAATCTGACTCAGAGGCCACGGGATGGCTGGTGTGGGCAATGAAGCTGAGGCACATTGTAGAAACAGAATGGAGCAAAAAAAACGCTAAGTATAAAAAATCTTGCAAATGGTATCAAGGCAATAGCAAAGGTGCTGGAGGGGGGAGAGGAGGAGGAGAGGGGGGAGACGAGGAGGTGGACAGGACCGGAGTAAGGAGGCAGGAGAGAGAAAAGGGGGAAGAAGATAGAGCAGGGGTGACGGGTGGGAAGGGAAAGAAGAGGGAGGATGGAAGGGGGGAAAAGGGAGGGAGGAAGGAAGGACGAGAGAGGAGGAGGATGGGAGAAAGGAGCTATCAAACTATCAGCTGGGAGGGTAATAGACTCAGGATTGGTAAACAATCTCAGAATGTGGTGGGGGATCTGAAAAACTTTCTTGGGAGGGGAGGGAGGGAGGGAGGGGAGGGGAGGGGAGGGCAGGGAGGGTGGGAGGACAGGGTGGGGGGAGTGACAACAGCAATGAAGTCTCAGTGGGGACGGGGTTTGGCGAGGGAATAAAATTCCTTTAGGTGGCTGACGATGTCATGGTTTTGATGCTACTAAAATGAGAGACAGCAAGGTTGGGTGCAGATTACAAATGGTCACAGTGCGGGGTGGGGTGGTGAGTGGGGTGGGTGGTGGGTAGGGGATGGGGTGGGTGGTGGGTAGGGGATGGGGTGGGGTAGGGTGGGGGTGGGGTAGGGTAGGGGTGTGGTGGGTAGGGGTGGGGTGGGGGTAGGGTATGCGTAGGGGTGTGGTGGGTAGGGGTTGGGTTGGGGGTGATGGTGGGGTGGTGGGGTGGGTGAGGGTGGGGTAGAGGGTAGGGGTGAGGTAGGGGGTAGGGGTGGGGTGGTGGGTGAAGGTGGGGTGGGGGGTGGTGGGTGAGGGTAGGGTGGTGGGTAGGGGCGGGGTGGGTGGTGCATAGGGGTGGGATGGGGGTAGTAGTTGGATCAGCAGAATACCTCAGTAGGGGGTGGTAGGTGCTCACATAATTGCAAGTTTCTGGTAGCTAGAAGTTTGTGTGAAGGCAGTCTGGCTGACTGAGCGGAGAGCTAGATTTTAAGGCCAAGACATTCAAAGTGGAGAGCTAGGGCCAAGAAGAAGAGCAGCCAGTGAGAATGGCAGGCAAGCAGCAGCACAAGTGAGACAGGCCAGCTGGCTTGAACATTCGGAGATGTGGGGGATTATAGCAGGGCTAGAGACCTGAAGCAGAAACTGGAGCCCAGGCACACTGTGGAGTTTCAATGTATTTTGAAATGGAATGTTGTGACCCAACTATCATTTTTATTACAACATAGATAGGTGAGAACATTACATAGGATATACGGCACAGATACAGGCCATTCGGCCCAACCAGTCCATGCCGGCGGCTTTTATGCTCCACTCGAGTCTCCTCCTGTCTTTCCTCATCTAAATCTATCAGCATAACCCTCTAATCCCTTCTCCCTCATATGCTAGCCGCCCCTTAAATGCATCTATACTTTTCGCTTCAACCACTCCCTGTGGTAGCGAGTTCCACATTCTCACCAATCTTTGGTTAAGAAGTTTCTTCTGAATTTCCTATTGGATTTCTTGGTGACTATCTTATATTGATGGCCTCTAGTTATGCTCTTCCCCACAAGTGGAAACATTCTCTCTGTATCCACTCTATCAAAACCTTTCATAATTTTAAAGACCTCTATTAGGTCACCCCTCAGCCTTCTTTTTTCAAGAGAAAAGAGACCCAGCCTGTTCATCCTTTCCTGATATGTTTACCCTAGCATTTCTGGTATCATCCTTGTAAATCTTCTCTGCACTCTCTCCAGTGCCTCTATATCCTTTTTATAATATGGCGACCAGAACTGTACGCAGTACTCTACATGTGGTCTAACCAAGGTTCGATACAGGTTTAGCATAACTTCCCTACTTTTCAATTCTATCCCTCTAGAAATAAACCCTAGTGCTTGGTTTCCTTTTTTATGGCCTTGCTAACCTGTGTCGCAACTTTTAGTGATTTGTGTATTTGTACTCCGAGATCCCTTTGCTCCTCTACCCCTCCTAGACTTGCACCCTCCAAGTAATAAGTGACCTCCCTATTCTTCCTACCAAAATGTAATACCTCGCATTTATCTGTGTTGAACTTCATTTGCCAATTATATGCCCATTCTGCAAGTTTGTTAATGTCCTCCTGTAATTTGTTGCAGTCCTCCTCAGTATTGACTATCCACCCCCCCAATTTAGTGTTATCTGCAAATTTAGAAATTGTGTTTTTGATTCCAAAGTCTAAATAGTTAATATAAATTGTGAACAGTGGTCCCAGCACTGATCCTTATGGATCACCACTACCTACCTTCTGCCACTGTGAATAGCTACCTTTTACCCCTACTCTCTGTTTTCTGTCTTGAAGCCAGCTAGCTATCCATTCTGCTACTTGTCCCCTGACTCCGCATTCTCTGACCTTGTTCATCAGTCTATTATGGAGTACCTTATCGAAGGCCTTTAAAAATCTAGATAAATTACATCCACTGCATTACCATTGGCCAGTCTTCAGCCAATTCAATTCACTCCACGTGATATCAAGAAATGGCTGAGTGCACTGGATACAGCAAAGGCTATGGGCCCCGACAACATCCCGGTTATCGTGCTGAAGACTTGTGCTCCAGAATTAGCCGCACCTCTAGCCAAGCTGTTCCAGTACAGCTACAACACTGGCATCTATCCGACAATGTGGAAAACTGCCCAGGTATGTCTTGTCCACAAAAAGCAGGACAAATCCAACCCAGCCAATTACCGCCCCATCAGTCTACTCTCAATCATCAGCAAAGTGATGGAAGGTGTCATCGACAGTGCTATCAAGCAGCACTTACTCACCAATAACCTGCTCACTGATGCCCAGTTTGGGTTCCGCCAAAACCACTCGGCTCCCGACCTCATTACAGCCTTGGTCCAAGCATGGACAAAGGAGCTGAATTCCAGAGGTGAGGTGAGAGTGACTGCCCTTGACATCAATGCAGCATTTGACCGAGTCTGGCATCAAGGAGCCCTAGTAAAACTGAAGTCAATGGGAATCCGGGGGAAAACTCTCCACTGGCTGGGGTCATACCTAGCACAAAGGAAGATGGTTGTGGTGGTTGAAGGTCAATCATCACAGCCCCAGGACATTGCTGCAGGAGTTCCTCAGGGCAGTGTCCTAGGCCCAACCATCTTCAGCTGCTTCATCAATGACCTTCCTTCCAACATAAGGTCAGAAATGGGGATGTTCGCTGATGACTGCACAGTGTTCAGCGCCATTCATAACTCCTCAGATAATGAAGCAGTCCATGCCAGCATGCAACAAGACCTGCACGACATTCAGGCTTGGGCTGATAAGTGGCAGGTAACATTCGCACCACAGAAGTGCCAGGCAATGACTATCTCCAACAAGCGAGAGTCTAACCACCACTCCTTGACATTCAATGGCATTACTATTGCCGAATCCCCCACTATCAACATCCTGGGGGTCACCATTAACCAGAAACTTAACTGGACCAGCCACATAAATACTGTGGCAACAAGAGCAGGTCAGAGGCTTGGTATTCTGCGGCGAGTGTCTCACCTCCTGACTCCCCAAAGCCTTTCCACTATCTACAAGGCACAAGTAAGGAGTGTGATGGAATACTCTCCACTTGCCTGGATGAGTGCAGCTCCAACAACACTCAAGAAGTTCGACACCATCCAGGACAAAGCAGCCCGCTTGATTGGCACCCCATCCACCACCTTAAACATTCACTCCCTCCACCACCGGCGTACCGTGGCTGCAGTGTATACCATCTACAAGATGCACTGCAGCAACTCGCCAAGGCTTCTTCGGCAGCACCTCCCAAACCCGCGACCTCTTCCAATTAGAAGGACAAGGGCAGCAGGTGCATGGGAACACCACCCCCTCCAGGTTCCCCTCCAAGTCACACACCATCCTGACTTAGAAGTATATCGCCGATCCTTCATCGTCGCTGGGTCAAAATCCTGGAACTCCCTACCTAACAGCACTGTGGGAGTACCATCACCACATGGACTGCAGCGGTTCAAGAAGGCGGCTCACCACCACCTTCTCACTGGCAACTAGGGATGGGCAATAAATGCTGGCCTTCCCAGCGACGCCTAGATCCCATAAACGAATAAAAAATTATCTACTCTCTCTGTTACCTCTTCAAAAAATTCAATCAGGTTGGTCAAGCAAAACTTTCCCTTGGACTGAATGGCCTGTTTCTGTGCTGTATATCCTATGTAATAATACTAAGCTAGGAGGGAAAGTCAATTTATTGCATGTCCTGTATGAGAGTTTAGATTGCTATTGGATACTAAAGAATATTACTGAAGCATGAGGGATAAAGGTTTACTCTCATTTCAAGATATATTAAGCTAATAGTTCCCTCTCTTTCACATACATACGCTCTTCATGGCACTTTGTCAGTACCGTGAAGAGATGCATTGTTCCCACCACTGATTCCTGGAGATGCTTTGCTTTTCTTTCCGCAGATCTTACCTACACAAGCTCAACGCACAAATATGACAGAGATATCTCCTCACTGGTCAGGCTATTCTGCCTGGATTGAATTGTGTTTATTGTAATCTGTAAACTCCTACCTGCAACAATCTATTGTTCTGGTCAACCAATTGTTCCTAGAGTATGGTTATTACTGCATACGCTTATCTTTTCAATAACATATCAGCTGTTACATCTCCATCTCCTATACATTGCATTTGCTGATGAGCTCTGTAGAAAGCACATAGAGTGCTGATTGATTATAGAGTTAGTTTTATTGTTGACCTGAATTTTTCAAGCAATCCCATTTATGATCTGACTAAACAGTATCCAAACTATTGGTGCTCTTTATTGCAAAGAGCGGTCCACTAATAAGTGATTTTAATAATCACTCAAGGGAACTAACAAAACAAACCTGCTAGCCAAGACCAGTTAAAATCTTTTAAGTATAGGCCCACACTTGTTATAATATCAATCAGTCAGTCAAAGATCTAATCTAACAATCTAATAGTTAGCACTGTGATTCTTTAATGTACTTTATTATGTACTGGATGCCTTGAATGCATAAACCAACAGATGGGATTTCTCCTGTGTATGGGTATTTAAATGTTTCAAGTACGGAGGTCAGCAGATTCCAGTACTATTTTTATATACAGTCTTGACTATTCGAATTAAAGCGCAGAAGGTGGCCAATCGGCCCTAACCTTGCTTAAGATAATGTGGGATCTGTAAGACCAGACGCTCAAAAGGTTTGATTCCATTTTAGATGGTAAATCAGGGGCTGTGGTTCTCAGATTCCACCAGTAGGGCTACCTGTGAGTGCCACTCTTCCCCAGGAATGCCCGATCGGGGAATCCACCCTTATATTGGGTCAAAATCCTGGAAATCCCTCCCTAACAGTACTGTGGGAGTACCTTTACCTCATGAACTGCAGCGGTCCAAGAAGACGGCTCACCAGCACCTTCTCAAGGGCAACTAGGGATGGGCAATAAATGCTGGCCTTGGCAGCGATGCCCACATCCCGTGAATTAATAAAAAATCTTTGCAGTATTTTGATTTTTAACATCATAATGTTATTTATTTTTAAGTCTGTGGCTCCCACTTTCAGAACAGAAAGGATATAGGCAGTAGAGTACAAACTTCGAGCCAATCCATGGCGGGCGGTGGGGGGGGGGAGATTTAAGCTAATGAAGTTGGTTCATGTGTTAAAATATTGAGAAAATCAAAATACTGTCGGGATATAACCACAGCCAACAACACTATCCTCTTCCAACATCTTTCCTCTGTTGCTCAGCTCACTGGGACTGTCCTCACTTGGGTCCACCCTTACTTATCCGACCATAGCTTGAGCATTTCTACCAATGGATTTCATTCCCACCCTTGCACCGTCACTTTGGGAATCTACCAAGGATCAATAATTAATTCTTTCCTTTTCCTCATCTATACGCTTCCCCTGGCAATATCCGCTACCAACATGGGATCAGCTTCTGCCTGTACCTCCATCTCCTGCTAAAACAATTATCCATGACTTTGTCATCTCTAGATTTGATTACTCCAATGCTCCCCTGGCCAGCCTCCCAACTTCCACACTGGATAATCATTAGCATATCCAAACTCTACTGCCTATATCCTATCCCTCATTGGTCAGTCCACACTGGATAATCATTAGCATATCCAAACTCTGCTGCCTATATCCTATCCCTCATTGGTCAGTCATCTACGCCCGACACTCTGGAATTCCTTCCTTAAACCCCTCTGCCTCTCCACCTCCCTGTCCTTGTTTAAAAGCCTCTTTAAATCTCGCTTCTTTAATCAGAGGTTTTGGTCATTCCTTTTGACTTAGCATCCATTTTTGTTCTGTGTGCCTCTGTGAAGCGCCTGGAGACATTTTCCTGTGTGAAAGGCTCTATATAAGTGTAAGTTGTTGATGATGATGGCAAAGTATTTAGCATCAAAAGTTTGGTTTCTGCAGCTGACTGTGATATGTATGATGGATGATCCATTGCCAGCAGTTCCTTATAGGATGATGTCAAGGGAGTGACTCTACAAGTGAAAGAACAATTGAAACATGCCATTTCTTGATACCATATTTTGTCTTTAAGCATCGTTGTTTTGAGATTCCAGCTCTTTCTTCAGGCTCTATGGGACCCAGGCCAAAAGGCAATTTTTCACATGTGTAAGCATTTAAAACATTTTTACTTGTGTGAAACTTTGCCTGGCGGGTTATAAAACTAACCATAGAATCATAGACTAGTACAACACAGAAGAAGGCCATTCGGCCCATCGAGTTTGTGCCGGCTCTTTCGAAGAGCCATCTAGTTAGTCCCACTCCCTTGCTCTTTCCCTATCTCCCTGCAATTTTTTCTCCCACTTGTATTTATCCAATTCTCTTTGGAAAGCTGCTATTGAATCTGTATCCACCACCCTAACAGGCAGTCCATTCCAAATCCTAACCACTCGTTGCGTAAAACAGCTTTTCCTCATGTTGTCTTTGGTTCTTTTGCCAATCACCTTAAATCTGTGCCCTCTAGATATTGACCTTCAGCCATGGGAAACAGTTTCACTTTATTTAGTCTATCTAAACCCTTCATTTTTTGAACACCTCTATCAAATCTCCTCTTAGCCTTCTCTGCTCTAAGAAGAAAAACCCAAGCTTCTCCAGTCTATCCATGTAACTATAAACCTTCATCCCTGGAACCATTCTAGTAAATCTCTTCTGTACCCTTTTCAAAGCCTTCACGTCCTTCCTAATGTGTGGTGCCCAGAATGGGATACAATACTCCAGCTTTTGTACTCTCTGCCTCTTTTTATAAAGCCCAGGATCCCATATGCTTTATTAACGACGTTGTTAACCTGTCCTGCCACCTTCAAAGATTTGTGCACAAACACCCCCAGGTCTCTCTCTTCCTGCACCCCCTTTAAAATTGTACCATTTCGCTTGTATTGTCTCTTTTCATTCTTCTACCAAAATGTATCACCTCACACTTTTCTGCGATGACTTTCATTTGCCTTTTCTGCCCATTCCACCAGCCTATCTATGTCCTCTTGCAGTCAATTATTATATTTGTCACTATCTTACTACACATCCAAGTTTTGTGTCATCTGCAAATTTCAAAATTGTGCCCTGTACCTCCAAGTCATTAATGTATATCAAAAACAGCAGTGATCCTAGTACTGAACCTTGGGAACTCCACTGTACACTTCCCTCCAGTCCGAAAAACAGCCATTCGCCACAACTTTCTGTTTTCTATCCCTTAGCCAATTTTGTACCCATGGTGCCACTGCCCCTTTTATCCCATGGGCTTCAATTATTACTAACAAGTCTAATATGTGGTACTTTATCAAATACCTTTTGAAAGTCCATATGCACATCAACTGCACTGCCCTCATCCACCCTCTTTGTTACCTCATCAAAAAACTCAATCAAGTTAGTCAAACATGATTTTCCCTTAACAAATCCATGCTGGCTCTCCTTTATTAATCCATGCTTGTCCAAGTGGCTGTTAATTTTCTCCTGGATTATTGTTTCTAAAAACTTCCCTACCACCAACATTAAACTGACTGGCCTATAATTGCCAGGCTTATCCTTCTCCCCTTTCTATGAATGAGGGTGGAACATTTGCAATCCTCCAGTCCTCTGGTGCCACTCCTGTATCTAAGGAGGATTGGAAGATTGAGTGCAGCACCTCTGCAATTTTTATCCTTACTTCCCTCAGCAACCTAGGACGCTTACCATCCAGACCGGGTGACTTATCCACTTTAAGTACTGCCAGCCTTTCTATTACCTCCTCTTTATCTAATTTTATCTCATCCAATATCCAGACAACCTCCTCATTTACCGTAGCTTTGCCAAAGTCCTCACTTCGGACCTTAGCCATGTCTTCTGTCTCCACCAATCGATCTCCATTTTGGTCCCGAATTGGCCGCACCACTCCTCTGACGATTAATATGCCTATAGAAGACCTTTGGATTCCCTTTTATGTTAGCCGCCAATCTATTCTCATACTGTCTCTTTGCCTCTCTTATTTTCTTTTTCACTTCTCCTCTGTACTTCTTATATTCAGCCTGATTTTCCCTTGTATTATCAAGTTGGCATCTGTCATATGCCCCCTTTTCCGGTTTCATCTTACTCTCTAACTCCTTCGTCAACTCTGGTTTTGGTTGGCGTCCCTTTCCACCTTGTGGGAATGTTGAGACTGTACCCGAACCATCTCCTCTTTAAAGGCCTCCCATTGTTCCATTACATCTCTGCCTGCCGGTCTTTGACTCCAATTTACCCGGGCCAGATCCCTCCTCAATTTGCTGAAACTAGCCCTCCTCCAGTTAAGTATTTTTATTCTAGATTGCTCCTTATCCTTCTCCATAACTAATCTAAACCTACGATACTCTGATCATTATTCTCAAGATGCTCCCCAACTATGACATTCTCCACTTGACCCACTTCATGCCCCAGGACTAGATTCAGCAATGCCTCCTTCCTTGTTGGGCAGGAAACATACTGATCATCTTGAACACACTTCAGAAATCCCTCCCCTTCTCTGCCCTTAGTACAATCACTGCCCCATTCAATATTGGGTAGTAAAGGTCTTTCATTATCACTACTCTATAGTTCTTTGCAAATCTGTTCCTCTATCTCCTTCCCACTATTTGGCGGCCTATAAAATACACCAAGTAGCATAATAGCTCCTTTATTGTTTCTTAACTCTGACCAAATAGATTCTGTCTTTGACCCCTCCAGGACATTCTCTCTAGTACTGTATTATTTTCCTTAATCAAAATTGCTACCCCTCCACCTTTTTTTCCTTCCTATCTTTCCTGAATACCTTATACCCAGGAATATTAAGCATCCAATCCTCCCCCTTATTGAGCCAAGTCTCAGTTATCACCACTACATCATATTCCCACGTGGTTATTTGTGCTTGCAGCTCACCAGCCTTATCAACCACACATGCACTCCAAACCTAACTTAAACCTCTTTGTATTTTCTATATTCCTACCTATTATTTTGTTATTTCTGACTTTAACTGTCTTTCCAAGTCCTCTGCGCACCTTGTTTCAACTTTGTAATACTACACCTTGGTGCCCAACTCCCTGCCGAATTAGTTTAAACCCTACCCCACAGCACTAGTTAACCTGCTCGCAAGGATATTGGTCCTAGCTCTGTTCAGGTGCAACCTGTCCATCTTGAACAGGAAGAAACTAGTTTCTGTGATCCATTTCCATTTAAGCCAGACAGATTCACAAATTTACTGATTTACTAGAAGCTGAATGGAATAAGTAATATATTCCTTTGAGCCACAATGGATCGGCACCCACGTAGTCATACTCTGAGCACAGAGAATTCCACCTCAATTTTGCTTTATTTCATTTTATTGACAGCAAGACTGGTTCAATATTTTCTTGTTGCCAATGATGTCCATCAATTCATATGAAAGTGTCCACAACGAGTAAACTTTAGAAGTGCAGTGAGCTTGAAAGGTTCAAAATATGGGGAAACATGGAATTTAAAAAAGAAAGGTATGTCATACTGTTAATCAGTTATTATAAAACCATACAGCACAGAAGGCGGTCATTCAGCCCATCGTGCCTGTGCCGTTATAAGTTTTTTAAATTTCTAGTTAGCACTTTTTAATTTCACTGTTCTAATACTGCTCTTCGAAAAAGATGCTTCATGGTACTCTGCTCTTTAAATTAATTTAATATTCCATGTGATTAAACTGTATCAACAAATGTAACCAGGTTTGTTTTAGTGAGGCATTCTCTACTCCATGCTCATGTTGAGGTAATGTTCCAGAAGTACTAACAGCTCTTGTCCCAGTGGCCATTCTTCCTGCATGAGGTTAGACAATTAGTATCGGCACCTTTTGTGACCATGAGAAACATCATCCTTGATTTACAATCTTGCCCCACGCCGCCCTTGTTGAAATCAGCTAGCTTAGTACAGACCAACAAACGAACCTGGATATTCCTGGTCTTCACAGCTCAGTACCATATGGGGTAGTGAATTTAGCCATCAAGTTATGGAGAAGCGATTAAATTTAATAAATTAAATATTGATCAGCCCTACAATTTGAGTTCCACGTACTGATGAGGAATGCACACCTGTCCAATGTGTGTCGGTGACCCAGTGTCTTACTCTGGACATTAGCACTTATGTCATTCACACACATTAGACAAGAATTATATTCCCCTCATCAGAGTGTGTGGGATATCTGTTTAATTCTTACTGTGAGTTATGCAATAAAATCTATTGAACATCAGCTCTTCTCTTTATCCTAGCTCTGAAAAAGGGACGTTTTTGGATTACGCCAGATCCATACCATGATGATGACAACATTCAGATTGGCCGTGAGGTTAAAATTTCCTGTCAGGTGGAGGCCATTCCTCCGGATGAGTTGGCATTCTCTTGGTTTAAGAATGGACGCCCACTTCGGAGCTCGGAAAGGATGGTTATTTCCACAACAGATCCTGATGTCTCCCCAGGCACGACCAGTCTGGACATTATTGACCTCAGGTTCACAGATTTTGGGACGTACACTTGTGTAGCATCTCTAAATAGTCAGGTTGTACCTGACATCAGCATTGACGTGAACATCTCCAGCAGTACCGGTGAGTACGCAAACAAGGTTGAGATGGTTTATCCTGGATTGTTTTTTTGGCCAGTTTTTTTTCTTCACTGTAACATCACTTTCCAATGTCTCTACCATTGTTGTTCTGCACTTTAGAGGATAAGATGGCCATAGACTTATGATGTAAGTGTGAGATGGTCTGGACATGAACTTCATGTTGGCCTCTAGTTGTTGGGAGAGTTGGATGGTCCTGACATGGACTTCCCCATTCTGCTGTCCAGTTGCTGGGATAGTGGAATACCTCAGACTGTGAATGACTTCATGGTTTCCTCCTGCTTCTAGAAGAGTGGAGTGGTTATGTTGCACAATTCTTCACACTGTCTTCCTGTTTCTAAAACAACAACAACTTGCATTTATATAGCGCCTTCAATGTAGTAAAGCGTCCCAAGGTGCTTCACAGGAGCATAATCAGACAAAAATTAACACCGAGCCAAAGAAGGGGACATTAGGACAGGTGGACAGCTAAGTTTCTGTCAAGACCATGATGTTGTCATCCACAATAAGGTCATGGATAGCAAGGGCCTTTTTCCCAAGTGAACAGACATTCTAGAGGGAGATGCAGAGGGGGCAGTGATTGTTGATCCGCTGACCGAGTCCACGGGGTCAGCAGTGGGAGCGATGAGTGGGATGGGAAGGAGGTTGATAAGATTAGTCCCCAGCGAGCTTGCTGGGTGGCAAGGTTGGTGAGTGAGTATGATGGGACAGTTGGGATTGCTGCTCGAAAGGAGGCAGCGATTAATGCCTTGATGGGCCCTTTGGAGATGCCGAAAGAGGCACAGAGGTAAACCGTTATCCAAGAGGGAGTTGAGCCTGGGACGGCGGCAAGAGAGTATGAAGTTCAAGGATAGTGAAGGGTTGGGATAGGGATTTGGGGGATCAAAGTGCCCGAGAGGGGAGAAATGAAAGGAGGTGTGACTGGATAACAGGAAGTCAAAGAGACAGGAGAGAAGGGCCACAAGAAGGGTAAAGAGAAGGAAAAGGGAAGTAATGAGCTCGGGTCTGGAGCGGCAGCCAAAATGCATATGGGAACGGACACAGGGAAACTCGGGTTACATTGGCATGAGTGATAGTTTGCACATACACTTCTCCACATTGATATCTTGTAATTAGAGGAGCAGCATGCCTGGCCATAGATTTTTGTATAGCCATTGCCAGTGTTACCATGTACAGTATCAATTAGTAAACATAATGTAGGATGAAATATACCTTCCCAACAGTTTTGTCTCTCCTGTATTGAAAACTCTCCAAATGTTACAAATAGACATGATAGCCAGTGTTTAAATTACAAGAATGGACAATTATCTTTTGGTAGACTTTATTTCCTGACATTACAACAATATCATCCAAGTCAGAATTTAGGGCAGAAGTTAAACTGGTAAGAAACCTAACCAGGTTAAACCCCAAATTCCAGTCCCTGTCACGTGATGCACCCATTCTCCAGCTCTAGGAGTTTCAGGGCCTGTGGGTTGAAGCCCCACACCAGGAATTCAACACATATTCTTGATATATATTAATGACTTGGACTTGGGTGTACAGGGCACAATTTCAAAATTTGCAGATAACACAAAACTTGTAAGTATAGTGAACAGTCAGGAGGATAGTGATAGACTTCAGGAGGACATAGACAGGCTGGTGAAATGGGTGGACACGTGGCAGATGAAATTAAATGCAGAAAAGTTCCAAGTGATACATTTTGGTAGGAAAAACAAGGAGAGGCAATATAAACTAAAGGGTACAATTCTAAAGGGGGTGCAGGAACAGAGAGACCTGAGGGTATATGTGCACAAATCGTTGAAGGTGGCAGGGCAGGTTGAGAAAGCGGTTAAAAAAGGATATGGGATCCTGGGCTTCATAAATAGAGGCATAGAGTACAAAAGCAAGGAAGTTATGATGAACCTTTATAAAACACTGGTTCGGCCTCAACTGGAGTATTGTGTCCAATTCTGGGCACCGCACTTTAGGAAGGATGTGAAGGCCTTAGAGAGGGTGCAGAAACGATTTACAAGAATGGTTCCAGGGATGAGGGACTTCAGTTACATGAATAGACTGGAGAAGCTGGGGTTGTTCTCCTTGGAGCAGAGAAGGTTGAGAGGAGATTTGATAGAGGTGTTCAAAATCATGATGGGTCTCGACAGAGTAGATCGAGAGAAACTGTTCCCATTGGGGGAAGGGTCGAGAACCAGAGGACACTTTTTACGCAGCGAGTGGTTATGATCTGGAATGCACTGCCTGAAAGGGTGGTGGAGGCAGACACAATCATGCCTTTCACAAGGAATTGGATAAGTAGCTGAAGGAAAACAATTTGCAGGGCTACGGGAAAGGGCGGGGGAGTGGGACTAGCTGAATTGCTCCTGCAGAGAGCTGGCATGGGCTCGATGGGCCGAATGGCCTCCTTCTGTGCTGTAACCAATCTATGATTCTAAAATTTATCCTGCCACTCTGAGTGCTGCATTTCTGGAAGTATTGTTCTTTGCCTGAGCTGTGAAAACAAGGTGGGGGAGACCTCTGCCAGTTCTGGTTTAAGTTTAAGTGGTTGGTAATAGTCAAAGAGAGCAAGGATTTTTCTCAGCATCCTAGACAACATCTACACCACATATATCTACATTGAAATCCATCTACATATTTGATCCCAGTCACTCTGAAGATAGTCAGTCTCCTTTCCATTTATTACTTGCCCACAGAGTTTTGTGTCATCAGCAAATTTAAAATTACTGCTGAAAACCTGTTCCATATCATTTATGAATGGCAGGGGTTCCATAGCACAATCTTCTGGAACTTCACTGGTTACCTTTTCCCAGGCAGAGCATTTTCCATTTACTACCATTGTGTCTTCTGTCGCCAAATCAAGCCCCATTTTATCTCCTCTAGCCCTATATCTCCTCTTATATGATTCACTCCTCTGACTCCAGCCTTCTCCACGCCCCCATTGTCCACATTGTATATGTGACATGGGCAGTGTTCTCATCAATGTCACTATATTTCTACTGACTCTTAGGGGGGGGGAGGGGGGGAAATTGGGTATCGCCCATTTTGGGGCGCTAATATCGGTCGGGCGCAAAGTTTAGCGCCCGACGTTAATTATCGCCTCTGACTGCAAAATTCGCCTCTATCGCCCCTAGAGGTGATTTGAGCACTAAATCAAGCGTTACACACCTCTCTCAAGGCGCAATCGTCAGGGAGCGAGGCGCTAACTCAGAACGCTACCGAAGCTCAGGCGATGTCAGTTACCATGGAAGCCAGACAGACTGGTGCCGTCCAGTTCTTAAAGGGGAGGGGCCATCTTGCTGGCCAGCCACACCCTGCTCCTTGCAGCCTTGAATCTCGGCCTGGAGAGACCTCAAAAGCAATTGTGTTGGAAGCACTAATGGATAGGCCCAGGGAAAGAGCTCGGTGCTTAGGAACCTCAAAAGTGGTGCTGAGGGCTAAAACTCCTTAGAACAGCGTTAAATCTCTCCAGACGTCTCTCTCCCTCTCAACCTGCGTGTACCAAAAATTTTGCCTACAAGAAAGGCAGAAAGCGCCCGCCTTTAAATAGCGCTCCCCCAGCCCCTTCCTGACTTGAAAACTTTCCCCTCTACCTGTCGTTCCTAGCGGCAGGCGCTAAGGCAGGGGGCGTGACTCAATATCCGGTCTGGGGCGCTACCGGGGAGTTGCACGCTTGATTGACGTCACGATCTGCGGGCGCAGGAGATCGTGGCGGTAGTGTTTAGCGCCGCCGCAAAATGACTGGTCAATTTCACGAGCGACGCTAAAATTGCCACGCTCGGGCGCTAAGTTCCTAGCACCCCGTTAGCACCCCCCAGAGATGCTAACCAACCAAATATTTCCCCCTTAGACCTTACATGGTCAGGGTGTTGGATAAGCTGCTTTCCTGCCCATATGAAGAAAGCGCACAAATAAGCCACTTGACCTCAGTTGCGTTCTAGTGTATGTCCTAAATATTATTAAGGGTAGAGGAAAGAAGAGTGAGCATTTGAAAAAGGCAGCACTCCCTAATACTGAAAAGAAAAGACTCTGAAAAGCACACACCCCCATGTATCTGCATTATTTACTACTTTTTTCTACTAAAACTGCCTGGATAAATAATGACGTTTGGTGGCCATGCTCTATTACTCTAAAGGCTTTAATCAACCACATCTAAACATTATCCTTGCATATTAGTTAAAACAGAAGTGTGTTTCTTTTTTATATCCTGCAAAGGACAGTGACACAGAATTCTCTCTGGCAGCCTAAATGTCAACTGCATTCAAACACAGCAAAGCACAAGGCACCAACGTTATAATTAAATAGCTCACAGTGCCTTGAAGCTTTATCATAAACTCCATCCATCTACTCCAACTGAAATCACATTGTTTGAAGGTAGAGAAACGCCTGGTTTCCTACGACAGTGACTACTGATCTCGCAACCAATGTAGCAATTAAATAGAACTTCAACCGAGGCCCTGTCTGCTCTCTCAGGCGGACGTAAAAGATCCCATGGCACTATTTCGAAGAAGAGCAGGGGAGTTATCCCTGGTGTCCTGGCAAATATTTCTCCCTCAACCAACATCACTAAAACAGATTATCCAGTCATTTTCACATTGCTGTTTGTGGGAGCTTGCTGTGTACAAATTGGCTGCCGCATTTCCCACAATACAACAATGACTCCACTTCAAAAAAGTACTTCATTGGCTTTAAAGCACTTTGAGACGTCCGGTGGTCATGAAAGGCGCTATATAAATGCAAGTCTTTCCTCCTAAACATTAGGAACCTGTTTATCTGTAAACAAAGAGACTAAAGAACCTCTTGCCAATTCTTCCTTCTTTTTGTTATTATCGAAGTAACTTCCTTGAGAGCACAAACCAACAGAAAATTACGTAGTAAGCAATTCATAGTATAATGAAGACACTTCTGATCCAGAAGAGCTCCACGTGCGCGCGAGTACCTTCTACCAAAATGGATACTGACGAGGGTCAGTATGTGTGCTATGCATTAGATAAATAAAGTGAAATAACAAAATCTAGGAGCTATTAAAAAAGCAAGATGGATGTTGTGATTTTCTAAACGATCTCTAACTGCTTCCAGTACTCAATTCATGATGCTACAATGGGATGCAGAGCCATTCGGTGAAACTGAGTTGTCTTTATTTCTGTTTCCAAGTTCCGCCGACCCTATCCGTCCCAAAAGGAAGGTCACCAATGGTTGCTCGAGAAGCCGACACGGTGGAGCTGCAGTGCTTGGTTTCTGGAAAGCCCAAACCCATAATCCTTTGGTCCCGCTATGATAAGGAAAAGGAAAAGGAGCTCCCAATGCCCGATGGCTCCATGCAAACGGAAAGCTATGATGGATTACTACGCATCGTGAATGTGTCCAGGGACATGAATGGAATATACAAATGCCAAACGAGCCAGTATAATGGATTTAATGTGAAACCGAGGGAAGCAGCTGTACAGCTCATCGTGCAGTGTAAGTAATTCATATTTCTCTTTGCACTATAGCTTCCTGGACATTAATAACTATTGATCCTTTCCAGACAGAGCAGATGAACAGTATTCTGCAGTCAAAATATTGTCCGGAAGTTTTTCCATCTTGTCGGACGCTAACAATAATAAATACAGCTGACTCCTGATAAGCATACAGCCAATCAAATTATCATCCATTTATAGAACTTTGGTTCACAAGAAACACTTTAATAGGAATTAATTTAAACAAATGTTTTAAGCCAAGTGCTAAATTTCTCAGCATACTACCAGTTTTACACATTCACAGTCTTTTACAAACTAACTTTTAAAGATCCTATTTTGCACCAGTGTTTTGATTTTGCATCTTTACAGTCTAGAAAATGAAAGTGTTTGAAGGACAAATATTGTATGTTGGTCACTTCTTTTATCAACTGTCTGGACAAGCCTTAATCTGAGCGCAAATAAATTGTCAGACAAGGTAATGTGTTCAATCCAACTCCATTGGGCTAAAACATGAAATAACTGCGGATGTTTCTTGTTCCTCTGTGTTCATTTAATGTAAATCTAGTCAGGATCCTCAAGGATTTGTGTGAAGAGGATTGATGGACACTGAAAAATGGCTCCAAATCAAGAGTGCTAGGTTGGAAAGAATAATATCTCTTTATCAGTGTAGTGTTGGGAAGTATAGACTGGAAGAACATATGATAAGTTTTGAGCTTAGTCTGCCAGTGACCGAGATGTCATTACATTTCCCTACACCATGCAAATGATTATTTTGGTCTCCAGATTAACTAATTGTAAATGAATTGTGATGGAAGTACAATTTGACTCCTTTTAATACGGGGTCCTGTAAATTCAGAAGTGGGTTGGAGGTCAATCATCACAGTCCCAGGACATCGCTGCAGGAGTTCCTCAGGGCAGTGTCCTAGGCCCAACCATCTTCAGCTGCTTCATCAATGACTTTCCCTCCAACATAAGATCAGAAATGGGGATGTTCGCTGATGACTGCACATTATTCAGCGCCATTCATAACTCCTCAGATAATGAAGCAGTCCATGCCCGCATGCAACAAGACCTGGACAACGTTCAGGCTTGGGCTGATAAGTGGCAGGTAACATTTGCACCACACAAGTGCCAGGCAATGATTATCTTGAACAAGCGAGAGTCTAACCACCACCCCTTGACATTCAACAGCACTACCATCACCGAATCCCCACCATCAACATCCTGGGGGTCACCATTGACCAGAAACTTAACTGGACCAGCCACATAAATAATGTAGCAACACGAACAAGTCAGAGGCTAAGTATTCTGCAGCGAGTGTCTCAACTCCTGACTCCCCAAAGCCTTTCCACCATCTACAAGGCACAAGTAAGGAGTGTGATGGAATACTATCCACTTACCTGGATGAGTGCAGCTCCAACAACACTCAAGAAGTTTGACACCATCCAGGACAAAGCAGCCTAGTTGATTGGCACCCCATCCACCACCTTAAATATTCACTCCCTCCACTACCGGCGTACCGTGGCTGCAGTGTGTACCATCTACAAGATGCACTGCAGCAACTCGCCAAGGCTTCTTCGGCAGTACCTCCCAAACCCGCGACCTCTTCCACCTAGAAGGACAAGGGCAGCAGGCACATGGGAACAGCACCACCTCCAAGCTCCCCTCCAAGTCACACATCATCCTGACAGAAGTATATCGCCAATCCTTCATCGTCGCTGGGTCAAAATCCTGGAACTCCCTACCTAGCAGCACTGTGGGAGTACCTTCACCACACAGACTGCAGCGGTTCAAGAAAGTGGCTCACTACCACCTTCTCGAGGGCAATTAGGGATGGGCAATAAATGGTGGCCTTGCCAGCGACGCCCACATCTCATAACGAATAAAAAGAAAGGAGGGAGCACTTGTTAGTTTAAAAAGTGTGAATACCTTTAAATCATTTCAAAGGTTTTCATGGCAACTAAGCATCTGGCTGTGAATTCAGCAAGAAAATCAAATTGCTGAAATGTGTGGCCTTGTGATTTATAATGGATGCAAGGAAACAGTATTTTCATGGAGAGTTGTGCTTTTACGCAAACAACAAAATCATTAAGTGCCTCTTACAGAGAGCTATTCTGTTTATGAGCTGCGCAGTCCAATGAGTTAATGGCAGCTTTTCTCATATTAATTGGTAAGTTAGCAGGAAAGAAATCCCACAGGATAATCATGTGACTGGAGCTTTTGTGTAAGAAAGACCATATATTGATTATAAATGGCATGCATAACCTTCGGTACCATATTTATTCATCAAATCTTCCCAGAGGGATTCTCAAATCCATGTACAATACAGCACTGCAACAATGTTATGAATTGGTATGAAGGATGCATCGAGGTAAATAGCTTTTGCTGATTGTTTAAAAAGTGTGGGAAATTTTTTGAGTTTCTCAGCACAAATTCAATGTCAAGCAGGCTGCTAAAAGACATCTTGGCCCAAAAATTCGGCTGAATACGGGAGAGTACGAACTGTGTACTCTTGCGTATTCGGTCCCGAAGTGCCGGTTTCCTGCATGCACTGCGCATGCGCGGGAAACCGGCACTTCCGGTATGGCGAAGGGGGCGGTTCCTAAGTGAACCGCGTGCGCACTACAGGCTGCGCACGCAGCACACTTAGGTTTTTTTTCAGGTTTCAACGCGAAGGTAAGTATGGAAGATTTTACACATGAAGAAAGGAGGCGTAAGACCCCCTTTTAACAAGGTAAGTAGTTAATTAAGTATTATTTTAAATTTTTTTCAACAGGTTTATCTTTTTTAGAGACTTTAAAGAAAGGTAAGTTTATTTTTATAACTTTTAAAAAGAATTTAAATTTTTTCAAAAATTTAAATTTTTGTTTAAAGTGGTTAATTTATTTAACTATAGTTATTTTATGGTTTTTTAAAAATTTATTTGAGGTTTAGCTGTTCTTTTGGGGGCAATTTGTATTCATAGTTTTGACAGTTCTCCTGTCAAAACTATGAATGAAAGATGGTGTGCTGCCATTGGCTCTCCATGGCCCACGTGATCCCAGAGGTCGCATCAAACTAACTGCGCCTCTGGGACACGCACACACTGCGCGCCGGCACCAGGGAGAGGCCCAGGACCAGAAGTTCGTGTGGGCCCGAAACACAACGGCAGGCGCGGTAGGTAAGATCGCGCGCGATCCTTACCCCCGCGGCAAGCCTCTGAGTCAAATTTCTGGGCCCTTGTCCGAAAAAGAAATCTTTTGTTTATTTAAAATATACAGAACTTTCATTTCTGTTGTCAGTCACTCTGCGCTATTTGACACTATTAATTAACATTATGCACTTTTGCGTGACTTGCTCCAGTGAACATAAGAACATAAGAAATAGGAGCAGGAGTAGGCCATTCGGCCCCTCGAGCCTGCTCCGCCATTCAATAAGATCATGGCTGATCTTCTAACTCATCTCCACTTTCCTGCACTATCCCCATATCCCTTGATTCCCTTAATATCCAAAAATCTATCGATCCTGTCTTGAATATACTCAACGACTGAGCCTCCACAGCCTTCTGGGGTAGAGAATTCCAAAGATTCACCACCCTCTGAAGAAATTTCTCTTCATCTCAGTCCTAAATGGTCGACCCCTTCTTCTGAGACTGTGACCCCTGGTTCTAGACTTACCAGCTAGGGGAAACATCCTCCCTGTATCTACCCAGTCAAGCCCTGTAAGAATTTTATCTGTGGTTTGATGTTCTCTTATTCATACAATCTTTAAGGATGAAATGTAGGCAAGTAGGAAAAGAAATGTACGGAGTGCCGGAGCACTTTGTTGAAATGTCTCCAAGCACTTCAAGTGAATTGCTTTTGATATGGAGTAACTGTTGTTATGTGGGCAAACAGGGCAGCCAATAACATCCCACAAATAGTAATGAGATAGTTAATTTGATTTTTGATGGCTTTAGTTGCAGAAGAAATGTTGACCAAGACACCAAGAGAATTCTGTGCACTTCTTTAAATGGTGCCAAGGGATCCATAACATCTATCTGAACAGGCAGATGGTGCTTTGGTTTAATTTCTCATTTAAAACACTACGGGGTAGAAATGAGGTCGCGCCCCATTTGGGGCGCAAATATCGTCCGGACGCAAATATTAGCGCCTGGCGCTAATTACCGGCACTGACGGGAAACTTCACTTTTACCGCCCCGGGAGGTGAGTGGAGCGCTAAAGCAGGCGCTGCACACCTCTCTTAAGACGCAAAGGCCGAGCAGTGAGGCGCTAACTCGGAGCGCTGGCGAAGCTCATGTAATGTCAGTCAGCAATGGAACACACACACAATGGCACGGGCCAGTTCTTAAAGGGGATGGTTAATCTTGCTTTCCATCCACATCCTGTTCATTGCAGCCTTGAATCTCGGCCTGGAGAGACTTGCACATCAAATGTGCTGGAAAGAACAATGGAGAGCACCAGGCAAAGAGCTCAGAGTGCAGCTCCCACGGTCTCTGCTAAATCGATACAAGGAATGGCAAATCAAAATGAACCTGCAAAGTGCTGCTCAGTACCCAAAACTCCTTCACACAACGTTGAATCTCTCCAGAAGTCTCTCCCTCTCTCTCTCAGAATGCGTAGTTCAAAAATGCCACCAACAATAAAAGACAGGAAGAGGCCCCCTTTAAATAGCGCCCCCCCCAGCCCCACAGCGATTGATAGCGTTCCAGTCTTCTGGTCGTTGGAAGCGCCAGGCGGTAAGGCAGGGGGCGCCACTCAATTTCCGCTACGGGGCGCCCCAAGGGCGTTGCACCATGGAATGACGTCACAATCTGCGCGCGCAGGTGGTCGCAGCGGTAAGTTTTAGCGCCGCCGCACAATCTCAAGTTAAGTTCTCGAGCGGCGCAAACATCGCTGCGCCCGGGCGTTAGCGGCTTTGCGCCCCATTAGCGCCCTCTTAAGGCGCTAACGGGTGGCGCAACCAAGTGAATTTTTACCCCTACATATCCAACAATAAACTAGGGAGGACAAAGCAGTGGCACTAGTATACATATGTAAATAAATTTAAATGAAAAGCACTAGAGTCAAGAAACTGTTTCCACTCCAAAAGAAGGGGGCATAAATATAAGATAGCCACTAATGAAACCAAAAAATGAGGAGGAATTTCTTTACATAGAGAGTGGTGATAATGTGGAAATAGCTACCACATGGAGTGTTTGAAACAGATAGCATCTGGGTTGCACTGTTGTACCTTTTTGTGTCAGCTGTGGCTCAGTGGGTAGCACACTCGCCTTGGAGTCAGAAGGTTGTGGGTTCATAGTCCCACTCCAGAAACTTGAGCACAAAAATCTAGGCTGACACTCCAGTGCAGTACTGAGGCAGTGCTGCACTGTCGGAGCTGCCGTCTTTCGGATGAGACGTTAAACCGAGGCCCTGTCTGCTCTCTCAGGTGGATGTAAGAGATCCCATGGCACTATTTCGAAGAAGAGCAGGGGTGTTTTCCCCGGTGTTCTGGCCAATATTTATCTCTCAACCAACATCACTAAAACAGATTATCTGGTCGTTATCACATTACTGTTAGTGGGAGCTTGCTGTGCGCAAATTGGCTGCTGCATTTCCTACATTACAACAGTGACTACACTCCAAAAGTTGGCTGTAAAGCGCTTTGGGACGTCTCGAGGTCGTGAAAAGCACTATATAAATGCAAGGCTTTCTTTCATTGATGCATTTAAGGGAAATCTTGTTCCATATATGAGGGAGAAGGAAAAAGGGGGATAGGGTGGGAAGAGGCTTGAGTGGAGTATACACACTGGCATAGACTAGTTAGGAACACAGAACAGGGAGCGGCCATTCACCCCCTCAAGCCTGTTGCGCCATTCAATGAGATCATGGCAGTTCTGTATCCTAACTTGGTTAGCAAAAACGTATCGCTCTCAGATTTAAAATTATTAATTGAGCTAGCATCTACTTCTTTTTGTGGGAAAGAGTTCCACATTTATACCACCCTTTGAGTGAAGAAGTATTTCCTCCTTCTCTCCTGAACAGCCTTTTTCGAACGGCCTTTTTCTGATTTGAAGATTTTGGCCCAGAAATTCCGTTTGCAGCTCTCCCGCTTGGACCGGAGGGCTCCCGGGACGCGCACACTTCCGTTGCTGTGCCTCTTCAATCTGCCGGTGTGCAGGGCACGCGCATCCCAGGGGCGCAGCATCCCTGGGATCACGTGGGCCATGGGGAGCCAATCAGAGCAGGGAATCTCCATTCATAGATTTGACAGGAAGACCTGTCAAATCTATGAATAGAGATGAGCCCCAAAACATAAGTAAAACTTCAAATAATTTTTTTTTTTAAATCACATTTTTAAAATGACTATAAATTACATAAATTAACTATTTTAAACAAAAATTTAAATTTTTGAGAAAAATAATTAAAGTTTTTAATGGGGCTAAAAATAAACTTACCTTTCTTTAAAGTATTTTAAAATGATAAATCAGTGGAAACATTTTTTTTTTACTTAAACTATTAGCCTGCTTTTCTAGGCGCAGCTGTTCCCGACTTACCTGGACTCAAGCCAGTGTGGAAAAAACGGAAGTTTTTAACGTAAGGGCTGCCTATCCGGCGCAGGCGTTTGTCCAGTCAAGCCCTTTCTGCAGAGAACAGAAGTGCCGGTTTCCTGCACATGCGCAGTTCATGCGTAAAACCGGCACTTCCGTTGGCCCTACGTGTGAGTACACAGCGCGTACCCACCCGTAGGGAACGGAATTTCTAGGCCATTATGACTTTTAGTAGCAGCTGGTCCAGAAAGTACCACAGTGGGGCATTCAATGGGAAAGGAAATCGGACTGAGTTCAAAATGGTCTGCCGATTCACTATTGCCCATTTTGCACTACTGCTCAAGACCAATTTATACTCCAGTGTGTTTGTAACAAGGGCTGTTGAAAAGGACAGGCTAGGGGGTGTGGCCCAAATAAGCGTCCTTTATACAAACGCACGGAGTATAAGGAATAAATTGAATGAACTGCAGGCACGAATTCAAATTGGAGGGTATGACATGGTAGCCATTACTGAGACATGGCTGCAAGACAGTCAGGACTGGAAACCAAATATACCAGGTTATAAGGTCCATAGGAAAGATAGGGAAAATGGCAGAGGTGGAGGAGTTGCCTTAGTGATTAAGGATGAAATCACTTCAATGATAAGAGAGGATATAACGAGAGGTAAGCAGGCAGTGGAGACTTTATGGGTAGAATTAAGAAATAGGAAAGGATTTAAGACTAGTGGGAGTTGTGTATAGGACCCCTCGTAGCAGCTGTGACGTGCTAGATTGTATAAATGCAGAGATTAGACAAGCATGTAGTAAAGGCAGTGTGTTTTTAATGGGGGATTTTAACTTTCATATAGATTGGGATAAGCAGACTTGCACCTGTCAGAAAGGTAGTGAATTTCTTGAGTGTGTCTGGGATACTTTTCTACAACAATATGTCCTAGAGGCAAAAAGTGGGCATGCCATATTAGATTTAGTAATGAGTAATGAGCCAAATTTAGTTAACAGCCTAACTGTGCATGAACATTTATCCAATAGTGATCATAACATGATTGAAAGGGAGAAACGCGAAACAGCTACTAAGATTCTAGATTTGGGTAAGGCTGACTTCAACAGGATGAGACAGAGACTGTCCACAGTAAACTGGGCAAATCTGTTAATGGGTAAAATGACAGAAGATCATTGGGAGATGTTCAAAAAAGAATTCAAGGTGATACAGAAGCAGTTTATACTCCTGAGGGGCAAGAGCTCCACCTGTCAAAAAAAACAGCCATAGATGATTAAAGAGGTGAGGGACAGCATAAAACTAAAAGAAAAAGCATACAAAAATGCAAAAAAATAGCACAGATCCTGGCGAATGGGAAAGATACAAAGAACAGCAAAGGGTCACAAAACAGATAGTAAGAGCTACAAAAAGGGAGTCAGAAAAGAAACTTGCAAGGGATATCAAAATCATCACACAGAATTTTTACAATTATGTTAGGAAAAAGAGGTGTCGTAAGAATGAGCCTTACGCGTGGTGAACTTAAAGTAAGCTTTAATCAACTAAAAAGGTGCTACATACAAAAGAGGTCTTACTCTATGCCTCTCCAGGATCCAACTGATCAGTCCCGTATTTATCCTGGACTAATCACAGGAAGTGATGCAATAAAGTTCGAGTCACAGGAAGCTGTATTGTGTTACCACATTCTCCCCCCCCAAAAGATTAGGAGGCCGGGATGCTCCCTCCATTTCGTAGCCGCCGGACGAGGGAGAGCCGCACCCGTTTGGGTTCTCGTAGCGGTAGAGGGCCCCTAGCCCGTTTACCCGCCGCGGGCCGTGGACCAGAGTCCGAGTGATCCAGCCCGCTCTGTGAGGGGTCAGGACGATCCTGACTGTGTACTGGTGCCCGAACGGGTGTCGGGCAGGGCTGTGGCAGATCCGTTTCCGAGCGTATGGTACGGGGTGGATCGTGGCTGCGCGTGCGAGCCCCGACGGGCTCATAGTCAGTTTGCCCCAGGTCGGCACGCTGGAGTGAGGTACCAGCCGGCGTCAGATCCAGATCATGATGAGAGGCACCTGGCGAGCCCAGAGATGTGCCTGGTACAATATCATCCCCTGGTGTCCCTCTATGTTTCGGCGGGCAGGGAGCCAGATCCCGCAATGACACAGTAGATTCCCGACCGTCAGGATACCGAATATAGGCGTAGGTAGGGTTGACGTCAGTGAGCTCAACCTCATCTACCAGGGGGTCATTCTTAGACGCCCGGACATATCTTCGGAGTAGCACTGGTCCCGGTGCAGTCAGCCACGACGGGAGAGATATCCCATAGGATGAGCGACGCTGAAATCGGAAGAACCGTTCATGAGGCGTCGTATTTGTGGCGGTCGAAAGGAGGGACCGTGTGGAGTGTAATGCGTCTGGAAGTACTGCTTCCCATTGCTGGTTGGGTAGGCCCCGAGATCTCAAAGCCAGACGTACCGCATTCCAGATGATAGCGTTAAAACGCTCGACTTGCCCATTCCCGACCGGATGATAAGGCGTCGTTCTGCTGGCAGCAATACCCCGTTCCGAGAGATAGGCCTTGAGTTCTCCTGACATAAAAGAAGGGCCCCGATCCGAATGAACATAGGATGCCATGCCACAGAAAGCAAATACCTGCTCAAGGCAGCTGATAACCGTGGTCGTCAGCATATTGGGGCAGGGAAAGGCAAACGGAAAACGGGAATACTCATCGACCATGGTCAATAGATAAGTGTTGCGAGTTGAAGAGGGCAACGGCCCCTTAAAATCGATGCTAAGCCGTTGCATTGGCTGGGTCGCATGTATGAGTATACCACCCGAGGGGCGGAAAAACTGAGGTTTCAATTCCGCACAGACTCTGCAGTCCGAGCACATCTTCTTTACATCCCCGGTAGAGAATGGGAGATTTCGGGACCGCACGAAGTGTAGCATGCGAGTGACGCCCGGATGACACAACCCATCATGGATGTCTATGAGTGTAGAGGGTGCCATGGCGGAGCAGAATGCTCGTGTGAGGGTATCTGGAGCCACATTCTCCTTGCCAGGTCGATAGTGGATGGTGTAACCAAAAGAGGCCAATTCCAGCCGCCAAAGCTGGATTTTATTATTTTTAATTTTGGTCCGTTTTCGATTATCGAGCATGAAGGCGACCGATCGCTGGTCCGTGATTAAGGTAAAGTGCTGGCGAGCTAGGAGATGAGTCCACTTCCGTACTGCCTCTATGATGGCTGTAGCTTCTTTCTCGACTGGAGGATAATGTAGCTCAGCCCCTTGAAAAGTCCTGGACAAAAATGCCACCGGACGACCTTCCTGATTCAGAGTGGCCGAGATCGCCACCTCCGAGGCATCACACTCAACGACAAAAGGAAGACTCTCATCGATGGAGTGAAGAGCCGCTTTCTCCAACTGTTTTTTCAGGAGGTTAAAGGCTGCAACAGCCGCTGTGTCTAGTGGGAATGTGCTGGCCTTCAGTAGAGGTTGGATTCGGTCCGAGAAGTTAGGAATCCATTTAGCATAGTATGCAAACAGGCCGAGGGCCCGGCGCAAGGAGGCCGGATTCTTAGGTGGCGGGAGCTCTTGGAGTGGGCGAAGCCTTTCAGGGTCAGGTTTAATGATGCCATTGCCCACACAATAGCCAAGGATGTTGATGGTTGGTTGTGACTCAATGGATTTAGCCGCATTTAATGTCAAATTACGGTGCTGGAGTGCATCCCAAAATCGTTGGAGATTGGCGTCATGTTCCCGCTGATTGCGACCTGCGACAGTAATATTGTCCAGATAAGGAAACGTATCCTTCAAGTCTTCCTGTTTGACCAGGTCATCCATTGCTCGCTGGAAGACAGCCACTCCATTAGTGACCCCAAAGGGGAGGCGACGAAATTGATACAGCCGTCCATTGGCTTCAAAGGCCGTATACTGCTTGTCTGAGACCTTCAAGGGTACCTGATGATAGGCACTTTTCAGATCATATGTTGAGAACACCGTGTACTCAGCCAGTTTATTAACCATATCATCGATGCGCGGCAATGGGTATGCGTCCAAGTCCGTATATTGATTGATGGTCTGTGAATAGTCAATGCACAGCCGTTTCTTGTGAGGTTGTAGAGGGTTCTTAACAATAACGACCTGGGCGCGCCATGGCGACGAACAAGGCTCGATGATATCCTCTGCTAAAAGCCGAGAAATCTCAGCCGCAATAAAAGACTGGTCTTCCTGACTGAAACGTAGTGACTTTGTTATAATCGGTTTGCATCGAGGAGGGATACTGGTAAACAGTGAGGGTTCATCCAGTGAAGCTGCTGACAATGCACAGAACGGTAATCGAGGTCGTATATTAGAAATAGTGAGTTCAGGTTTGGATCCGCCGAACTCAATGGTGAGCTTCTTATGCTGCTTTTGAAAATCCAGTCCTAAGATAAGATCACTACATAAGTCCTTGAGCACCGAAAGCCGGGTGGAGGGATACCTGTGACCATTAAGTGTTATTTCAACCATACAAAAGCCAGAAATTCTGGTATTAAGTGATGACTGAGCCATCGCAATTGCCTGGTCCGATGGGAAAACATGTAGCTTTAACTCTGCAACAATCTGTTCCCTAATGAAACTATCAGTGCTACCTGAGTCAATTAAGGCATCTAAAGTATGTCCATTAATTGATGCTTTTGTAGCTGCATGGAATAGGTTCTGAGGACAAGCAGCTGTAATTGGTGTCGTTGCACAAAGAGTGGCTGAAACTCTAGGTGTGTTTCTTCGAGAGAAAACCCGAGAGGAAGCACGATAGATTTTAGCCGGAACATCTTGATAGGCCCTTACCGGGGCAGTTCGGTAGGACTTAGCTTGATAAGCCCTCGTAGAGGCTCTTGATAGGCAAACCTTTGCAAAATGACCCTTTTTGTTGCAATGACTGCAAAACGCATTGCGAGCAGGGCAGAATTTCCGAGGGTGAAACTCATCACCACAAAAGAAGCATTTCTTAGATTGCCAAGAGGCTGCCACAGTGGGGTCATCATCCTCTTCATCAGTGAAGTCATCAGATTGATCGTCAGGGATAAAGTCCTCCCTAATAGAGTTCACCTGTGGCCTCTTAAATTGCCTGACTGCAGTTAAGGCAGCAGACCGAGGTCTGGGCACTGTATAAAGGTCTGCATTTCTTTTTGCCAGATCTAGAGAGCAAGCCATGTCATAAGCTCTCTGAAGCTCAAGTGTCTTACTTTCCAGTAGACGCTGGCGTATAAATGGGGAGGCAAGCCCGCAGATGAAAGCATCACGGATCATTTCTTCACGGTACAGCTCAGCTGAGGCCGCCTGAAAGTTACAGTCCATACTAAGTCTGCGAAGCTCTTGGAGGAATTTATCAATGGATTCCTCCGGCCCCTGTTGGGCTGTAGCTAGTAGATGTCTGGCATAGACCTCATTCGGTGTCTTAGTATATAGTCTTTTAAGCGTCCGAATTGCCTCCTCGTAACTGCCCCATTCCTCAACATACTTAAATACATTCGGAGTGACACAGTTGATGAGTATCCGCAACTTTGTGTCATCATCAGCCTTGCAATATTCGAGAAAATTGTCAAACGTGCGATACCAGTGATTCCACACCTTACCGGCTGCTGGGGTGTTTGGGTCCAAGTCAAGACGCGATGGTTTAAGGATGTTTTCCATGATGGGTGATTCCCTGGATCCTTAGTTCCGAGTTCGTCCAAAAAGTTTGAGTGCGAAGTTTTTCAAAGTTGATTAAATTGTCGTAAGAATGAGCCTTACGCGTGGTGAACTTAAAGTAAGCTTTAATCAACTAAAAAGGTGCTACATACAAAAGAGGTCTTACTCTATGCCTCTCCAGGATCCAACTGATCAGTCCCGTATTTATCCTGGACTAATCACAGGAAGTGATGCAATAAAGTTCGAGTCACAGGAAGCTGTATTGTGTTACCACAAGAGGGTAGTCAGGAGCAACGATAGCCTCTTAAAAACTGAAAGCAGTAATATTGTCAATCATAATAAGGAAACGGCAGACATGTTGAATAATTACTTTGCATCAGTATTTACAGTAAAAGAGGAGGAAGGCATGCTAGAAATCCCAAGGAAACTAATATTGAATCAGGGACAGTGACTCAATAAAATTAATGTAAGTAAAATAACAGTAATGAAGAAAATAATGGCACTAAAGAGTGACAAATTCCTAGGACTGGATGGTTTCCATCTCAAGAGTTTAAAGGAAGTAGGTGAGTACATTGCAGATGCCCAACTACAATCTTCCAAATTTCTATCAATTCAGGAACTGTTCATTTAGATTGGAAAATTGCGCATATCACTCCGCTATTTAAGAATGGCGAGAGAAGGAAACCAGGGAATTATAGACCAGTTAGCCTAACATCTGTTGTTGGGAAATTGCTAGAGTCTATAATTAAGGATAGGGTGACTGAACACCTCAAAAATTTTCAGTTGATCAGAGAGAGCCAGCATGGATTTGTGAAAGGTAGGTCATGCCTGACAAACCTGATTGAATTTTTTGAGGAGGTGACTAAAGTAGTGGACAGGGGATTGTCTATGGATGTTATTTATATGGACTTCCAGAAGGCATTTGATAAAGTCCCGCATAAGAGACTGTTAACTAAGGTAGAAGCCCACAGAATTGAGGGCAAATTATTGACCTGGTTCGGAAATTGGCTGAGCGGCAGGAGACAGGCAGTAGGGATAATGGGCAGGTACTCAAATTGGCAGGATGTGACTAGTGGGGGGTGATTTTGCCTGCCCTGGGGAGGTGGGTTTGGAGGCGGGACTGCCGGGAAAATGGCAGAATCTGGGGGCGGGTACCCATCCCGCCCCCAACCCGCCTCCGTGCCATCTTCCCAGGAGGCGGGTACCCGACCTGCGCCGGGTCCCATCTCCTCGAGGCAGGAAGGGGATTACAGCCACTTTACTGCCTGTTAGCAGGTTGTTAACAAGCAGTTAAGAGGATTATCCCCATTTTGCCAACAGAGGTGTGGGCTTCCCGATGTCGGGAAACCCTGCCAGGGTCAGCGAGGCGAGCAGTGGGTCTGGGGGGGTCGGAGGGGCCGAAAAGTGTGCTGTGGAGGTGAGTGATGGGTGCAAGTGTGGAGAGTAAGTATGTGAGGTGAGTGAAAAGTCTTAGAAAAAGTTTGTTTCTTCCTGCAGGCTTCAATCGTTGGGGATCCGGAAGCTCTGGCATCTCCATGGCACAGTTGACAGAATGGCTGCCGCATTCTCCAATGCAACAGCCATCTGCTTTCTGCTCAGGAAATAGGTTTGGTGAGCCTTGATTACAAGAACTCAGCTGAACAACAGAGAATGCCAGTGTTTGACAGCTTCTCAAACCCAGGCTGTTAAGCGAAGCAAAAGAGGAAATAGCAGAGACCCTGACCATCATTTTTCAATCCTCTCTGGCTTCAGGTGTGGAGACGGAGGACTGGAGGACTGCTAATGTGGTACCCTTGTTTAAAGAGGGAGAAAAGGATAGACTAAGTAATTACAGTCCAGTCAGCCTAATCTCGGTGGTGGGAAAATTATTAGAAAGAATTCTGAAGGACAGGATAAATCTTCATTTAGAAAGACACGGATTAATCAAGGATAGTCAGCACGGATTTGTTAAGGGAAGGTCGTGTCTGACAAACTTGATTGAATTTTTTGAGGAGCTAACAAGGAGGGTAGATGAGGGTAGTGCGTTTGATGTAGTGTATATGGACTTTAGCAAGGCTTTTGATAAGGTTCCACATGGCAGACTGGTCACGAAGTTAAAAGCCCATGGGATCCAGCGCCAAGTATCAAGTTGGATTCAAAACTGACTCGGAGGCAGGAAGCAGAGGGTAATGGTTGATGGGTGTTTTTGTGACTGGAAGGCTGTTTCCAGTGGGGTTCCACAGGGCTCAGTACTAGGTCCCTTGCTTTTTGTGGTATATATCAATGACCTTGACTTGAATATAGGGGGTACGATTAAGAAGTTTGCAGATGATACTAAAATCGGCTGTGTGGTTGATACTGAAGAAGGAAGCTGTAGACTACAGGAAGATATCAATAAATTGGTCAGGTGGGCAGAACAGTGGCAAATGGAATTCAATCTGAAGAAGTGTGAGGTAATGCATTCGGGGAGGGCTAACAAGGAAAGGGAATACACATTAAATGGTAGGACACTGAGTAGTGTAGAGGAACAAAGGGACCTTGGAGTGCATGTCCATAGATCCCTGAAGGTAGCAGGCCAAGTAGATAAGGTGGTGAAGAAGGCATATGGAATGCTTGCCTTTATTAGCCGTGGCATAGAATACAAGATTGAGAGGTCGCACAACACCAGGTTATAGTCCAAGGAGGAAAAATTAGGTCGCGCCCCATTTGGGGCGCAAATATCGTCTGGACGCAAATATTAGCGCCTGGCGCTAATTATCGGCACTGACTGGAAACTTCACTTTTACCGCCCCGGGAGGTGAGTGGAGCGCTAAATCAGGCGCTGCACACCTGTCTTAAGGCGCAAAGGCCAAGGAGTGAGGCGCTAACTCAGAGCGCCAGCGAAGCTCATGTAATGTCAGTCAGCAATGGAACACACACACAATAGCACGGGCCAGTTCTTAAAGGGGATGGTTAATCTTGCTTTCCATCCACATCCTGTTCATTGCAGCCTTGAATCTCGGCCTGGAGAGACTTGCACATCAAATGTGCTGGAAAGAACAATGGAGAGTACCAGGCAAAGAGCTCAGAGTGCAGCTCCCACAGTCTCTGCTAAATCGATACAAGGAATGGCAAATCAAAATGAACCTGCAAAGTGCTGCTCAGTACCCAAAACTCCTTCACACAACGTTGAATCTCTCCAGAAGTCTCTCCCTCTCTCTCTCAGAATGCGTAGTTCAAAAATGCCACCAACAATAAAAGACAGGAAGAGGCCCCCTTTAAATAGCGCCCCCCCCCCAGCCCCACAGCGATTGATAGCGTTCCAGTCTTCTGGTCGTTGGATGCGCCAGGCGGTAAGGCAGGGGGCGCCACTCAATTTCCGCTCCGGGGCGCCACAAGGGCGTTGCACCATGGAATGACGTCACAATCTGCGCGCGCAGGTGGTCGCAGCGGTAAAGTTTAGCGCCGCCGCACAATCTCTAGTTAAGTTCCCGAGCGGCGCAAACATCGTTGCGCCCGGGCGTTAGCGGCTTTGCGCCCCATTAGCGCCCTCTTAAGGCGCTAACGGGAGGCGCAACCAACTGAATTTTTACCCCCAACAGTTTTATTTTAAATCACAAGCTTTCGGAGTTACAACTCCTTCGTCGGGTGAAGTGAGGAGATACAGAATCGTCAAAGCATATATAGATAGAGAACAATGCATGTGTAACTTACAATTGCAGACAACTAAATTCAATCATCCTGACTGTTTATCTGCCGAGGTGTGATAAAGTTAATCAGGTCAGCCAGGAAGGTACCACATCAAAGACATAGCAAGATACAACTGAGACAATGAGGTGGAGTCGCATGGAGTCTAACGTGTCAAAAGCTGCCGTCTGTATGTAAAACGATTAACTTTAAAATTTTTACTTTTTTACTGGGAATTACATCTGTGAACAAGCCAACGACGACTCGAGTCTGGATCACGTCATGTATCGTGACATAAACCCAAGATCCCGATTGAGACCGTCTTCATGAGTGCGGAACTTGGCTATCAGTTTCTGCTCGATGATTTTGCGTTGTCGTGTTTTGCTAAGGCCGCCTTGGAGAACGCTTACCCGCAGATCCGAGGCTGAATGTCCTTGACTGCTGAAGTGTTCCCCGACTGGGAGGTAACAATCCTGCCTGGCGATTGTTGCGCGGTGCTCGTTCATATACAAGAGCAGGGGGGTTATGCTTCAACTGTATAAAACACTAGTTAGGCCTCAGCTAGAGTACTACGTGCAGTTCTGGTCACCACATTACAGGAAAGATGTGATTGCACTGGAGAGGGTACAGAGGAGATTTACAAGGATGTTGCCGGGAGTAGAGAATCTTAGCTATGAGGAAAGACTGGATAGGCTGGGTCTGTTTTCCTTGGAACAGAGGAGGCTGAGGGGAGACCTTATTGAGGTGTATAAAATTATGAGGGGCATAGATAAAGTGGATAGAAAGGACCTATTTCCCTTAGCAGAGGGGTCAGAAACCAGGGGCACAGATTTAAAGTAATTGGGGGAAGGTTCAGAGGGGATTTGAGGGGAAATTTCTTCACCCAGAGGGTTGTGGGGGTCTAGAACTCACTGCCTGAAAGGGTGGTAGAGGCAGGAACCCTAACCACATTTTAAAAGTGCTTGGATGTGCACTTGGGATGCTCTAACCTGCAGGGCTATGGACCAAGAGCTGGGAAGTGGGATTAGGCTGGATAGCTCTTTGTTGGCCAGCACGGACACGATGGGGCGAAATGGTCTCCTTCCATGCTATAACTTTCTATGATTCTATGATTCAAAGCTGTCAAACGATGACAATTCAAGATTTTTGACAGATGAAACATCATACACTGACGTTCTCTGTCACCGGCTTTCCCTTAATTGGCCTGCTAAGCCCACTGGGCGGGCTTAACAAGGTCAATCAAAGGAAAATAGCGTGGGTTGGCCACAAGTCGATGGAGGCGGGACTAAAACCTGACAAGCAGCAGTCCCGCCTCCAACGCGCCCCCACTGGCAAAATCACCCCCGTGGTGTCCCACAGGGATGTGTGTAGGGACCTCAACTATTCACAGTATTTATTAATGACTTAGATGATGGCATAGAAAGCCATATATCCAAATTTGCCGATGACACAATGATAGGCAGCATTGTAGGCAGTGTAGATGAAAGCATAAAATTACAAAGGGATATTGATAGATTAAGTGAATGGGCAAAACTGTGGCAAATGGATTTCAATGTAGGAAAATGTGAGGTCATCCACTTTGGACCTAAAAAGGATAGAACAGGGTACTTTCTAAATGGTGAAAAGCTAAAAACAGTGGAGGTCCAAAGAGACTTGGGAGTCCAGGTACATAGGTCATGAAAATGTCATGAACAGGTACAAAAAATAATCAAAAAGGCTAATGGAATGTTGCGCTTTATATCTGGAGGACTAGAATACAACTGGTAGAAGTTATGCTGCAGTTGTACAAAACCCTGGTTAGACCACATCTGGAATACTGTGTTCAGTTCTGGGCACCATATCTTAGAAAGGATATATTGGCCTTGGAGGGAATGCAGCGTAGGTTTACCAGAATGATAAATGAATGGACTTCAAGGATTAAGTCACGAAGAGAGATTACACAAATTAGGGTTGTATTCCCTAGAATTTAGACGGTTAAGGGGTGATTTGATCGAAGTTTTCAGGATATTAAGGGGAACAGATAGGGTAGATAGAGAGAAACTATTTCCATTGGTTGGGGATTCTAGGACTAGGGAGCATAGTCTAAAAATTAGAGCCAGACCTTTCAGGAGTGAAATTAGGAAACACTTCTACACACAAAGGGCAGTAGAAGTTTGGAACTCTCTTCCACAAACGGCAATTGATGCTGGATCAATTGTTAATTTTAAATTGGAGATTGATAGCTTTTTGTTAACCAAATGTAATAAGGGATATGGGCCAAAGGTGGGTATATGGAGTTAGATCGCAGATCAGCCATGACCTCATTGAAGGGTGGAACAGACTCGAGGGGCTCAATGGCCTACTCCTGTTCCTATGTTCCTATGTCCTATGCCGTTTATTGTATGATAGAAATACACAATATCAAATCCTTATGAATTGTATGACTGATGCTATATATGAATTTTGGAAAACACCTAATTGGCACTTTTCCAGTTCTTAGCCAACTATTTCCAAATGGTATTTATTTTTGTTCAAAATAATTCGATCTGTTAATCCAGTGATGGATGGACCAAGTCAGCAGTGCATTTAAAACCAAAGCTCTGATTTAAACTATCGATTAAACTATGAGTTTTCTGTTTGACTACAAGTGGATCATTCAGTGCCTGAGCAAATGTTTCCATTATTAACACTGTCCCATTAATTGGGGTGTCCTCTCACAGCATTATCCACATATAAAGAGAAAATGCATCAAAATACAATGCTGTGGAGTCCTCATTATTCAGATTATTCAGAATGTATCCAAGGAATTGGTATATTTAGGAGATAATACACAGAGGAAGTTAGCAACAAATGTGTTATAAGTAATAAGATGGGTGTGATGAGAAAATCAAAGATGCAGGTGTATTTTAAGTTAGAAATATTAGAATGGGTCAATGAAAGTACAGTATATACAGAAGCCACTTTTAGTAACATGGTGATATTAGGCATGTCTACCAGCATATCTTCTGTTTACTTCTCACAATATAAAAATAAGTAGAAGTAAAGTTCAAGACTAGTTATGTAATTTTGTGCATCATATCCTTCCCAGTAACTGTGCACATGCATAGATAAAGGATATAAATGTAGAATACCCATATTATAAAGCATGTTGGTGAGTGTGGTCATGACAGTAACACAATCTCTGGCTATGTAAATCACTGCCATGTTCACAATATTGTCTGGACCATCCATGTTGTACCTTTGTAGCATATAGTGGTTATTCTTTATGTAATTAAAGGGAAATGAGATGCACTGTTTACAAAAGTAATTAAAGTATTAGGAAGATTATGTGAGAGGTCCAAACTAATGTATTCATGTGTGGAAGTGACACCAATGCTTCCATTCATTGGCTTTAATTGCTGTAATCAGGAGAAGTTCCGTGTGCTTTTCATATGATAATGTAATCAGAGACCAATTTGTTACATTACTCGAGGTATTGACACTTGGGATACAATTAAGATGTGCTTACAGTTTAAATTCAGGTAAATTGTCTCCTGTTGAGAAGTTTTAAATAATAATTATATATTTTTTTAATGCTAACTATGTACAGGATGGTAATAGATAGAGAAGACGTACTAAAAAGATTACCATTACTGAAAGTTAGTAAGTCGCCTGGTCCAGATGGAATGCATCCTAGGTTGCTGAAAGAAGCAAAGGTAGAAATAGCTGAGGCATTGGTCACAATCTTTCAATCCTCATTGGATACAGGGGTAGTGCCGGAGGTCTGCTAATGTTATGCTACTATTCAAGAAAGGGGAGAGGGAGGTAACAGAGAAGTTTGATCAAGGTAGTGCAGTAGATGTTGTGTATATATGGACTTTTGGAAGGCATTCGACACAGTGTCACACATGAGGCTTGTTAAGAAGATGGAAAGCCATGGAATTAATGGGAAAGTACAGTATGGATACAAAATTGGCTCAGTGACAGGAAGGAAAGGGTGGTGGTGGATGGATGTTTTTCAGACTGGGAGGTGGTTTGCAATGGTCTTCCCCAAGGTCAGTTTTGGGTCCATTACTCTTCTCAATTTTTATAAAATGACCTAGACTCGGGTGTAGGGAGCAGCATTCTAAAGTTTGCAGATGATACGAAACTTGGCAATATAGTAGATAGTAATGAGGATAGTTATAGACTTCAGGATGATGTAGAAAGGATGGTGAAGTGGGCAGAAGCATGGCAGATGGAGTTCAATGCGGAGAAGTAAGAAGGACTTTGGGAGGACTAATACGGAAAGACAGTATACTATGACTGGCGTGATTTTAAAAAGTAGATGAGCAGAGACCTTGGTGTCCATATACACAAATCCTTAAAGGTGGCAGGGCAAGTTGATAAGGTGGTTAAAAAAGCATCTGGCTTACTTGGGTTTATAAATAGAGGAATAGAATAGAAAAGCAAAGAGATCATGCGAGTATAAATCACTGGTTAAGTCTCAGCTGAAGTATTGGGGACAATTCTGGGCACCACACTTCAGGAAGTCTGCAAAGGCCTTAGAAATGGTACAGAGAAGGTTTTACCAGGATGTTACCAGGGATGAGGGACTTCAGTTATGAGGAGAGATTGGAAAAGTTAGGACTGTTCACCTTTGAATAGAGAAAGTTAAGAGGCGACCTAATAGAGATTTTCAAGACGTTGAGAGGTTTTGATAGAGTAGAGACAAACTATTCCCTCTGGCAAGTGGTCACAGATTTAAAATCATTGGCAAAAGATCTAGAGGGGAGATGAGGAGAAATGTTTTCACTCAGAGTTGTCAGGATCGGGAACGCTCTACCTGAAAGGTGGTGGAAGCTGATTCCATAAATAATTTTAAAAGGGAGTTGGACAGGTACTTGAGGATGAGGAACTTACAGGGTTACGGACAAAAAGAATGGATGTGGGACTAAGCAGGACTGCTCTTTCAAAGAGCCAGCACAGACACGATGGGCCGAATGGCCTCCTTCTGTGCTGTAAGTTACTATGATTCTATGAACTTAACACAGGGTGAGGGAGCCATGGTACTGTTTAAGGTGGTCCAGCCATATCTGGTGGTGGACTACCAAGCTGGTCAAGCATTCAGGTAGGTTCAGAGCAGCCTTCAGATTTGAAGGGGTGGAGTTGGAAATTGTACTGGGGGAAAAGGGTGGGAGACTGAGGAGGAAGGTGACAGTAAGCAAGCCGTTGAGCAGGTCAGCAGTGAGAACAGTGATCGAGAAGACTGTGGAGTTGGTCAGTGCTAATCAGTCACAGTGATCTGATCATCACGTAAAATCTACAGCACAGCTACAGGCCATTTGGCCAGTGTATAGACTCCACATGAGATGCCTCCCAGTTTAATTGCCTTTTCCCACCCTGCCCCCTCCATACCTCTATGCCCTTCTCCCTCATACATGCATCAATCTCTCTCTTAAATGCATTAATGCTCTCTTATTCAGCCATTCCATGTGGCAGCGCGTTCCATATCTCACAGCTCTCTAAAAGAAAAAATCCTCCTAAATTCTTTATTTGTTCTGTTAGTGGATATCACATATATATATATATATATATACGCTTCTTGTTCTGAACTCACCCACACCTAGCCCATCAAACCCATTCATAATTTTAAAGACCTCTATCAGGCTCCACTTAGTCTTCTCTTTTCCGGAGAAATGCGCTCCAGCCTGCTTAAGCTTTCCTGATAGTTGCATCCTCTCAATTCTGGTAACATACTTGTAAATCTTTTCTGAATGTTAAATATGATGGAGAGGGCCACTGATTCACAGTGATTAAATAAGTCAAATTCTGTTTTTATTACAGGGGATTCTGGAATTTTTATCACTGTTTTGGGGATTGAATTCTATAATTCCATCTATTTTCTCAAGCAAACCATAAATCAGTGGCCTCGGTGATGGATTAATGGAGATAATGGTGAAGCTGTTCTAAGCTGCTCTGTTACTATGGTTGCTATCTTGCCATGAGGCGATAACATCTGTTTAACAATAGTCAGATTCTCAAATCACTGTTGTATTCATTACATTATTACACTTAACCTTTTTACTGGCATTAACCTATCTGTAGGTTGAAATGCCTCTGGGTCTGTATTGATCTATATTTAGGTTTGCACAGTTATCTTCCACCTTTGAGTAATCAATAAAGCAAATCTGTATGGTATTTTCTATAAATAAACAGCAGGCAAAACAAATACAATTCAAGTAAGACTTAGCTCATTCATTATTCACTGTCATTGTGAGCTCAGTACTTTAGCCTGAAACCCACTTGCATTCATACATTTGTACAGATTCAGTCTTAGTCCTATTTAAACTTTACTTCATGAATATTCATGGTTGTACAAGTAATACATCTAGACTGCTCTACATTGATTTCTACAAAGCTCTTGTCAGTTGTGTTTTGGATTGCCTAGCCCCAGTACTTTTCAAAATGGAGTGCGATGTCAAAGTCCAGTTCAATACAAAATGCTATACTGTAGCTACTATTAAAACCATCTCAAGATTCAACAACAGCAACAACAACTTGTATTTATATAGCGCCTTTAACGTAGTAAAACGTCCCAATGCGCTTCACAGGAGTATTAAAAGACAAAAAAATTTGACACCGAGCCACATAAGGAGAAATTAGGGCAGGTGACCAAAAGCTTGGTCAAAGAGGTAGGTTTTAAGGAGCGCCTTAAAGGAGGAAAGAGAGGTAGAGAGGCGGAGAGGTTTAGGGAGGGAATTCCAGAGCTTAGGGCCTAGGCAACAGAAGGCACAACCACCAAAGATTGAGCGATTATAATCAGGGATGCTCAAGAGGGCAGAATTAGAGGAGCGCAGATATCTCGGGAGGTTGTGGGGCTGAAGGAGATTACAGAGATAGGGTGGGGCGAGGACATGGAGGGATTTGAAAACAAGGATGAGAATTTTGAAATCGAGGCGTTGCTTAACCAGGAGCCAATGTGGATCAGCGAGCACAGGGGTGATGGGCGAACGGGACTTGGTGTGAGTTAGGACACGGGCAGCCAAGTTTTGGATCACCTCAAGTTTACGTAGGGTAGAATATGGGATTCGGCCAGGAGTGCGTTGGAATAGTCAAGTCTAGAGGTAACAAAGGCATGGATGAGGGTTTCAGCAGCGGATGAGCTGAGGCAAGGGTGGAGATGGGCGATGTTACGGAGGTAGAAATAGGCGGTCTTAGTTATGCTGCGGGTATGTGGTCAGAAGCTCATTTCAGGATCAAATATGACACCAAGTTTGCGAACAGTGTAGTTCAGCCTCAGATGTTAGGGAGAGGGATGGAGTCAGTGGCTAGGGAATGGAGTTTGTGGCGGGGATGAAAAACAATGGCTTTGGTCTTCACAATATTGGAGAAAATTTCTGCTCATCCAGAACTGTATGTCGGACAAGCAGTCTGACAATTCAGAGGCCGTGGAGGGGTCAAGAGAAGAGGTAGTGAGGTAGAGCTGGGTGTCGTCAGCATACATGTGGAAACAGATGCTGTGTTTTCGGATGATGTCGCCAAGGGGCAACATGTAGATGAGAAATAGGAGGGGGCCACCAGAGGTAATGATGCAGGAGCAGGAAGAGAAGCCGTTGCAGGTGATTCTCTGGCTACGATTAGATAGATAAGAATGGAACCAGGCGAGTGCAGTCCCACCCAGCTGGATGATGGAGGAGAGGTGTTGGAGAAGGATGGAGTGGTCAACCATGTCAAAGGCTGCAGACAAGTCAAGAAGGACGAGGAGGGATAGTTTACCTTTGTCACAGTCACAAAGGATTCCAGCTGTATTTTTTTATCAGCTTGCCTTTTTAAACATGCAGATTTTAGACCAACAACATTATGGAAGAATTCTGAACTCAATTAATGCCCTCAGGCCATTTTGGTCTAATTCATAATTTTTTAAGAGGAGCACAGGAACAAAAGTATGCCATTCAGCCCCTCAAGCCTGTTCCACCATTCTATCAGGTCATGGCTGATCTGTACCTCATCTCCATGTACCTGACTTTGCCACATAATCCCTTGATGCCCTTACCTTACAAAAAACTATCTATCTCAGTCTTGAAAATTTCAGTTGATCAGCATCCACAGCCTTTTGAGGAAGAGAGTTCCAGATTTCCACTACCCTTTGTGTGAAAAAATACTTCCTGATTTCACTCCTAAATAGTCTAGCTCTAATTTTAAGGTTATGCCCACTTGTTCTGGTTTACCCACCAGAGGAAATAGTTTATCACTGTCTATGCTATTGAATCCCTTTATCATTTTTAAAACCGTGATCAGATCATCCCTCAATTTTCTAAATTCATAGGAATACAAACCAAGTTTATGTAACCTGGCCTCATAATTTAATCCTTTAAGCCCCTATATCATTCTGGCGATTCTGCACTGTACCCCTTCCAAGGCAAATGAATCCTTCAAGATGCGGTGCACAAAACTGAATGCAGTACTTAAGATGGTCTGACCAAGGCTCTGTATAACTAAAGAATAATTTCTTCACTTTTGTATTTCAAACCCCTTGAGATAAAGGCCAACATCAATTAGACTTTTTGATTACTTTTTGTACCTGTGCACTTGCTGTTAGTGATTTATGTACATGGACTCCTAAATCCCTTTACACTTCCACAGGTCCTAATCTCTCACTATTAAGAAAATATAGTCCAATTTGTCTTTCTTGGAACCAAAGTGGATTACCTCACACTTGCCCACATTGAATTCTATCTGCCATAGTTTTGCTCTTTCACTTACTCTATTTTTGTCCCTTTGTAACATCTTGCTCCCATCTACATGACTCTGTGTTCCTCCTAAATTAATGTCATCTGCAAACTTAGATATACAACTCCCTGTTCCTTCATCCAAGTCATTGATATATATTAAACAACTAATGGGAGGAGGAGGCTCCATGAATATTCCCATCCTCAATGATGGCGGAGCCCAGCACGTGAGTGCAAAAGACAAGGCTGAAGCATTTGCAACCATTTTCAGCCAGAAGTGCCGAGTGGATGATCCATATTGGCCTCCTCCTGAGGTCCCCACCATCACAGAAGCCAGACTTCAGCCAGTTCGATTCACTCCACGTGATATCAAGAAACGGCTGAGCGCACTGGCTACAGCAAAGGCTATGGGCCCTGACAACATCCCGGCTGTTGTGCTGAAGGCTTGTGCTCCAGAATCTAGTCAAGCTGTTCCAGTACAGCTACAACACTGGCATTTACCCAACAATGTGGAAAATTGCCCAGGTATGTCCTGTCCACAAAAAGCAGGACAAATCCAATCCGGCCAATTACTGCCCCATCTGTCTACTCTCAATCATCAGCAAAGTGATGGAAGGTGTCGTTGACAGTGCTATCAAGCGGCACTTACTCATCAATAACCTGCTCACCGATGCTCAGTTTGGGTTCCGCCAGGACCACTTGGCTCCAGACCTCATTACAGCCTTGGTCCAAACATGGACAAAGGAGCTGAATTCCAGAGGTGAGGTGAGAGTGATTGCCCTTGACATCAAGGCAGCATTTGACCGAGTATGGCATCAAGGAGCCCTAGTAAAACTGAAGTCAATGGGGAGCAGGGGGACACAGCCCCAGGACATCGCTGCAGGAATTCCTCAGGGCAGTGTCCTAGGCCAAACCATCTTCAGCTGCTTCATCAATAACCTTCCCTCCATCATAAGGTCAGAAATGGGGATGTTCGCTGATGACTGCACAGTGTTCAGTGCCATTTGCAACTCCTCAGATAATTAAGCAGTCCATGCCCGCATGCAGCAAGACCTGGACGACATTCACGCTTGGGCTGATAAGTGACAAGTAACATTCACACCACACAAGTGCCAGGCAATGACAATCTCCAACAAGCGAGAGTCTAACCACCGCCCCTTGACATTCAACGGCATTACCATCGCCGAATCCCCCACCATCAATATCCTGGGGGTCACCATTGACCAGAAACTTAACTGGACCAGCCACATAAATACTGTGGCAACAAGAGCAGGTCAGAGGCTGGGTATTCTGCGGCGAGTGTCTCACCTCCTGACTCCCCAAAGCCTTTCCACCATCTACAAGGCACAAGTCAGGAGTGTGATGGAATACTCTCCACTTGCCTGGATGAGTGCAGCTCCAACAACACTCAAGAAGCTCAACACCATCCACGACAAAGCAGCCCGGTTGATTGGCACCCCATTCACCACCTTAAACATTCACTCCCTCCACCACCGGCGTACCGTGGCTGCAGTGTGTACCATCTATAAGATGCACTGCAGCAACTCGCCAAGGCTTCTTCGGCAGCAGCTCCCAAACCCGCGACCTCTACCACCTAGAAGGACACGGGCAGCAGGCGCGTGGGAACATCACCACCTCCAATTTCCCCTCCAAGTTACACACCATCCTGACTTGGAAATATATCGCCGTTCCTTCATCGTCGCTAGAATCAAAATCCTGGAACTCCCTCCATAACAGCACTGTGGGAGTACTTTCACCACACGGACTGCAGCGGTTCAAGAAGGCTCACCACCACCTTCTTAACGGCAATTAGGAAAGGGCAATTAAGAATGGGCAATAAATGCTGGCCTTGCCAGCGATGCCCACATCCCATGAATGAATTAAAAAAATGATGAAAATCTGAGGCCCCAGTACAGATCCCTGGAGAATACCATGTCACATCCTGACAATCCGGAGAACATTCCCTTTATCCCTACATTCTGTCTACAATCTTCCCACCAATTGCCAATCCATGTCTCAAGGTTGCCTCAAATTCCACATGCTTTCTTTTGAATAATTTTGTGTGGAACCTTATCAAATGCTGTACAGAGAAAATCCATAGATAGTCCCCTATCCACCAGACTAGTGACCTCTGCAAAAAAAAACTGGATTGATCAAACACGACCTACCCTTCCCAAATGCATGCTTACTCTCTTTGATCAGCTCATACTTGTCAAAGTGCTCATGTCACTCTAACTGATGATTGATTCCAATTACCTGGTTTCTCCCTCCCCCTTCTTAAGTAATGGACTGACATTTGCAAGTTTCCAATCCAAAGGCACAATTCATGAATGTAGAGAGCTTTGCAAAATTATGACTAAGGCATCTGCAATTTCCTCACTTACTTCTTTTAATATCCTGGATGGAAATCATCAGGTCCTTCAGATTTGTATATCTTAAATCTCTTTATTTTCACCATTACCATTTTTTACTTATATTAAATCTATTAAATTCCTCCCTTTGACTTATTTTCATGTTCCCTTTGTACCACTGGTATTTTGTCCTCTAACTCTACAGTTTTGTGGTAGGTGTGACCTATACAAAAGGGACGGTCTACACCTGTGCAAAGATGGAACTGAGGTTCTCGGGGTAAATTTTGATAAAGCAGTTCGGGAGCATTTAAACTAGTATGGCAGGGGGCTAGAAACCCATGTAGTGAAATAGAGGAAAGTGAAAGGCAGACAGAAATAAATGGTAAAAAGGAGAGGAACAAAAAACAAAGGGCCAAACTAATTCATAAAAAATGTGAGCATAAAAAAAGCCTGAGGGTTTTATACCTTAATGCGAGAAGCATCAGGAACAAGGTAGATGAATTAGCTGTGGAAATAGAGGTTAATAATTATGATCTAATTGGGATTACGGAAACATGGTTGCAGGGTGAGCAGGGCTGGGAGCTTAACATACAGGGGTATTCAGTATTTAGGAAGGATCGACAAAAAAGAAAGGGAGGAGGGGTAGCATTGCTGGTAAAAGAGGGGATAAATGCAATTGAAAGGAAGGATATTAACTCAGTTAATACAGAATCTATATGGGTGGAGCTAAGAAATAGCGAGGGGCGAAAAACATTAATAGGAGTGGTATATAGGCCTCCAAATAGTAAAATAGAGGTTGGGGAGGGCATCACGAGGGAAATTAGAGAAGCGTGCAATAAGAGCACAGCTGTCATCATAGGTGACTTTAACTTACATATAGATTGGACTAGCCTAATCAGTAAAAATAATGAGGAGGAGGAATTCCTTGAGTGTTTAAGGGATGGTTATCTGGATCAATATGTCGAGGAACCAACTCGGGAACAGGCTATATTGGACTGGGTACTGTGCAATGAGAAGGGACTAATTAGTAATCTTGTTGTACGGGGACCCTTGGGTCAGAGCGATCATAACATGATCGATTTCTCACTCGAAATGGAGAGCGAAGAAATTGACTCAGAGACTCAGGTCCTGAATTTAAACAAGGGGAATTATGATGCCATTAGACGGGAACTGAGTAGGTCTGATTGGACAACGTTCCTGGGAGGACTGGAGGTAGATAAACAATGGCAAGCATTTAAAGACAGAATGACAAAATTGCAAAAATTGTTTATACCAATCTGGCATAAAAGGAAATCTAAAAAGGTGACTCAACCGTGGATAACAGAGGAAATTAGAGACAGCATAAAATCCAAAGATAGGGCGTATAAAATAGCCAAAAAACGCGCCAGAGCGGAAGATTGGGAACAGTTTAAGATAGAGCAAAGGAGGGCAAAGGGCTTAATCAAGAAGGGCAAAATAGCTTACGAAAGCAAGCTGGCGGAAAATATAAAAACTAACTCCAAAAGCTTTTATAAGTATATCAAGAGGAAAAGACTGGTGAAAACCAAAGTTGGTCCATTGCAGTCAGATACGGGGGAATATATAATGGGAAATAAGGAAATGGCAGACCAACTAAATGCATACTTTGGGTCAGTCTTTACGAAGGAAGACACAAAAAACCTCCCTGGGATATCGGGAAAAATAGGGACATTGGCAAAGGAGGAACTGACGCAAATCAATATCTCTAAGGATATGGTGTTAAGGAAGCTAAAGGGATTGAAGGCGGACAAATCCCCAGGGCCTGATAACATGCATCCTAGGGTACTGAAGGAGGTGGCCCTAGAGATAGCGGATGCACTAAGCATGATTTTTCAGAATTCATTAGACTCGGGAACAGTGCCCATGGATTGGAGGGTAGCTAACGTTACCCCACTATTCAAAAAGGGGGGTAGGGAAAAAGCAGGTAATTACAGACCTGTAAGCCTTACATCAGTTGTGGGCAAAATGCTGGAGTCCATCATTAAGGATGAAATAGCCGAGCACTTAGCAAATGGGGACAGGATAGGACAGAGTCAACATGGATTTACAAAGGGTAAATCGTGCTTGACTAATCTATTGGAATTTTTTGAGGGAGTAACTGGTAAAATAGATGGGGGAGAGCCAGTAGATGTGGTGTACCTGGACTTCCAAAAGGCCTTCGATAAGGTCCCACATAAAAGATTAGCATGGAAAATTGAAGCTCATGGGATAAAGGGGAAAGTATTGACGTGGATAGAGAACTGGCTGTCAGATAGAAAACAGAGAGTTGGAATAAACGGCTCATTTTCTGAATGGCAGGCAGTAACAAGTGGGGTACCACAGGGATCTGTCCTGGGTCCCCAGCTGTTCACAATTTATATTAATGACCTGGATCAGGGAGTCGAATGCAGCATTTCCAAATTTGCAGACGACACTAAACTAGGAGGGGGGGTGGGCTCAGAGGAGGAGACCAGGAAGCTCCAGAGCGATTTGGACAGACTGGGTGATTGGGCGGATAAATGGCAGATGCACTATAATGTGGACAAGTGCGAAGTTATCCACCTTGGGTGCAGGAACGGGAGGGCAAATTATTATTTAAATGGCAATAAATTGGGAGAGGGGGAAGTACAGAGAGACCTGGGTGTTCTTGTACACCAGTCACTGAAGGCGAGCATGCAGGTGCAACAGGCGGTCAAGAAGGCAAACGGTATGCTGGCCTTCATAGCAAAAGGGTTGGAATACATGAACAGGGATACCTTGCTGCAGCTGTACAGGGCACTGGTGAGACCACACCTCGAGTACTGTGTACAGTTTTGGTCGCCTCATCTGAGGAAAGATGTTCTTGCCATGGAGGGGGTGCAGCGGCGATTCACCAGGCTGATACCAGGAATGGCGGGATTGACCTATGAGGAGAGACTATGTAGTTTAGGGATGTACACACTGGAGTTTAGAAGATTGAGAGGGGACCTCATAGAAGTGTATAAAATTCTGACAGGTCTAGACAGATTAGATGCAGAAGGAATGTTTCCCTTGGCGGGTGAGAACAGAACTAGAGGACATAATTTAAGGATAAGGGCTAAACCATTTAGGACAGAAATGAGGGGGAATTTCTTCACTCAGAGAGTGGTGAACCTGTGGAACTCATTGCCACAGAGGGCAGTGTACGCCAGCTCATTAAATATATTTAAGAGGGAATTAGATATATTTCTACAGGCAAAAGGGGTTAAGGGTTACGGAGAGAAGGCGGGGACGGGATACTGAATTGAAGGATCAGCCATGATCTCATTAAATGGCGGAGCAGGCTCGAAGGGCCGGATGGCCTACTCCTGCTCCTATCTTCTATGTATCTATGTATCTATGTATTATGGGCAACACGGTGGCATAGTGGTTAGCACTGGTGCCTCACAGCGCCAGACACCTGGGTTCAAATCTGACCTCGGGTGACTGTCTGTGTGGAGTTTGCACATTCTCCCCGTGTCTGCGTGGGTTTCCTCCGGGTGCTCCGGTTTCCTCCCACAGTCCAAAAATGTGTGGGTTAGGTTGATTTGGCTATGATAAATTGACCCTTAGTGTTAGGGGGGATTAAATATGTGGGGTTATGGGGATAGGATGGGATATGTTAGGGGGAATTAAATACGTGGGTGTTACGGGGGTAGGGTGGGATATGTGTACCGTGGGGATTAAAGCAGGGACAGGGTACTGGATTTGGATGATCAGCCATGATCGTATTGAATGGCGGAGCAGGCTCGACGGGCCGAATGGCCTACTCCTGCTCCTAGATTCTATGTTTCTATGTTTCTATGTTTCTATGAAAACGAATATAAAGTATTCATTTAACAAGCCTGCCATTTCGTTATGTCCATTACAGTCTCATCTGCATCTGTCTTTAATAAGTCCCAATTCCTCTTCTCCACCCTCTTTCTGTTAATATATTTCTAAAAACTTTTACCATTACCTTTGCATAGAAGCATAGAAGATAGGAGCAGGAGTAGGCCATTTGGCCCCTTGAGCCTGCTCCGCCATTTAATGAGATCATGGCTGATCATCCAAATTTAGTACCCTGTCCCTGCTTTCTCCCCATATCCCTTGATCCCTTTAGCCTTAAGAAATATATCTATCTCCTTCTTGAATATATTTAATGAATTGGCCTCAACTGCCTTCTGTGGTAGAGAATTCCACAGGTTGACCACTCTCTGGGTGAAGAAATTCCTCCTCATCTCAGTCCTAAATGGCTTACCCCTTATCCTTCGACTGTGACCTCTGGTTCTGGACTCCCCCGCCATCGGGAACATTATTCTTGCATCTAGTCTGTCTGGTCCTGTTAGAATTTTATAAGTTTCAATGAGATCCGCTCTCATTCTTCTAAACTCTAGCGAATATAAGCCTAATCGACTTGCAAGTTTTTTCCCCCATGGGTAACCACTTGTTCCTCCGTGCCTTGTAGTTGCTCATGGTTACCCTCTTTTGTGTCACCCTTATGTACATAGCACTGGTACCTAAACAGATTTACCTGTTACACAAATTCAGCTCCCCAGATGATTCTCCCTTCTACCCTCACCTGTTGCTTTCTGCCCTGTCACCCAGTCTCCCTTAACAGACACTTTCCTCCTAGCAACCTGTGGGATGAGATCTCTCTCTCTCTCGTTCTCTCTTATATGTTGTGGACTATGCCCTCTGCTTGAGGAGTGCAACCTTCACACTATGGCCCGGATATTCCGATCCCTCTGGGTGGGTACGCGCTGTGTACCCACCCGTAGGGACATCGGAAATGTCGGTTTCAGGCATGCACAGAGCATGCGCCGAAAACCGGCATTCTCGATCTGTCAAGAATACTCTTGACAGATCGGGTGCCTGCCCTGGAGAAGGGCCTCTGCGGGCGGATAGTTCCGCTTTCTGGAGCCCCTCCGCCCGCAGAAAACCTTTAGAATTCTTACGCCAGGATAAGAGTTGAAAAAAGTTTTTAAAAAAATTGTTTTCAGACATTTATCATTTAAAAATACTTTAAAAAAAGGTAACTTTATTTTTAGCCCTGTAAAAAACTTTAATTATCTTCATCAAAAAATATAAATTTTTGTTTAAAATATTTAATTTATTGTATTTTCAACTAATTTTAAAAATGTGATTTTTTTTAAAATTTATTTAATGTTTTGAAGTGTTTTTGGGGTGATCTCCATTCATATATTTGACAGGTCTATCTGTCAAGTGTATGAAGGGAGATTCCCTTCTTTGATTGGCTCCCCATGGCCCCACGATCCCAGGGATGCTTGCGAACCGCATGCGCCTCTGTGATACGTAGGCCCTGCACACTTGGAGTTTAAGAGGCTCAGCATCGGAACTATATGCACCTCGGGAGCCCTCAGGTAAGTGCGTAGATTTTTTCCAGATCGGAGGCTTCCGCACGCGGGAAGACTCCGATCGGAAAATACGGCCCAATATATATGTGGACTTGCCTGGACATATATACGTGTGTGTGTATATGTCTAGGCAAGTCCACATCATGCATGCCATACACATCACTTTAGACTCGTTATATATTTAACCCAATAGAATTTCTTTTTGGATTATTGTTCATTGAATTATTTCTATTTACTTGTTACAACTTATTATTTTACTTATGTTTTTTAAGTCCCTTTTGTCCTTGCCCCTGAAGTTATCATATACTAAAAACTATAAATTAGAGTTTAAATGGTTACTTAAATATATACTTAGCTTTCTGTGCCTGCCACTGCTTCCTGCTTGTAGGTTAATGTTTTTAGTGGGTGGAAGGTACGTGGGAAAAACAATCTCATAAAGGATTGTGGGAATTTTTTTAATACTCACTGGTTGGTGAGTATTTCTCTCTTTTTAAACTTAAACTCTGTGGTTTATAGTTTCTAAGCTCTCTGTGGTGTAGCGGGGACTGTTGGTAAACCAGGGCCCTTAAGTATATCATTTAACTGTAGTGTAATTGGTGGGATTGATTTGATTTAATTTAATTTGAATTAATTAAAGGGTAAGTCATGGCAGGAGAGCTCGGCCCCATGGTATGCTCCTCCTGCGCTATGTGGGAACTCAGGGACACTTCCTGTGCCCCTGACAACCATGTGTGCAGGAAGTGTATCCAGCTACAGCTACTGGCAGACCGCATTGCGGCGCTGGAGCTGCGATTGGATACATACTGGACCATTTGCGATGCTGAGGACGTCGTGGATATCACGTTTGCGCAGTTGGTCACACCGCAGGCAAAGGATGCACAGGCAGAAAGGGAATGGGTGACCAACAGACAGAGTAGTAGGCGCAGGCAGGTAGTGCAGGAGTCCCCTGTGGACATCCCCCTCTCAAACAGATATACCACTTTGAATACTGTTGGGGGGGATGGCTTATCAGGGGAAGGCAGCAGCAGCCAACTTCCTGGCACCAGGGGTGGCTCTGCTGCACAGGAAAGGAGGAAAAAGAGGGGTAGAGCTATAGTGATAGGGGATTCTATTGTAAGGGGAGTAGATAGGCGTTTCTGCGGCCGCAAACGAGACTCCAGGATGGTGTGTTGCCTCCCTGGTGCAAGGGTCAAGGATGTCTCAGAGCGGCTACAGAACATTTTGGAAGGGGAGGGTGAACAGCCAGTTGTCGTGGTGCATATAGGTACCAACGATATAGGTAAAAAAGGGGATGAGGTCCTAAAAGCTGAATATAGGGAGTTAGGAAGTAAATTTAAAAATAGGACCTCAAAGGTAGTAATCTCAGGATTGCTACCAGTGCCACATGCTAGTCAGAGTAGAAATAGAAGGATATTTCAGATGAATATGTGGCTAGAGGAATGGTGCAAGGGGGAGGGATTCAAATTCCTGGGATATTAGATCCGGTTCTGGGGGAGGTGGGACCAGTACAAACTGGACGGTTTGCACCTGGGCAGGGCCGGGACCGATGTCCTAGGGGGAGTGTTTGCTAGTGCTGTTGGGGAGGGTTTAAACTAAAATGGCAGGGGGTTGGGAACCTGAGCAGGGAGATAGAGGAAAGGGAAACAAGGATAAAAGCAAAAGATAGGAAGGAGAAAAACAAAAGTGGCAGTCAGAGAAATCAACGGTTTAAATCAAACATGGCCACAGTAAATAATAATTCGAATAGGTCTAAGAGCGTTAAAAAAACAAGCCTGAAGGCTTTGTGTCTTAATGCGAGGAGCATTCAGAATAAGGTGGATGAATTAGCTGCGCAAATAGAGGTAAACGAATATGATTTGATTGGGATTACGGAAACATGGCTCCAGGGTGGCCAAGGCTGGGAACTCAACATCCAGGGGTATTCAATATTCAGGAAAGATAGGCAAAAAGGAAAGGGAGGTGGCGTAGCATGGCTGGTTAAAGAGGGGATTAACACAATTGTAAGGAAGGATATTAGCTCTGATGATGTGGAATCTGTATGGGTAGAACTGAGAAATACCAAGGGGCAGAAAACGTTAGTGGGAGTGGTATATAGACCTCCAAACAGTAATGCGGAGGTTGGGGATGGCATTAAAAGGGAAATCAGAGAAGCGTGCAATAAGGGCACAGCAGTCATCATGGGTGACTTTAATCTACATATAGATTGGGATAACCAAATTAGTAACAATACTGTGGAGGAGGAATTCCTGGAGTGTTTACGGGATGGTTTCCTGGACCAATATGTCGAGGAACCAACCAGAGATCACGCCATCTTAGACTGGGTATTATGTAATGAAAAAGGATTAATTAGCAATCTTGTTGTACGAGGCCCCTTGGGTCGGAGCGATCATAATATGATAGAATTCTTCATTAAGATGGAGAGTGAAGTAGTTGACTCAGAGACTAGGGTCCTGAATTTAAATAAAGGAAACTACGATGGTATGAGGCGCGAGTTGGGTAGGATTGATTGGGGAATGTCACTCAAAGGGTTGACAGTGGATAGGCAATGGCAAACATTCAAAGACCTCATGAATGAACGACAGAATTTGTTCATCCCAGTTTGGCATAAGAATAAAACAAAAAGCGTGACTCAACCATGGCTAACAATGGAAATTAGGGATAGCATAAGATCCAAGGAGAGGACATATAAATTGGCCAGAAAAAGCAGTAAACCTGAGGATTGGGAGCAGTTTAAGATTCAACAAAGGAGGACAAAGGGATTAATTAAGAAGGGGAAAATAGAATATGAGAGGAGCTTGCAGGGAACATAAAAACTGACTGTAAAAGCTTTTATAGATATGTGAAGAGAAAAAGATTGGTGAAGTCAAGCGTAGGTCCCTTGCAGTCAGAATCAGGGGAACTTATAATGGGGAACAAAGAAATGGAAGACCAATTAAATACATATTTTGGTTCTGTCTTCACAAAGGAGGATACAAATAACCTCCCAGAGATGTCGGGGAACATAGGGTCCGATGAAAGGGAGGAACTGAAAGAAATCAGTATTTGTAGGGAAATGGTGTTAGGGAAATTGGCGGGATTGAAGGCCGATAAATCCCCAGGGCCTGATAATCTACATCCTAGGGTACTTAAGGAATTGGCCCTAGAAATAGTAGATGCATTGCTGATCATCTTCCAACATTCGATGGAATCTGGAACAATACCCATGGATTGGAGGGTAGCTAATGTTACCCCACTATTCAAAAAAGGTGGTCGAGAGAAAACGGGGAATTATAGCCTGACATCGGTAGTGGGGAAAATGCTAGAGTCCATTATAAAAGATGTAATAGCAGAGCACTTGGAAAACGGTGACAGGATCGGACAAAGTCAACATGGATTTACAAAAGGTAAATCATGCTTGACTAATCTACTGGAATTTTTTGAGGATGTAACTGGGAAAATAGATAAGGGAGAACCAGTGGATGTGGTGTATTTGGACTTTCAAAAGGCTTTCGATAAGGTCCTGCATAAGAGATTAGCGTGTAAAGTTAAGGCACATGGGATTGGGGGCAAGGTATTGACTTGGATAGAGAACTGGTTGGCAGACAGAAAGCAAAGAGTTGGAATAAACAGGTCTTTTTCCGAGTGGCAGGCAGTGACTAGTGGGGTACCGCAGGGATCGGTCCTTGGACCCCAGCTATTCACAATATATATTAATGATCTAGACAAGGGAACTAGATGTAATATCTCCAAGTTTGCAGACGACACAAAGCTGGGTGGGCGTGTGTGCTGTGAGGAGGATGCCGAGAAACTTCAGGATGATTTGGACAGGTTGGGTGATTGGGCAGAAGCATGGCAGATGCAATATAACGTGGATAAATGCGAGGTTATCCACTTTGGTGTCAAAAACAGGAAGGCAGACTATTATCTGAATGGCAATAGATTGGGAGAAGGGGAAGTGCAACGAGACCTGGGTGTCCTTGTGCACCAGTCGCTGAAGGTAAGCATGCAGGTGCAGCAGGCGGTTAAGAAGGCAAATGGTATGTTGGCCTTCGTCGCGAGAGGGTTTGAGTACAGGAACAAGGATGTCTTGCTGCAGTTGTACAGGGCCTTGGTGAGACCACATCTTGAGTATTGTGTGCAGTTTTGGTCGCCTTATCTGAGGAAGGAGGTTCTTGCCATGGAAGGAGTTCAGCGAAGATTCACCAGGCTGATACCTGGGATGGCAGGAATGACGTATGAGGAGAGATTGGGTCGATTGGGTTTATACTCGCTGGAGTTTAGAAGAATGAGAGGGGATCTCATTGAAACTTATAAAATTCTGACAGGACTGGACAGACTAGATGCAGGAAGGATGTTCCTGATGGTCGGGGAGTCTAGAACCAGGGGTCACAGTCTAAGGATAAGGGGTAAACCATTTAGGACAGAAATGAGGAGGAATTTTTTCACCCAGAGAGTGGTGAACCTGTGGAATTCTCTACCACAGAAGGCAGTAGAGGCCAATTCATTAAATATATTCAAGAAGGAGTTGGATATATTTCTTAAGGCTAAAGGGATCAAGGGATATGGGGAGAAAGCAGGGACAGGGTACTGAATTTGGATGATCAGCCATGATCGCATTGAATGGCAGAGCAGGCTCGAGGGGCCGAATGGCCTACTCCTGCTCCTATCTTCTATGTTTCTATGAAGTGGCTGTTTTACCTGCCAGTACGTCTAAGTAGTGGTGACACAGTATGCAAATTACTGGCCTCCGATTTGCTAAGTCACACTATATCCTAATTGGCAAATTCACGGGTTTTTTTTTCAAAAGACAAAGGGAGGTCTCCAAGGGAGACTTGTAGAGATCTCTTCAGCGAGGAGGGTGGAGCTGACTCTTTGGAGCCAGTGTGACCTTTATCGGTTCATTGTAAAGAGGCCCCACTATATCCATGTGCTCCGTGGGAATGTGGGTTTTTTTTTTGCTCTTTGAGCAGAGGGTGTCCTTAAATGAAAACACACCTCTCAAATTCAAGTGTTAGGGAAACCTCTCAGCATTCATCCACTTTGAAATGCGTCTTACATTAAGAGATATGCAAGGCTAGAGGTGGTGTTAATGTGACAGATTAAGGCTGAAAGAAGTGTGACATCCACTGGCAGAATGAAGGACAGCTGCCAGCTTCTAGGAGGAAAAAAAAAGGTGGGGGGGGCAAATAAAAGGGTGGAAAAAATAAAATATAAATGTGATTGGAGCTGAGGTTATGATCTAAAATTGTTGAACTCGATATTGAGTCCAGAGGGCTGTAGCGTGCCTAAACGAAAGATGAGGTGCTGTTCCTCGAGCTTACGCTGCGCTTCCGTGGAACAGTGTAATAGGCCGAGGACGGTGAGGTCAGAGTGGGAGTGAAGCGGTGAATTAAAGTGACAGGCCACCGAGAGCTCGGGGTCCCCCTTACGGACTGAACGGAGGTGTTCCGCAAAGCGGTCACCCAATCTGCGTTTGGTCTCCCCAATGTAGAGGAGACCACATCGTGAGCAGCGAATACAGTATACTAAATTGCAGGAAGTACAAGTAAATCGCTGTTTCACCTGGAAGGGGTGTTTGGGGCCCTGGACAGTGGGAAGAGGGGAGGTGTAAGGGCATGTGTTGCATCTCCTGCGCGTGCACGGGAAGGTGCCGGGCGAAGGGGAAGGGGTGCTGGGGGTGGTAGAGGAGTGGACTAGGGTGTCGCGGAGGGAGCGGTCCCTGCGGAATGCTGAAAGGGGAGGTGAGGGGAAGATGTGTTTGGTGGTGGGATCACGCTGGAGGTGGCGGAAATGGCGGAGGATGATCCGTTGAATGTGGAGGCTGGTGGGGTGAAAGGTGAGGACAAGGGGAACCCTATCGTGGTTCCGGGAGGGAGGGGCAGGGGTGAGGGCAGAAGTGCGGGAGATAGAACGGACACGGTCGAGGGCCGTGTCGACCACGGTAGAGGGGAATCCTCGGTTGAGGAAAAAGGAAGACATGTCGGAAGCACTGGTATGGAAGGTGGCATCATCAGAGCAGATGCGGCGGAGACGGAGAAACTGGGAGAATGGAATAGAGTCCTTACAGGAGGCGGGGTGGGAGGAAGTGTAGTCCAGGTAGCTGTGGGAGTCAGTGGGCTTGTAGTGAATGTTAGTCAATAACCTATCCCCAGAGATGGAGATGGAGAAGTCGAGGAAGGGAAGGGAAGAGTCGGAGATGGACCATGTGAAGGTGAGGGAAGGGTGGAAATTGGAAGCATAGTGAATGAAATGTTCTAGTTCAGGGCGAGAGCAGGAGACGGCACCGATACAGTCATCAATGTACCGGAAAAAGAGGTGAGGGAGGGGACCCGAGTAGGACTGGAACAAAGAGTGTTCCACATATCCCACGAAAAGGCAGGCATAGCTAGGACCCATGCGGGTACCCATAGCAACACCTTTAATTTGGAGGAAATGGGTAGAGTCAAAGGAGAAGTTGTTCAATGTGAGAACAAGTTCAGCCAGGCGGAGGAGGGTGGTGGTGGATGGGGACTGGTTGGGCCTCTGTTCAAGGAAGAAGCGGAGCGCCCTCAGGCCATCCTGGTGGGGAATGGAGGTGTAAAGGGATTGTACGTCCATAGTGAAGAGGAGACGGTTGGGGCCGGGAAACTGGAAACTGTTAAAATGGCGGAGGGCATCGGAAGAGTCGCGGATGTAGGTGGGAAGAGACTGGACAAGGGGAGAAAAAATAGAGTCGAGATAGGAAGAGATAAGTTCCGTGGGGCAAGAACAGGCTGAAACGATGGGTCTACCGGGGCAGTCCTGTTTGTGGATCTTGGGAAGGAGGTAGAAGCGGGCTGTGCGCGGTTGGGGAACTATGAGGTTGGCGGCCGTGGGGGGAAGATCTCCAGAGGAGATGAGGTCAGTGACGGTCTTGGACACGGTGGCTTGATGTTCGGTAGTGGGGTCATGGTCCAGGTGGAGGTAGGAGGAGGTGTCAGAGAGTTGGCGTTCAACTTCCGCTAGGTAGAGGTCGGTTCGCCAAACAACAACAGCGCCACCCTTGTCAGCAGGTTTAATGACAATGTCAGGGTTGGATCGGAGAGAATGGAGTGCTGCAAGTTCAGAGGGAGGTAGGTTGGAGTGAGTGAGGGGAGCAGAGAAATTGAGCTGGCCGATGTCACGGCGGCAGTTAGCAATGAAAAGATCAAGAGAGGGTAAGAAGCCAGAGGGAGGGGTCCAGGTGGAACGAGAATTCTGAAAGCGGGAGAAAGGGTCAGCCGTGCGGGGGGAAGACTCCTGGCCAGAGAAGTGGGCACGGAGACGGAGGCGGCGGAAAAAGAGCTCAGCATCATGCCGAGCTCGAAATTCATTGAGATGGGGGCGTAAGGGGATGAAGGTCAGGCCTTTGCTGAGGACTGATCGTTCGGAGTCAGAGAGGGGAAGGTCAGAGGGGATAGTGAAAACACGGCAGGGGGTGAGATTGGGAGAAGGGGGGTCAGAGGAAAGTGAAGGGGAAGAAGGTTCCGGAGGGGCGTTAGTGTCCGAGAGTTGTTGAAGCTTGCGATCCTTGACATCGGAAAGGAAGAAGAAAAGTTTAATTTTGAGGCATTTCAGTTCAGTCCCTTTGGAAAAATTGGTGGTTTGAAATATTCTGTGTAGCTTCAGTTATTGAATGGATATGCCTAATTCCTGATGATATAAGGGGAGAGATAAAGATTCCTAGCCTTAATTCCTCAGACAACAAGTTCCTCATCTCACTGAGGCCATCCCAGTGATGTGCTTTCCAATCCAGAAGTGATGGGTCTAAGTTCCATCACAGGAACCTTCATGGAATGGCGAGTTCTATCTCATGGAAAGGTAACATCTGATTTTCCTCCTTGATTTATACCTCCTGACAGAAAGGCTGCTCTACCATGTCCCGTAGAGAAAGGGAGATCGTAGTAAGCAGCCTGGTGAGTGGATGTAGACCACATTTGAATCAGTCTTGATGTCTTTTTTTTTTGTTCTGCTTCTGGAGTAAATATCAGAGCCTGAAGTTTCTGCTCGGTTGTGCTGGTTTTTTCGCCGCGTAACCAGCGCAAAAGATAGCGGAATTTTAAGCGCAAATTACGTTCAGCGTAACTCAAGTTTCCGCGATCTTTTGCGTTAGTTTAAAAAACATCGCACTAGAAGCCGGCCCCGCCCACAAAGCTGGCCAGGCCCCCAGGGTGAATCAACCACCTTTGGGAGTTTCCGCTAATTGCGCTCATTTGCAGGCCTTCGAGGAGGCTCTAAAAATTAAGCTGGATCTTTTGGGTGCAAGGACACTACTAGGCACGTTTTAAAAGCTGTTGAATATAATTTTTTTTTTAATTTACAAAGAAACTGACTACTGTACCCCAATACAGCTCGGAAAGGATTCTGTATACTTTTTAAATGTCATTTTCAGTCATTCAAAATCGAGTTATTCACAGGTGGTGGATTGACACTGTGATTTAAAATGCTGATTTTTTGTGATAAACACATTTTCAGCAGTATTAATCAAACTGCGCCAAGTTACCACGCTTAAATATATCAAGGAATATTTTTAAAGCAAAATTTTTTTTAAATTACGTTTTAAAATGCTGCCCGATTGCGCTGGTTTCTGGCAAATTTTTCAATCACTGACATGCAACTGAGTGAGCGGAAACTTGAGGGAAAAAAATACTTTTCAAAACAGACGCAATTTTAGGCGCAATTCGTGCCCGTTTCGCTGATTGCGCCCAAAGCGGAAACTCTACCCCGAGATATTTATTTATTTCTCACAACTGCCATGAGCTTCTGCTGTGATTAGATGAACACAAAATTAAAATCTAGCAAAGCAGCAGGTCTGAGGAAGCCATTAATCTTCCTGTGAGACTGCTGAGGGTAAGAAAGTTAGTCAGCATTTAATGCTGTTCGGAACACCTGGCTATTCTATAAAAAAAATTAACTGTTACGGTCTCTTATCCAAGTTAGAAATCAAGATGTTTCGTTCCACACATTATAAGATTAAAATAAAGGTTATGTCAAAGTCAGGTTTCTTTAGCTTCTGAACTCAAAGCAACGCAGAGATTTCATTTGTTTTGTGTTGGAGCTACTGTACATGCTAATTGTACATTATTGGGCAATAATTTTGATTACTGATAATCAGAGACACAAGGGAGACATTCAAGCATTCGAGGCAGTGCAGAGAAGAGCCACAAGCCAATAATTATTCAGACATAAACTATCCATGCTCCTAAACTTGCTCCTGGAAGTAAAAATGTCCATCCGAGTTAACCCATAGACCCAACATTCATACTAAACTAACTTGGTAGGGGGATGGGATACGGAGCGGAGCTTTAGTAGCGGGTGATGCACAGCCAAATATAGAGGAAAAAACAAGTCAGCCTGGAAGGCAGAGCAAATATGTAATGGCACAAGGGAGTATGGCAAGGCTGGTGGCATTTATTTTAATGCAAGGAGTCTTGCGAGTAAGGCAGATGAATTGAAGGTGTTGATGAACACATGGGAGTATGATATTGTTGCTATCACAGAGACATGGTTGAGGGAGGGGCAGGACTGGCAGCCCAATATTCCCGGGTATAGAATCTTCAGGCGAAACAGAGGGGGGTGGAAAAGAGGAGGGGTTGTCGCAATATTAATCAAGGAATCAATTACTGCTCTAAGGAGGGATGATATCTTAGCAGGTTCCTCTAATGAGGCCATGTGGGTAGAACTTAAAAACAAAAAGGGGGCAAGCACTTTGCTGGGAGTGTACTTTCGGCCCCCAAACAGTCAGGGGGAGATAGAGGAACAGATATGTAGGCAAATCTCAGAGAAGTGTAGAAATAATAGGGTAATAATAGTAGGGGATTTCAACTTCCCCAATATTAACTGGGATAGTCAGAGTGTGAAAGGCTTAGAGGGTGCGGAATTCTTAAAGTGCATCCAGGAGAGCTTTTTGAGCCAGCATGTAGAAAGTCCTACAAGAGAGGGGGCAGTACTGGACCTAATTCTAGGGAATGTAGCCGGGCAAGTGTAGAAGTGTCAATAGGAGAGCATTTTGGTGACAGCGACCATAATTCGGTGAGATTTAAGGTAGTCATGGAAAAGGACAAAGATGGACCGGAAATAAAGGTTCTAAATTGGGGGAAGGCCGATTTTAATATGATAAGGCAGGATCTGGCCAAAGTGGACTGGGATCAGCTACTTGTAGGAAAATCCACATCAGAGCAGTGGGAGTCTTTCAGAAAGGAAATAGAGAGAGTACAATGGCAACATGTTCCCGTAAAGGTCAAGGGTGGGACCAACAAGCCCAGGGAACCCTGGATGTCAAGGGATATACAAGAATGGATTAGGAAAAAAAGGGAGGCTTTTGGCAGATACAAAGGACTAAAAACAGTGGAAGCCCTAGATAAGTATAAAAAGTGCAGGGGGGTACTTAAAAAAGAAATTAGGAGAGCAAAGAAGGGGCATGAAAAAACACTGGCAGGCAAAATAAAGGAAAATCCCAAGGTGTTTTATAAATATATTAAGGGCAAGAGGATAACCAGGGAAAGAGTAGGGCCCATTAGGGACCAAAGTGGCAATCTGTGTGTAGAGCCAGAAGATGTAGGTGGGGTTTTAAATGAATATTTTGCATCTGTGTTCACTATGGAGAAGGACGGTGTAGGCATAGCAATCAGGCAGGGGGATTGTAATATATTTGAACAAATTAGTATTGAGAGGGAGGAGGTACTAGCGGTTTTAGCGGACTTAAAAGTGAATAATTCCCCAGGCCCAGACGAGATGTATCCCAGGCTGCTGTGTGAGGCAAGGGAGGAGATTGCAGGGGCTCTGACACAAATTTTCAGAACCTCTCTGGCCACAGGGGAGGTGCCAGAGGAGTGGAGGACAGCTAACGTGGTACCATTATTCAAGAAGGGTAGTAGGGATAAACCAGGGAATTACAGGCCAGTGAGCCTAACATCAGTGGAAGGGAAATTATTGGAAAAATTCTGAGGGACAGAATTAGTCTCCACTTGGAGAGGCAAGGATTAATCAAGGATAGTCAGCAAGGCTTTGTCAGGGGGAGATCATGTCTAACCAATTTGATTGAATTTTTCGAGGGGGTGACTAGGTGTGTGGATGAGGGTAGTGCAGTTGATGTAGTCTACATGGACTTCAGTAAGGCTTTTGACAAAGTCCCACATGGGAGACTGGTCAAGAAGGTAAGAGCCCATGGGATCCAGGGCAATTTGGCACATTGGATTCAAAATTGGCTTCGTGGCAGGAGGCAGAGGGTGATCGTCGAAGGTTGTTTTTGTGACTGGAAGCCTGTGTCCAGTGGTTTACCGCAGGGATCGGTGCTGGGTCCTTTGCTGTTTGTAGTGTACATTAATGATTTAGATATGAATGTAGGAGGTATGATCAGTAAGTTCGCAGATGACATGAAAATTGGTGGAGTGGTAAATAGCGAGGAGGGAAGCCTCAGGCTACAGGACAATATAGATGGGTTGGTTAGATGGGCAGAACAGTGGCAAATGGAATTTAACCCTGAAAAGTGTGAGGTGATGTATTTTGGGAGGACTAACAAGGCAAGGGAATACACAATGAATGGTAGGACCCTAGGAAGGACAGAGGATCAGAGGGATGTTGGTGTACATGTACATAGATCCCTGAAGGCAGCAGGACAGGTAGATAAGGTGGTTAAAAAGGCATATGGGATACTAGCCTTCATTAGCCGAAGCATAGAATATAAGAGCAGGGAGGTTATGATGGAGCTGTACAAAACGTTAGTTAGGCCACAGCTGGAATACTGTGTGCAGTTCTGGTCACCACACTATAGGAGGGATGTGATTGCATTGGAGAGGGTGCAGAGGAGATTCACCAGGATGTTACCTGGGCTGCAGCGCTTCAGCTATGAAGAGAGACTGGACAGGCTGGGGTTGTTTTCCTTAGAGCAGAGAAGGCTGAGGGGGGACCTGATTGAGGTGTACAAAATTATGAGGGGCATAGATAGGGTAGATAGAAAGGAACTTTTCCCCTTAGTAGAGGGGTCAATAACCAGGGGGCATAGTTACAAGGTAAGGGGCAGGAGGTTTAGAGGGGATTTGAGGAAAAACTTTTTCACCCAGAGGGTGGTTGGAACCTGGAACTCACTGCCTGAAAGGGTGGTAGAGGCAGGAACCCTCACAACATTCAAGAAGCATTTAGATGAGCACTTGAAACGCCATAGCATACAAGGCTACGGACCAAGTGCTGGAAAATGGGATTAGAATAGACAGGGCTTGATGGCCGGCACGGACACGATGGGCCGAAGGGCCTCTTTCTGTGCTGTATAACTCTATGACTCTATACTTATTTTGCTTGTTAAGTAGAATTTAATGTGAAACGTGTAAATTTATTCAGGATTTACGTAATACCTACATTTTGTTAATATATCCCATTTATAGTTTGCAAAATTCCATCGGTGACTAGAGTAGGCGATATTAACTAAAGTCGGAGTCCTACAGTTAACTCTGCACTGCAGTATGTGTGTTGTATCAAGGTTGTCACTACAAGATACTTTGGAGAAGGAGCAGAACAGCAGGAAAACACAGCCTTTGTGGTTTGAGGCAATAGGAGATGGATTTACAGGGCTCCATACCATCACATGGAGCACCAGTCAACATGTCACTTACTTGAACTTCAGCAAGGAACAATGTATAAGAAGACTGCACCTCAACAGGAATGGGATCTCAGACATGTGTCAGCTCTTGGGAACTATGGAGAAAGATGTTAATGGCACGCTCCACTGCATATGGCCACTGCACCTAACTTTTATGCCACTTGGTACTTCCAGGCACCAACAGAAGACATCTGATCAACCAATTCAGATCGACCAGTTCATCACTGCATCACTCCCAGAACAGGTGCCCTCTTCCACGACATGTTCTCATACATCAAGTTCAACAGTGTCATGCAGCACCAGCTAGAGTGGCAGACACAATTTGAGCAGTGTGTGATATTCCCAACGTGCAAGGCACCATCAATTTTACTCACGTTATTGTTGCATCCATAGGCATTGGCTCAAATTACTTTTGATTCAATTATTTGTTTAAATTCTGGAAGCGAGAAATTGTACACTGGTTTTAACATCACTATAGTTCTGATATATGTTCTCAATACTGCATTTGCAGGAAGATATATTGACAGTATAGTTGTACATATATTATTTCAGGTCTGGGCAGGCATGAAATAGCAAGATAACTATAGATGGGGAAGACCATTTGGTTCATCCATTCAGAATGACCTAAAGCTCTCCCGATTGTTGCAACTAATTGGCCCTTAAATGATTCCAGAGTTTCACCTCCACGATTCTTTCCGGGAATCTATTCCATGTATTGATCATTCTTTATGTAAAAATAAATACTGCTGTCAGTCCTACATTTACCTGTTATTAATTTGTACCTGTGACCCCGTGTCCTACTCTTGCAATTTAATTTGAAGTACTTTTCCTATACCGTTTACAATCTTCTAAACCTGTATTGGATCACCTTTTGGCTGCCTCCTTTTGGGCTGAAAAGTCCAAGTTTCTCCAATTGTTCCTCATAACTTAAGCTTAGTCCAACTCATTCTATAATTTCTGAGCTGCCTCTTCCAATTTCATTGCCCCTCCTAGTTTGGTATCATCTACAATTTTGACCAATTTGCAATGGGTTTCTCAGTCCAAGTCATTGAAGTAAATTAGAAACAGGCATGGTCCCAACACCAACCCTCAGAGCATCCCCTCAGTATCCCCTTTTAACCCAGATATAATCCCTCCAACAAGTACCTGTGGTTTTCTATCCTTCAGACAATTTCTTATCTGTACTCATGTGGCCATTCGGGCACCCCATCACAACCCAGCTGTATTTGTGAACCGCAAGGGCTTCCATTCCCTTAACGCCCAGATGATGTGTAACCACAGGAAGAACATTATGCATGTTTGCGCCAAGTTCCCTGGCAGTTGCCATGACTCGTTCATCCTGCACCAGTCTGCTGTGCTTCAGCTGTTCAATCCGCCAACCCAACTTTCCGGATGGCTACTTGGAGACAAGGGCTATCCCCTGAAGACATGGCTAATGACACTGATGAGGAGGCCATCAAACGAAGCTGAGGAGCGCTACAATGTGAGCCACATTTCCACCAGGAGCATCATAGAGAAAACCATCGGCTTGCTCAAAATGCAATTCAGATGCCTCGACAGCTCTGGTGGAGCCCTACAGTACACACTAGCCAGGGTCTCCAGAATTATCGTGGTCTGCTGTGCCCTGCACAACATCACACAGCAGTGTGGCTTACCGCTGCCTGAGGAACAAGTGGCTCAGCACACAGCCTCCTCGGAAGAGGAGGAGCAGGAGGAGGTGGAGGTGGAGGAGGAGGCGGCAGATGAGGTACACCTTGCGGAGGCGCATGTGCCAATTCCACCAGCACATGACCAAATTGCTGGACGTGAGGCAAGGGATACACTAATCCATGCCAGCTTCGTGTAAGTTTACGCATCAACCACATGTGGCTGGCACATGGAAATGAATGTCTAGCCGACCTTCTTAACACACCATACAGCATCACTACAATATCACTCTCACCACCATCATTACAGATGAAAGGCGGCCTGACCCTTCACTGTGCAACTTCCATTTCTGAGCACACATAGGCCAAATTTTCGATTCTTTGCCATCACTTTTGTTTAATAAAGTTATAATCAGGATGACAAACTTTACTTTGTAAGATAAGAAAACACCCAAGTGAATACCCTTGTGACTATTTGTGTTAACTTTCTCTTACGCGTACTTCTACGTGGTGCTTCCTCTGTGGCTTCAGCAGATGTAGAGGCACCTTGCTCACTTCTATGCTGCGCCTGCTTGGACACCTTTGGTGGGCGTACTCTGGGTTTGGAAGCCTGGGAGGGCTCGGCAACAGTCTGCTCCTCCTGCGGCTGTGCAGGGGCTGAGACGGCCATCTCAGTTGGGTGAGGAATCTGGAGCTCTGACCGAGGGCTCCGCAGTGGCATGGTAGTGTGAGCGCTTGGAGAGGAACCCACACTTCCTTGTTGTCGACCACCAACATCCCTCTCATGGGTCACCCGCACTTCACTGCTAGCAAGTGGCTGGAGAGCACCTTGCTGCACATCAGTGGGGCCATGAGGACCCATCTCTGTACTGACAGTCCTCATAATGGGGACGTCCATATACCTCTGGTTCCTCTCCTCAATAGATGCCCATCTATCCTCCATAGCAGACCATCTATTTAGAAGAGTCACCATGTTCATTTGAGTCTGGCGATTTATGTCCTCCATGGAGGTTGCCATCCTTTCCATGGCGACACCTATATTCGCCATTGTGTGCACCACGGCACTGCTCATGTTTGAGATGGACTCCTCCATTCTCTCCACATTCGCAGTTACCATGGATGCAAACCCTGTCAGAGACTTCTGCACTTGTTCCTGAAGTTCCAGCAACGCTCTCTTTCTGGATGGCCTCAGAGGCATAGCGTCTACATGCAGTTGAGCAGAGCTAGGAGCGTCCAGCGCCCTCCGACGAGGACTCTCCACTGCTGTCCCTGTCTCTACCATCTGCTGATGCTCACTTGTGAGCTGTGATACACCAGGTGGCAACACTACTCCATGTCGTGAAGGATCCACTGAGGTTTGTGTCTCTGCGCTGGTGCTGGGTGCACTGATTTCTGGTGACGCTGCTCCCTCAGAGGCTGCAGGTTCCTCTGAGGAGTCGTCCGGCTCTTCCTCCTGGACAGTGGGGAGGGGGGCTCTCGATGGTCCTGTGGGGAAGTAAAGGCATGAGTTACACATGGAATATTTAGGTAGCAGACACATCCCATTGTGCAGATGATCAGAACTCAATCTGTATGAACATCAGATGACATATCAGTCACTCATGAAATCTAAATGAGAGGGTTGCAAATCTATTCTGCCACCAGCTCGCTCTACTGCACCCGTCTCTCCGTCCCCCACCTCCAGCTCCTCTACACCTCTGACGATGTCGATAGTAGCCTCCTCTGCGTTTGTTAAAGTCGCCAGGGATAGTGGGCCTCCTCCTGTCCTTGCTCTCTCCCTCTTATTGTGGGCTCTCTTTTCCTGCAATGAGGGACACAAGTGGAGTTTCAGTGAGAATGTTGAAGTGAGTGCAGAGAATCCATAACATAGATGCTTCAAGGGAGACAAAGATGGAGTGAGGTGCCAAGACCAAGGTGCCTCCCTGTGCATTGTTAGTTGTTGTCATTACATAACAGTGATAGCGAGTGTGAGGGGTGCATAGTAGGATGCTGAAGTGATTCTGTACATAGAGAAAGAGGGATAGTTAAGGGTGCAAGGGATGTAAGGGTAAGTTGAGATGTGGAGGAGTCGGTTGACAATGCAGAGTGCTGGTGATGAGAGGAGATGGGAAGCAGATTGAAGGTAAGTGCGATGTTATACTCACTTTTGCTGTGCGTAGCAGATCATTGAACCTTTTTCGGCACTGCACCCAGGTGCGTGAACACAACGACCTAGCGCTTACCTCCTCAACAATTTGCAGCCAGACTGCCTTTGTGTGATGAGGAGGCTTCCTCCAGCCATCGAGAGGGAACCGAACCTCCCTGCGCCCTCTTACTCCCTCCACAAGAGCATGGAGGGAGTCATCAGCAAAGTGAGGAGCAGCCTTAGATCCTGCAGCAGTCATCTTGCAAAGACCAGTTTTCAGGAGCATCAGAAAGCAAATGAAATCCAAAGGCGACATGGGCCCCTTAAACGCACCTGAATCGAAGACATCAGCAGAGGCGAGCAGCAGACTCGAACCCACTGATTGGGCCGGGTAACGCGCATGTTGGGCTTAATAAGCCCAGTTTAGGCAAAATAGTTATTTCAGAGCGGCTGAAACCAGCAGCGGGATCGGAACCAGCCAACCTGACACCTGACTCCAACCTGCCTCCGCTTGGAAAATCGTGGCCTTTGTGTCTGTCTTTATGGAAGAAGACGTAAAAAACCTCCTGGAAATTGGGAAAATAGGTCTAGTAAGAATGAAGAACTGAAAGAAATTAGTATTAGTAAAAAAATAGTACTGGAGTAATTAATGGGACTGAAAGCCGACAAATCCCCTGGACCTGATGGCCTACATCCCAGGGTTTTGAAAGAGGTGGCTATAGAGATAGTGGATGCATTGGTTGTCATCTTCCAAAATTCCATAGATTCTAGAATGGTTCCCGTGGATTGGAAGGTAGCAAATGTAACCCCACTATTTAAGAAAGGAGGGAGAGAGAAAACGGGGAACTATAGACCAGTTAGCCTGACATCAGTAGTAGGGAAAATGCTAGAATCTATTATTAAGGGCGTGGTAACAGGGCACTTAGAAAATAATAATAGGATTGGGCAGAGTCAACACGAATTTATGAAAGGGAAATCATGTTTGACAAATCTGTTAGAGTTTTTTGAGGTTGTAACTAGCAGAATAGATAAGGGGGAACCAGTGGATGTGGTGTATTTGGATTTTCAGAAGGCATTCAATAAGGTGCCACACAAGAGGATATTAAACAAAATTAGGGTTCATGGGATTGGGGGTAATATACTAGCATGGATTGAGGATTGGTTAACGGACAGAAAACAGAGAGTAGGAATAAATGGGTCATTTTCGGGTTGGCAAGCTGCCACTAGTGGGGTACCGCAAGGATCAATGCTTGGGCCTCAGCTATTCACAATCTATATCAATGATTTGGATGAGGGGACCAAATGTAATATATCCAAGTTTGCTGATGATACAAAGCTAGGTGTGAATGTAAGTTGTGAGGAGGATGCAAAGAGGCTTCAAGGGGATATATACAGGCTAAGTGAGTGAGCAAGAACATGGCAAATGGATTATAATGTGGAGAAATGTGAAGTTATCCACTCTGGTAGGAAAAATAGACAAGCAGAGTGACATGAATCTTGTCATTCATGTGGAAATGACTTATGAAATAATACTGGGCGGCCTGCTGGTGGCGCTGTCCAGGGAGAGTATAAATACTCGGGCATGGGCCCAGCTTGCTCAGGACATTCTTTAACAGGAACTAGGGAAGGACACAACTAGACCTCCATGTTGAAAAACAGTTGATTAAAGCTTTGTTTAACGCTTAGACCAAGTGCCTAGTAGTTTTCTTATGTCACAGCTTATTTTTTAAATGGTGAGAGATTGGGAAATATTGGTGTTCAGAGGGACATGGATGTCCTTGTACACAAATCACTGAAAGTTAACATGCAGGTACAGCAAGCAATTAGGAAAGCAAATGGTTGGCCTTTATTACAAGAGGATTTGAGTATCAGAGTAAAGACGTCTTACTGCAATTATATAGGGCCCTGGTGAGACCACACCTGGAGTATTGTGTACAGTTTTGGTCTCCTTACCTAAGGAAGGATATATTTACCATAGAGGGAGTGTAACAAAGGTTCACCAGACTGATTCCTGGGATGGGGGGATTGTCCTATGAGGAGAGATTGAGTAGACTAGGCCTATATTCTCTGGCGTTTAGAAGAATGAGAGGTGATCTCATTGAAACATATAAAATTCTTACAGGGCTTGACAGGGTAGATGCAGGGAGGATGTTTCCCCTGGCTGTGGAGTCTAGAACCAGAGGTCACAGTCTCAGAATAAGGGGTCGGCCATTTAAGACTGAGATGAGGAAAAATTTCTTCACTCAGAGAGTTTTTTTTAAATTTGTTTGTGGGATGTGGGCATCGCTGGCAAAGCCAGCATTTATTGCCCATCCCTAATTGCCCTCGAGAGAGTGGTGAATCTTTGGAATTCTCTACCCCAGAAGGCTGTGGTGGCTCAGTCGTTGAGTATATTCAAGACAGAGATCGATAGATTTTTGAACATTAAGGGAATCGAGGGATATGGGGATAGTGCAGGAAAGTGGAGTTGAGGTAGAAGATCAGCCATGATGTTATTGAATGGCGGGGCAGGCTCGAGGGGCCGAATGGCCTATTCCTGCTCCTATTTCTTATGTTCTTATGGTTCTGATGCAACACAATCTGAGCATTGGTGAGCAGGTTATTGGTGCGTAAGTGCTGCTTGATGGAACTGTTGACAATACCTTCCATCACTTTGCTGATGATTGGGAGTAGGCTGATGGGGCGGTAACTGGCCGTGTTGGATTTGTCCTGCTTCTCGCGGAATATATCAGATTTCCAAGAATGTGGTGTGAGCAAATCTGTGTGTTCCTGTGAGCTTGGTGCACAAGAAAGGAGAAAAAATCTCAGTCATTGCACAGTCAGTATGTTAAAGCACGAGGATTTTATTTAACAAAGATTTTGGTGCAGGAGCAAGAACTGTGTTTTATTTAGTATGCAACCATCAAACGCAGAGTGGATATCATTTTGTTGCATGAACATCAATGATTTAAAGTTTTGTGTTTTTACTTGAGTGTTGGATACCCAATTCAGTTAGAATGAGTTTCATGTGGAACCCTGCACGGAATTCTAAGATTACTCCTTAGATTCAACAGGCACAGCATATTCAAATGCCCAACGTAATTGCTTGACTCAAGACATGCCACTGTTTTATTGCTGTTTTTAAGAGTGGTTTCTCAGTAGAGATTATTTCTGCTGTAATAAAAGTTTACAACTGTAGAATATGAGATGGGAATATCTCGGGAGATTGATATTATTACGATGGATTTGAAAATGGGATCTGTGGTCCGCAGTTGCACTAACCAACACCTGACTGATTACAGTCATATGACTTTCCTGCAGATGAGTAAAATCTGATAGACCTTTTAATCTTAATGGGGAAACTGCTCCATGCAATAGCCTAGTAGCTCATCACAGCAATAGTATGGTAGCATGAACAAAGCCATTTTACCAGCATGCTCTGGAGTAGACAAACTAATTATGGTACAAGATGTTAAAATGAACTACAACCTAAATAACCTACAAGTAATCAGCGTGATTAAAATAATCCGCAGGAACAGAACTGGGTGAAGCAGTGTGTAGACACTAGTCTTTCACCTAGGTTTGCCAACCCTCCAAAAATTAAAAATGAATTTCCTGGGCACTGCTATGAGCATCCCAGGAGAAAAATTATGGTGGCATTTTAAAAAATTGTGCTTTTTGTTTCATTTTCTTTGAACTTTCATTTATTAGTTCTAAAAATATTGGTGATGAGAGAAAAGGCTGTTCAACTGGGCGGTTGGAAGCAAGGGGTCATGTGATGTATCCTCCAGGAATACGTCCCACATTCACCTCTGGGCTTGGGTTCAAATCCAGCCGATACTGATGAATGTCGCCTTTGTTTGTTGGCTGTAAGGGTCCTTTGTAAAATGAGTTTGGGCAGTCTCAGTCTAGGTTCCTAGTTGACAAGGGTCTACACAAAACACTCCCTAATTTGGCAGTAATTGGCAATCTAACTCATAGTAACCACAGTATGACTAGGAAATTAAAACAAGGGGTGCTCTTCTGAGTTTGGTCTGAAGCACATTGCTCAGGCAGAGTAGAAGGAGCTTTACGCTGCATCTGGCTGTGCTACACCTGACCTGTGAGTGCTTTGTGCCTGCACTGGCTGATTGAAATGGAATTCTTCCCTGAAATAAAAATCTTCTTTTGAAATGGGATTCATTCTTCTTCTTCTTAGGCAGTCCCTCGGAACCGAGGATGACTTGCTTCCACATTAAAAATGAGTTCGCAGGTGACTGATGAGTCCAATGCAGGACCTACAGTCTCTGTCACAGGTGGAGCAGACGGTGGTTGAAGGGGCGGGTGGGTGGGGTGCTTGGGTTGACATGCGCTCCTTGCGCTGCCTGCGCTTGGCTTCCGCTTGCTCCCGGCGAAGAGACTCGAGGTGTTCGGCGCCTTCCCGGATGCTTCTCCTCCACTTTGCATATCCCCAGCACGAATATCCCTCACCGAGTCGAGCACAAAATACAGTAAACAAAAAAGTTCCATTTCTTTTAGAATCATAGAGTCATAGAATAGTACAGCACAGAAGGAGCCATTCGGCCCATCGAGTCTGTGCTGGCTCTTTCGAAGAGCAGTCCAGTTAGTCCCACTCCCCCGCTCTTTCCCTATATCCCCGCAATTTTTTCTCCTTCGAATATTTATCCAATTCCCTTTTGAAGGCTACTATTGAATCAGTATCCACCACCCCATCAGGCCGTGCATTCTAAATGCTAATCACTTGTTGCGTAAAAAGGTTTTTCCTCGTGTCGCCTCTGGTTCTTTTGCCAGTCACCTTAAATCTGTGCCCTCTGGTTATTGATCCTTCAACCATTGGAAACAGTTTCGCTTTATTTACCCTATCTAATTCCTCATGATTTTAAACACCTCTATCAAATCTCCTCTTAGCCTTCTCTGCTCCAAGGAGAACAACCCCAGCTTCTCCAGTCTATCCACGCAACTTAAATCCCTCATCCCTGGAACCATTCTCGTAAATCTCTTCTGTACCCTCTCCAAAACCTTCACAACCTTCCTAAAGTGTGGTGCTCAGAATGGGACACAATACTCTAGCTGGGGCCGAATTAATGTTTTATGTAGGTTTAACATGACTTCCTGGCTTTTGTACTCTATGCCTCTATTTATAAAGCCATATGCTTCATTAACTGTTTTGTTAACATGTCCTGCCACCTTCAAAGATTTATGCACAAGCACAAATTTTGAATTCACCAGACAGCTAATTAAATCCACAAATCCCTAGTTTCAGGAGGTATTTATTAGCCTGGAGTTTTCAAATCAATTACATTTATTGGAGCTTTTGAAGATAGTTTATCTGGGACTTAGCAAGAGTATTAGCTAAAGTAGGTAACTCCCATAGGTGATGAGAAAATGGAATAAGATTCTCTACATAAGGGGATTGACTACAATTAGTTTAATACAGGGTAGCAAACTATTTATTACTTTTTAATATATGAAGTTAGTTGAATGACTATGTAAAAATGTTAAGATTCTGCTACGTATTTGCATGTGGCAGTGCTGATTAAGGAAGATTAAGGAAGACATTGTAGTGTTGGAAAGGAAGGATGTTCTTGAGGGGACAAGGACAGAATCCATTTGGTTAGAGTTGAGGAGCAAAAAGGGTATGATCATGCTATTGGGGGTATTCTATAGGCCTCCAAATAATGAGAGGGAGATAGAGGAGCAAATCTGCAGGGAAATCGCAGAGATATGCAAGAGCTATAGAGTGGTGATATTGGGGGAATTTAATTACCCAAATATCGATTGGGATAATGCTAGGGTAAAGGGAAAGGAGGGGGAGGAATTTCTGAAATGTGTTCAGGAGAATTTCCTTGACCAGTATGTTCTTGTCCCAGCTAGGAAGGAGGCATTGCTGGATCTGGTGCTGGGGAATGAGGTGGGCCAGGTCGACCAAGTGTCTGTGGGAGAACACTTGGGTACGAGTGATCATCGTATCATAAGATTTAGATTAGCAATGGAGAGGAGCAAATAACAATCCAGAATGGAACTTCTAAACTGGAATAGGGCTAACTTCAATGGGATGCGAAAGGATCTAGCCAGGGTAAAATGGAACCAAAGACTGACAGGAAAAACTGTAACAGAACAATGGGTGATCTTTAAGGAGGAGATGTTCCAAGTACAGGCTAGGTACATTCTAACAAGAGGGAAGGGTAAGGGAACCAAAGCAAGGGCTCCTTGGATGATGAGGGAGATAGAGAAGATGATGAAACAAAAAAGAGGGTGTATGATGAATGTCAGGTGAATTCTTCAAGGGAGAACCAGACCAAATACAATAAGTTGAGAGGGGATGTGAAGATGAAAATAAGATTGGCAAAGAGAGAATATGAGAGTAGAATGGCAGTTAACATAAAAGGGAACCCAAAAATCTTCTACCGGCATGTAAACAGTAAGCGGGTAGTAAGAGGCGGGGTGGGGCCTATTAGAGAAAAAGAAGGTGATATATGCTTAGAGGTGCAGGGCAAGGCTAGAATACTCAATGAGTACTTTGTATCGGTGTTTACTAAGGAGGTGGATGCTGACAAAATACCGGTAGAAGTGGAAAAGGTAGAAGCAATGGAAGGGGTGAAAATTGATAGACAGGATGTACTAGAAAGGCTGGGTATGCATAGAGTGGACAAGTCGCCTGGTCCAGATGACTTGCATCCCAGGTTGCTAAGGGAATTGGAGGAGGAGATAGCAGAAAGGCTTGCCATAATTTTCCAATCTTCCCTAGATGCAGGGGAGGTGCCTGAGGATTGGAAAGTGGCAAATGTGACACCATTGTTCAAGAAAGGGTGCAAGGACAATCCTAGTAACTACAGGCCGGTCCATTTAACATCAGTGGTGGGTAAAGCTTTAGAAACAATAATCATGGAAAAAATTAACAGGCACTTAAAGAGGTTTAAGCTAATTAAGGAGAGCCAAGACGGGTTTGTAAAAGGCAGATCGTGTTTGACTAATCTAATTGAATTTTTTGATGAAGTAACAGGGAGGATTGATGAAGGGAATGCAATGGATGTTGTCTACATGGATTTTCGGAAGGTGTTTGACAAAGTACCACACAGAAGGCTGGTTAACAAAATTGAGGCTCATGGAATAGGTGGTTCAGTGGCAGCTTGGATAAGGAATTGGCTTAAGGACAGAAAACAGCAAGTTGTGGTAAATGGCTGTTTTTCAGACTGGAGGATGGTAGACAGTGGTGTTCCCCAAGGGTCAGTGCTGAGGCCACTGCTTTTTGTGATATATATAAATGACCTGGATATTGGAATACAGAGTAGAATTTCTAAATTTGCCGATGACACCAAACTTGGGGGGGTGACAAACAGTGATGATGATATCAATCGACAAAAACAGGACATAGAAAGGCTAGCAGAATGGGTAGACAAGTGGCAGATGGAATTTAATACAGAGAAGTGTGAGGTGATGCATTTTGGCAGAAGGATCAGGGAGAGGCAATATACACTTAATGGCACAGTTTGAAAGAGTGTGCAGGGACAGAGGGACCTGGGAGTTAATGTGCATAGGTCCCTGAAGATGGCAGGACATATTGAGAGAGTGGTTAACAAAGCATATGGGATCTTGGGCTTCATAAATAGAGGTATGGAATACAAAAGTAGAGAAGTTATGCTGAACCTCTATAAAGCGCTGGTTAGGCCACAACTGGAGTATTGCATCCAGTTCTGGTCACCACACTTTAGGAAGGATGTGAAGGCCCTTGAGAGGATGCAGAGGAGATTTACCAGAATGGTTCCGGGGATGGGGGATCTTAGCTACAAGGATAGGTTGGAGAAGCTGGATTTGTTTTCATTAGAGCAAAGGAAGTTGAGGGGTGATTTGATGGAGGTGTACAAGATTATGACGGGTTTGGATAGGCTAGACGGGGAAAGGCTGTTCCCACTAGTTGATGGTACAAGGACTAGGGGACACAGATTTAAGGTTTTGGGCAAGAGATACAGGGGGGATGTGAGGAAAAGCTTTTTTACACAGCGAGTAGTGATGACCTGGAATTCGCTGCCAACGGAAGTGGTGGAAGCGGAGACACTCAATGTTTTCAAGGGGAGACTGGATAGGCTCTTGAGAGAAATAAACTTGCAGTGCTACGGGGATAGAACGGGGGAATGGGACTGATTGGATTACTCTACAGAGAGCCGGCACGGACTTGATGGGCCGAATGGCCTCCTTCTGTGCCGTTATGACTCTATGTTCATTTACTGTTAATGAATTCATATGACAATGAAACAAGGCCTGTTTCTCAAAGATGAGGGTGATCCTGTGGAAGCACTGGATAGAACCAGTAGCTAAAAGAATCTAAATTGGGATAATCCAGAGCACGTTATCAAGCTCGCCTAGACATCAGGACAAATGTAAACACTGTTTAGGACTCAGGACATAGGGAGTGAGGGATCACCTAGAAGAGCAGTCTGAAACAAAGAAACAAACATATCTGGAGTAAAAATGTAACACCCCACCGTACGATATTAATTTGTAACATCCGGCAAGAATGAGTATGCAGACAGGATTGTGTATTGAGAAAATGGAAATAAATATGACAGAGGCTGAAAATAACCGATGAAATTTCTGACAAAACACTGTAGAAAAGTAAATTGTACCCACTGAGGATTGTAAAGTAAGCCGTGATTCTGCAGACACGAAATTATGACCGAGGTAAACATCCCAGGAACATCCCAGGAACCTTGTTAGGAATTAACATAAATTCAAGGCTAAAGTTTGAGTTCATGCAATTTGAGCAATTCAGTCGAACTGAGTCTAAACCATACATTGGGTTAGGATTTGGATAACTACATTCTTTTTCCAATTCAAAGCCACATCATTTGTTTTGCAATGCAGCTGGAAGAAGAAATGGCCGTTAAAATGGTTTGGATTTAGTCTGGCTCTGACAGATGACTGTCTGTCTGCAGCACAAGTACACAGTAGAACATATCTTTGTCGATCAGATTTACTCTTTATATTCTTTGCCAAAAGGAACACTTCCACCCAGATTTCACCCCTTCCCCATTTGTCTCTTCATCTTGCAGCATACCTCAGCACAACCTCTGGAGTTTGAATGTAATCCAGGTAGCAGGCTTCTCCATAACTCTTGCCAAAAGAACATCGGAACAGGAGTAGGCCATTCACCCCCTCAAGCCTGTTCTGCCCTTCAGTTAGATCATGGCTGATCTGTATCTTCATTCCATTTCCCCGCCTTGGTTTCATAGGTTTTTGAAAGAAAATTCACTCTTTGTGCAACATAATAACAGGAAGTTGTTGTGACTTCAGTGATGCAGTAGTGCACCAACATAGTATGCCATGGAGTTGGTGGATGTGAGTTCTAGAAACATTTCACCACATAAATGGGGGAAATTTGCACAATAGGTCACTCTGGGACATGCCTCAAAGGCCAGAGAGACATCAAAGGCTTGGCCCCCTCATTTGGTGAATAGTCCATGAAATAAAAAGACTTAAAGGAGAAACAACGAAAAATAAAAATGAGGAACTGTAAACAACAAATGGATAATTTTCTGTAACAACTGTGGCCAAAGTATTTTCACTCTCCACTCCAACACTAGGGACTGGGGTTATCCAGAGAGACAAAGGCCGCGATTTCCCCAACCTCGGCGGGTCCGGTGCGGGCGACGTCGGTGGCAGGTCCCAACCCTGCTGCTGACTCCAGCCTGCTCTGTAAAATGATTTTACGATGATTGGGTTTGTTAAGCCCACCCAGTGCGTTTGCTGGCCAATTGAAGGAAGCGGGTCTGATGATGTCATTTGATGACGTGTCATCAGCCAGCTTCCTTAAAGGGACCATGCGCAAATTGATTTTGACAGTTGTGCTGTCAGTGTTCGACAGTATTGAGGTGCTGTAAACACTGACAAACACTGCACAGAGGTGCACGGCTGCACCCAGGCTCTCCCATGACTCCCTCCATATGCAGGGAGGTTCTCTTCCCTTCCAATGGGCAGAAGAGACCTCCCCAGGAGACCAACGCAGCCTGGTTGCACATTGCACAGGAGGACACAAGCAGGGATGTCGTCAGGAGGACCAGGCTGCAGTGGCGCAAACCTTTCAATGATCTCAGTAGATCACGATACGTTACTGCAAAGCCACATTCAACCTCATCCTGCTGTACCACTCATCACATCCCCATCACTCTGCCTTCCCTACCCTACTCCTGCATATCTTTACTCACACCAACTTACCTTGCACCTCCACCCATCCCTACTATCTACATTATCACTTCCCCATCTCACTAGCCAACCCTCACACTCACCCTCATCCTAGTGCAAGCATACCAACTAACAACACACAAGGGTAGCCACTTGGGTGTTTTATCCAATGTTCATGTAAAATTTCTGTTAATGTGGTGTCAAACATTGAAACTTTTATTTTCAACACTTTACGTTCTTGGACAGAGTTGTGTGCACCTTTGGAAGTGGCTTAGTGAGTTGCAGTGAATTGTGAGACATAACGATGCCCCCACAATGGTGATGAGTGCGAAAGGAATGGCTTGGAGATTGTAGAGATGCTTTATGGTGTTGGTGTGGGGTGGTGCCACCCTGGCACATCATGTGGCAGCCAGGGTGTACAGCGTCAAGTGAAGTAAATCTGGCCATGGTGAGGCCATCCCTGGCCTCCCGGGCAGCAATGTGGTCGGGTACTGATGCTCTGTTTCCTGTGCAGCACCAGCTGATTGCGGAGAAGGTTGGTGTTGTTGTTGGTGCTGCTGGTGTGATTGGTGATGCTGGTGTTGGGGCTGATTGTGGTCAGATTCTGAGGGCCAAGGTGACAGAATGTAAATGGTTCCCATCCTGATGGAGTAGATACCAGTTGAAGGTGAGATGACAGAAGCACTCTGTCAAAGGTGAGAGAGGTTGCTGCAATGAGGTGAGCCTGGCTGGAGAGTTTGCTACAAAGACTTGCAGCCTGCATAAAGCACAATCTGTCTTCCAAGGGGAGAAACCAAAGAGTGTCTGGGTTTGGAAAGTGTGCAGGTGTAAATTGTGAGGCTTTATACAGGTTTTAAAGCTGTCACCAATCATCTGCTTCAATGGCCACTCGACCTCCGCCTCAGATGAACAGACGGGGTCCAGGAGCAGTGTGAAATCCGTGGGCGACCTGGTAAAGTTAAAAGGTGAGTAAAATATCACTGTTTAGGGCTTCTAAACAAGCCAATAATTGTCTCAATTACCTCCCCCGCCGCTGCGTGTCGTGTCTATTCAGCGCTGACAGACCCGGCATTTGGGAAAGTCGAGTGGCGGCGGGGTGACAGCGGGCTCCCGACCTGCTGTCAAAAAAAACATTTTCCCACCCAACCCGCCACCAAACACACCCGCTGACCTCCCGAAAAATTCCCCCCAAGGTTTTCAGACATCCCAGTCACTTGGGGCTTTGGCTTAATTTCACTTAAAGCTGGGGACTCAGTAAGCTTTGCACACAGTTGGTGCGCAGGCTCCTGGCACTCTGAAGTTTTTGTTGCCCGCAGTATGGTTCTGTGCTCATTCAGCACCTGCTAGGTCGAAGAAATCATAAACATGAAAACCTTGACAACATTGCTACACTTAGCAATCAGATTAGTCCTTCCTTCCCTTGGACAGGTATCAGTTGATCAAATAAAGTCATCATTAATGTAGTAGAATTTTTTGAGGTCACTAGCATGGTTGATAGAGAAGAGTACAGGAAACTCTCTTTTAACCGGCACCCAAATAACCGGAAATCTCTCTTAACCGGCAAAATTCTTGAGTAGGTAACCGGGGTTTTCCTTCATCTCTCCTTTAAAAATAACTTTAAAAAAAACCCCGAGGCATTTGCCTTGTATCGGAGCATGTAGATTGGGAGGGGAATGTGCAGCCCGGGTAGGCAGCGGACACGACAGATGGTCAACTGGCGGTCCCCGGGGAGACGGAGCTCCGAATGCAGGCGCATGTCAGTGTGTACGGGGCTCTCGTACGTTGGGAGATATAACTCTCCGTTATCCGGACTTTTTGATTAACCGGCACCACGCCGGTCCCGTCGGTGCCGGTTAATAAAGAGTTTCCTGTATATGGATGTTGTCTATATGGACTTGCACAGATTATTAGTAAAACTGAGAGCACACAGAATTGGAGCTAACTTTGTGGCACGGGTTGGTAATTGGCTAGGAGGTAGGAGACAGAGGGCTGGATTTTCATTGACCCGTAGAGGTGGGTTTGGAGGCGTGTGGGGGGGTTAAAATTGCGAAAACTGGCGGGTGGGCACAAGCCTGCCTCCACGCAATTTTCATTAAATCGTGTCTGCTGGTCCCGACTCCGTCCCGCCTCTAAGAGGCGGGATAGGCTGTTAAGGCCCTTAACAAGCACTAAATTGCCTCTATAATGCCATTTTGAAAGGCCTTTGTGATTTTAACCCTTTTTCTACGTGAAGCACGCCTGTTCTGAACCACGAATGTGAAACTGGCGGGAGCACATTTGGATAGCTGACTATCAGCTGGCTGGCTGGATGGATGGATGGATGGATGAGGAGGAGACATATCTGGGAGTGGTGGTGCAAAAATATCTGGGAGCAGACTTAGGGCTGCTGCTGCTCATTTTGCATCCAGGTCCTCTCACAGCAAAGGCCAGGCAGTCTTTGCAGACTTTCAATGCAGCAGCAATGATGACATCATCAGAGGCGACTTTCAGACTGAAAACACTAATTGGTTCATGGGTTCCCACATGCTGAAACTCAATTGCCCAATTAGGTGAAAATCGCATCAATCTCCCACATCCAATTGCAGTTGGGTGGATAACACGAAAAGTGGATGACACGACCCCAACCCGCCCCAGTATCAAAATCCAGCCCATAGAGTGGGGATTTAGGGGGTGAAATTGGGTGCCTTTGCGCCTCCCGTTAGCGCCCTCAGGACTTTGCGACCGGGCGCGGCGCTGACATCGATTTTGCGGCAGCGTTGTGCCCCGATCTCCTTCGCCCGAAGATCGTGATGTCATTGCCGTGCGCATCACCCCGGTAGCGCCCCGGACCTGAAATTGACTTCTGCCCCCTGCAGTAGCGCTGGTCGAAAACACCGACAGCTGCAGGAGGCGTGCATCGGACGGTCGGACGCTTCGGGGGGCAATGATTAAAGGCGAGGTGGCCGAGGTAAGTAAAAAAAAACTTACCTTTCTTGTTGCAGTTTTTTTCGCGGGTTCCTGCCCGCAATCGATCAGCCCAGCGCTCTGCTTGAGTGCTGGGTTGATCACACAGGATCGTGCCTGCCTTGGTGGTCCAGGTAGGTACTTTTTATATTACATAGCCTGCAGCGATGGGCCTTC